>OU343222.1:112553817-112768943 GCA_910596185.1 Chrysanthemum makinoi | reverse complement strand
ACAAACATTTGTTTCCTCGTTTAAGCCCAACGAGTCACTCCACGCGATCAAACTCCGAAGATCCTTCGGGTAATCTCCTTAACTCCATCATCTCATAATAATAATCCGTAGTAATGTAGTATCTGGGAAAATCAATTTTAAGAGGTGATCATGTGCCAAAAAAACATAATGCTATTAATGTTTTTGTGCATTTGTTACATTCAACATAGATGACGACGTATATGGTCCTTCGGTCAACGACCGAAAGACCTGGAACACCACCGAAAGGTTCTCCGATAGACACTCCGGCGGAGCTCTGCCGAAGGTCAAGTTGACACGGCGGTACCTTTGGCACCTTGCACGGACACAATGCGTCTCATTCTCACTGAATGTCGAGAAAGTACACCGAGAGGCATTATGTCAGGGGGCGATTAATGAGTCCGATGACACTAGTGGCCCCATAAAGTACAACGGTCTCAGGGACCAGATAGTGACACCAAGTAGTATAAATGCATACAGAGGTTGGAGACA
Source organism: Chrysanthemum makinoi (assembly GCA_910596185.1). NCBI lineage: Eukaryota > Viridiplantae > Streptophyta > Magnoliopsida > Asterales > Asteraceae > Chrysanthemum > Chrysanthemum makinoi. The sequence goes on along the minus strand of OU343222.1, from coordinate 112,768,433 downwards.
AAGGTATCATTTTCTCAGCGATGAGTGTCTAAATACTCATCATTTTTGTCTTATCGAGTCGCCAAAACATTTAAAAACACTCGAAAATGCATCAAAATATTGAAAATATCCCAAAATTGTATTTTATATGTTTCAGATGCAAAATGTTTAAAATCAGATGAAAAAGGAGCTAAGTTTGCATAATTGGCGGTTTCAGTCCCTCAACTTTCAAATCTTGACAAAATCAGTCCCTGAGCATTTGTTTTGGAATAAAAGTCAACCCAAGTCCTTTCAAAATCAAAATTTATCAAAAATGATCCTTGGGTAAAAAGTTTGGGGAATTTACAAGTTTGGTCCTTCAAGTTTCAAAATTGGCAAAAATAGTCCTTGGAAGTTTAAAAAATGGAAAATTATCTTTTATGGTCCTTGTACTAATGAAACTTGGCATGTTTGGCCCTTTTGATAAGTTTGGAAAAATTACATTTTTGGTCCCTCAAGTTCTACCAAATTACAAGAAAGGTCCTTGTGATTAAACTACAACCCTTGGACCATGACCCCTGCCAATATTCCCTTGAACCCCTGTCAACAACCGTGACCCCCCTTTATTGAACCCCCCTGCCTATTAATATACCCCCAGTCAAACACCCAGTCAAATCCCGCCCAAATCCATCCTCCTTATCCACCTGGTATGCAACCATCTCCCATCACCCCTCACCTCCAGCTCATCTTCACCTCTCCATGTCCCCTCCACCTCCACAACAAACCAAATGCAATTAATGTTTCTCCTTCTTTGCACTCAACCCCCATTGCTATATTAGTTTTGGCGCCAAAATCTCATCAACGGCCAATATCAACTTTTCTAATCCAATGGTTGGAGAGTGGGAAACACTTTCGAGAAGGCAAGTGGAAGACATTTTGTTGTATAAATAGAAGAAGAAAATGAGAGATGGAGAGATTTTTTTTTAGTTTCAATTTTCATGTATGTCGTATTTAATTTTATTGTCTTAATTAGTTTCTTAAATTGTAATCCTAAGCTTTCCTGTATTGAACTAAAGTTATTTAGTCTATTGTAACTCATTTTAAGCATTAATTCAAAGTTTGATAAAGTTTCTTGTTTTTATATTTTCTGTCATAAAATCAATTTTAAATGTACTAAAAGCCAGGCTTCAATAAGCTTCATCATAACTCAAATAAGCTTACTAAAGCTGCCCATAGCTTTTAGTAAGCTTATAACTCAGTTTTAAGCATAATTGCCTCTGGTCAACAAAAGTCAACTGCAATCAAATGGGGAGCTGAACTTGTTTAGATATTGGGTTTGCTTTGGAGTTGAGTTGGAATTGGTTTAATGGTGAGTGATGATTGGATTTAAGTAGCTTGTGCAAAGCCATAGTGGCGGGACACTTGTAAGTGTTTTAAATCACGCTCTTGAATTCCCTTTACATTCTTGTTTCATTGCATAGGTAGTTTAGCTCTCATTTGTTTGATATAATCATCATTATTGCATTTAAAGGTTCTCATTTAGTTGTTAGATCGGATATTTAAGCTTTATAGATTAGCATTAAGTATTTGATTAAGTAGTTTGTATTTCGAGTTTTCTTAAGTCTTGTTTTGGAAAAAGCTTTTATCTATGTTCAAGGTTTGTTCAGAGGTTAAGACCAGTTTCTTGAGTCTAATTTAGGTTCATTAAAGTCAACTTAGTCATTTATTTGCACTCTAGTTCATCATAAGTCAAAATCACAAATAATCTGTCTTGATGTGCATAACAGGTAGAAAATAGATAATCAAAAGCTTGCATTGTGTTTATAATTCATAGGAGTAGCTTAATTTAGCTTTATGATAGCTTATTTCATCATTTTCAGTTAATACATTAGAATCAAAACTCATTTTAGTCAAACTTTAAGTGCTGTAAAAAAAAAATCAAAAGTGTCAAAACAGTTTTTTCACCAACCTTTGTTGATTTTTCATAGCTTCAATTTTGGTTCAATTCAAGTGAAATTTTGGACTTAACAAGATCAGTTGGTCAAGAGTTGGAATCTGATTTTTGTAGAATTTTTGTAATTTTTTATAAGCTTCAAATCAGCTTGTATATTAAGCTGAAAGTGCCCTGTGCACTGGTTATTGTCTTTGCACAGGTTTGTGCATAGCTCACAACAAGCTCATAAGAGCTTGTCTTGGGCTAATTCTTGGTTTATAAACTATTTGCCAAGTCCACTTGAGATTATGATTTCTGGTCCTAAGTTCCAACTAGGGGAGATAGCTTATTTTTAAGCTTGAAGTCAGCTCCTCAGAACTGAATTCACTTATTTGATTTTGTACTCATAAGCTTGTAGCTGTTTATTTAGAGGTTTAGGTCTATTGAAATAGGTTGATACTAAGTTGTTTTAGTGTAATCTAGCTTCTGTGTTCATTTTGTGCCTTTTAGTGTTCATTTGCTTATTATTAAGTGCTTATTCTCAAGCAGCATTTGCCTTTGACTCTTAAATCCTTCACATAAGCCATAGTTTTCATATTTTTCATAGAATTAGAATATTATTTTAGACTTTTCCTGAATTTTTCATAATTTTTCAGTACTGTTTGCTATTTTTCCCTATTTAAATTAGTTTTTAAGACTTTTTAAATAGCTTTTAATACAATTAAATCAGAAAAAGTTCAAAAAAAATAATTTCTCATTTTTCCTAGATTAAGAAAAATATAAAAAGCCAAAAAAATATTTTTCCATAATTTTCCTAGTTTAAATAGTAATTTTTAGCAATTTAATTAGTTTTAGATAGTTTTTAAATCATAGAAATTAGAATATAAATCAGAAAAATACAAAATAGTTTTGAAAATTCTCTTTAGTTATTTTAGATTTTTGAAAAATAGTTTTATAATTTTCCCATTAATTCTCATAATTTTTAGTATTTTAATTTAGTTTTAAAGTTTAAAATTAGTTTTAATTCAAATTTATAAAAGAAAAATCAAGAAAATCCAATTTAAAAATAGTGATAGCGTTTATTTAATATAATTTAGCTTTTTAATTTTCTTTCAATTTTCCTTTGTTATCTAGTATCGATCATAACCTCTTTCTTGTTCAATATCGCCGATCACTACGTTTGGTTATTCAATCCATGCTCGTTGGGACTTAACACGGGAAACACTAAACTCTCCTGGACTTAATTGCTTTGGTTCTAGAATGTCTGGCTTTTATTACGGTTAACCATTCACAAGTGGTTGACTTGTGTAATAAACCTGACCGTTTGGGACCGATCAAATTTTAGCGCTGCAGGGGCTGTGCTAACAATCTTACGTCTACTAGATTAGTGATTTGAATATTCACTCCTTGTTCATACCATCTATATATGTTTATATTTTCTTATAAAATCTAAAAATCCAAAAACATCTTAAAACCATAAAACCCAAATAGATTCTTCTTACCCCATTTTCATAATTCCCTTGACTCTGAAATTTCTTAGAGTCAACTCTAGTGTCTGTACTTTCGCTCTTCTAGATGCAGTGAGCCCATTTCGGTGAGCTTGTCGGATTCCAAGAAGGCGTATCCGTAGGACGTTCGCCCCATCGGTCGGATCGAGATCCGGACTTGCTTCATACCTACTTCCGTTATCATGGCGGAAGAGCGTCCTATGTCGCGAGCTTCTCGGCACCCATCGATGGGTATGGAGATGCTATTGTTACTCCAGCCATTGTGGCTGAAAATTTTGAACTCAAAACCGGGTTACTAAATCTTGTAACCTCAAGTCAATTCTATGGTTTTGAGAGGAATGATCCTCATGCTCATATTCGATGGTTTAACAAGATTGCATCTACCATCAAATACAAAATGTCCCTACCGATCTTTGTCAAACTTCTTCTCTTCCGATTTTCCTCGAGGGCAAGCCCGGTTTGGCTTGAAAAACAACCCCTCAATTGATGAAACATGGGAAGACACGGTGAAGAAATTTGTGAACGAAGTTCTATCCACCTTCAAAACCACGAAGTCTTAAAAGCGAAATCATCAAGTTCCCACAAAAGTTTGATGAATCCTTCAGTGAATCGTGGGATCGTTTTAAGGAGTTGCTCGGCAAATGTCCTCACCATGGTTTCTCCGAGTTGATGCAACTCGATACTTTCTATAATGGAGTGAGTCAATCTGATCAAGATTCTCTCAATTCCTCCGGGGGAGGAAATTTCTTGAGCAAAACTGTCAAAGAAGCTTTAGCGATCATTGAAAACATGTCTAAAGTCCGCCTTTGCATCGAAGCAAACCGGTTGTTTCCCAAGTCGGTGTTGGTCCTTCGCTTCATCGCCCACGAGTCAATCTAGCACCGATGCTAAGATTAACAAACTCACTAAGCAATTCAAGCTTTGGTTCTCTCCAACCAAAAGAAAGTTTCTTTTCCACAAGCTTCACCTCCTGCTGAAGTTAAGAAAGTGGAAGTATGTGTTACTTGCGGTGGCCCCATGCCTATTACAACTGTATGGCCACCGATGGTAACCCTTTTGAAGCAAACTCGTGGTAGGGACTTCCAATTCGAGGCAACCAATACCGTGTTCCTATGGACCCGAACCACCGCCCTAACCACTACCACGGACCACCGGTTTCAACCAAAACCAAAACCGTAATCAAAATCGAATAGAGAACCAAGGTTTTCAAAACCAAGGTAATTTTAGTCATAATAGCGGTTTCAAAATCAAAGTCAAAATTTCCAAAACCAAGGAAATTTTAATAGAAACCAAGGACGAGAAAAATTTCAGCCAAGGTATTTTCATGGCAACAATCAAGGAAATTTCCAAAATCAAGGCCCTAATCCAAACAATAGAGGCCGGAATTTTCCTACACAAACTCAAGCCATTGTTCCAACCGACCATCATCGATGAGTTGTTGAAGCAATTCATGAAATCCCAAGAGGAAATGAATAGGTTGTTGGTAAGCCGATTTCGACATTAAGAAGTCTTTAAATGATCGACCCTCGGGCTCGGGTACTTTACCTAGCAACACGATCGCTAATCCGAGGGGCGATGCAAAGGCGATCACAACCGGAAGTGGTGCTTCATATGCTGGACCCGCTATTCCTACTACCTCTTCTTCTTCTCTCCCGAAGGTAGTGGAAAGTGAACCCGAGGCGACAAAGGACCAAGTGCAACCTACTAGCTCACAAAGTACAACACATGTCCATCCTCAAGTTGTCCCGAAACCCAAATCCAAACACTCGAGGTTGTTTTGAACCTCAGTTGAAAACCCAAATCCAAAACTTCTATTCCTTACCCATCACGTTTAAATGAGCAAAAGCTCGCGAAAAGCGGTCATCAAATGGAAAAAATCTTTCAAATTTTCCAAGAACTACATTTTGACATAAGCTTTGCGGATGCTATCATCCTGATGCCCAAGTTTGCATCAACTCTCAAACACATGTTAAGCAACAAGGAAAAGCTGTTTGAAATGGCTAAGACTCTTCGAGCGAGCGCTTTCGGTTACGTTAAAAAGCTTCGAAGCTTGGAGATCTGGAAAATTTCTTCTACCTTGTGTTTTCGGAATGATTGAATGATTTGCCCTCGCCGATCTTGGTGCAAGCATCAATCGATGCCTTATTCATATGGAAGAAACTTTCTCTTCCAGAACTTATTCCTACCCGCATGACTCTTGAGCTTGCAGATCGTTCTATATCGCGTCCTCTTGGCATCGCCGAGGATGTATTCGTGAAAGTAGGAAAGTTCCATTTCCAGCTGACTTTGTGGTTGTTGATTTCGATGCCGATCATCGGGTTCCCCTCATTGTTGGGCGGATTCACGAGAACGGGTCGTGCTCTCATTGATGTATTTGATCAAGAAATCACATTACGTGTGGGTAATGAAGTTGTCACCTTTAACCTTGATCAAACTTCGAGGTACTCCTCAAACTATGATGTTGAATCGGTTAATCGAATCGATGTAATTGATATTGCTTCAGAGGAGTACTCTCAAGAGTTTCTTGGTTATTTTCATAATTACGTGAGTAGGGATCCCACCACATCTTCTCAACCAATTATTGCGATCCTTCCCCTCTCTTACTCCGTTTAAGGGAGGTGACTTCTTTCTAGAAGAGATCGATGAGTTTCTTGCTAATGATGAATCAATTCACGGAATTGATGATGGTTTTTATGATTCGGAGGGAGATATCCTTTATCTTGAGCAATTGTTAAATGAAGATCCATTACCGTCACTCCTCGAAAAAGATCACGATTGAAGAAATCAAATCATTACAAACATCTATGAAGAATTTCGAGGTTGAACTTAAGGACCTACCTCCTCATCTCGAGTATGCATTCTTGGAGGGTGATGGTAAATTACCCGTCATAATTGCTAAGGACTTAGGGAGGAGAAAGATCTGCTCTCATAAAGATCTTGAAGTCACACAAGCAAGCAATTGCTTGGAAACTCTCGGACATTAAGGGTATCAACCCTGAGTTTTGTACTCACAAAATCTTGATGGAGGATGACTTCAAACCAAAGCAGTCCAACATCGAGAGAAGGGTGAATCCAAAGATTCATGAGGTTATCAAACAAGAGGTTCTCAAACTTCTTGATGCAGGTTTAATTTACCCGATCTCTGATAGTCCTTGGGTCAGTCCCATCCACTGTGTTCCAAAAAGGGGTGGCATAACTGTTGTCACAAATGAAGAAAACGAGTTAATTCCAACTCGATTGGTTACGGAATGGCGTGTGTGTATTGACTATCGCAAGTTAAACGAAGCCACCCGTAAAGACCATTTTCCTCTACCCTTCATGGACCAAATGCTTGAGAGATTAGCGAGGAGCGAATACTATTGTTTCCTTGATGGTTTCTCGGGTTATTTTCAGATCCCCATTGATCCACGGGATCAAGAAAAGACCACATTCACACGCCCATACGGAACTTTTGCCTCTGGGCGTATGCCTTTTGGCCTATGTAACGCCCCTGGCACGTTCCAACGATGTATGATGGCAATTTTCCACGACATGATCGGGGAAACAATGGAGGTGTTTATGGATGACTTCTGGGTCATTGGGGACTCGTTTTAAACATGTCTCTCCCATTTAGAAAAAATGCTCAAACGGTGTGAAGACACCAATCTTTGTCTAAATTGGGAGAAGAGCCATTTTATGGTCAAGGAAGGAATTGTCCTAGGCCATAAGATTTCAAAAAACGGGATTGAGGTTGACAAAGCGAAAGTGGATGTCATTACCAAATTGCCTCATCCTACTACCGTCAAAGGTATTAGGAGTTTTTTAGGTCATGCCGGTTTTATCGCAGATTCATACAAGATTTTTCTAAAATCGCTCGGCCTATGACTCATCTCCTTGAGAAGGATGCTCCTTTTATCTTCTCACACGAGTGCATGAAGCTTTTGAAACATTAAAGAAAAAGCTTACGGAAGCACCCATTCAGTTGCCCCATTGGGATTTACCCTTTGAACTCATGTGCGATGCAAGTGATTTTGCTATCGGTGCAGGTCCGGGGCAACGTAAAACCAAGCATTTTCAGCCTATCCACTATGCGAGTAAGACTATGGTGAAGCTCAAATCCATTACACCACTACTGAAAAAAGAATTATTAGGCGTGGTGTATGCGTTTGAGAAGTTTTGACCATACCTAATCTTGACCAAATGCGTGGTGTATACGGATCACTCGGCTCTCAAATATCTCTTTGCAAAACAAGATGCAAAGCCGAGATTGCTCGTTGGGTTCTCCTCCCAAGAATTTGATATCATTATACGTGATAAAAAGGAGAACACGGCTGCGATCATCTGTCGTCTAGAAAACCCTCACCGGATGTGTTGAGAAAAAGGAAATAAAAGAAACATTTCCTCTCGAAACACTCAATGTGGTTTCTTTTCGTGGAGACTCTTCTACCCCATGGTCTGCTGACTTTGCAAATTACCATGCGGGTAACTTTGTGGTGAAAGGGATGTCGTCCCAACGGAAAAACAAATTCTTTAAAGATGTAAAACATTACTTCGGGACGACCCTACTTATTCAAAATTTCGTGGATCAAGTCATCAGGCGATGTGTGTATGGTCAAGAAGCCAATGACATTCTTAAGGCTTGCCATTCTCGGACTGTTTGGGGACATCATAGCCTCAACTACACCGCCAAGAAGGTGTTTGATTCCGGATTTTATTGGCCCACGATTTACAAGGATGCCCACGAATTTGTCAAAACTGTGGCGCTTGTCAGCGTCCACGGAAATATCTCACAAAGAAATGAAATGCCATAAAACGCCATTCAAGTGTGTGAGATTTTTGACATCTGGGGAATTGACTTTATGGGGCCATTTCCTTCATCTCGAGGAAATAAATACATACTCGTGGCCGTTGACTATTTGTCAAAATGGGTTGAAGCGAAAGCTTTGCCTACCAACGGTGCCCGACTTGTTGTGAAATTCTTAAAATCTCTTTTTGCTAGGTTTGGAACTCCACGAGCTATAATCAGTGATCGTGGTACGCATTTCTGCAATGACCAGTTTGATAGAGTCATGCAAAAGTATGGTGTAACTCACCGTCTCTCTACTGCGTACCCCCCCCAAACAAGTGGGCAAGTGGAAGTTTCCAGCAGGGATTAAAAGAATTCGGAAAGGGCGATGGCGAAAACCGTGCCTCTTGGTGGATAAGCTAGATGGCGCACTGGGCCTTCCGTGCGACTTATAAAACACCCATCGGGTGTACTCCATACAAGCTAGTGTATGCGGAAAGCATGTCATCTGTCGATTGAGCTTGAGCACAAAGCATCGGGCATTGAAACATGCCAACCGATATTGACGGTGGTGATCACCGGAAAGTTCAAATGAATGAATTAAATGAACTCCGTGATCAAGCATCCGAGAACTCTTTGATCTACAAAGAAAAGATAAAGAAGATTCATGACTCCAAAATCAAGAACCGCGTTTTCAACGTCGGTGATCGAGTCCTTCTTTTCAATTCAAGATTGAAGATTTTCTCGGAAAACTAAAATCGGCCTGCGGACCATTCACCATCACTAAAGTATTTCCTTAAGGAACTATTGAGTTATCTCAACCCGATGGTCCAAATTTTAAAGTGAATGGTCATCGATTGAAGCACTATTTTGGAGAGGACATTCCACATGTGGTTGTCCCGGATCTACAAACTTTCCCATGAACCAATGAATGCGGGGATCGAGTCAAGCTAGCGACTCGGGAATCAAAAACATTAGCACACACCATATGGGTTTTCACCCATATTTCTGACTTCTTTCTATTTTCTACCACCCTAGTGTGGGGAGTTTCCCATTTGTTGTATATAAAGTTTCACAAAAAATCTCAAATAATGGCCTTAGTATTTCCCTTTTACGTTCTAAGTTTGACATAACAGCGGTACTTTGAATATTGAGGGCAATATTCATTTCTAGTGTGGGGGAATTCTCACGAATTTTATCATGTAATTATACCACCCAATTCCCCATTTTTGGCCAAATTTTTTTTTGGAGTAAGTGTTTTGCACTTACTCAAACTACGATTATCAATCGCCATGTCTAACAAACAAAAGGATTGGCTAATCCGAGAACAAGCGGCTCTTGGTAAAGTATCTCAAATCCGTTGACGGCTTGCAATTTGCCCAAAATTGTATGGTGTTCACCTCACCATATCTTTAATTAGTGAAGAGTTGGCTAGCCCGCAAGTTTATGGCTTGTGGTAAAGGCGGTTGGAAAACCATAATTGGTAATCGACTCACCAAAGATATTTTATCTAAGAGTTGGCTAGTCGAAGCAAGCGGCTACGGTAAAGACAAATCACATCCGTTGAAAGCTGGTGATTTGCTCAAAATCATTTGGTTATCATTGTACCAAGGTTCTTACTTGAGCTGAAACAATTGGCTACTCCAGAAGTAATGGCTTTTGGTAAAGAGATTCAAATCCATTAAGTTTTCTCAAAAGATTGCTAGGGACTAGCAATAGTTTAGTGTGGGGGATTGATGAGTGTCTAAATACTCATCACTCACACACACATTTATACTATACCTTTCGGTAAAACACATACTTACTCTACGGAGTCGGGTCACGGGATAACACGGGACGAGACTAGCGCGTTGTTCATCTTAGCGGTATCTATAAGGCTTATCCCTAAAGGTGAAAGATAACTACGACAACCAAAAAAATACTTGACATTGGCGCCATCCGTGGGACCGCATTCAATCTACTAGAGCTATAGAATGGCGGGTTCGGCGCCACAAGCTTCCGGAAGGGTAGAAGGAAGTTCCACACCATTGACAAGAGAGCAGTTAGAAAGGTATGTAACAACTCTCAAGTCTATGATAAAAGACACAACAAGGAGGACCTTTTGAGCCAATACGATTGGATTTTGAAGATGAAGCGACTCTTGACAAGGGCGAGCCGACGGATAAGAAGAAAGAAATAGTCACGGGGAGTAAAGTGAAAGGCGAAGACCGGCAAAGCCCTTCAAGGAAGTCTCGAAATCTCCATTGATGGCGAATAATCGAGTTCTCCGCTCGAGAACACAAGATGCCCACCCACATCAAGTTATCTGACGGGTCAACGGATCCTCAAGATCATCTCAACAGGTTCACGAGGGCGCGAGGGCATGGAGAATGGCCAATGCCGTGTGGTGCGCATGTTCAGCAAACTTTGGGCGGAAAGGCCGGGATGGTTTGATGGACTCTCAAGGGAGCATAGACGAATGGGCAGCTTTAGGGGACGGTTGAGACTTCGCTTCTCCTTGCATAAAGCTTGTGTCAAAGACCCTACCGAGATCACCAAAATAGTAAGGAAGGCTAACGAGTCACTGCAGAATTCAAAGAAAGGTGGACCACGAGAGCGGGATTCATACAAGGAGCTCCGGAGATAATGAGAATCTCTTCGTTCATGGACGGGTGTAAATGTCCCGAGCTAGCAAGCGGTTGCCGATCGATCCCTAAAACCGTAGAAGAGATGATGACTAGGGTCGACGACTTTGTGAGATCGAAGCGACCTTCGCCAGAAGCGCCCCAAGGAGAGCATTATGATACGACAAGAAGAGCCTCAACTGGACCATTCCGGAAGGATGAAAGAGCCACCAGGAACCACTATGGAGGGGGGAGGAATGAGGGCGTTACACCTACTCGGGGAAGGATAGGGGTAGCACACACCGTCCACGGTGATCGGTCGGCGCCCTATTTACCCCATCGCGGCGATCACTTGAATCGAAGCAATCCCCGCCTAACCTTGGACTCGCTCATCAAACCTCCGAAGGAAATTTTAGCCGCAGAACACCAGCTACGCCTGCCTCCTCTGAAACCGATGCGCGACCCACCCCGCAGGGAAAACCAAGACAAGTACTGCGATTATCATGGAGAAAAAGGGCATTACGAATGACGTATCATTCAAGAGGCAATTAGAACTGGCATTGGAGTCGGAAAAGCTGAATCATCGGTCAAGGATCTCCAGACGAAGGGAAGGAGAGAAACCCCAAATCATGGCGAGGAGCCAAAGACAAGGTCATCAACATGATCCGAACCCGGCCCGAGCGAAGGAAGAGGAAGTCGTCGGAACAAGGGGAAAGATGGATGAATGTCCCTATAACATTCGCTCTCTCCCGATGGGGGCGTATCGGACGACCCTCTCATAGTCGAAGCCACAATGGAAGGATACCTAGTCAGGAGAGTCTTTGTAGATGAAGGAGCTTCGGTGGAGGTAATGTTAGAACTGTTTCAACAACTTGCCTCGGAAGTAAGGGCTCGAATGAAACAAGCCAGACAGATCTGCTAGGATTTGCGACGGTGACTTCGCCCGGGGAAAATCGAATTAGATGTGTCATTAGGGGATGAGGGGTTGTAGGGAAGGTCGGGATGAAGTTCACGGTCATTCGGGCACCGTCACCATATAATGTTATCTTAGGAAGGACCGGATTGAAGATCCTGCGAGCCATACCTTCTACGGTCCATTCCATGATGAAATTCCCAACCCCTCGAGGAATTGCCACGTTGGTCACTCGCTCGTCATCATTTGAATGTAGGAGATTGGAAAGATTGCAAACTCTTGCTCCGAAGCAAGATAAGGAGGAAGCAGAGCAGGAGAGGTAGGTCTAGCGGAGGAAGTGGCGATCAACCCGGCCTTCCCGAACAAGCAATAACGATAGGAGGTGCGCTATCGGTTGAGAGCAAAAGCGCTCAAAGAAGCTGTTACAAAGGAACCTCGACATATTCGCATGGGGCAGCCGGATATGACGAGAGTCCCAAAGGGATCATTGAGCACACTCAATGCCAACCCTTCAATAGATCCGGTATGTCAAAAGCGCCGAATGTTGGCGGATCGAACGAGCGGTCACAAAGGAAGTAGAAGAATGGGTCAAGGCGGCATTGTCGGGGTGAAATACCCTACCGGATATCCAACCACGATTCGGTAAGAAGTGTGATGGAAGCTGGCGTATGTGTATTGACTTCAAGAACATCAATTCCGCTGTCAAAGACTATTACCCCTACGGAGATCGTGGAAGATCGAGTCGGTCATGGGGTATAGATACAAATGTTTCTTGGATGCTTATAAAGGGTATCACCAGTGCGATGGCAAGGGAAGACGAAGAAAAAGCGGCGTTCTACACGGCAAGGAACCTATTGTTACACCAAGATGCCATTCCGCTTGAAGAATGCCGGAGCCACCTATCAACGGATGATAGACTCCGCTTTTCAATCACAGATAAGGAGGAACCTTGAGGCATATGTGGACGACATGGTCATCAAGAGCGGGGAAGAGCGAGGGAATGCTAGCGGACATAGCGGAGACATTCGATAATCTTCGGAAAATCAACATGAAGTTAAATCCTAAAAAATGCTCCTTCGGAATGGAGGAAGGAAAATTCCTAGGGTATATGGTAACTTCGGAAGGAATTCGGGCAAACCCAAAGAAGACGAAGGCAATAATGGACATGCAATCGCCGAAGACCCTCAAAGAAATGCAGAGCCTCGGCGGCAAATTGGCGGCACTCAATCGTTTCTTGGCTCGTTCGGTGAAAGATCCTTACCATTCTTTGAAACACTCAAGAACATCACTAAGGAGAATAAGGAGGAGTATCGTTGGACGGAAGAGGCAAAGTCGGCATTCCAAGAGATGAAAAAGTTGATAACGGATCTTCCCTCACTAACAACACCAGCGGCAAAAAACCATGCGTGTATCTAGCGGCATGGGAGGAAGCGGTCGTAGCGGTTCTCTCACAGAAAGAAAGGGAAGACAATTACCAGTCCGTTATGTAAGTCGAACACTCAACGAGGCCGAGAGGAACTACGCCCGTCGAGAAACTAGCAACGTAATGCATTTGCACATGTCAAGAAGGCTCGGAGATACTTGAAGCACACCCTATAAAGGTAATCACGGACCAACCAATAAGCGAGATCCTCAACAAGCGAAAGCGTCCGGAAGTTGGCTAAGTACTGGTGGGCGGGTGCATACAACATAACCTACGAGCCGGGCGCAATCAAAGGTCAAGTGTTAGCAGACTTCTGTATGAAGCTCCCATCGGAAAAAGCAGCGACAAGTACTTCAATCAGCCGGCGATGAAGAAGGAGGAGGAGAAATGGCTTTTGTATACGGACGGAGCATCCAATAATAAAGGCTCCGGAGCGGGTCTTGTACTAATCAATCGGAAGGAATGGAGTTCACTTACGCCATCCGGCTTGAATTCGAAGCACTAATAACGAGGCGAATCGAAGCCCTACTGGCGGGGCTAAGAATGGCGGAGAGCATGCAGGTCCGTAGCCTTGAGGTTCGGGTGGACTCTAAGTTGGTGGCTAATCAGATAAATGGGGATTATGTGGCTAGTCACGAAAGTATGATCAAATACCTAGCAAAGGCAAAGGAGTACATAGCTAGTTTTGAAAACTTCAGCATCCGGAACATCCCTAGGGGTCAGAATCAAAAGGCATATGTCCTTAGTAAACTAGCCACGGTCGCTTTCGACCACTTGACGAAGGAAGTGCTAGTGGAGGTGCTAAGGGAAAGGTCTACGGAAATCAAGGAAGTTAATAATGTCATTGAAGAAGAAGGAGACAACTGGATGACCCCTATCATCCGATGTCTTAAGGAAGGAATTTGACCGGAAGACCCTAATGAAGCCCGCAACCTAAGGATGAAAATCAGCCAATATGTCATGGAAGATGGTATACTTTACAAAAAAGCCTACTTGGTACCCATGATGAGGTGCGTGGGTCCCTTACAAGCAAACTACATTATAAGGGAAATACACATGGGAGCTTGTGGGATGCATTCCGATCCGCGCTCGGTCGTGGCAAAGGCCATGCGGCAAGGATACTCTCGGCCTACAATGCCCGGGATGCTAGAAACGAAATAATCAAGTGTGACTCTGCCAGATCCATTCGCGATCGCCGCAGACTTCCAAAACCAAGCTAACACCCATCATGGCTCCATGGCCCTTTTACCAATGGGGTATGGACATAGTAGGACCTCTACCATCGGCGTAGGGAAGGTCAAGTTCCTCTTAGTTGCCGGCGATTATTTCACCAAGTGGGCCGAAGCCAAACCGTTGGCAAATATTACGGGGAAAGATGTCACGAAGTTCGTGTGGGATAACATAGTGTGTCGCTTCGGTCTCCCTACCATCATCGTCACAGACAATGCTAAGCAATTCGTAGACAACCCCTTCAAAAGCTGGTGCGAAAAACTCAACATCAAGCGATTAATACGGTAGGTGGCCCATCCGCAGCCAACGGATGGTAGAAAGGGCCAACAAAAGCTTGATGGAGGAATCAAAACAAGGTTGGGGCGTGCAAAAGGCTGGATGGGTGGACGAGTTACGAATGTCCTTTGGGCACACCGGACATCCATCAAGACTAGCAGCGGAGAAACACCCTTGACCTCACCTATGGGCGAAGCGGTCATACTGGCAAAGATAGGCATGCCAACATACGAGTAAAGGCGGATAAGGGAAGGGCTCCGAAGACGATCCCGTCGGCGTAGAACAAAATGAAGAAGACATCCGTCTCAACCTCGACCACTCTGAGGCGGAGGGAAGAAGCCGCTGTGATGGAGGCCCGATACAAAAAGAAATTGGAAAAGTACTACAACCGGAAAGCACGGCGGTTTCCTTCAAGCCGGGGAGTTTGTGTATCGAAAAAGCGAGGCTAGCGAGCCGAAGATCAAGGCAAATTGGGACCCAAGTGGGAAGGCCCCTATCGGATCAAAGAGGCAAATCTCAACGGCTCGTACAAGTTGGAAACTTTGGATGAAGAGGAAGTGCCCTGGAAGTGGCACGCCATGAATTTGAAGAAATATTTTCTCTGAAAAACAAATGAATGCATTGTAAGCCTACGGGCATGAACTACTTTGTTTTACTTTCGATAGCAATGATATATATTCCCCTACCTATGGCCGGAGGAGGAAAATTTTCCAATATCATATCTCGTGCTTAAGGGGCCGGACCGGCGGAGATTACCTACCTCCGACCGCGTATCCGAAAACCCCTTAATTAAAATTAATTTACCCCCGTAAGTGCAATGACACTAGGGAAGGCCACATACCATTGGTGGCGTACATACCCCGAATAATGCTAAGACATTAAGGGATGAGCCGAGGCATATGTGCTCAAGCGCACGTGAGATACCCAGGAGGCATGGCGGCGCCAAGGATGAGCCACCGGTAAATTTACCAACAGGAAACATTACCCCCAAAGTGCTAAGTCACCGGGGAAGGCGGGTATATTTACTACGGGCACAATTTAGCGGGAAAAGTGCCAAGTCACTAGCGAGCCGAAGAGACAAGAATATACATATCAAAAGTGGTAGTCCGAAATACGGATGACTTAAAATCGCATTACAAAGGTGCGAAAATAAAAGCTGTTCAAATTACAACCCGGTAGCGAGGGCCCACTACAATACAAACAAAACATGCGAAAGTTTGAATAGGCTACAAAATAAGGTAAAGGCTAAGATCCTCAGGAAGTGCTAGCTCAGGGGGGTGGCCGATTCCCTCGGGAAGAATGTTCATCAAATCGGCCAAAGGGAGATGATAGGATCTTTTGATTTTTTCTATATATGGGTAGCTTCGGGTGAACATCGTATCATAAACCTTAGTAAATTCCCCAAGCGTCCTCCATATCGAAATCATTACGGCAACAACGATCCTTTCGACCTCTTCGTCGGATCGTTCTTCGGACCTGTCCAACCGGCCGAATCAATAGCGGTATTGAAGACGCCCCGGGCTTCTTTGGTACTCCTTACTACCTTGTAACCTGCGAATCACCGTAGGGATCAACTCTTTAACATAGTTGAAACGCAGCATCTCCTCTGGCGGCTCGGATGGCAACTTCTTGCATATTCTTTCTCAAATCCGAGGCCTCTCTCTCAGATTCCTCTAGCTCCGAATTTTTCTTCTCCAACGACTCCTCCAACGACTGATCCTCTCGGCACTGCTCAGTATCCTTAGCCTTCAGCACGCAACCTCAAACCTCCAAACCCTCCAGGCTTCGCCTTCAAATCCCTTCCTTTTGCTCGCAAGCTTGGTGAACCTCGAAGGTGGTGATCGGCGGTTAATTTCTCATTGATAGCGGCTTGGGAATGAAGGCTAGCTCGGTTCTCGGAAAGCAATGGCTCAAGTCCGGAGCAAGCAGAATGGGCTCGGTGCGATTCGCATAACGAGCGGTTCAATCGCTCAAATCGCGAAGACTTACGCAGCTGCGAGGGAGCCTTGGCACAATTCAAACCACCCCTATATAAAGCCCTTTCGTCAGGTCCCTGATCATCTTGTTACGGCGAATGAAAGGGGGCAAGGTTAGCCATCATGTCTCTGCAGAGGGCTGCGTCATTGGTTTCGTATTGGCCGTTAAACCCCGCGGGGATAAAAGTTCCCGAACCCTTCGTCCAAACAAACCTACGCAAACAGAAAATAATATTAAAATAATAATAATAATAATAATAATAATAATAATAATAATAATAATAATAATAATAATAACAAAAGAGCAAGGGATCGAGGGCGATGGATACCTCTGAATAATCTTCGTATAAGGTCCGCCAATTTCTGGAGAGTCTCCTCGCATTCACCCTGACACCGGCTTCAACATCTCCAGAAAATGAAGTCGAAATAAAGAACGCATACAACATGCAAACAAAATAAGGGGGACATACCTTGAGCGGCAGTGTTAGGAATAGATTCCGAGAGGCAGGAGGATCCTCGACAGACAACATCCCCTCCTGTAAAGATCCTCCCTCTTGATCACCCTCGTCATCTCGTCCAGTCTCATCCGCGATATCATCCGGCCTCAAGGTGTTAATGGGAGAAATCGAATGAGTGTCACAGGAACCTTCGGTTGGACAACACCTCAATAGAAGGGGACACCCGCCTTCTCCTTTTCAGCATTGAGGAGGGTCCACCGGTAGGCCTCTTCGCCTGCTTCCTTTTCTTTTCCTTGGCTTTGAGCACGCGCGGTCGCCTCTCTACAATCCTCACGAATTCGGCTGCCAGGGAACAGGTTGATCGACCCTCAATGGGTGAGTCGCGTGTTGAGAATTTCCTCTCCTTCAGTCAGGCGTCCCCACCCAGGGACCCTGCTCCGACCTCAAACGAAGATCTTTGGGACATGGTGATAACTACACAAGAAAGAGAAGGGGTCACCGACCAAAAAAAAAAAAAAGGCATATTACCATTCTTGTCAATATCCTTGAACTCCACACGAAACCCGGAAGGCTTCCAAACTCTAGTCAACCCGACCTCAAACAAAAGTCCGGAATGAACCGGTCGAGACTCAACTACCCCTCACACAACCTCCGAACATCACCTTCGAAAACCTCCAGCGGGGCGCTATCAAACGTTGAATCCGGATGCCTCCAGCGGCATAGCATCGGGAATGGCCCTCCGGTCAATCAAGAAAAGCTATCCTTCAGTTCTTTAGGCTTGAACATGTTTCCTTAAAAAGCGGACGAGACTCCCTCGATCCTCCTGGAAGGAAAACCAATGTCCTGCTTATTCAAAGTATAGAAAACCGGAACAAATTCACGCTGGGCTCAATTTCTAAGCTTGTAGATCTCAAACATAACCAACCTATTCAATCCGATGGGTACTAAGCGAGAAATGTGCACCTTAAAGTTTCGGATCACGCTCAAAAGAAATGTGGAAAAAGGAACTCGGACCCGGAAAATGCAAAAATCTGCTCATAAAGCCCGATGGCATCACGGGGAAGGTTGTTCATAGTAAACTCCGCCGGAGGCAAACGGGGATGTAAATCGGTCAGAATACCATACTCGCTAATAATATGTTCAAGTTCCCCTTCGGATAGCAGGGAAGAATACACATGCATATCGATTTGGGAGTGTAGCCGGAGGATGCTACTGAACCGAGAGGCCATTGGATATTGACAAGAAGGCGCAACGAAAAACAACGGAGGAATAAGGGGATGGAACTCACGAACTTGCGAAAGGTTTGCCAAACAGAGGGCGAAGAATCGAAAAGTAAAAGTGGAAATTACTAATGAGGTGAAAGCGCTTTATATAGGCCAAAAGGTGGGGACACGAAATGTCCTATCGTGTCGGATATCGGCGGACGAATCTAAACCGTCCACCACGACGCGTCCACCACGTGGCAAAATCCCACGATTTTCGGTAAAATATTTTAACCCGCTCGAATGGGCGGGCTCATGATCCCAAGAGTAGCCCGCGAAGCTAAAGTCAAACCAAGCGGCCGAATGGTTCCGAAGAATGACTAGATTAAGTATCACATCACTTGTCAAAACAAATAACATGATCTTGGGGGACATGACGGTATATGGTCCTTCGGTCAGCGACGAAAGACACGGAACACCACCGAAAGGTTCTCCGATAGACACTCCGGCATGCTGCCGAAGGGCAAGTTGACCGGACGATACTTTGGCACCTTTGCGCGGACACAATTCGTCTCATTCTCCGAATGTCGAAAGTACACCGAGAGGCGATTGTGGGGGCGATTAATGGTCGATGACACTAGGGCCCATAAAGTACAACGGTCTTTAGGGGCAGATAGTGACACCAAGTAGTATAAATCACGATACAGTAGTTGGAGACAAAGGTATCATTTTTCTCACACACACATTTATACTATACCTTCCGGTAAAACACATACTTACTCTTACGCCGGAGTCGGTCCGGGATAACACCGGGCCGAGACTAACGCGTTGTTCATCTTAGCAGGTATCTAGAAGGCTTATCCCTAAAGCTGAAAGATAACTGCGACAACCCACAAAAAAATACTTCGACAATAGACATATAAAATAATAAAATCCACGAACATATACTCTGTTGCTTGGACTTGCATTTTAAATAGATTGATGAGGATAAACTACAAAATTTATATAAACTAAAAACACGATAGCATCTTGTGTACACATTACCAATAGGATTAATTGCTTCAATTTCACTATACGGCCACATGCATGATACTGTCACGAATGTGAATAACATGGGAATCATAAATGCCAAAATCTATGTTCTTATTATCGTATTTTGACTTCTAGAAACTTAATGTACGTTTTCACATTGGAAAAATGACTATTAGTTTTATATTTTGTTCATTTCCCTGCTCTAGATACTGTATTTATCTGTAATATATATACTAGACGAGTATTCATGCATAACAACGAGATTTTATAGTGATAAATCGTTTTTTGTTAAAAAAAATTTATAGGTTATAAAGGAATAATAATAAAAGTTTGAAGATTTGGGGATTAAACATAATGTTTTGAAATCCGGTTCAACCCGGGTGGTTCAACAGGTTGAACTGTTCCGGTCGAATGGGTCGATTTAAACCGAGTCAACCCGACGGGTTGGGTAAAAAACGGGTGAAATTAAACCGGGTCAACTCACCGGGTTTGAAGCGTCCCAGGTCAACCCGGTTTTCAATATGTATTAATAATTTTCTTTTGAAATAGTAGTATATGTTTTCAACATTTCCATTTTTACTTTCAACTTTTCACTTTTTACTTTTTGGTTTTTCCTTTATATATAAATATAGAAGGGTACCCGCGCGTTGCAGCGGCGGGTACCCTATGACGATTAACCGGAGAAATAGATCTCGATGATACCTGTTCACCAGTTTGTATCGGTTTCAACAGGTCCTCTTTGGTTCATTTTCGGATGGCTTTTATTAGTTAGCCGAACTGGTGGCGACACCGGTTCCTGGTTGACCCGTTGATCCGGTCCAATTTTCAAAACTATATGTACCTTCAACTTGTTAGCTTGTATGAAGCTTTTTGTGTTTTATTAATTTGTATAGTGTGTATAATAACATATACTTTTCATTTTAGAGTGTTTAAAAATGACATTAATTAGTGTGTTTAATTATTTTATATTTTGAATTATGTTGTAGCTTGTTTAAATTGCACATTGTGAAAATTTTATTGTATTTTTTTGTATGGGGTGTTTTAATTGGTTGTTTTTAATTTGGTAAGGTATATTTTTAATTAGTTGTACAATGTGAATAAATTATTGTACTTTTAAGCAATGAGCGGTTTTAATAAGAGTATTAATTACACTATACATTTCTCTCACATTTGACTTTCAGCATTTCACTTTTCAAAGTTTGACCGTTTTTTTTATAAGTAGTATAGATGAGTCATTATTCTTTCAAATGTTTATCATTTTAAGTACTTTACTTAGTTTAGGTGTTTAGGATTAATATTCACTTACTTGAAACTTGAAATGAGTTACAATACATGCGACTAAGTTAAAAATATGTCTATTTAATTAACAACATCATAATAAATTTTAATTAAAAGACCAAATTATTTCATCTCTTGGCTAGTAGATCAACTTTTAACTTTTTTTTTTGGCTCTTGTTAGGCTCTTTTTTCTCTTTAATAATTAATACTCATAAATTTTTTGGTATATATCACAAAAGCCAAAAAGAAAAAAATAAAAAATAAAATATTAAAATGGTAAAGACCTGCAACTCGTATAAAATCTAATTCTTAGTCAATTATCATGATTGCTAACTTTCCAAATTCTCTTTCAATCTGTGCAGAGCTTATAGTCGAGTTTGTCAAAATTTGAAGATTAATAAAAATAGAAATCATTGAGCACTTTCGATAAAAGTGTAGAAATCTCGCTTGAGAATAATGTCACTTCAGATTGTGTATTTTGATCGAGCATATCAAAACAAGATGATCTATTAGGCAAGAGATAAAATAATTTGGTCTTTTAGTTACATTTATCATGAGACTGGTGATTAAATAAATATATCTCTAACTTAGTCGTATGCATTGTCACTAATTTCAAGTTTCAAGCAAATGAATATCAATATAAAATAACTAGAGTATGTAAAATGATAAAGATATGAAAAACAGTGACTAATACATATTTTAAATAAGTATAGTACCTAGAGTGGAAAAAATGACAAAGTACATAACTAATGGTCATTTTTCCCTTTTCAGATACAACAAACTTATAGTGTCCTTGTTAGGGTTTAGATATAACAAACTTAATGTTTTCATATGCCAACAAGCGACAAGTGAGCATTTGTTATTAGGGTTGCGATCTATTGCAAAGTTTAGCATGTCTCTCATATTTTCTTTCACTTTCACAGTTCCTTCTTCTTTATCTACCATTTCATCATTATATCTATCTCAAATTTCAGTTTTAAATCATTTAAAAATCACAAAACTAGGTGTTGATTGTGTTTAATTTTATCGTTCTATCGTTACAAAATACAACTTTTTTTTAATGAATTCAAAGTTCATTGATTTAAAGTTTGGATTTCGATCAATCTGAATAAAAACAAAATTACTATAGTACATGCTTGATCAACAAACCCTAAACTAATAAATTCTTCATCTTTTTTATTTTTTTAGGTTTTTGTATTTCTAACTTTTCAAAATGTTCATGAATATACTCATAAGGTTTTTGATAAAATGTCACAATGAAGTAAATTTGTGATTTTAGAGTTTAATGTGTTCATTAGAATTAAATGCATAAAAGCTTCAATATTTCTTGAAAAACTCAAAATTGTTATGAATAAAACTTCGAATATGCAATACGTGTTCATCAGTACATCAAATTTTTTTTATGTTCATCAATACATGTTAATCAATGTTCATCGCTTTTCATTTTGTTCATCAATATGTTTTCATCAGTTTTTTTTTTAATGTTCTTCAAATCGTGTTCATTAATAACAAGGTTGAAAGACTTTAAAGTTTAAACTACCAATGCTTTTAACCTTCTTTATCATAAGAAGAAAGGGCGTTAGCCCATTTAATCCTAGCTAGTTTTGTCTTGTTAGCCAACAAAAAAAATTGGCACGATATCTTTCCAAAGATTAAAAAAAAGAAAAAGAAAATTTTGAATGACATCATACTTGAAATTCGACCCCGAGTTAAACCATCCAAACGGGCATGCCCCGAGACCCGAGCCACTAGGAGAGACCCGCAAATGAAAGCCTTAGAACTCACGACCTCACACTAGAAAGAACACCTGAATTTTTTTGTCTTTTACGAGACTTGAACCCTGAGTAAAACCTCCCCCTAACTCCAGAAAGAACTCAGGTGGCCCATTGAGCTACGCCAGTTGGTAGTCTGGTTTTTCTCATAAAAAACTATTTTCCAAAATATTTATTAAAGATACTATTACTATGATATCACTCAAAATAAATATTTTAATCCCAAAAGATACCCCTTAGTATCTTGGCTTTATTTTCGTTTCTTTTTAAACGAGTAAGACCCCCGCCGCGTTGCGGCGACATTTTACCCATTGATTGATATCATACAAATACATCAATAAGGATGACAAATGAGGCTCAGAAATACGTTTACAATGTCGATACCCGGCAACCAACATGGCTGCAGTCACACATTTGATATGACTGCCTTGCTACGATGCGGGCCTAGGAAATGTACACGTTATGGTTAGCATATTATCATCATCGCCTATAGAAAGCGGGAAAGCTAAAATTCATATAGCCGATAGCGTCACCAGGCAAGTGTATTACCTCGGAAAGTGCTGATCAGTATTCGACCAAGAAAAAGCAATCCCAGTACATCAGTAGTAGGATTATTTTTTCTTGGCCGAATACTGATCGATACAATAACTGTGGCAGTTATGGTCGTCACTGAATGAATCAAAGAATAATCCATTTCATTCCAAAATTTAAACCGAACAACAGTTTTACATTCCATATTCCTGAAAAAAGGAAATACATAGCCAGTTAGGACCTTGCGTCTCCCAATAATGACCCATTTTAGCCACTAAACGGCTACTTATTCACTACGATGTAATACCTGAATATTGTCGTGTTATCGAGTAGAGTCTTTCCACCTGGAAGTACATTTCAATCTTCAGTCGCTAATCTTAACATGTGATTTTCAGGATAGCGAGACCCGTCTGATCGCCCCCTCAAATCCCTTTTGCTATTTCAACAGTCTTTGTGCAAAGGTCTGCACCAAACGTATTGCTAGACCATTGTTATAACGAAAGGAATTCGAGCGGAAGATCAGAACAGACCGGTATCCTAAACGTCTCGCATCAATATTAGTAAATGAAAATTTCGATATCCTTCCGAGTGGAAAGATTCCAATCGATGACATGACTATTCAGTACGATAAGAAATACTAGGAGCCGTTTCTTTAATGTCTAAAATTTTTGGAAAGATTCCACGGATGGCGTTTAGAGCAAGCCATAGTTTGAGCTGTGATCAACTTTACCATGAGGATATATTATGATTCCCTCCATGGAGTGATCACAGATTAAGCTAATTTGACTTGTTTCTTTTTAAGAATTTTTATATAAATTTTGATACTCATGATAATTTTTTGTGTTTTTAAAATAATCGCTCATGTTTTAAATTTAACTGCTACCAACTAACTCAATGTTTTTAACTATTAAATATAGTCCTTGAGGCTACATATAGCAAAAGAAATTAAGAAACAAAAAACATTAACCGAAACATAGGTCGTAAGAGGTGTTTGAATTATGTCGTTTATGATTTTAGGTTGGCTCGTGTTAGTGAAAATAATCATCGGTTTTAAACATGAGATATCATTGTCGGTTAAAGCTGACACGTTAAGCACATCAGCAAGACAAATTTCATTTACATTCCTGCTTCTCTAAGAAAAATGGGTTCAAGTCCCACGGATGGCGTTCTATACCAAGCGATAGTTAAAGCTGGGATGTTCTAGACCAGGATATATCCTTTGATGTTTCTTCTAGTTTCAAATATTCTAGCTTAAATTAAAGCTTGTATATTTTTAACAGTGTTGCAAAAAAAGTCTACAAGGCCGATTAATCACCGATTAGGTGCTACTGGGCCACTGACCTTGCCGATTTTTGTAAATCGTTCAAACAAAGCGGTCAACCGTGGTCAACGGCGGTTAACGATGGTCAAACTTGCCGAAAACTTGTAAATCTTGCTAGAAATACCCTAAACTCGCCGTAAATTAGTTTTAATCACTTATAGTCACTATTTGTATCTCTTACAAGATTTTTTTCAAATAAAATATTGCCAGGAATACCAAAATTGCCCTAAATAACCAAAGCTTGCCAAATATGCCACTACGATTAATCACCGATTCGCTATTTTTGCAACCCTGAACAAATGTAATCACTTATAGTCGCTGTTTATAATTATTACAATATGTTTTTAAAGACAATCTTTCTGGGAATACCCAAAACTCGCCGAAAATACCCAAAACTTTCCAAAAATGCCAATCCGATTAATCACTGATTAATCCTGCCTAGACCGATTACAAGCTACAGGGAGGTCGACCGCCTCATTACCGATTCGCGATTTTTGCAACCTTGATTTTTAATAACAACTTTCAGGTAAACTATGAAAACCAAAAACGTTAACCAAAACTTGGGTCGTAAGAGGTGTTTGGATGGTTAACCGGTAATCTTGGTTTTGGATTTTTGTGAGCCTAAACGAAATATTCAGTTAGCCGCCATTTATTAAGGTTACAAAATTAACTGATTTTCATTTTTTGAGTAAGGTGCCGATAACAAGCTACAAAATAGTAACAATGTTATACTTATATGTAAATGCATGGACGGACCTACATGAGAGCCGGGTGTGGCACGGGCCACACCTTATTTTGAGTTACAAAGCATAAGATTTTCCAAAAAATGTCATTTTTGGTATGTGCAACACCCAATATTATGTTTGCGCTACTTAGTTTCTTTAATATGCGACTTTAGTTTTAGTTCAAAAATTCTTAATGTGCAAATTTGAGTACTATGATAAAAGAAGAACTATACAAGACTTTCACGAAATTTTTTGTGCATCACCCTTTTAAAAATCTTGGGTTCGTCCTTGCGTGAATGCATCTTTGTGTATGGGTATTGGCTTATACATCGTTTGTAACTTTGTATGTATGTCACAGTAGTATACTGAATGGATGAGAATATATTTGTCTAAACATATATGAACTTATTCTTTTGATGTATACTGAATTATTTCTTTTTTATATAATATACTGAATTATTCTTTTTTAGTTTAAAAAAAGACATACGAAATCAACACAAACTACTACTGTAGTATTTAGAAGGCCATAACCTAAGAAGCCCAATTGCAAAAGTCTTAAAACACTCTTACACAAATCCGCAGTGCTGTAGATGTTCGATTTTCCTGATCTTATATAAACCCCAAGGGACTATTAAACCCTAACAAACAAAACTCAAACTCAAATTTACTATGTCGAACTACATACCATTCGAAATCCAAACTAAAATCATGAAAAGTCTCCCAGTCAAATCCTTGATCCGATTTCAAAATGTTTCAAAACAATGGAAGTCTCTAATCCATAGCTCTGAATTCATTAACGATCACACAAAAATTCACAAGACCAAATCCCAACATCATCTACTTGTCCAGTACGAGTTAGATACTGCTCCCAAATCTATTTCTATTGTCGATGATAATACTTTCCCACATCAGAAATCTTCCCTAACCGTCCCGCAGCCCTTTAGCATGCTTAGTCCAATATGTGTACTCAGTTCTGATAACGGTGTTATGTTTTCCTCCGAGGATCATAGGTTACCAACTGAGATGGCAGTTCTTTGGAATCCCACGGTTACAAAATGGGTTCGTATTGTTCTCCCTAATGTATTGCATACACACGGAATTACTCATATTGGTTTTGGGGTTTGTCCTAACACTAGTGACATTAAGCTTGTTAAAATCAATTGTATTGGCGACGAGACGGTTGATTGGGAGGTTCAGGTTTTTACATTAAGTACACGTGTTTGGAAAAGTGTATATAACATTCCGCTTGCTTTTATAACTTGTAAGGTGACTTATAGCCATGTTTCTATTGGAGGGTTTATTTATTGGCTTGCATATGAAGATATTAAATTGCGCAACGTGATTACGTGTAAATTGATTGTTTCGTTTGATTTGAAGAATGATGAGTTTAGTGAAGTGTGCCTTCCAGATGGGTTAGTAGACTCGGATAGTTTACAGGTCTTGAAGTTCAAGGAGTCGCTTGGTTTGCTTGAGCATGATCATAATGATAGTGGGATACCGTTTTGTGATGTATGGATTTTGAAGGAGGGTGTTACCAAGTCCTTTACTAAGATGTTTAGTATAAACATGAGACCAGATGCTTCGAATCCCTATTGTTCAGTACTAGAGTTTAGAAAGAATGGTGAAGCTGTAATTGAAACGGAAATTGATATATTTCGGTCTGTGCTTGAAGTTTATGAACCATGCTCGGGACATTACAATGGTATTGGTATTAGTGGTAGTACTGATTCACTCTCAGTGAAGTCGTACGTGGAAACACTACTCTTGCTTAATGAGTCAAACTCTATTATTCATTGATATCGATGGCAAGGTATAAAGATCATGTAGTTTCACATTCAAATATTCAAGTCTCCATTATGCATAATTTAGGCTATTAAAATGATAAATGTGTGATATTTAGATTGATGTTTGTGATATCTGTTAGATGGATGTTTCCAATATTAATGATGATGAATGTCACTTATTTATAAACAAAATATCTTGCTGACAGACTGACAGTCAATAGATATGATCGGTTGACAATTATGTTATCCATCCACTGGCATCCAGCATGCGACACAAACAATGGTAATTGTATTAGTCCCCTCCATAGGTTATATCTGGATATTCTTGTTTTGCATAAGTTAGGCTGTAATTTACCAATCCCATTACCCTATTGCACAACCATTTAGGTGTCTGACCCGTGCACGAACCAAATATAGCATCCAGTAATTTGACCACCTTTTAAGCATTATTTGCAAGCAATCGACTGCTGCATATTGCCAATCTACGTATTTAGGTTAGAATCCTTGGTTCAGAGCACTATGGTTAAAATAGAAAAGATACAACTCATTTGACTATCCATGTCACCTTAGCGAAGAAGTGCAAAAGCAAAGATTCGAGTGAAGTAATACACTTAGATATGCGGGAGTAACCCTGTGCAATCGGAAAAAGAAGTTGAAAATAGACAACAAACATCATAAAGGCTCTTCTTGCATGAATGATTATTCATGTATTTGCACATTGAGAAGGATAACCTTGTATTTGTGCTCGCCTTGATAGCCGACGATAAGCATTGTTGAAGAATCCAAACACCACTCCACATGCATGCTTCATTGTCAAAGAACCTCTCATGCTACTGCATTAATAGTAACCGACTAACCCCCCATCACAGTCAACAAAAGAAACACGCTCTTTAATTGGAGGAAAAAGAACATACTTATGTTCTATTGATGTAATATTCAGATATAAAATTAATACAATACATAAGCTCGCGTCATAGAGTCATAAAGAACTATCGCATATACATAGAGGTTGAAGATGAATAAGAGGAAAATGACTAAAATACCCTCACGTGACATGCTAATTCGTGAAATTTAAACATTCCAACTTAATGTTAACGGACTCAGGAATCAATGTGTTAACTCAATTTCTAGTACGTCTTAGCCACTATATAAGTGAATCTTATAGCCAAGTATCATGCAAGATGCAACTAAATAACACCACAATTTCTAATGCATGGTCAATAGAAAAGGGGATGTTTGGATGTGCATTTTAAGGTGAATATATAACTTTATAACTTTAAGAGTCGCAATCACATGATCAGGCCCTAGATGTTAACGGGGTTAGTAGATTTTGATGCAGTGCAACTGTTCTATTGGTGGTGTATTATAAATAAATTTGAGTACGAAAGTAATGCATGAAGCCGTTCTAGCTCAGTTGGTAGAGCGCGTGGCTTTTAACCACGTGGTCGTGGGTTCGAGTCCCACGGATGGCGTTTAGAGCAAGTTAATTGTTAGAGCTGTGATTTTCGAAACTTGGTAGATTAGATAGTACCTAGCAGATTTGCAAATCTTAGCTTGAACTAAATTAGCTTGTTTCTTTTGCTCAAATTTCCTTTTTAAGAACTTTTAGATAAACTAGGAAAGGAAAATGTTAAACATAGTTTTAACAGTTATAATTAACAAAGTGTCAACCAACTAAATGTACATGTTTTTAACTTTTTAACAAAAAACATTAAACAAAACATGGGTCGTAAGAGGTGTTTGGACAGTTAAACGGTAATGTCTGTTCGGGATTTTTTTAGCCTAAACAAAAGATTCAGTTAACCATCTATTAAGGTTACAGTTTCTAGTTAAAAATTAACTGATTTTTAATAGATATGTTCATTTTTAAAGTAAAGACCTATAAATACAAGCTACAAAATAGTACTAGCAATGTTCAAAATAAATACCAGCAACCCAATCGTTATAGGTTTTAACAATAAAAGTGTGTATGTATGTGAATGTAAGTTTGTGAATATGGGTATTGGCTTCTACATCATTTGTAATTTGTATGTATGTCACAGTAGAAGATAAATATTGACAAATACATATCTGGCTACTGATTGTGTTTGTATTAGTGATGCAAATTGTTGTTGTTAGCTAAATTTATTGTAACAAAATTTTGGCAGAGCAGTTTAGAAAATGCATCACTTGGTAATTTGTATACGTGAAGAATAATGATCAAATTGATTTGTCGCATTGCACCCTACATTTAATGATGAGATTGCCTTTTCACACAAACGCGATGGCTCCCTCTCTTCCTCCTCAAGTGAGGGGCGGAGGGAGAGAGTGTCTAGTGGGTGCTAGGCCCTCCTCAATGAGTCCAATATAGTAATTAGTAAGCCCAAGAACCTCAATGAGTCTATATAATATATGTGGTTTGCATAATTAAGCCCCCATTAATTGATGTTACATTTGACATTTTCTGTTGCAAAATCAAAAACAAACAAATCGTCAAATTCCAAGATTCAGTCATCTCGTGGTTAGTCATAAACTTGTATTCTTATGCAGAATTCATGAGTACGGTAGTCGATAAATTAGAAGTTTTGATGGTTTTAGATAAGCAAACACGGCTCCTATATCACCAAATAACTTAAAAAGTTGTTTGGGTCACATCGTCAAAACAAACATTTGTTTCCTCATTTAAGCCCAACGAGTCACTCCACGCAATCAAACTCCGAAGATCCTTTGGGTAATCTCCTTAACTCCATCATTTCATAATAATAATCCGTAGGATCTGGGAAAAACAATTTTAAGAGGTGATCATGTGCAAAAAAACATAACGGTATTGATGTTTTTGTGCATACAAGGATAAACTACAAAATTTATATAAACTAAAAACACGATAGCATCTTGTGTACACATTACCAATAGATTAATAAATTAATTGCTTCAATTTCACTATACGGCCACATGCATGATACGGTCACGAATGTGAATAACATGAGAATCATAAATGCCAAAATCTATGTTCTTAGAGCATCTCCAATGGGGTGGTTTTTAGAAGACTTTTTACTATTTAGAAAAGCTTTTAGTATGTTTTTTAGCATTGGAACAAAGACTTGGTTGATAACTTTTTAGCAATAACTTGTGAAGTAGCAAGTGTTTGACAACAAAAATGAAAAACTATTGCACCAAAATGAACTAAACATTCATTGTGAAACAAAATATATAATTAAAAAACTCATTCAATAAATGCAACAAGTATAAAAAATAAATGCAAAAAGCTATTGATGGTTTTTGCCATTGCGTATGCTCTTAGGGCTAGGTTATATGGACGGTGCCTATTATTTTAGTTTAACCCCCCTAAAACTAGGGGTACTTTTTTTTTTTTTTTTTTTTTTTTTTAGGTAATAAGTGTGTATAAAGTTTTTTAGGAAATAAGTGTGTATAAAGTTTGTTAGAAATAAGTGTGTATAAAGAGTGTGTATAATTAAGTGTGTGTATAATAAAGTATTGTACATGCATAATGTTTTGTATACTTTTGTTTAATAATGTTTCGTATACGTATAATTATTTTGTTTGTATAATAGCACGTTAAATATTACCACATTAAATAACTGCAACAACAACAGTTATTATTAAATTAAACGTCAAAGTTAACATATTATTTAAATACAACAACATCTACTACATATGAAGATTATTCATCTCGTTTAAAAGATCATGGAGCC
This sequence comes from Chrysanthemum makinoi, assembly GCA_910596185.1. Classification (NCBI taxonomy): domain Eukaryota; kingdom Viridiplantae; phylum Streptophyta; class Magnoliopsida; order Asterales; family Asteraceae; genus Chrysanthemum; species Chrysanthemum makinoi. The sequence continues at coordinate 112,738,053 of OU343222.1, read as the reverse complement.
TTGCACCCGGTGACAAGCGTGATCCTCATGATTCCTTGCCAATTCTAACTCCATCTCTAGCGTCTTTATTTTTGTCTTCAACAGCTTGATCTCATTATCTTTAACTGCTAGCGGTTGAGCACTGCGTTGAAAATGAGGCTCGACTTAAGTACCGTCTTTCAAATTCATCTTTCCAACTGAAGTATCGACACCCATAGTCATGCTCTACAGGCACATACGTTACATGTTAAGAAAATTATAAGAAATGTATTTTTAACAAACAAATTATTTACATAAAACCCCTAAGCAAACGTATGATTATTTACCCTTTGAAGAGGACATGCATAATACGGTCGGCCCGAAAAGGATTTCGTGGATTTTCGTTCTATAATAAATCCTCTATTACATCGACACCAGAAAGATTTATTTGGCCCACATGACAAAAGAATTTGCATAAATCAGTAATCAATCATTTATAACATAAAACATGTATCATTTACAATGTTATTATTAATTTAAATATAAACAGCAATCAATCATTTACAACATAAATCAGTAATCAATCACTATGTTTACAACATAAATCATTAATCAATTATTTACAACATAAATCGATGTCAGTCACTATGTTTATAATTATTTACAACATGAATCATTCACTATGTTAGTCGATGCCTATATAATGATTCCCACTGGGATGCGGCCGGATCTGCCTCCTCCATTGTGGGTAGAGATGCGGAAGTGGAGAATGTTCGTCTAGCGTCAGAACAATGTAATGACCTACTTCGTCCCCCACACGGGCTATCACAAGGGGGTCAGTTCTTTGTGAGAAGCGGAAAACACGTATTCCAACCCCTGAGAGATATAAATGCAATGGGTCGTCTAATCAGTTCTGCAATAACCAACCCCGTGTTTGGCATTTCCATGTAGCGATCAGTCGGTGCATTTCCATGTCCGGACAGTCTATTGTACTGCGAAGTTCGTTAAAACCAACTTCCCCCCACAAACCCATGTAAACCTGCCAATGTAGGTCCATGTGTTGCAATAACATCACTAACTTGGCGCCACAAATGTTGTTGTTCCCAAACACCATGGGCAGCGCACGAAACCCACAATTTCCGTCACCCACCACATTATATATCTGATTATGTATGGATGCCAAAGGATGGAAGCACACCCATAAGCATTTAAACTGCATCTCCATCATTACAACACGTGTCTTATTTTTGGTTGATCACTAGGACCCGTGAAAGAACTATGTCGGGCGGGGTTCTTTGTTGAAGTTCAGGACTTGTGTAGATCTTGTAGCGGTGCTTCTTCGGTGATCTACGGTTGGAACTTCATTCAAGTCCGGTCTTCATTCAAGGAGGGACTTGTGTAGCCTTGCCCATTTTGCCCTTTGTGCTCGGACGTCCACGGGTATTTTTCTGAATAACAGGTTCGCGTGTGTCATCGATGCGAGGTTGGTATATCGATCTCAACTTCGTTATCATATTCTTCTTGACAAACTACGATGCTTTGGTAAATACATTCTTGAATTGCCGAATCTCATCTCTAAACGAAGTATCATCATGATGATGATGATGATGATCATCATCATCACTGGAAGAGCCATCTTCAGGTGGTGGCCTATTGATATTAGGCCACGGAACATGTAGGGTTCTCCAAAAGTATTAAGTTCTTCGGTGGAATGGGGTCCTGAAATCATTAAAAGTAGTATATTACAATGTCGCCCGTAAATAAATCACTGATATTAATGGGGAAAACAACTTGATAGTTATAAATTTACATACCATTATATACATAGTATTGCATCTCGTGAAAGCATGGCAGTCCGTAAATTGTATGCAACTTATGGCTACAATCTTCTACGGTGATAGGCAGGTTGGAGTTCTTTGTGCATGAGTTTGAAAGCATGGTGAAACTTTATACAATTCTTGAAATAGTAGTATATTACAATTATTTATTTTCTCGATGATGCTTCTATTAAAACTCTCTTTTATCGCATTTTCTTGCGCAAATACAATCTTATCGATTGCACTCAACAACTTGTCTAAATTGGACTGTGTGCCGCCCAAATATAATTTCAACAACGCGTGGTGAGCCTCAACTCTACCGTTGTTATGCGCCGGAAGCGATATTCATCGGTGATGTACAGAGACAAACATGTGTCAGTAATCTCGCAGCCGGTTATCCGGATACTCAGCGATAGCGAAAAAAAACAATGAATTAATCAAAGGTCATTCGGGTGCTTATTAATTGAATAATAATAATAAATAGAATTAACAATTTAGTACGCGCATGGTTGACCAAGCGTTGTCGTAGGCGCTCATAATGTTGCTCGAACAAGCGGCGTGTCGAGCTTTAACCAACGATCCCATCTCCTTTTAATGGACTCATACTCATCTATCCCACTGCATCTATTTCTCATAAACTTGAGCAAATTTTGCTCTATATGCCATCGACAGAGTAATTTGTGAGCGGTAGGAAATTCTGCTCTACATGCCCGAACCAACGCTAAATCTCTGTCGGTGACAATAACACGTGGGTAGTATCTTTTGTCTATCACCTCTTTCACGCGTTGCAATACCCACTGAAAATTATGCCCCTTTTCACCGTGTATAAAGCTGTACGCCATTGAAAATGTTTTATTCGTTGGAGTTACTCCAACAATTTCAAACAATGGCAATTTAAACATGGTGGTATTGTACGTGGAGTCCATCAGCATGATTTCAGGGAATGTACGCCATAGAGCATACGAAGTGGGGTGAACAAAAAATAGCTCCTCAAGCTCATTATGCTCATTCACCCTCGGGTAATATGCATACCCTGAATCCGTCCGGATGCGAGTAAAGGACTTGAATTTGAGTTCTATCACCTACTCGCTCTCCGAACTTATCAAGTCGTTATATATAGTTCTAACTTGTGACACGTTATCCGGATTACGTCCCTTTATTGTCGAAAGTATATTACGTGGTCGTGCACGCTATACTCGACAATTCTTTGACCAAACTCAACTCATCATCTTTTAATCGCATTGCATATGGCATACCATGCAACGACTCTAGCAACTCATGATTATGACTATCACACTTCACCCTCAAAATCCAATTATATCGTGTTGGTCTATATTTCGCAACTAATCTGAATGGACAATTGCTTTTTTGTTTTGGTTTCCGTTTTCCACTACCGTGACATTCATAAATCCGCCCTTTGTACACCTATAATTAATTTTAGTACATCCGACCATTTTCGATTTGGTTCTCTTTTTAACAATGACAAAACCGAGCCCAGGGCTATATTTTGCACCCACTCAGTTACTTCCTCGTGAGAACCGAAAGCCTGAAAATACATAACAAATTTTAAAACACACTTTTTTTAACTAATACTTTTTTAATACTTTTATATTTACCTCTTGTCTGATAAATGGGAAATCCTCTGATACTTCCTCGTGAAAACCGAAAGCCTGAAAATACAAAAGTTTTTTTTTTTCAACAAATACTTTACATTTACGTTTTACAACTTTTTTTTACTCTTCTTTTACAACTAACATTATGTTTCATTTACAACTTTAATATACAAAATACTTTTTTTTTTACAAATGATACCTTTTATTTTACAAATAATACATTTTTTTTACAAATGAAACATTACATTTACAAAACTTATACTTTTTTAAAAAAACTTATACCTTTACATAAAAATAAATAAAAAATAAAGAGAAAACGCGTATACGCGTTTCTCTCACTAGTACACATACCACTATCTCTCTCTCTATCTCATATCACACACACACACAAACGTTTTTCTCTCTCACTCTCTCTCTCTATCTCATCTCTTTTTCTATCTCTAATTTTCTTAGATCCATCGTAAGTTCTTGTTCTGATTACATTTACATGATGTTTATATCATGTTTATTTGATGTTTATGTTGGGTTAAATTAAAAAACGCGTTTTTTTTAGGGTTTGGGTGATTGGGTTCTGTGAGGGTGAGTTTGTGATGTTTGTGTGATTTCTAGGTGATATGTGGGTTTAATTATGTGGATCTGTTTAAAAAATTAAAAACGCCTAATTTTTTTTTTAGGTTTTGGGTGATTGGGTTCTGTGAGGGTGAGTTTGTAATGTTTGTGTGATTTCTGGGTGATATGTAGGTTTAATTAAGTGGATCTGTTTAAAAAATTAAAAACGCCTAATTTTTTTTATGGTTTGGGTGATTGGGTTCTGTGAGGATGAGTTTGTGATGTTTGTGTGATTTCTGGGTGATATGTGGGTTTAATTAAGTGGATCTGTTTAAAAAATTAAAAACGCCTAATTTTTTTTTAGGGTTTGGGTGATTGGGTTCTGTGAGGGTGAGTTTGTGATGTTTGTGTGATTTCTGGGTGATATGTGGGTTTAATTAAGTGGATCTGTTTAAAAAATTAAAAACGCCTAATTTTTTTAGGGTTTGGGTGATTGGGTTATGTGAGGGTGAGTTTGTGATGTTTGTGTGATTTCTGGGTGATATGTAGGTTTAATTAAGTGGATCTGTTTAAAAATTAAAAAACGCCTAATTTTTTTTTTAGGGTTTGGGTGTTTGGGTTCTGTGAGGGTGAGTTTGTAATGTTTGTGTGATTTATGGGTGATTTGTGGGTTTAATTAAGTGGATCTGTTTAAAAAATTAAAAACGCCTAATTTTTTTTTAGAGTTTGGGTGATTGGGTTCTGTGAGGGTGAGTTTGTGATGTTTGTGTGATTTATGGGTGATTTGTGGGTTTAATTAAGTGGATCTGTTTAAAAAATTAAGAACGCCTAATTTTTTTTAGGGTTTGGATCTTTAGGTTCGTGGATGGTGAGTATGTGATGTTTGTGTGATTTCTGGGTGATTTGTGGGTTTAATTTAATAAACCCTATGGTATAACTTGATTACAAACCCATGCGTGAGATGGTGATTATGTGATGTTATTGAAACGCCGGAGTTGTGGGTGCAAAAGGGTAGGTTAACACCTTGATATGCCACCATTGAGTGGTATGAATACCTGCGCCTGCCTACCCTAGTCCACGGCGCTCGTGTGGTTTCTCAGAATGGCCGCTTATTGCTTATGATAAAAATGGTATGTGCTTATTGAAACCGCCAGAAGTTGTGTGGGTGCAAACGGGTAGGTTAACACCTTGATCTGCTACCATTGAGTGGTATGAATACCGCTTTGGCCTACCCCGTCCACATGGCTCTGTGTGGTTTCTTGTGAAACCGCTTATTGCACCTGGCAGTTACAGGCTCAGATTAGACCCCGTTCCAATAGTACTTTACGGGTTGGGTTATATTGATTGTGCCTATTATTTTAGATTAACCCTGAGGGTTTGGAGATGAAATTGCTTATGAATCTGAAAATAACAAACTGCTTATATGCTTGATAAGCGCTTTGTTATTTTAAGCTGATTTGAAAATTGTTTTTTAAAAAAAAACTGGGATAAAGCAATGATGATTTGAAATAAAACATGATTTTGGCTTGGCATTTCCGAATGGACGGCAAAAAAAATTTATTTTGCAACCTTTGATGTTGTGACCATATATGATAAATGTTAAACATAATCTCGAGCCTAATGTTGTAAAATTGTCATTACCTCACGGTGATTGAGACATATGTGACAAAATTAAGATATTTGTTGTTTCTTTGTTGTCGAAAGTTACTTGCGGCTTTCACTTGCGGCTTGTGTTTCACTTGGCTTGTCTTATAACCTAACCCTAGGTACTAGTGGGTTAATCTAAAAAACCTGGCACCGTCCATATAACCCAACCCTTTGTTTGTGGTGAGAGTAACTTTGTGAATCTGCTTTGTGGTGAGAGATACTTGGTGATTGTTTGTGGTAACTTTGAGATACTTGGTGATTGTTGCTTTGTTTGTGGTAATTTGTGAATGCCTTGTGGTGATGAGGCTGAATATAAGGTGGAATTTGCTTGTGAGTTCCTGCAGTTTGGGAATCTTTCTTGTGAGTTCCTGTAGTTTGGGAATCTGGTTTTCAGGCTTTTTGTGAACATTGTGAAACATGTGTTTCACTTGTATAATGTGGAATCTGTGTTGGTTGCAATCTGGTATTGTGCAATCTGATTTGTGCACTTGTGTGCAATCTGCACTTGGACAAAAATTCAAAAAAGTGTTAGGAATCGAAATTCCATAAGTAAAAGAGTCGGTCACCCAATTATTATCTAGCCAAAGTTAGCTCGCAGACTTGTCATTATTTATGTTATTCATTAGATAAGGAGTAGCGTAGAATAGTATAGTGCAACACCGTGGAGGAAGGACGGGTCTTTACCCATTGTGTAACATCCCGCCTACTCAGACCACAATATTGTCCGCTTTGCCCTCACTCACGCTTTGTTTTTGTGGCCTCATTTGAAGACTTCGGCCGGAGTCACCCAAGCCAGTACTACTCTCACATGAGCAGCTTAAGCGCGGTTCTCGAACTCCACTCGCAGAGACCCAAACGCGTTGTGTCATTGTAAAGGCGAATGTTATCTTATGAGCCCAGATATCTCTCAGGCCACACCGATGTAGGATTTGCCTAGGGTGTTACAATCACCCCCCTTTAGGGACTCATCGTCCTCGATGAGGTTTGCCCTACCATCCCGAACGGCTCAGGAGTGGCTCTGATACCACTTGTAACATCCCGCCTACTCAGACCACAATCTCACAATTGTCCGCCACCCGCTGGCTGACTCACGCTTTGTTTTTGTGGCCTCATTTGAAGACTTCCCGGCAGGTCACCCAAGCCAGTACTACTCACACATGAGCACGCTTAACTGCCAGTTCCTCAGAACTCCACTCGCATTAGACCACAAAACGCGTTGTGTCATTGTAAGGCGAATGTTATCTTATGAGCCCAGTATCTCTCCAGGCCACAGCCGATGTAGGATTTGCCTAGAGTGTTACACATTGTATCCCTGATTCACAGGCCGTCAGGAGGTCGTTTAGTTTGTAACCTATAAATACCCTCTACCTTGCAAGGTAGAGGGTTGGATGTTCTTTGGTAATCTAACATTACATGAGTTTCTCTTTCTAGAATATCTCACTTTCTCTCTCTCTTAAATCATCTATACGCCTAAAGTGTTAATGTTATGATGTGTATGTGAAATCCAATATGTTACAATTGGTATCAAGAGCCATGGTTAGATCATATCTTACACATCTTTGGATTTCTAGTGGTTTTTGAGTTTGAAAAAGTTTAGTGGTTTTTGCATCATTTGGTTGATTTCTTGTGTTAAAGCTTGGATTTTGTTAGTACTTTTGTGTTTAGAATCATCACAAGTGTTTAGGTTTTCATTTGGTAAGCTTGAATCATCTTGGTTGGGTTGTTTTTGGATTGAAAAGTGGTGTTTGTGAAGTTTTCTAGCTAGCGACTTGACCTCTGATAGCTTTTCTTGCTTTGCGACTTGCTTTACATTTTGGTAGCGAGTTGCATGGTTTGTGAGTTAGCGACTTAGGCCTAGCGACTTGCCTAGTGAGACAAGCCGACAAACAAGCACAAGTAGTGGAATCTTCACTATGGGTAGCGACTTGGTGGAAGTTAGCGACTTGTACTTTATATTGTTAGCGACTTGGTGTTAGCGAGTTGGTACCTAGCGAGTTGCTATTTAGCGACTTGAATATTTAGCGACTTGGTGCTTAGCGAATTGTTGCCAAAATTTTGTTAGCGACTTGGATTGTAGCGAGTTGTTACATAACGACTTGGAACTTTAGCGACTTAGCACTTAGCGACTTGGTTCACAATTTTCCTAGCGACTTGAGTGATTTCCTTTAAATACGGTTTTCTCTTGATTCAGTAAAATCCCGTGAAAGAATCTATTTCTCGGTTTAATCATAGAGTTATAAAATCCCGTTTAACTTGTCATCATGTCTACCAACGCTCCTACAATCATCTCCACTATTGCTGAGGTCGTTAATCGAGAAGATACTCGTCAACACATAATTTCTTACATCACTGATCCTTTAATCACCAAAGTACTTGAACTCTATGATACCTCACGAACAATGAAACCGGTTGCATTTCGAATGTCCAAAATTGATTGATTCATCAAAGGGTGATCTTAACTCCTCACCATCCGAGTCAAACCTCAACAAACCACATCTAATGAACAATGATGCTAAGCAAATGGAGTACAACATTGAGCCCTATCAACTACTTCATCAGAATCTCAAACTACTCTTATCTACTACTATGGATCGAACAAGCGGTGCTATCCTTCGTCAGGACTTTCCCACTTTGACCAGAACTGTGTTACTCAACTTAGAACAACGGGTGTCAAATTACCAAAGAATAGTTCTCAACTGATAAATCTAATGCAGCTCTTCAAGTAATCTTCAATCAATTTCACCACTTATCATGGGGAATATTCCTCGATTTTGATGATGACTTGACTGGAATCTCATTCATAAAACACACTGGAATGGAAATCCATGAGTTCAGAAACACCTTTATTCTACTTATGGGTAATGTGGAAATATACATTAAGGAAACTGCTAAAGAGAATGAGAAGTTGAATGAAATGAAGGGGTTTCAAGTGATGCTATGGGAAAATTTTGATAGGTCATGCAATGGATCAGGTAAACCAATGAAGGATACCGAATGCGGTTCAGTTGAAATTAAAGGGATGGTGACAACTGTATCGATCTCATTGACTCGTTGTAGAAAAGGTTTCATGCGATGAGGTACACTTAACTAATCAGAGTAATTCATATGTTAAGAAACCTGATTCTAACTCGATCTTAATATGTGAACTCTGTGAGACTCGATCATATGGTTGAGCTGAATCTAAAACTGTTAAAGCTGATGACATGATTGAAAAAAGGGTATATGATGAACTTTCAAATAAATACTCAATTCTTGAAAAACATTGTATTTATTTGGAAATCAAAATACAACAAAAAGATGAACGCTTTTATGCAAATAAAACATGCATTAATCAGGAATTTCTAGAATTTCGAGAATTTTTTGAAATTAATCAATTAAAAACCAGATTCGTGACAAAGACTCAACCATATGCAATCCGAAATCACTACTCTCAAATGTGCGTAAGTATACTGTCATGAAATGAGGGATACACTTGAATCTAGAAATGCTGAGCTTGCTCTTTGTGTGTCCAACCTGTTAAAAGAAAATGAATCATTAAGAAATAACTTAGAGGAGACCAATTCCAAGTTGATCAATCAATCTAACATCTTATTGAAAGACATTGATGACCTCAAAGCCCAAATTCAATGTAAGAGCTTCAATGTTGTTGCGTTAAAAAATGAGCTTAGGAAATCTATGGGAAATAGGATGAACACTAAGTTTGCAAAACCATCAAATTTGGGAAGTCAACTGGTCAGAACCACTCTAAACGTACAATAGTTAAGCAGCCTAATGCCTTTAGAACTGAAAGACTTAAATCATCGAAATCTAGGCTTGCCTCCCAAATTGATGAGAATGTTGTTTTGTCAAAACCGGTCCACTTCATTGCTTCGTTCGATATGATGAATCTCAAACTCCAGGGAAATGTTCAAAGCTCAAAGTTTAGAAATACTAGAAGTATGACTAGTTCTCATAAGAAACATCATTTGGCTGATCTATCCCCTAAGAAACCATCAAAACACAAAAGGACCAATAGTCAAAACAGTTAAGTGCACACATACAAATCTACTAGTAACTGCTTCAAATGGATTCCCACTGGTAGATTATTTAAGTTCACAGAATCCAAACGGACTTACATACCTAAATCTTGCCTTAAGTGGATTCCCACAGGAAAACTCTTCAAGTATATTGAGCCTAAAAAGATCTCTAATATTGATACGTCTGCATTAACCAGTGTTACATCAAATAGTGAGATTATTCATGTCACTAACCCATCCACCGCAATTCTACATGTGCTTCTAGTACAATGTGCTCTCGGTCTTTTTCGTGTACAATGCTCAACTAAATCAGGAACTTCATGACTTGGTTCCCATCAGAAATGAATATAGCTCATTCAGGAGCTATAGCTTGCCAAAATTGATGTACATCTTACTTTGACTCCTATTCACCTTGAATCAGGACTCGCTCGTTTATATCTGAGCACAAATGTCTCTTAAAAAAATTAAATTCACAACTTTTATTATATCTCATAATTTTTTTAAATTCATACCTTTTACATCCATCTAATAAAAGACTTATTCGTTGTTTTCGATAACATCTACGATCCTAGAAATATCATTCAAGAATGATACGGGTTCATAGATGAAGTTCGAACAATTGATTTTGTCTTATTAAAAAAAAAAAAGTTGGTTAAAGTCAATCAATGGTCTTTGTTAACATTGATTGAGGGGATATTTTTAAGTTTTCTTGCTCATACATGCTTTAGTCTTTGGTTATGGTGTGTGCTCAGTTGTAGGTTGTTGTCTTATCATGCATTTGTGATTATCTTTGTGTTCTCATGTTTTGAATGTTTATTTGACTCATGGTGTTTATTGTGAGTGTGTGCTTATCTGGGCTTGTATGCTATCGATATATACATTTACATGGCCTTGGATAATAAATATCTAATATACGTTTGATAAGATTGCAACTTAGATATAAAATCTTTGATAGAAGTTCTTCACTAGCCACTAAACCATAGGGACCGAAAGTGACAAATAGGCCTTCTTGAAAATCCTCCTCTTCTTACCCCCAGTTGATTTAGTTTTTTCTTCTTTCTTTCTTTTCAAAATTATTAAACGTTTTTTTTTCTCTCTTTCTTTCCTGTTTCTCTCGATCTAGCACTTAGAAGTGGTATGACTTGAATCTTTCTCTACATGTTCTCCAATACATGTCTTTGATGCTTGTCTAACACATCTTTTACCGATCTCATCGAGCTTTTGATTCGTGACATTTGATTCTCGCATAGGTTTGAATTCTAATGGAATCATGTTTGTTGTAATGATGTTTTGCAAGTGTGTTAAATGCTTTGGTGTAACTGTTTTTGAGTGCTGGTCAAATTGTGTCTATGTAATGGAGTTGTATAAGTGGTGGTTTGGGTCGATTATCTCTGCGGTAACAATTGTTCTTGAAAGCGACTTAGGTATTGTTCTTGGTAGCAAGTTAGTTTAAATGTTCATCGTAGCGAGTTATTGCTTTAATTCGCTCAACTTAGCGACTAAGTCAGCTGCTGGCGACTTAGTGAACTATTTACTAGCTTAATTGGGAAGACTTAGTCGTATCACTATTATCACGACTTGTCTTTACAAGTTAGCGAATTAGTAACGAGAGCGACTTAGTAAACAAATTTGTAGCAACTTGGCTATGGTAATCGTTCATGGCTTACTTGTCTTTGCAAGTTAGCTTAATTAGCAAATGTAGCGACTTAGTGAACTAAACTGTAGGTACTGACCTGAAAGTAATCGTAATGGCGATTGTCTTTACAAGTGTTTACATAGTTTGCTTTCATGCAAATGAAGTTAGTCTTGGTTTCTCTCGTGGCTATCAAATGTTACAACTTGTTTCATACATATTTGTTATATGATTTTCACATTTGTATCTTGATTCATGAATTGATTTTTGCACGCTTAACTTTTAATTCCATAACAACTCGTCTTGTAAAACCGGTTCTAAAGGAATCTGGATCTTTAAATGTCTCACTAATACCACTCAATCATTCTCTATATGCTTATAGGAACCCGTCCGTGTACTAAGTCCGAGTGTCTATGTCATAAGGGTGTTCTCTATGCCGTCTCATTAATCATTTTTTAATCTAACTTGTTCCCAATCATTACTATTACGTATTTATACTCGGATCTTGATGGCAAGTTCAATCTCGATAAAACGTTACTTCTCAAGATCACAAAGTTCTCTGCGGAAGAAATCCTTCCTAGTAGTCAATGGCAGAAATTGGAAAGTAAATCATGTGGACCTTCAAAAGCTACAACAAAATCCTATCCTCAAAGTATCTATTGATATCCTTAAGAATACTAACTTCTTCGGTGCCATTACCAAGCAATGCACAATTCCCACCATTTACATATAACAATTCTGGAACACCATTCAATGGGACAGAATCACAGCAAATACTGCGTGCAAACCGGATGATAGGGAATTTGTGATAAACTCGACATTCTCGGCAAGGCTCTAGGAATCACTCCATGTATCCCCAACATACGATCCAACCTCCACCGTGCCGACGATCTAATTGTCTTTCGATTGGTTTGGGATATCGACCGCATATTAAGGGCTTCCGACATCATCATTGGACACACATCAACCTTGGAGAGCAATGACAACAGCTCAACTTGTGCTTATCCGCAAAACCTCGGGGTTTGATAAAGTGAGAATTCCCATTTTGCAAATCCTATGGGGTATTGTCAATGGAGTGAATGTGAATGTCTCGTAACGATTTGGGAAGAATTTTCGTTGTCAATGAATACATTCATATCTCGATAGAACTAACTTCTTCAATAAAGCTCGTGGTCGAAAGAAACTGAACAAGCTTGTGATTCCAGATCGATTTTCAAAACTTGTTATCCCGCCTACAATGCTCACAACTTCAACCCCGTGGATTGACTCGTGATCTACAAGCGAAGATGAATTCGCTCGGTAATCTTAAATATGTTCCTAGAGGAATGGACAAAGAAATCTTTGGATTGACAATCTCGACACTCTACTCAGACGATATCAAGAAGGACTACTTCAAACAATACAAGAAAAGAGCTACCAGTTCCTCTGCCATGTCACACCCACTCTCCCACAACCCAATGCTCCCAAGTCCACTTCAACCTCACAAGCATCCTATGCCTCTCTTCCTAAAAAGAGACTTGAAAGGTCACAACATTCGCACACCGCATCCAAGAAGAAAGTAAAAGGGAAGAAATGAAAAGGAAATTGGTAAACATATCGAGGCTTCAAGGATAATACAAGGTTAATCGATGAAGATGATGCCGACCGAACTTGGAATCCAGAAAGCCTAGAAAGTATGAATGTGAAAGCACCAAGAGGTGGAGTAGTGCTAAGTGAGCCTGATCAAGTGCCTCAACAAACAACACCAATCACACAAGACAAGGGAAAAGAATTGTTGAATAGAACAAGCCGCCACACGCCTCCTTACCTTTTCTTCCTCCACCATCAAGAACTACCACTCAAGTTGATCTCAAGAAGAGAAGTGTTGAATCGCCATCAGCTCAAAAACATCCGAAATGGAAAAGGAAGCATCTCAGAGCACCGAAGTGAATCCGCTACAAGTGGTATCCAAAGTGAACAAAATGTTGTATAAAAGTTGCATCAAGTCTCACAGGAGAATCCGGAGTCAAGATCCGATGAGACCATGCCCTAGAGGAACCAAATCTTTCCACCAGTTTCTATCATCATTTAAGAACCTAGATATGAATTCACTTTCTACGATCAATTTAAATGACAAACCCATTGATTCTGAGCCTTCCAAGCAAGATAATGACAAAGAGGATGCACAATCCATGTTTAATGTCAATATTCAAAGAAGACACATCATCCGTTCCACCTATGACAAGACCCTTACTCACAACCGCACTTCCACCTCCCAAACCCTGACCAAGTAACCACACGTTCACCACCAATCTGAAAAGACTCTATCCCTTGAACCAGTGGTCATAGTTGCTAATGTAGAAACTCCACCTGCTTCACCACCTCAAATTCTTACTCGGATCAACTCGCTTGACAAAGCAAAGGAAAAGAATTGAAGCTCTTGAAAGAAAACTACCGAAATCCATAGATTCCCTTGTGGATCGTGTCTATAGGCCGAGCATCTCAACTTTGATGAAGGGGTGGCGGACGCCTAATACGGTTAAAGATGCCGTGGAATGGGCAATGGAGGCCTCTACTTAGACGATTCAAGGATCTTCCTATTGCCGATATGAGAGCCGCATTTCGATAAGATGTTTGAAGATGGCGAATATAAGCATGAGGTCCATAAGATGCTTTATGAGGCTCTCGAAGAATCAATCAAGTACGACAATCATGTACAGCTTCTTGATAGACGCCGGAGAAAGAAAAGCTAAGAAAAAGGAGAACCGTGAGTGTTGGAAACATTGCGAAGGTCATAAAGATCCTCCTCCTCCTCCACCTCCTACCGGGTGCTGAACATCCGGAGTTAGTGGATCTTCTAAGATAACCTCCACACCTCCACCACAACCACCATCATCAACACCAAAGCCCGCCAATCAACCCACCATCCGAAAATCATGAACGCAAAAGAAATCTCGACTTGGTCCACCGGTTGACTCAAGGTTTACATCTACAGTCTCCTCTATCCCTGAAGATCAAGTTGTTAATGAAGAATCATTGTCATAGTAGAATGTAATCAGATGAAGATGATGCATCCACCGATTTATTCCCAAGTCAATCAAGATGATTGGTTTGATACTTATATGTCGGTGAACCATCTAATCCATCCGAGCTACACCTTCAAAGACACCATTCAAGTTGGCTCTCTCAAGAAAGACCACAAACTCTCGAGCCCTCTTGGTTTATTCCCGAGTCTGAGTCAACAAATCAAAGAAACAATTGGGCTTCAACTATCGTTCCAACTATGAAGCTCCAAAGAAGACTCTCTTCTTCACTTCACAGTGATATGGGAGCTTTAATATATGGTTTTTTGAACGGAAGAGTATCTCATCCATTACCCCAAGAGATCTTGAAGGACAAGCTTATGAAATTGTCAAAGTCTTCCACTCAGATGCCAATCATCTTCAATATCAGATGGAAGAATGCCATAAGATGCTGAATGACCAAGTCGGTGAGCAAATTAGTCGCTTCAATGTTAACAAATCTCTTCCTCTTGGTGGTGAACCTGGTCGATGACCATTCAGCTGAATTCTTCTTCAATCATGACGGACTATCAGGTGCTCGTCACTGAAGAAGACCAGCTCTATCAATTTCAAAGATGAAAGTCGCAACCTACTCGATCGTGGGCTTGAACAGATGGTTCTGATCAATTCTGGTGATGAAGAACGAAAGTATGACATTGCCGCTTCATATGGTATTTCACCGGTGGTTCAAAAGAAGAAGTTCTACATCGAAGACATGGTGTCGATAAAAGACGCAAGGGGGTTCGATCAAAGCTGCAAATCTTAAGTGTTGTTTGTGTAGAGATCTTCCCTATCTATGGATATGAGTATTTGAAGAAAATAGTCCTTAAAAGAGCAGACTTCAAAGTGTATACTATTGAGGAAAACGACTTCAAACATCTTCTCGCCAAATGATTTCAAGATCTCTATCTCTTGAATCTTCAAGGACACCTTGAGCATTTACCTGGCCGTGAGAAAAAGGCCCTCTCAAGTACTGCCACTCTTTGGATCGTGGGCTTAGTCATTCGAAACGAAGTTGAGGACTTTCGCCTTGGCATGGAAAGCTACCAAACAAGGATCAACCTTACAAGTCCACAATGGAATGCAACAGGGCATGAATTTCATCGCGAATACAAAGTTCTTGACACCCCTAGAGCCGTCATCTTCACCGATAGATATGGGACTCGCATGCTTATGCGACTATGTGAGCTCTACAAGTTTAGTGATTAAACTCTCAAATTGGTTGAAGAAGAACTAGACTCTAGAGTGAAAGAAATCAAAATTGATATGAAATCATGGGTAAAGACTACTTTCTGGACTGATGATGACTTAAAGCGGTGTGAAGATTTCATTGCCGCAATCAGGCGAAGACTAAAGACTGGGATCTTCCGCTGACCTTGAAAGCTTTGTTGACTTCTTAGATGGGCATTACAAACTACTTCAAAGAACTGAATGAAGACATCTTCAGGAAGTAGTCTCTGTTATGTATTAAATTTATGTATAATGTGGTGTACAAACTATGAACAACTGTAATGCATGTAATAGTGCTAGGTTATGTATCGTGGTTTCCTTGTATCAAAAAAGGGGAACATCTGTGTTGTCCACATCTGATCATATAAAACCGGACACATTTTTCTCCAACAATTATTTTGCCTCATACATATTTAAATCACTTGAGATCCCAAATCTCAAAGGATTTGAAATTTTGATCGGGGAGAAAATGTGATATAAATATGAAAGATGTTAAAAGATGACCAACTTTCTTTGTGCATACTACTCTCTAATATGTGCTAAACAATTTTTCAATCTCAAGCATATATTAAGGGGGAGCATTTTCTTTGAGCAAATTCAAGACATCTTGGTACACAATTTTCCGTTTTCTAAGGTACCTTGATTGTATGTTAAATGTCTTCTAATCTTTGGTGATCATGTCTCAAGCACTTCAAAAGGGTTCTCTAGTATGTGCAAAACTCTCTTTCAAATATTTATCTATTTCAAACCTAGAAGCACATATTGAGGGGAAGCAAAATCATGAAAACCTCATCCTTCCCAAAATGCTTTATCTACTTGATTCGATTAGGGAAGTGATGTTGATATTTTTAGAAAATGGTAATCAAAGAAGTTAATTTTCTCTTGCCTCGCGTGGAAAACTATTTCAAATACTTGATTCACATGTTGATGGGGAGTTCTTCTTCTAAAAATATCAAAACAATTCAGGTACAAAATGCTTTGATAATATATCACAAGTATCTGGATTGATTTTCAAATGGTTTTCAATTGGTTCCTTGGCGATGAACAATACCAAATAGATCAACCAACTTTACTTTATGTACGGTGATATAAGGATGATAAGGTTAGGTATTGGTTCCCATGATCCCGCCAGAGTCGGAGGATCTACCCAGGACAATCCACTAGATAGTGTAGAGTCCTAGTATATTGAAAAAGGAGAAAAGTGAGATATGTGAAGAGCAAAGGATGAGACAGAGCTAGTAATCGAATAAACCCAACAAGGTTCTAGTTATGAAGTCTCTGGTAAGTTAATCAAGGGTTGAAGAATGAAAAAGAATTGAATGTGAAAAGGTGAAAAGAAATAGCCCTCCAATAATTCAACCTTAGGGCGTAAAACCGGTTCAATACATATGCTACGGTGGTTACTTAGGTAACTCCTAGATGAAGACAAGACGCCATGAACCTGACGACTACACTAAACTTCTCAAACTACTCAAGTTCCTCTTAAAAGGGCTTGTTTCATTCTCACTGGGAACCTACATTATCTATCGACTTTCTCTTATAGATTGTTGATATTGAAGAGGAGACCTCTACCTAGTCTCAAGTATAGGATCCAAAAAATGCACAAATTGAGTCTAGAGCAACGAGATCATCAATAAATCTCATTAGGACAATTTCAATGAAGACTCTCTGCTTCACACAATGTGGAAAGAGAAATTATATCCCTGAGTCCTACGATTATCCTTGTGGTATTGCCAGAACATCCGAGTGATGTGTTTACATATTCACTGTGAAGATGGAAAGCCTTCTGGAGCCAACATCTAACAAGCTCCCGGTAGGTGGCATGTGAGATCTATTATACAGATCAACCATGTGACAACCTAATGTAAAACAATGGGGCGATTCAATCTTTTGAATCAATCCCGGTTCAGTTTTGATGACGGATACCTTTGAAAACCGGCTTTGTGCTTTAAAACTCTTTTCATTAGCACGCCGACCGTGTACTAATTTTTCAAATCAAAAGGTGTTTTATGATTGATAATTTATTTTCATTAAAACCTTCGCTGTATTGCAAAAACAATTTCTATTGAGCAATACACGATTGTTTTTCAAATCTCTTTTCATCAATCGGACTTAAATTCGCCGTTCACTCAATTCGTGTTGTCTCTTTGAGACGTTCGGTTTGAAACAGCTAGAGAAAATGCGAAACCCCTGTCAAGGAAATTCTTCGAATTATACTGATCACAGCAAAGATACTTGTACCGATCAACGGGAACCGTGGGCCGTGGTACCTCAATCGTCGAAAGTGATCAAAGACACTTTCGGCAGCTATTGCTAACTGTCTTATGCAGTACACCCCGACGCTTGCGTAATGACGTAATGGAGCGGTCAATCCATAGCCGCATGCTCACACAACACATTCATATCGAAAGAAATCATGATTGGTGCATCAATGACTATTATTTCACTCCATGCTTCGCTACGCCGCCAATATCATGAATCAACAAAGTTTCCGATACTTTGATGAGAAGATTTCATGATCCGAATGTGAGCATGTCGTCCGAAAGTCACAACACCACAATGGATATCTCGAGATTTTGCGTTTGCCGATGATCTCAAAAGCTTGCTCAAAATTATTGTTATCACATTGGATCACCACTAACCTCCACAAATTATTCATTTCAGTTGTTCAATGATGTACTCTCCAGAGATGCACTTAGTTTGATTACTTTGTTGAAGAGAAGTCTACGAGCTCATGAATGAAGATCTACTTGAAATCTAGGATATACAATGTAATTTATGGGGTGACCTCCTTAGGGAGATTGTTAGAATCAAATTCCATAAGTAAAAGAGTCGGTCACCCCAATTATTATCTAGCCAAAGTTAGCTCGCAGACTTGTCATTATTTATGTTATTCATTAGATAAGGAGTAGCGTAGAATAGTATAGTGCAACACCGTGGAGGAAGGATGGGTCTTTACCCATTGTATCCCTAATCCACTGTCCGTCAGAGGTCGTTAAGTTTGTAACCTATAAATACCCTCTACCTTGCAAGGTAGAGGGTTGGATGTTCTTTGGTAATCTAACATTACATGAGTTTCTCTTTCTAGAATATCCCACTTTCTCTCTCTCTTAAATCATCTATACGCCTAAAGTGTTAATGTTATGATGTGTATGTGAAATCCAATATGTTACAAAGGCGATGACGATTGGTTTTATAACCGAACGGATGGCAAAGTGATATTTTTATCACTTTGCAACCTTCATATCCGAGCCTAACAGTTTTTATCAATTGTGCAAATGGTTTTCTAAATCAGCGATGATAATCTGAGCCTTTGTGCAATCTGCTTGTGTGCATGCAACTGCTTGTGTGAAAAACTTGGCGATGATCGAGCCCTGTGTTAATGCTTGTGTGCTTATTGTACTTGGACAAAAAAGTTTGGGATCTTTGCTTGTTTGATAATGCAATATGCTTGTGTGAAAAAACTTGGCGATGATGATTAGTGTAATCTGAGCCTGTGTGCTTACTGCTTGTGTGCTTATGCACTTGGACCAAAAAAAATTTCCTTATGCACTTAGAGTGCTTTGCTTGTGTACTTATGCACTTGACAAAAAATTTGGGACAAAAAAAACTGTGTTCAATGTGGGACTCTAAAAAGACAGCAAACAGACAAAAAAAATGGGACAAAAACCTACAAAAGGTACCCTCCCTAGGGAGGGTTTTCAGGCTACCAGAGCATAGACCCCGTTCATATAGTATAACCCATGTTCTTATCATCGTATTTTGACTTTTAGAAACTTAATGTACGTTTTCACATTGGAAAAATGACTATTAGTTTTATATTTTGTTCATTTCTCCGCTCTAGGTATTATACTTATTTGTAATATATATGAGTCACTATTCTTTCAAATATTTATCATTTTAAGTACTTTACTTAGTTTATGTGTTTAGAATTAATATTCACTTAAAATTCAAATGAGTGAAAATACATGCGACTAAGTTAGAGATATATCTATTTAATTATCAACATCATAATAAATTTTAATTAAAAGACCAAATTATTTCATCTCTTGGCTAGTAGATCAAATTTTTTTTTTCTCTTGTCAGGCACCTTTTTCTCTTTTATATTCATAAACTTTCTGGTATATATCGCAAAACCCAAAAAGAGAAAAAGAAGACATTAAATATTAAAATGGTAAAGACCTGCAACTCGTATAAAATCTAATTCTTAGTCAATTATCATGATTGCTAATTTTCCAAATTCTCATTCAATCTATGCATAGTTTGTCAAAATTTGCAGATTAATAAAAATAGAAATCATTGAACACTTTCTATACAAGTGTAGAGATCTCGCTTGAGAATAATGTCAATTCAGATTGTGTATTTTGATCGAGCATATCAAAAGATGCTCTACTAGGAAAGAGATAAAATGATTTGGTCTTTTAATTAAATTTATCATGAAACTGATGATTAAATAAATAGTGTGAGGTTATTGTGAGAACCAAAAAAATTGCGAGAACTGCGAAAACCAATATTGGCCATTAGATCTTTAATCAACGGATATGATGAGGTGTGGCATAACCGTAATTAAATAAAAGACCAAGTAGTGTTTTATAATGACTTTAGGGGTATTATTGGTAGTTTACTTTACCATTATTATTCAAAACCACTTTTTTTGTTTTCACGTGTCTTTGCAAAAAATCTGGAACAGTTATGATATTCACATTTATCCATCTCTTCTTTTAAAAAAAAACCTAGCCGCCGTACACCTTCATCTCTCACAAAATTTTGCATCAATTTTGTTGATGATTTAATCTATTCAAGCGACCATGATGGGATGTAAGTTTTATTTTAAAGCCAAATACCAAAACGAACTAATTATGTACCCAATTTACCAAAACAAACCTATTTTTTTACTTTTACAAAATGAATCTGTGTGAAAGGTGACAAAGATCTGAAACAAAGAAAAGGAACTTTCTTTTGTCATTTTACATCTCCTTCCATCTCTCTTTCTCTCTCACACATTACAGACACACACATTTCCTCTCTCTCTATATATATCTAAAATATATCTCTTTTTCCTTAAACAAACAACCTCAAAAAATACATGTCTTTCACCTCACCTGGATTCATTCTTTCTTTTTTGAAATAGAGAAGCATCCTCTCTAGTGACATCCTCTCTAGTGACTATAGATCTTGGATACAAAATTAAGTACTCGTTCAGCCTTCACCTGGAAACAAAGTCATTCGCTCACCAAGCCCCTAGCCTACTCTCTAACAGCATACCTCTCGCCCAGCATACCTCCTCGCCCACCACCTCACCTTGGCTCAACACTCTCGCCCAGCAGCATACCTCCTCGCCCACCACCTCGCCTTGGCCCAAGTGATACACGTGTAGGTTTAAAACTACTCTACTAATAAATCTGACAATTAATATTGAAAAGTTCATTTTAGAAAAATGTTTGTGCGAGGTTCATATTCGTAAAAGTACTTTTGCAACGGTTCATTTAAGAATTTTGCTCTTTATTTTAATTGTAAAAGCTTTATACCAAGTCGATAATTTTTTTAAGCTTCATACATTCATGTTTTGTGTTTCAAATATAATTGTTTTGATCTTTTGTTTCGTGGTGCTTTGTTTATTTTTTGTTTCGTGGTGCTTTGTTTCGAATGAAATATCTGAGTAAAAAATGGTTTTGATTTCGTTTTTTGTGGTTGTGTTTCGAATTACAATTTCTTAACGTCAAATCATACATTCTAAGATTCGATTGATAAAGTACTTAGATATTTTTTTACTGAAAACTGATCGATACTTGATTATTCACTTTGTTTGAGTCTCCATTGGGGACTTGTAAGATCCTTTTATTAGTGAAAAGTTAGGGGAGTTGGTAGATGAATCTCTAATAACCAGGGGTGTTCATGGGGCGGTTCGGCTCGGTTCGGTTAGCGATTTTAACTATCCATCGCGGGGCGGGTAATTCATTTTACTATCCAAAACCAACCAAACTAAGCGGTAACCGGACATGCGGTACCCGAATGAGCTGTTACCCGCGATTGGTCACTCTAAGTAACCATTAAAAAAAGTAATCGTTCAAATAGGACGAACAATAACTAAAATTAGAACTTAATATTTCCTGGTAGTAAACTTAAATGACGTTGAAGATATTAGAGTCATTGTAAAGTTGTTCCGTCAGAACAAAAACATTCAAATTATCATATGTAACAAAATAACTAATATTATTTAGACTAAAATACACCGTTGGTCCCTAAACTTGGCATGGTGCATCGTTATGGGACAAAACCCGGCCTTTTCATCGCCATAGGTCCAAACCTTGGCTATTAAATGCCAGAATCGTCCCTTGCCAGAATTGGGACAGTCAAACAGATTTCCTTCGAGGGTATTATAGACCATTCAATTTTTGACCCAACCTTCAACCTGTGGACCACCAATTGGAGTATGGCTACTAGTCGCTTTTCCCCGACACTGCATTTAATTTCGCAGGAACCAATACACCCACCCAACAAACAACTTTACCAATCACATAAAACCACATTATCGAAATGATAAACCGCAAATCGAATCAAGAATATAAATCCTCATTTCCGAACTCAAAGACCAACCCAACTTCCAACAAAACCATGTCGACGATCGTTTTACCAACATGCCGGAAGTGATCACTAACATTTTGAATAGGTTGCCTTTGTTAGAAGCGGTGAGAACCTCTAGTTTAGCTAAACGGAGGTCTGTGGACTTTGCTCACCGATATCATACTTGATGAGGATTTCTTTTATTATTTAACATACGAGTTTGATGGTAGGCTTGTTACTAGATTCTTAAATCGGCTTATGGGTCCAATAAGAAAGTTTTCTTCACTGTAGAGCCAAGATCAATTATTGGAATAGACAACTTTCATTATGAACACATTCATGAGTGGCTCTTGTTTTTACCGACAATGGAATTGAGGAGCCGATTATTACAACTGGTATGGTGACCAGCTTACGTTCCCAACCCAACTTTACTCCTCAGAGTGAGTTGAAACATCTGGTACTTCATGTTTGTGCTATGGCTACTTTGGAATATTTTCATGGCTTTCCAAATCTATCGGAGCCTAGAATTGATTCATGTCAATTTTCTAAGCTTGCATAGCTTTGGGACTTTATTGTTGGTTGTCCCCACTTGAGTCTCTTATAATGAATCGCCCTAGTACAAACGAGATTAGACTATGGGATATTGCAAAACTTGGGAATTTGAAGAAGTTACATTTGTCATTAGGTCGTTATAATGTTGTGACGACAATCACAACATCCGATATCTTTCACTTGACAAGACTTCAAAATCTTGAGACCCTTACATTGGATTTTGGTGATTGCACGGTAAGAACAATTTCAATTTTACAACTTATAATTTAACAATGTATAGATGTGTAATGATATGAAATTTAATCTCAAAAACTTCTTGTAGTCACATGACTAACCCTAGGTTGAAGGTGCCCTTTGTTTCCTGATTAACCTTAAGCTGTCCGATGTCGATTTTAGGAATAGTGTTATGGTAGCGTTCACCATTGTAATGATTCGGTCATCTCGAATTTGAAAATGCCGGATACCTCGAGTAAGTGTAATGCTTTAATGTATATGTATCAAATAAAACATTCCTAAATTGCCATGTTTGTGTATCTCAACACTATTTGATTTTTCAGCCGCAAACACGCTAGTGATCTACCTTGCAAAAAATTTCCATCAAGGTTTCGCATTGCAGAAACACATTCACCATGGTCACTACATGACGGTGGTGTTTCAAGCTTTTCCCAGAACAGCAGCATGAAATAACTTTAATAAAGTGTATACTATGTTGTTCCCTGTCAAGCCGCTAAAGACAATCAATATCGCAAAGCCGATAGAGTCATGATGGGAATGAAAATACCAGAACAACTGGGAGTTGGCTAGGAAGGCTCGTTGAAACTCCAACGAGCTTCCCCACAATGTTCTGGCAGATTTATTTGACCGGGTTGTAGTTTAAGTTTGGGTGAATACCTTGGACAATTAATGTTGCAAAATATTTTTGGTGATTTTGTACAATAATTGTTTATATGGTTTGGTTAAAAGTAGATTGTTCATATGTTGTTGTTTGTGCGTATTGTAGGTGATGAAAGTTTGACATTCGAAAGTCAAACTTTCATTTAGCATTTTAATTTGATTGTAGCAAGTAAAACTGCATTTCCAGTTTACTTTAGTTAGTCAATACTTGAAAATGGTAAATGTGTTAACTGTGAACCAGCGGGCCAATGTCGGGAAGGATTGAAAACCTTTGGAAGATTAAGTGCAAAGTAATGGTATTTGAAGTTTCATGATAAGGATGGCTAGTGGAATGTTCAATAATATATAGAATGGTATTTGACTTTGTAAAGTCAATATTGCAAAACCATTACTCAATATTTGTTTTGGAGTGAATTGATAATTTGATATGTTTTAGAAGTTTGACTTAAGAAAGTCAAACTTCTAATGGTTTTACGTAAGTTGGCAACTTGAGGGACCAATTGTGTATTCTAAAGTGATTATTGGGCGGAGTTTTAAGTATTACAACGCAACCAAGACAAATTCGAGGGCCGAAAGTGTGAAAAAAAGTAACTATTAGACCACTTTGACCGTCTCTTACCGGAGACGATACTAACTAGTGCACACCAAACGATAAACTCATCTACCACTTTTTCCACACACAAACAACTTTCCAATGGCAGATTTCCCCATTTTAAACGAACTCATGGAGGTTGTTGATTCCCCAAATTTGAATGATCGTATGGCTATATGGTTTGAAGAAGAGGCTGCCCAAGAAGGGATTCTGAGTTGCTCTTCTGCATCCAAAGCATCTCAAGACAGATAATCATCGCGTAAGGAGTCGATAGAAGAGAATCAAGCTCTGGGACCTCGTGGAATTGCGCTTGACTGTGTGGATGCGCTAACCAAAATCCGCCGAGGCATAATAAACCAACTTGCCCAATTCATACAGATTGTTGGTCAAACAGATGAAGGTATTCGGTTCAACCAAGAGTTTTTTAAGAAAATGGCTGAACATAATGCCTGAATTTTTGGTCTTCCATGGGGTAGATAAAGGAGGTCTTTTGGGTGATACTTTTAGGAATATAGGTTGCTAAAAAGGGTATGTAAATTAGATTTGATGTAGTTGGTTATGATGTTTAACAGACTTTATTAATGATAAAATATCATTTGGGTTATGTGTTGTTTAATCTGTTCTTGTATTGTGATATTGGGTGTATTTTAGTGTAATTAGTATCAACAAAACCAAACATCCCCTTATATCAGCAAAACCAAACAGTGCCCTTGTATCAGACAAAACCAAACACCCCCTTGTATCAGCAAAAGCAAAGGCAATAGTTTAAAAAGATGTGGTGAAAATGCAAATACTTTAGCACTAAATCATAATGTATCAACAAACATCCGCTTGTATAAACCAAACGGCCCCTTTTATCACCAAAAGTTGTTACAAAGAAACCAAACACCCACGTGTCAGACGAAAAATTAGAGGCAGTGGTTTCAAAACACGGGTTGAAAATGCAAACGCTTTAGCAGTAAACAACAATGTATTGACAATGGTGTATTGTAACATCTTGAATTTTGACTTACCAAAGTCAAACAAACTTATGAAAACCAACAAATTGTAACTTACTATTGTCGTATGACTTGGGTAAGTCAAACCTATTAAGAAATGCAAAACGATTTCAAGCACAATTACTTAAATAAGAACACAAAATTTTATTCATCGATTTCATGTTCTCAAGAACTACAAATGTTTACTATCATCTAAACATACACTTAGCTAGACCCACAACTCTCTCTATCATCGTTTTCCTTCTTTTCCTTCCTTTCCTTAAGATATTTAAACAAAATTTCCAGATTTTTAATCCTTTCTCCCAAATCTTTAAACTTTGATAACAAGATGTCATCCTCTTCCTTCTCCTTCTTAACACCCAAACGATTTTCATTTATGCTGCTTTCCTCAATCTAACTCAACAAACCCTTCCCCTTATCGCTTTGTGCCATTATTGTTTTTCCTTTTGCTTTGGGTAGAATGTGTGTTGATTGTATTTTAGGGTTCACTCTTGGTCGTAGCCGATACATATATGGTTGAAGGTTGGGTTACATTTTAACTAGGTTGGGTCAAAAGAGTGAATGGTCTATAATACCCTCGAAGGAAATCGGTTTGACTGTCCCAATTCTGGTCAAGGGACGATTCTGGCATTTAATGACCAAGGTTTGGACCTATGGCGATGAAAAGGCCGGGTTTTGTCCCATAACGATGCATCATGCCAAGTTTAGGGACCAACGGTGTATTTTAGTCTACTATTTATTTAACGTTTATAGGTTACGATCACTTTAATCATATGTAATTCATGGACGTTAATACATAATTATATCAGGTAAGTAAAAATGTGTTATACGATAAAAGTAGTGCAAAAATATAGTTAATACTTGTCCATTTTTATGAATGGTTTGTTAAAACCTACATGTATATCATACACGGTTCGGTTCGGGTAACCACGGATAAGTAAAAGTAAAAACCGAAACCGAACCGTGATATGCGGGTTTTTCCGGTTTCGGGTTTTCTCGGTTTCGGTTTATTCGGTTATCAGTTTTTTACGGTTTCGGATTGAGCGGATCGGCTCGGTTTTTTGGTTTCTCGGATATTTTGAACACCCCTACTAATAACTAACAAATATAGTAGTTGATTATATGCTTAAAGTTTAGTTACAAAGAAAAAAGAGTATGTCGGTGATTTTTACGTGACATCCCAGCTTCAAATATTCCATAGTAAATTAGATACCATATGATTGTGAAGCTATGGAAATAGTTATGCTTAATTTGTGTGGCTACAAATTGTTCTTCCGGTTAATAGTAATGATTCGTGTTTTTTAAAAAAGACTAAAATACACGGTTGGTCCCTAAACTTGGCAAAACGCTTCGCGTTGGGACAAACCTGGTCCTTTTCATCGCCACAGGTCCAAAACATGGCCTTTATATGCCAAACTAGTCCTTTGACAAACTCAATGTCTGATTTTTGTTTTGTAGTCGAGGGTATTTTAGTACATACAAATTTATACTTTGATAACACATTTATATTTTAGCCCTTCATCTTTCATCCTCGTCATCATCTCCCCAAATCATTCATCTCCCTAAATCATCATCTCCCCAACATCATCCTGGTCATCATTTCCCCAGTATTGTTGACTTAATGCGCATAATCGAGTTGAGGTAATTTTTTTATAAGATTTGGTATCTTTTTTTAATGTAAGTTTCTAAATTAGAACAGTCTAGGATGTTTCAAGCGTTAGATTCCACTTTGGTTTAAACGTGTGCATATGACCCATTAGGGATAAACCGTAACAGAATTTGATATGGTCATAAGTAAATGGCTCGAAACTTCCACTTTTATGAGTATTTGGTAAGAGGTCTTATTTCAACCACAGAAAGAGCTTCCAGCATCTGATCTGCTTTTAGTTTTTATTCTCCAATGTTAATTCTATGGCATTAATAGTTTGGTTATTATCATCTCTTCGAGGTTTTAATGTGACTGTTCCACTTAGATTCAATGATTTATATAAAGTAAGATAAGATTACGCAAAGCATTCCCGATGGTTCGCAAAAGTTATAGACTTGCGGAAACAGGTAATTCTTTGTGAATCCCTATAACAATCTTTATTTCCATATCATTTTTACTGATGATTGAATTGTGATCTTGTGGGTTATATAGATTTTAATTGATATGAAATGAATTTCGATATGTGGAAAACTAGAAGGGGGGGTTGAATAGTTTTGCCGATTTTTAAGTTGATTTCAAAAACTTTAGATTCGATATTATGTGAAATCGTATGGATGTTGAGAACGTATAGATCTAATGATAATGCAAGCAAATAAATAAAGTTAAGGGATAGAAAAGACACAACCGATTTATAGTGGTTCGGCTACAAGGTTACCTTCCTTGCCCTACTCCACTCCCCGAGTCACCTACTCTAGATTTCAAGCACTATGTCAGCAAACTCCTTCACTTGGCGGAGAAGCCTTCACAACGTTGCTTACACTTTTTCCGGTACAAAGCTAGATACCGAGTCCGTAGCACGGTGGACCAAACCAACACAACTATTACACAACAAATATGTGAAATATCAAATACAAGATCTTCGCATGAAATCTTGCGAGTGACAAATCAATCCCCCTTGCTTGGATGACTTGTAGAATGCTCGTGATCTCGCCTTAGAGAAGGACCTATATGAGGATCACAAATAGAAAGAAAGAAGAACAACTCTCTAGAACAAGTGATCTATATGTTAGAAGAGAATGAGAGTGTATGAGAGATTTAGTAAGAAGAGGGGTGAGTTAGAATGAAGAAATGGCTCTCTATTTATAGGCAAATTTCTCCTCTGTTCCACGGATCCCACGGAATCTCTCCCACTTGGGATCCGTCTAGTGTAATCCTAGGGATCCGTGGTACGCTCCTCTTTGCCCATGGGTTTTTTGGTTATGGGTCATGGGTTATGGGTTGGTCCATGGGTTTTCTTTAGATTCAATGTATCTAAGTATACATTGTATCTAGCCAACTTGGGTATGGGTTATGATCCATGGGTTATGGTCCATGGATTATGGTTTTTACCCATCCTAATAAACTATTACAACAAATGCTTAATTATTACATTTTGTATTTAAATGGCTATATGTAAATGCTTTACAAAAATAACATGTATCCTTATAATTATACTTAAGATAACATTACATTTGTTATCAACAAAACACAAAGAGATCGCAAAATATTAATAAACGTTTTTACGGTTTATTTGTATTAACAATCTCCCCCTTTTTGTTGATGACAAAACATAATGTTATGATGAGTAAAACTTAAGAATAGATGTGAGTTTTGAAAGCCCCTAAGTTTTACTTCTTCTCCCCCTTTTTGTCGAAACAAAAAGTTAACCCTTGGAAGAAATAAACAAACTTCTAACTCCCCCTTGACGGTAGCTCCCCCTTGTTTGGGGCGTCAAGTGAAGAAAAATAAAAATCCTACAAAAAGAAAGGTTAGTAACATGCTTATATAATCTTGTGGTAGCCGAGAATCAAGATTGGGAGCCAAGGTATGTAAACAAGGCCTTGTAATAAAACAACAAATTGTAGTGGTATGTATGCCACTTACAAGCATGTAAAAATAAGAACAAGACTTGTTCTTGAAAATGACTTCAAAAGAAAAATAATACTAAAAAGTAGAAAATAGTAGTAGTGAGTCCTTCCATGCTTGCATAAGGTTATGGATGGAGGTTTTGATGAGTAATGGTATTGATGCGATCAAGGATGAGGTTGAGTATGAAACGCATTTCTTCCCTAACTTCAATTGCAATTTCCCTAGTGGATTGGCAATGTTCACAATGTAAATGATGTGGGTAATGAGTGCGGAGGTTTTCCGGGTTGTTTTGAGTTGAGTTATGCGGAAGTTGTGGTGGAAAAATAGGAAAGTATGGATCAATATCCGGAATGTTTGTAAATGGTGGTGGAAAAGAACCTAGATGTTCTTGTAATGTGATGGGAGCTAATGGTGGTGATGTTTCAAGATCTTGAAATATAGTATTTGGAGATGTTGGGGGTGTTGAAAAGACTAATTCTTTTTCTTTAGGTTGGTTAGATCTTGTTGGAGTCTTAAGGAGTTCCAAAAGAGTTATTTTAGGTGGAGATGAAGTTGGTGTACTTGTTGGTGATGAGGGAGGTGCTATAATGGAAGCATCTTGTGGTGAGTTATTTGTTGAGGATGAACCATTTGAGGTTGGTTTTGCTAAACAACAAGATCGGATACTAATCCGTGCGAATATCCTAGCATTTGATTGTGGTATTTTGGATGGTGGAAGTACAAAGGTTTGGATATCATGATTGTTTGTACTAGATGATTCTCCTAAAGGGTTTTGGATGACATGATGAAGTGTGTTTGTGAGAAGGAGATGGAGTATGCAAGCATTTTGGGAGTTATATATATAGAAAAACAAAGCATTGTAATGAATGCTTGACCCAAAATGTGGATTAAAATCTAATGATTAGATATGAATTCAAGGCATGTGATCATGAGAACACAAGCATTAAAGAGCATACTCCAAAAATGAAACAAATGTGGATTTTTCATCCAAAGTGAAAAAAATAGAAGTTGAAAACAGCTTCTGTTGCACGGATCCCACGGATCCTTCCCTTGAGGGATCCGTCCAGCATAAAGGCTGGGATCCGTGGGTCTGGTGATTCAGGCAGCACAAAATTTTCTTTTTGGAAACATTTTTGCCTAGTGTGTGCCTATATGCAAACTATTTGGAGTTTCGGTTATCTCGACTCCTAAAAAGAAATAGAAAATAAACTAGAAGTATAAAACCATCCTATTGAGATAACCCGAAAACACATATTTAGTACATGAGTACGTAATTTGTGTTTATCAATGCTCCTAATTCATTGTTGCTTAAATGAATGTACCCGAAAACACATATCAGTTATGTGTCCCCTTTAGCATTCAAAAGACATGAGATGCAATGAAAACGGGTTTTTACTTTGTATTAATAATGAAAAAGCGATTTGTCCTAGACGTGAGAAATTGCCTTTGTGAAATTGATACGGGAAGGTATCATCCTTTTAGAAAACATTTTGAAAGTAGGTTTTCTTTGAAAATGTGAGAAAAAAATAAGAAGACTATAAGTTGAAAAACTCATCTTGGGTTTTGAAAATTCCCGTATTGTTTGTGAGTTGTGCGTGAAATAGAAATCCTAGACTCAGAAAGAAGAAGGCTAGTGTTTACATACCTTGTAGAGTCAAATAAGTTACGACGTTTGTTCCATTAGACCAAGACCAAGACGAAGTAGGTTGAATTGTTCCCGCTTCAACGGTTTGGTGAGGACGTCGGCTATGTTGTCTTCGGATGCTACCTTCTCAATAGAGATGTTCCCCTTTTGAACATTGTCTCTTAGGAAGTGATGACGAATCTCTATATGCTTTGTGCGAGAATGCAATACTGGATTCTTGCTTAAGTCGATGGCACCTTTGTTGTCACATAGGATGGCTATGTCGCTAGATGGATGCCGTAGTCAACTAACGCTTGTTTCATCCATAGTGCTTGTTGGCATGCTTTGCGGCGGAGACGTATTCGGCTTCGGTTGTTGATATTGCAAGTGCCGTTTGTTTCTTAGAAAACCAAGATGTTAAACAACATCCCATAAAAGTACATACCCCACTTGTACTTTTTCTATCAATGTAATCACCTGCATGGTCAGAATCTGCATATACAATTGTTTCTACTCCCGTGCCCTTAGGATACCATAATCCTAATTGTGTTGTACCCTTAATATATCTAAATATCCTTTTTACGGCTTCTAGGTGTGATGTTTTAGGGTCTTCTTGAAACCTAGCACATAAGCAAACACTAAACATGATATCCGGCCTACTTGCCGTGAGGTAGAGAAGGCTACCTATCATGCCACAATATTTAGTATTATCTACGGATTCTCCGTCTTCATCTTTTGTGAGTTTGGTGTCGGATGACATTGGAGTCCTAATTGGTTTTGACTCTTCTAGACCGAATTTCTTTAACATCTCCTTGATGTATTTAGATTGATTGAAGAAGATATCATCTTCTACTTGTTTTATTTGTAGACCAAGAAAGAAACTAAGTTCTCCCATCATACTCATCTCGAACTCGTCATGCATGATTTTAGAGAAATCATCACACATGTCTTGACAAGTGGATCCGAATATAATATCATCTACATATATTTGTACTATGATTATATGTGACTCTCTTTTCTTAGTAAAAAGTGTGTTGTCAACTAACCCCATGGTGTAGTTGTGTTTAACTAGAAATGACTTGAGTCTATCATACCAAGCTTTTGGAGCTTGTTTAAGACCGTAAAGGGCTTTCTTTAATTTATACACATGTTTGGGTTTTTCAAAATCAATGAAGCCCGGAGGTTGAGCTACATATACTTCTTCATTTATGAAACCATTTAGAAAAGCGCTTTTGACATCCATTTGATAAAGCTTTAGATCATTAGCACAAGCATACGCAAGAAGTATTCTTATAGACTCTAATCTAGCCACGGGGCGTAGGTCTCATCAAAGTCTATTCCCTCTTGTTGGTTATACCCTTGAGCAACGAGTCTAGCCTTGTTCCTAGACACTACTCCGTTTGCATCTAATTTGTTTTATAAACCCATTTGGTTCCTATTATGGTTTGATTACTAGGTGGAGGGACAAGTGTCCAAACATCATTAGAAACAAATTGATTTAGTTCTTCTTGCATAGCCATTACCCGACTTTCATCCTTTATGGCTTCTTGTGTATTCTTAGGTTCTAAGGTTGAAACGAAACAAAACAAGCTACTTTGGTTTTGAACTTGAGACCTTAATGTTCCTTCGTTTAGTTTTCCTATGACTTTATCTACGGGGTGATCTTTGGACTCTTTAATGTTTATTATTTCATCACTTAGAGGTTCTTATTCTTCACTTATCTTTTTCTTTATTACTATAGCTTCACTTTCTATAATCTCGTCATCGACAAGAGGTGGAGAGGGTTTGGGTGGACTTTCATCAAATTTTATATTTAATGACTCTTCTACCTTCATTGTTTCTTTGTTTAATATGACGTAAACTTTGCTATTTGGCGAGTAACCTAAAAAGATACCTTCGGTTGATTTAGGATCAAATTTTGTAAGGTAATCTTTAGTGTTAAGAATAAAACATTTACTACCAAAGACTCTAAAGTGATTTAACGTAGGCTTTTTGCCTCAAAGTAACTCATATGGAGTTTTTCCTAAGATTGGTCTAATTAAGACTCGATTGAGTATGTACGTTGAAGTATCAACGGCATTACACCAAAACTTTTGAGGTATGGATTGTTCATTAAGCATGGTTCGACTCATTTCTTGTAGGGTTCTATTCTTTCTTTCTACTACCCCATTCGATTGTGGAGTGCGTGGAGCCGAGAAGTTGTGAGTAATACCATTAGCATCACAAAAGGCTCCGAATTGCACTTCATTATCGAATTCCCTACCATGATCCGTCCTAATAGACACTATGGGACTTCCTAGTTGTCTTTGGATCTTTTTGCTTAATATTTCAAAATAGTTAAAGGTTTCCGTTTTGTTCTTTAAAAATTTTGTCCATGTATACCTAGAGTAGTCATCCACTATTACCAAAGTGTAGTAGTTGCCTCCATAACTTTGAATAGCGGATGGACCAAATAAATCCATATGTAGTAATTCTAGACACCTAGTTGTGGACACCATGTTTTTAGCTTTATGACTCGAATGAGCTTGTTTTCCTACATTACAAGCATCACAAAAAATGATGTTCATATTTTAACTTAGGTAGATCTCTTACTAGATCTTTGGATGATAGCGATTGAAGAAGTCGCATGTTGGCATGACCCAATCTTCGATGCCATAAGGTCGAAGTATCATCCATAGAGGTAAGACATAGTTTATCTTTAGGTTCATTACCGATTTTAATGACATAGACTCCATGTTTCCTAATTCCTCTTCCTATGGTTATGCCATTTTTAAGTATCTTACTACCGGTTTCGGTAAAAAGTACATTGCACTTTTTATCACATATTTGTCCTATACTTAAGAGGTTAAAGTTTAGGTTTTCTACGTGACACACATCGTTAATGGTTAGAGATTTTTTAGAAATCGTACCTTTACCGATGATTCTACTTTTGCTATTTCCAAACACCACATTACCTCCATTAATGGATTCATATGTGGAAGAATAGATCCCTATTGCTGGTCATGTGCCTCGTGCACCCGCTATCCTTGACCCATTCATCGGGGTCTAGGTCGACCTTTAAGCACACCTAAAACAATAATAAACTCAAAAGTTTGGTCCCCATTTGTTCATGGGTCCATTAGTGTTAAACATTCCATTCATGTTAGACATGTATGGATAAGATGAGTATGCATTCCATGGAGCAAAGTTTTGAAAAGTAAAACCGTTTTGCATGTTTTGATTCCATCCCATTTGATGGTTACTTTTCGGGTAAACGTTATTAGGTCTCCTAAATGAGTTAGGTTTTGAAAAAGATGGAGCTTTGTTTCTTGCAAAAGTAGGATTATATTTTGGAGGTGGTTGTCTAGTGGTGACATGATTTGGTTTCTTCCTATTAACTATGACAAACTCAGTTCTAGATGAAGAAGCTACGTTATTGCTATTGTTTGCTACAGCAGATCCACGGATCCCTTTCTGTACACTAGTCGGTTCCCTTTTTAGGGGATCCGTGGGATCCGCCACAACAGTGGCTGGTTTTTCTAGTTCCTTAACAAATTTTGTTTCTTTACTTTCACTAGTTGATGGATCAAGTTGTTGACTACCTAGACCCTTTTGATTGTTACCGATTTTAACGCTATCGAGTATTGTATCTAAAGTGTTCGTGCTCATTCTAGCAATTTTAGAATCTAAGTGATCCACTAGTGTTTGAAGTTGAACGCAAAGTTCACATTCACCACTTGCTATTTTACCCTTCTCTAAACGTTTTAGTTTTGCTTTTAATTCTATGACTTCTTTATCTAAACGTTTTATTTTGACTCTTTTAAAGCTTGTTTTTGTTAACTAGTTTTAAGCTAATATTGCATAGTTTATCATATTCATTATGCAATGAGTCGTCATCAAGTGATGAGCTACTATAGTATTCGTGACATACCTCGTCATTTGCCATGAGACAAATTTCGTCGTCCTCCTCGTCGCTCATTCCCCATGTGCCGCTCACGAACGCCTTTTGATCATCCCGTTTGGGACACTTACTAATAAAGTGGTTTGGGTCCCCACATTTAAAGCAAGTACGATCATCCTTTGGCTTTCGTCCTCTTTGCTTTTTCGAAAGCCTTTCTTATCGTCATACGGTTGTTTGACGTATCTACCCTTTCTTCTAAAGAACTTTTTAAAGTCCCTTACCGCCATAGCGTACTCTTCGTCGTCACTACTCGAAGATGAGTTCTCCTCATCGCTCGAAGCCTTTTTGGCTTTAAGGGCAAGAGATTTGTGTTTCTCTTTCACCTTTGAGGCTTCGGAATCTTTAGCAAGGACAAGCTCGTAGAGTTTTAGGTTGCCTATGAGTTCATCGAGGGTGAGGATTGCCAAATCTTTTGATTCTTCGATTGCCGTCACCTTGGATCTCCACTTCGATGGAAGTGCCCTTAGATATCTCCTAACATGGTTACGACTAGAAAAAGATTCATCAAGTGCTTGTAAAGATGTAATAATAGTATTAAAGTTAGCAAATGAATGATCTATAGTTTCCTCATCCGATATTGAAAATTATTCATATTGTTGAACAAATAAATCAATTTTATTATTTTTAACTTGTTGGTTGCCTTGATGAGTTACAACTAAAGAATTCCAAATTTCTTTAGAGGTTTTAAGCATAGAAATTATTTCGAATTCCTTTTTCGGTAAAGCATTATATAAAACCATTTTAGCTTCACTATTTTTAGAAAGCTTTTTCTTCATTTCATCGTTTAGTTTATCATGAGGTATATGAACTAAATTTCCTTTATCATCATTTGAGGTAGCCTCAAAATCACCATCAACAATAATGTACCAAAGATCAATATCTTTAGACTTCACATATGTTTCGAATCTATTTTTCCAATATATAAAACCATTAGTTTCAAGTAGTGGTGGTCGTTGCATAGATTTCCATTCCTTATAATTTTCAGAACCCATAATGATCGAAAAGTTTTTAAAATACAAATTTATTTTAAAACTTTTATAAACTTAGCTCTTGATGCCAATTGTGGAAAACTAGAAGGGGGGGTTGAATAGTTTTGCCGATTTTAAGTTGATTTCAAAAACTTTAGATTCGATATTATGTGAAATCGTATGGATGTTGAGAACGTATAGATCTAATGATAATGCAAGCAAATAAATAAAGTTAAGGGATAGAAAAGACACAACCGATTTATAGTGGTTCGGCTACAAGGTTACCTTCCTTGCCCTACTCCACTCCCCGAGTCACCTACTCTAGATTTCAAGCACTATGTCAGCAAACTCCTTCACTTGACGGAGAAGCCTTCACAACGTTGCTTACACTTTTTCCGGTACAAAGCTAGATACCGAGTCCGTAGCACGGTGGACCAAACCAACACAACTATTACACAACAAATATGTGAAATATCAAATACAAGATCTTCGCTACAGAAATCTTGCGGAGTGACAAATCAATCAAGGACCCCTTGCTTGGATGACTTGTAGAATGCTCGTGATCTCGCCTTAGAGAAGGACCTATATGAGGATCACAAATAGAAAGAAAGAAGAACAACTCTCTAAATCAAGTGATCTATATGTTAGAAGAGAATGAGAGTGTATGAGAGATTTAGTAAGAAGAGGGGTGAGTTAGAATGAAGAAATGGCTCTCTATTTATAGGCAAATTTCTCCTCTGTTCCACGGATCCCACGAATCTCTCCCACTTGGGATCCGTCTAGTGTAATCCTAGGGATCCGTGGTACGCTCCTCTTTGCCCATGGGTTTTTTGGTTATGGGTCATGGGTTATGGGTTGGTCCATGGGTTTTCTTTAGATTCAATGTATCTAAGTATACATTGTATCTAGCCAACTTGGGTATGGGTTATGATCCATGGGTTATGGTCCATGGATTATGGTTTTTACCCATCCTAATAAACTATTACAACAAATGCTTAATTATTACATTTTTGTATTTAAATGGCTATATGTAAATGCTTTACAAAAATAACATGTATCCTTATAATTATACTTAAGATAACATTACATTTGTTATCAACAAAACACAAAGAGATCGCAAAAATATTAATAAACGTTTTTACGGTTTATTTGTATTAACAATCTCCCCTTTTGTGTTGATGACAAAACATAATGTTATGATGAGTAAAACTTAAGAATAGATGTGAGTTTTGAAAGCCCCTAAGTTTTACTTCTTCTCCCCTTTTTGTCGAAACAAAAAGTTAACCCTTGGAAGAAATAAACAAACTTCTAACTCCCCTTGACGGTAGCTCCCCTTGTTTGGGGCGTCAAGTGAAGAAAAATAAAAATCCTACAAAAAGAAAGGTTAGTAACATGCTTATATAATCTTGTGGTAGCCGAGAATCAAGATTGGGAGCCAAGGTATGTAAACAAGGCCTTGTAATAAAACAACAAATTGTAGTGGTATGTATGCCACTTACAAGCATGTAAAAATAAGAACAAGACTTGTTCTTGAAAATGACTTCAAAAGAAAAATAATACTAAAAGTAGAAAATAGTAGTAGTGAGTCCTTCCATGCTTGCATAAGGTTATGGATGGAGGTTTTGATGAGTAATGGTATTGATGCGATCAAGGATGAGGTTGAGTATGAAACGCATTTCTTCCCTAACTTCAATTGCAATTTCCCTAGTGGATTGGCAATGTTCACAATGTAAATGATGTGGGTAATGAGTGCGGAGGTTTTCCGGGTTGTTTTGAGTTGAGTTATGCGGAAGTTGTAGTGGAAAAATAGGAAAATATGGATCAATATCCGAAATGTTTGTAAATGGTGGTGGAAAAGAACCTAGATGTTCTTGTAATGTGATGGGAGCTAATGGTGGTGATGTTTCAAGATCTTGAAATATAGTATTTGGAGATGTTGGGGGTGTTGAAAAGACTAATTCTTTTTCTTTAGGTTGGTTAGATCTTGTTGGAGTCTTAAGGAGTTCCAAAAGAGTTATTTTAGGTGGTGATGAAGTTGGTGTACTTGTTGGTGATGAGGGAGGTGCTATAATGGAAGCATCTTGTAGTGAGTTATTTGTTGAGGATGAACCATTTGAGGTTGGTTTTGCTAAACAACAAGATCGGATACTAATCCGTGCGAATATCCTAGCATTTGATTGTGGTATTTTGGATGGTGGAAGTACAAAGGTTTGGATATCATGATTGTTTGTACTAGATGATTCTCCTAAAGGGTTTTTGGATGACATGATGAAGTGTGTTTGTGAGAAGGAGATGGAGTATGCAAGCATTTTGGGAGTTATATATATAGAAAAACAAAGCATTGTAATGAATGCTTGACCCAAAATGTGGATTAAAATCTAATGATTAGATATGAATTCAAGGCATGTGATCATGAGAACACAAGCATTAAAGAGCATACTCCCAAAAATGAAACAAATGTGGATTTTTCATCCAAAGTGAAAAAAATAGAAGTTGAAAACAGCTTCTGTTGCACGGATCCCACGGATCCTTCCCTTGAGGGATCCGTCCAGCATAAAGGCTGGGATCCGTGGGTCTGGTGATTCAGGCAGCACAAAATTTTCTTTTTGGAAACATTTTTGCCTAGTGTGTGCCTATATGCAAACTATTTGGAGTTTCGGTTATCTCGACTCCTAAAAAGAAATAGAAAATAAACTAGAAGTATAAAACCATCCTATTGAGATAACCCGAAAACACATATTTAGTACATGAGTACGTTATTTTGTGTTATCAATGCTCCTAATTCATTGTTGCTTAAATGAATGTACCCGAAAACACATATCAGTTATGTGTCCCCTTTAGCATTCAAAAGACATGAGATGCAATGAAAACGGGTTTTTACTTTGTATTAATAATGAAAAAGCGATTTGTCCTAGACGTGAGAAATTGCTTTTGTGAAATTAATACGGGAAGGTATCATCCTTTTAGTAAACATTTTGAAAGTAGGTTTTCTTTGAAAATGTGAGAAAAAAAATAAGAAGACTATAAGTTGAAAAACTCATCTTGGGTTTTGAAAATTCCCGTATTGTTTGTGAGTTGTGCGTGAAATAGAAATCCTTGACTCAGAAAGAAGAAGGCTAGTGTTTACATACCTTGTAGAGTCAAATAAGTTACGACGTTTGTTCCATTAGACCAAGACCAAGACGAATGCTTAATTATTACATGGGTTATGGTTTTTACCCATCCTAATAAACTATTACAACAAATGCTTAATTATTACATTTTTGTATTTAAATGACTATATGTAAATGCTTTAAAAAAATAACATGTATCCTTATAATTATACTTAAGATAACATTACATTTTTTATCAACAAAACACAAAGAGATCGCAAAATATTAATAAACATTTTTACGGTTTATTTGTATTAACACGATATATGGGTTTTATTGTTTCTGTTGTTTTGGGTTTTTTTGTTATTGTTAGTTTGTTACAAGAATGTGCAGTCCAACTGTTTGATGAAATGCCTGACTCGAAGTGTTTAAGTTTTTAGGCTTTTTGGAAAATGTGTTTAAGATGTTTAGGCATGAAGATAGTTTATCCGAAAATGATTTCATGGCGTGTTTTACGGGGTATTTGTCTAAGCTTATTTGATGGGCTTGTGAGCTTCTTAAAAATTTGATAAAGCTCATAAGCTCAATTTTTTGTTCTTATGAACTTTATAAGCTCTTAAGTGTTAGTGGATAAACTCATAAGCTCAAAAAATGAACTTACAAGCTTATCAATTTTTTAATAAGCTCATCGAATAAGCTTAGATAAACACCCTCTTAGATGACCGGAAGACTTGGAAATGTGATCAAGATTAACTTAATATGGTTGTTTCTTAGTATATAGTTAAAGTTTCTTCACTAATTAAATTATTAAGATATAGCTGAAGTTTGCATATATTGGTCGTTGGTTTAAAGACTTGAGGTTGTGATGATAAGTTTCTTCGTGAAGGCAAAAGACGTTGTAATGTGAACAAAACAAAAAACAAAAATATGCCGTATGAGTGCATACTTTATGGGCTTATACTTTTCTGCATGAGTCTGAAGTCTTAGTTCTGCCACTAGTATGTGTCTCCCATGTATGTAAATTTTACGGAATCCGTTAAAAGAGAACCATGAAGAATAGTTCATTAAAATGATAGACAGAAACATCAGCTCGTAGTTATCTAGGTGTTTAACATGGTGGAAGGTTCTGTCCATCGTGAAGCTGACACCTCTCTGTTAGAATTTGGGGATTCAGTTTTATCCCTCAAGCGGTATAAAGTTTCCTATACTTTGAAATTAAATGTATATCTATAATTCATTGTTGGTCAGAGGTATTGACTGTGAATCTTGATTATACCCATTGGACAATCTTGTAATGTTGGTCAGTGTTTTCAGTGGCTAAACCTTTCACCTGAGAAGTACCTAAAGAAAATAGGCCTCGAAAGGATGACTACTACTTCTGAAACAAATAGGTAAGGAACTTCTATGCACATACACAGTATTTGGTGCCATGTGGTTGTTCAATGAAACATCCCCACTTGGTTGGTGGACACTAAAACCTGTACCCAAAGAAGAGAAAGAATTGGCTCATCTATATCAGCGAATTAATTACCCTTACCTTGGTGACGAGGAGGCCATGACTGATTTCATTGCAAAAGGAGGGATGATTGGGACTATGGTGAGTGCTAAAGGGACTATAGAAATGGACCAAGGTGCGGGAAATTATCGAAGCAGTTGCAGAAGAAGAAGTTTGATCAGAAGCAAATAAGTTGTGGTTGAGGATGAAGAATGAAGTTGTTCAAGAACTTCGGGAGAAAGGGTATGATTTGTAGTGAAAATCTAGATTTGAAATAATTCTGTTATTGTAATAATTTTGGATTCAACTAACACTTTGAGTCTTTGATGGTATGCTTATATTCATACATGGCTATTAATAAATATGTAGCTTAAAGTTATACACATGGAGAAGATGGATAGGTGAATATTCAATAAATTTTCATACTTGTTTATGCTCACAGTTTTGTCTGTGTTTTAGCGTCTTTAGAGGTAGATGGTTCTAATACGCCACACTTTAAATGTCCAGATCCCTATTCTCGTCTTCTCTCCACACTTGGTGCAGTTGACACCCCTCCCTCCTTTCGCTCTCACTCTGCCATCACTCGACTCACAATCCATCACAGCTACATCTTTTCACTTAGTCGTGTTAGGCCGCCTGTGGCACCACCCCAAATAAATGCGTCGGATTCTCCAAGAACTGATGGATTGGATTTTATCATCTTTGGGGAGACGAATGATTTGGGGAGATGATGACGAGGATGAAAGATGAAGGGCTAAAATATAAATGTGTTATCAAAGTATAAATGTGTATGGACTAAAATACCCTCGACTACAAAACAAAAATCAGACATTGACTTTGTCAAATGACTAGTTTGGCATATAAAGGCCATGTTTTGGACCTGTGGCGATGAAAAGGACCATGTTTGTCCCAACGCGAAGCGTTTTGCCAAATTTAGGGACCAACGGTGTATTTTAGTCTTTAAAAAAGGTATATTGGTTATAGTTTTGTTCAGTCGTACATATTGATAAAGCGTATTGCGTATTTGTTGTTTTGATTATAAAAGTGAAATGATGTGTGGCGGGGATTCAATTATGTACGTAAAAGCGTATTGCTTCTTTGTTGTTATAATTATTTAAGTGTTTATTATTTTTGTATATGATATAGTCTCTTCCTAGTTTGAAAATGCAGGGGAAGGGATATGTATTTTGTCAATTGAATTTGTTGTTTTATATCGTGGTACCTATAATAGTAATATTCAAAAAATAAATAAGGTGAACACATTTTCTTACGCAATCGGTCCTTAATACAGTTGTTGCTGTTGTTTTCTTATTATAAAAAAGTATAGCTCTTGAAATGCATGTGTTTATGGCTGATGCAAAATGAATAAAAAGAGTATGCATATGTGTTTTTATGGTTTATGATGAATTTGAAATCTTCTGTGCATATGTGTTTTTTAAGTTTCGTAGTTTATATTTATGAAAATGCATATATGTTTTTAGATCCAATCGTCTGTGCACACGTGTTTATAGTTATTAAAGAACACGTTGTTATTATTTGTGTATACATGTATATGATAATTGCTATTTTAACAAAGAATAACTTATAAGTAAGTGTGCATATGTGTTATGCTAGTTTATTTACCAAGTATAGCTTATGAGTAAGTGGACATATGTGTTTTGTAAGATTATGCATATATTAAGACTACTTGTTAAACTAACCAAAACTTATAATTGATTGTGGTAGGTTACTCGACGTTGTGGATGCTGGCACAAACTTATATAAGTTAAGATGAGCGAGATGATAAAAATATATGTGCACAAGGATTAAAAACACATGTGCAGATTTTGTGTGTGCTTGAACCGGTCGAGGAATACATATGCACGCCAAAAAGATGAACCAACTGTTAAAGACATTAGATTATGCACATGTGCGTGCTTCATATATTTGTAATAAAATTGAATACAAGTGTAAACATAATGAAGTTTGTACTAAAGTTGAATATCATATCAATAGAGTAATACAATTTTAAATCTATTGTAAAAGTTTTATTTCTTGTATATATATTTATGTAATATTTCTTAAAGATACATATGCATATACAAAATACTTATGCATAAACGAAAAATAAAATCGTCATAATGTAGTTAATAGTTAACCTTATTTTTTACAAAAACACAAGTGCACATACCGCATTTTTAAATATGTCTAATGCAAAAATAAATAAATAAATAAATAAATAAATAAATAAATAAATAAATAAAAATAAATAAGTCATTTTACCATTATACTCTTTTGAATTAAATAATAAAAATTAATATTTAAAAAAATCTAATTGGTTGATACTGGTTCTCGCAGTTCTCGCATTTCATTTGGTTCTGAAAATAACCATTCCCTAAGTAAATATATCTCTAACTTAGTCGCATGTATTGTCACTAATTTCAAGTTTCAAGCAAATGAATATCAATTCTAGACACATAAAATAAGTAGAGTACTTAAAATGATAAACATATGAAAAAAACAGTGACTCATACATATTTTAAATAAGTATACCTAGAGTGAGAAAAATGACAAAGTACATGACTAATAGTCATTTTTCCCTTTTCAGATACAACAGACTTATAGTGTCCTTGTTAGGGTTTATACTTTATACAACAAACTTAATGTTTTCATATGCCAACAAGCGTCAAGTGAGCATTTGTCATTAGGGTTGCGATTTGATGCAAAGTTTAGCACGTCTCTCATATTTTATTTTACTTTCACAGTTCCTTCTTTATTTACCATTTCATCACTATATCTATCTCAAATTTCAATTTTAAATCATTCAAAAATCACAAAATTATGTTTCGATTGTGTTTAATTTGACCATATATTCGTTCCATCATTACAAGATACAACTTTTTCTTAATGAATTCAAAGTTCATTGATTTAAAGTTGGGGTTTCGATCAATCTGAGTCAAAACAAAATTACTATAGAACATGCTTGATCAACAAACTCTAAACTAATCAATTCTTCATCTTTTTTATTTTTTAGGTTTTTTATTTTTAACTTTCAAACAAATCAAATGTTCATGAATATACTCATAAAGTATTTGATAAAATGTCTCAATGAAGTAAATTTGTGATTTAGAGTTTGAATGTATTCATTAGAATAAATGCATAAAAGCTTTAATATTTCTTGAAAAACTCAAAATTGTTATGAATAAAACTTCAAATATGCAATACGTGTTCATCAGTACATCAAAAAAATCTATATTCATCAAAACGTGTTAATCAGTGTTCATCATTTTTGATTAATTTTTTTTTTAATATTCTTCATATCGTGTTCATTAATAACAAGGTTGAAAGACTTTAAGCTACCAATCCTTTTAACCTCCTTTATCATAAGAAAGGGTGTTAGCCCATTTAATCCTAGCTAGTTTTTTTGTTGTCTTGAGAGCCAACAAAAAAAATGGCACGATATGTTTCCAAGGATATAAAAACAAGCTTTATTTATTTTATTTTATTTTTAGAACGACATCACACTTGAAATTCGACTTCGAGTTAAATCATTCAAACGAGCAGGCCTCAGTACCCGAACCACTAAAAGAGACACGCGAAAGAAAAGCTCTAGAACTCACGGCTTCGCACTACGAGAAAAACTTGAATTTTTGTCTTTTGCAAAACTTAAACCCTGAATAAAACCTCTCACAAACTTCAAAAAAAGCTCATATGACCAATTGAGCTACGCCAGTTGATTAACAAGCTTTATTATTAATTAGTCTAGTTTGATTTTTCTCATAAAAAAACTATTTTCTAATTTTTTTTTATTAAAGATACTATTACTATGATATCACTCAAAATAAATATTATAATCCCAAAGATGCCCCTTAGCTAGTATCTTGGTTTTAATTTGGCTTCTTTTTAAATTTAAATGGACATCTAAAATCAAAGTAAAAAGACAACGGCGACCACGTGCATTGTAATAAACATCATAAAATCAATTACGTAAAACACTCATTATTCTTCATCAAGCAAATTAACATCTTTACCCTTCTTCATTCATTGTTTTACTTAATTTTACTAACACTTAATTTACACTTCATATCAACTCATATCTTTCATATCGTACTATAAAACCAACACTCCATCATACATTTTTCCATAAATTGATTCCAAAAAGCATCAAAACCAGACTACAAATATTAAAACAACCATATTCCAAGCTTAAAATGACTTCACTTAAAATCTTCTCATCGTTTTGGTTGTTAATATTTGTGATATCTTCTTTCTTTACTTTATCCTTACAAAAAGATGAGGAGTCAGGTGGCGACATCAACTCGTGGTGCCAGACGACTCCTCATCCTAACCAATGTAAGTACTTCCTAGGTCGTGGCCAACATCATGCGCCACGACACAGGGCTGATTTTCGAATGCTGGCCTTACAGGCTGCAATTGATAACGCCAACGAGGCTCAAGGATGCGCAAAAGACCTTGGGAAAATGTGTCAAACAACCGCAAAAAAAGCAGTATGGAACGATTGTTATAAACTTGTCAACAACACAGTTTTTCAACTCAATCAAACCCTAACCGGCCTTAGAAACAATCAAAGCTCTGACTTTGACGCGCAAACATGGCTAAGCGCGGCTCTTACTAATCTCCACACATGTTTTACGGGCTGTGTTGATTTGAATGTAACCGACTTTGTTACCCCTATTAAATCAAGTAACTTAACAGAAA
Organism: Chrysanthemum makinoi; assembly: GCA_910596185.1. Taxonomy (NCBI): domain Eukaryota; kingdom Viridiplantae; phylum Streptophyta; class Magnoliopsida; order Asterales; family Asteraceae; genus Chrysanthemum; species Chrysanthemum makinoi. Next base: position 112,693,576 of record OU343222.1, on the reverse strand, counting down.
TGATAAGCAATAGTTTGGCTATAAATCACGGGTTCTTAAAGCAAAATGTTGCTTCTGATCAAACAAATGATTTTCCTACATGGGTTACACACCTTGACCGAAGACTATTAGCAACCGCGTCGATCCAGTCAATAGCAAACGTGACAGTGTCTCAAGCAGAAGGAAGTACGTTTCCTACGATTCAATCAGCTCTCGATTATGCTGGAAGTATTGATAGTCAGAATAAAAGATTTGTGATATATATTAAATCGGGCGTGTATAATGAAAATATTCAGATAGCATATGAGCTGAATAACATCATGTTCGTTGGTGATGGGATTAGATACACTATTATCACTGGTAACAAGAGCGTCGCTGGAGGTTCGACAACTTATGGCTCTGCCACCGTCGGTAAGATTTATTGTTCATCTTCTCTTAGCATTTTTAAAATACCGTAATTTGGAGTTCATGGACTAAGTATAATACGATTGTTTACATGCTAAGTAAATTATAGAAGATAATTTGGTGAATCTTTGAAAATAAACAATTTAAAATTTTAGATTGTGTGAATACTATGATTGAAAATGAAGTAAAGTGAAAGGTGAACTTGTGTAAGAAGATACTCACATAGTAAAGTCTTCCCTCATCTCATGCATGTTTGCATGCTAATTCTTCAACATGCACGTTAATCGTTTAAGGTGATCATACTCTAAAAACAACACATATAAAATCCCAAAATTTAAGGATAAATATGTCGTGTAACGTTTGTAATTATTAATATTTCAGGGGTTGATGGCTCTGGATTCATAGCTCGTGGCATAACATTCCGTAACACCGCCGGACCTGAAGGCGCACAAGCAGTCGCACTTCGGTCATCATCCGATCTTTCGGTTTTCTATGCTTGTAGCATCGAGGGTTACCAAGACACTCTATTTGCAGTCTCACAACGACAATTTTACAAACTTTGCTACATTTCAGGCACCGTTGATTTCATATTTGGTAATGCAGCTGTAGTTTTCCAAAACTGTGTAATGTTAGTCCGAAGACCTTTAAGCGGACAAGCCAACACTATAACTGCCCAAGGTCGCGGTGATCCTTTTCAAAACAGCGGTATTTCAATCCACAATTGTCGCGTAGTGCCCGCTCCTGACCTACTTCCTGTCGTGGGTTCGGTCCAAACTTACTTGGGTCGACCATGGCAAGAATTTTCAAGAACTGTATTTTTGAAAACGTATATGGATGGTTTTGTAAACCCGAAAGGATGGTTACCGTGGGGGAATACTGATTTTGCTTTTACTACATTGTATTACGGTGAATATGGTTGTTTTGGTAACGGGTCAGCCATAGAAAACCGAGTGAACTGGCTGGGATATCATAACAACATGAGCTTGATTGAAGCACAAGATTTCACAGTTGAAAGGCTTATTGCTGGGAGGATGTGGTTACCGGCCACCAGTGTGCCATTCATTGCCGGAATGTAAATATATATTTAGTATATATTTGTGTACATTATTTGATTCTATTATATTTGAAATAAATACAAGATTATATTGATTATTTACTAAGGTGTCAACTATACTATTCTCCTTTAAAAGGATGTGGCAAGAAAAAAAAAATCTAGCACAAACGAATTTAGACAGAAGCTTACAAAACATAGTGAATTTATAGAATTCTACTCGCAAATTAATGAATATTAAAACCGTGTTGTATGCTTAACCCAGGCCGGACTGAGCTTTCAAGTTTCAAGCCTTTGACTGGGTTGAGCTTTCAGACCTTTTCCCAGGCTTAAAACTTAGCCTGGCTCAGATCAAAACAGTTAGGTCGCTTTGCTAGTTAATATGGGACCATTTGAACCAGGCTTTTGAGCCAGGAATTTCCGGGCTTCGTCAAGCCGATTACAGACTTAAAACCGTAGGTGCAACTTTGCTAAGTCTCCCCAACATTTTTTGTAATTTCTTTCCAGATTTTTCTTCTTTTTTTCAAAATTATATCGGAAAGACTGTTTACCATTGCACAAAACATACAAAAATAAATAAAAAAAATTATATTAAGGTGTTATTATTTAACACGGGTGGGGTACAAATTACTTTTATAGGGCTATATAATACTAGCATATGTTACACAGCATGATTAACATTTCTCCTTCAAAAGGATGACAAATAAAAAAAACTTACTGCTTGGACATTTCCTCTACACACCTCAACCCACTAGAACATTGATCTAGAAATGCCAATATAAAGACTGGATCCAACCTTAAACCACTGCAGTTTTTTAGAGTTAACAAGCACTCTTTTCTGGATGTTATTTGCTCCTGCAAGGTGGATGCGGTAAAACAATGGTCAAGGTACGTTGAAAACCATATACAGTTTTATGAAAATATTGGACATAAGAACACCGATATCTTATTACGTTTTTTGTTTTTTTGTTGATCATATCTTCTTTCATTACAATGACAAGACTTTTAAAAACTCATTCAGCAACCCGTAACATATCTAACATTCATCAGATAGTTCAAATGAATTTTGAAAGAAATCTACTTACAAGCGAATGATTATTCAAGGAGGGTTGGGGACAATGCAGTTCTTTCAAGAATATTTCTAAAAAGGCAAGATTTCAGCAACCGTCAAGCATCATTTTGAGACAAACACAAAACCTGGTTTGTATAAAAGATTGAGCAGTTGAGCTGGATTTATATCTTTATGTACTATCAATTTTGTCATTCATAAGGAGAAGAGGGATTAATTTTACAAGCCACAATATTTTGTTTTTCAATGCAAACAAACCATTGATATTGCAAAAACGCAAATATACACTACTTTGAGAAATGATCAATTTTGAAAAAAGGTAAAGAATGTTAATTAGTTTGCAATAAAAAACAAAAATAACGCTGCATAAAGTACAAAAGAATTTTTCTGTCACGATTGTTTTGTTTAGTTTTCATGGTACAACCAACTAGGTTTGCTAAAAGTTAAACTCTCTGCATACCTGATGCAACTACAAAAATACTAGTCTTTGCATACCTGGTGCAGCTGTGGTTGCCAAGTGAATGGGAGTCCTTCAGCCTGCCTATTCAATGTATACCACTGTGTGTAACTGGAAACATACACAAAGAGGAGCCTCATCAATGCCATGGCTACCATTATTAGATGTGACATAACAGAAGACATGCTCAAATGAAGGAGGCATTAGATTTGAGCTTGATACAGAATGAGACAACTATAATTTGGATTTGATTTTATCTCTAGCAAGTCAAGTATGTTACATTAACATAGTTGGCTCATTAGAAACGCGTCAATTGGTCAAACATCTCCCTCGATGTATTTTTTTGTAACCAGAATACACATTGATTATAATATAGTTGTAATTATGTAGTTTGTACAATCGGATTTACCATCTTCTATATGTAAATTCAAAATATATAAAACATGAAAGTGTTTGCCCATTAAAACATGTTGACACCTCAACCCGCCCGGATTAAAAATCTACCCATTTTGACATATTGCCAAACCCACCAGCGGCCAGCCCCACCCATTTTGCTACCTGTGAACTTTAATTTACACCAGGAGTGTGAAGTGTTATAGTTTACAAATGTTAGGAAGACATTGTCTCAACCTTTTAAATTTAATATCATTAGCCTTATATTTTGTAAGTACTAAATTTCTACTAAGCTAACGGGAAATTATGAGAATCCTAGCGATAACTGTGGATGTATTGAGTTTGGTGATGCCCTTTTTCTCGCAAGTTTTGGTTTATATTGTGGACAATTTATCCTAATGGAAAGGCTAAAGAACAAGTATGTTTAAAGGGGATGATCTGAAAAGTAAGTAAGGTCTCCCTACGAAAATATTAGCCTTAAAGTAATTAGAACACTGATGTCGAGGTTTCAAATTTCCTTAGCTTATAAAGATGGTGCATACATTAGCTAAACGAATGACATTTGGCAGAAAACAATGACAAGAATCCTAGAGTGATGTATGCATATTGGAACAGGGGTATACCAGAATAGCAAGAGCATGATCTTCTTTCTAGAAGTAAACCAACACTCCCAATGACGTCCAAGTTAGATAAAAAATCATGTCATTGCATTTAAGCAGAAAAATATACAGTTCATTTAGGTTCCTATTTACAGAATATCCTAATACTAGTTAGTACCTACTAAAACTACTAATCTTAATTCTTATGGCAAAGTATTACCTATCTAATAACAGATACGAAACTAATATTTATCTCTAATCTCTATAGATACTTGAATATTGATAGTTATCTAAGGTCTAACAGATTCCGCTAGAGCAGAACTCAAATAACACAGAAAACAAAAGTTATAAACTTCAAAAATAATAGCAATTACCTGAAATACATTGCTGAGGCAACATGTTACTCCAAACTTGGAATTATCTTTTTCCTGCATAGCAGAACACGATATTAGACACTCCTACACCACATGAAATATACATGAAAGCAAAAGCTATAAAAATTAGTCTAAGGTTTAGAGAATTACCCGATGGAGGCCTTTTGATATGACCATATGTTTTAAAACCATACGCTGAGTTGTTTTCAATCCACGTGCCAAAGATGTGCCTCATTTCAAACTCTCATGAGACCATTATGATTCTCTGTCTCATAGGATTTGGCGACTTTCTTCCTCTTTCAAGCATCATATTACGTATCATATGAGCTTCATGCAATTTGTTTTCCTCAAGTAACGTGTGAAGCAACCAGTTACAATTATATTGAGATGGTAAATAATTATGAGCAATCATATCTTCACATATATTCAATGCTTCAGGGACCAGGCGAGAAGCACAAAGACTAATTAGCATATATTCATAAGCTATTTTGCTAGGTGCAAACCCTCTCTTACACATTGCGTGTGAAAGAGACAATGCATCAATCAACCTGTTATTTTTACAAAACCCCTTAATCAAACTGTTATATACAATTCTATCCGGGAAGTACCCATCAGCATTCATTCTGTTAAACAGCGCAACAGCAGCATCAATATCACCAACCTGAATATGTCCTTTAATAAGAATAGTGAACGATACTTGATTGGGACCCACACCCTGTTCTTCCATCACATCCAGTTGATCATATGCTTCCTCAAACTTTCCCATCCGACAAAATCCAGTTAATATTCCATTATACAAATATAAATTAGGCATATAAGAAGTCCCATTAATTCCTCTGATCAATTTCATTGCTAATAACTTAAGATCTTTATGAGTTGTTAAGGAAATTCTCATATCATTCTCATTGGGCAACGGCGAATTCTGATAAAGCAGATGATATAAATTCTCCCTATCTTTTTGGGACTTCGAATGGGAATCATGCCAAACACCATTGTAACATTGAATATTCCTACAAATGCCACTAATCAACGTGATGTAGGTGATATGATCACACTCTATATGACTTCTTCCCATTAAAGAAACTAATCTAAATGCGAACTCAAGTTCCCCTTTCCTTAAAAAGTGATCAATAAGGGAGGTATAGAGTACTTTATTTGGCATAAATCCATCTTTGAACATACTCCCAAGGTACGTCACACCCTTTTCCAACTTATTCTTCTTAACGAATCCACTAATAAGCGCAGAATAAGCACGTGAATCTGGCTGTATTCCATGCTCGGTCATTCGGTTAAATAATTGGTTAGCTTCATATGCTTGTCCATTCTTGGAGTAAACATTTATCATTTTGGCATACAGAGCCTCATCGGGATATACACCACTTTCAAGCATCTTCTTTAACATACGGTGTGCATCAGAAACTCTCTTCTCTTTTCCCAAACAGCCTATAACGCAATCATATATAGCAACACTAGGCTTCATTTTCTTGTCATCCATTAGACGAAGAACATCAAAGGCAGATACCAAGTCACCCCGCTTACAATGTTCATTAACCATAACCAAAAACGTTGTTGAATCAGGAGCCCTGCCCATGCCGTCCATGAGTTCAATTAAGGCTTTAGCATGCTCACCAAATCCTTCTTGACAAAAACACTTGATCAAGGAGTTATAAGCCGAGATTAAAGGCTGAAACCCAAGAATAATCATGAATACCACGGAACGCAACGCATCATCACTATTTCCTCCCATACATAATCCCATAATATATATACTATAAGCCATGTTTGCTAATTGAGGCCTGCTTTCTATAATTCTCCCTAAAACATGCTCGATTTCATATTCAATGTTCTGGGTAGGGCCAAAAGAAACAGATGAATATAAAGGGTCAATGCCACAACCATATTTAGCAATCACATTCAAAATCTTGAGTGTAAGATGAAGCTCGTGCCCTTTCGGGAACTCCTTCGTTAGTGCAAAAAACAACACTTGATCAGGAATTACCCCCGATTCGAGCATCTTTTGGTACACCTCATCAACCTCTACTCTATTTTCTTTATAAAGTGATGAGATGATCGGCGTATAACAATGTACATTGGGCGTTAGGTCCCTATCATACATGCTACTCAACAATCCCAACGCACTATCAACTTTATTTTCTTTACAAAATTTACTAATCATAATCTGGTAAGTCGTCACATCGGGCTCAAACCCTAATTCAATCAAATGCTTGTGTAAACCCCACACTTTATCAAATAATCCCGAATTAACAAACCCTTTTATCAAAGTATTGTAAGTAAAACTATCCGGCTGACAACCCATTTTAAGCATTTTATAAAACAACCTTAACCCCATTTTTACTTTCCTATTCCTACAATAACCGTTAATTAAACTAGTATACATAACCTTATCCAAAAAAAAACCATACGACTCCATTTCAACACTCACCATTTCCGCTTCTTCAACTCTGCCCATCTTACAAAAACCAAACACAAGCGACTTAAACAAATGAGAAACAGGCGCCACACCTCTCTCAAGCATCATATCAAACACGTGACGCGCTTCATCCACATACCCTTTTAACGACAACCCACCAATCAACTTATTATAACACGAAACACCAAGCGTAATCCCAACATCATTAACCTTAACACAGTACTCATACGCGTCAACTAATCTATCTTGCGCAAACACCTCCTTAACAAACTCCGAACACACTTTCCCACTATTTTGCGACTTTACCTCAACAAACTCCCGAAAATGCTCACTTTCGTCTTTAACTTTCCCTAACTTACAATAACAAACCATCATAGAACCTAATAACAACCCATCCGGCTTAACCCCTCGTTTCACTATCCTATCCACATAAATACTTACGGCCACCTCATATTCACCCGCATTGACTAGTTTTATAACGTGGGTAGAGTAAGTTGCTAAGTCAAGTTCTAGACGATGGTTACGCGCGAAATTAAAGATGGAAACTTGATCAGTTATTGTGGCAGACTGCGAAACGAGACGGTGGATAAGTTTACGGGCAGACGAAAACTGCCCGCGGGTAATTAAGTTTTCGGCTAAGGAAAAACAGAGGGATTTGTGGTTTGGTGAAAGTGTGATTGGGGGGTTTGATATTAATGGGATTGTGGTGTAGGATTTAGTTAGTGAGTTGAGGATTGATGTTATTAAGTTGTGTGGTTTATGATTATTGTTTTTAATCATAGTTCCATTTGATACTAATTATTTGCGAATATTAACAAATGAAAGTAGGATTAAATTAATAAGAGAAATTAATAAGAACCTGGGTGTGCCGGAAAAGAGGTGTAAAACCCTAGAAATAGAAGTGAAGATGGTGGCAGGTAGGGGTGTCAATAATCCCGACCCGACCCGGACCGGACCCGAACCCGACTAAGGATAGTCGGGTCGGGTTATTCGGGTCAAAAATCTAACTCGGGTCAATCGGGTCAACCCGACTAACCCGAGTACGAACTAGGGTCGGGTATCGGGTTTAAAATACTTTGTTATTCGGGTTCGGGTCAACCCGACTAACCCCAGTTAGAATTTGATTTTTTTTTTTTTTTTTAACCTTACTCGTTTTGACAGCTTTTATTTTGTGTTTGAGGTATACATATTTCTATAATAGTCTACTAGTTTTATGCTACAAGAAGAACATGGACTGAGATGTTTTTGTTTGCAACTTTGACTCTTTCCATGCCATAAATACCTGCTGTAGCTGAGATGGAACCTGAATTCAAGCACATAATATGCAATTCAAAAGTTATATGGTGGCTTTTTAAACTGGTGTAGTGAAACTCGATAAATCATTGTTGAATATGTAGTCTGAAATGGACTGTAAAACAGGATAGCTAGACAAACAAGTTTAACGGTTGTCGTTGGCTTGGTTCATATGCAACAAACATATTATGTGACTAATAAGTTTAAAAAATCAAATTTTGCGATTTGGTAAATGGCATTGACCCGAACCCGACTTGACCCGACCCGACTTGACCCGACCCGATTTGACCCGAACCCGACTAACCCGACCTCAAATAGGGTCGGGTACGGGTATATTAATTTTAGCCTCGACCCGACTTGGACCCGACCCGTTTGACCCGAACCCGACCAACCCGACCCGATTAACACCCCTGGCAGGTAATATTTCTTGAAAGTGTTAAAATCCCACACATTGTTTGTTTTAAAAAATAAAATTTTATTTTCTTTTTAAAAAAAAAAGAAAAGTTCTGAATGCATTGAAATTTTGTATTCACGCGAGAAATAAGTTTTTTTTTCGGATATTCAAATTTAATTGTTCATTACTAAAAATTAGTCGGATACCCGCGCATAGCGGCGGCGATAAGTATAGTTATATGTGTTTGCTTACCCGTTTAGTGAATTCGTTTCACAACACTTCGAATGTATATGTGTTAGTTGTATGTGTTTGTTTCGGTTACCTGTAGCTTTCCCGTGACATCATTATTCCCGCATATAGAAAGACCCTCACAATCTCTTACCCGTCAAACTCTCCCCCCAAAAGTATATGATTTTGATGAATCAAGATTGTATTGATTGAAATAAAGGATAAAGTTGTAAAAATTTGAATTAAAAAATAAATAAATATACCGTTAGACTCGTTTTTTCGTGCTCTTTCCAATGGTATGCTCGAGGAATTTTTTCGACTTCGTTTGAACCTCGAAAAATGCGAAAACAAAGAAAAAACGGTGATTTTCGCATTTATCGAGGTTCAAACGAAGTCGAAAAAATTCCCCGAGCATACCATTGGAAAGAGCACGAAAAAACGAGTCCGACGGTATATTTATTTATTTTTTTACAGTCCATATAACCCCTTAAATTGATAGGCCAAAAACTAAATTGAACATTTTAGTATTATTGAATTGGGCATTTAAATTTTAGGAAGGGTTATGTAATTGATTTAGGGTAGTATTGATGAAGCTATGCTTAGCCCGGTTGGGCAAAGCTTTGCTTCCCTCACAAACGTCCCGGGTTCGAATCCCACGCGAGCCAAAAAGAGGTATATTTTACCAATGCCACGTGGCACTACCTCATTGGTCCATTGGTCCACATGGCAGCCCGACCCGTTTACCGACCCGACCCGATGCCACAAGGACGATTTATGTAAATAAATTTAAGGTGGTGACACGTGGCGTTGACCGACCGTTGACCGGCCTAACCACAAGGACGAATTATGTAAATAAATTTAAGGACTGTCATTGCAATTTGTTCCTAGCCACAAGGACGATTTATGTAAATATCTCTAAACAAATGTTAAATTATGTATATAATAGTAGGATTAGTAAGTTATTTGCATTGTTTAGGAGGATTAATAAATACATACACAACTTAGCAAAAAGTAATAACTTCGATACATTTAGAAACAATTATCCTTTTTTTCTAAAAGTGGTCGATGATAATGATATGCATGTCTAATTCACATAATTATCACAGCAACAACAGTACCCCAATTTCATCATAGTTGGGTACTGGGATGGTGAGATCTAGATAGTGGCACTCTTACCCGTTCCACAACTCACATAATTATATGTATGCCTAAGAGCACTTACATTAATAACGCCACCTCCGGCTTTAACCAACTTTTCTCCGGCATTATATGGCGTTAGCCAATGAAAGAGCAGCGTTATAACGGCGTTAGAGTGGCAAAGTTAAGCCCCTAACAGGCGTTAAACGTAAAAAAAAAATAAAAAAAAATTCATTTCACCCCCTAAACCATTTCAAATAAATTTTCACTTACACCCCCCTCAACTTATTCAAATTCAAATTTAGATTATACTGGTTAATTCTGAGCCGGATAAATTCAAATTCAAATTCGAAATTTAAAAATCAAATATGAGCGGGATTTATTCAAACTCAAAATCAACTCTGCCTATATATACAACTCTACCAGAGTTGTTTAGAACACACCTCACACACAAGTTACACACACAACTCACACACAAAAAAAATGTCTCGCAAAGATTTTTCTCAGCAATTCCCAAGTCCAGAAAAGTTGCCGGAAACCAGCTTTCCAACTCCAACTCAGTTGCCGGAAACCAGCTTTCTAACTCTACCAGAGTTTAAAGTTTACTCAACACCACCTAAATCTGTAAATGTATTTTTAAACTCTCCACCTGTGAACAATCCAATTGTTCCAACTCCACCTATCAACACTCCACAAGTGTATCTTGAAAATAACACATTCGGGTTAAGTGAGGCTTCCCTTCGTCAACTTGAACAAGATCTTGAAAACTATAGGGAGATTATGGAAGAGCATGCGCGCGAGGAAGCTGTTCGTCGTGAGCAAGAAGCAATGGAAGCTCAGTATCTTCAAGATAACTATTTTGACATAATGGAGACTCGACTCGTTAATGGCGAGTTTAATTCCCCTTCAAGTTCTGAGGGTTGGGTCTCAGATGATTCGTTTTTTTAAGTTTTAGTAATTTTATTTTCATCAGTATGCATTGTAGTTTTAGTATTTTAATGTAATTCGTGTTTACCGTTTGATGTACTTTGTGTTTTAATGTTAAATGTGATATTTTTTTAATAAATGAAGTGTTTGTTTTAGTTTAGGGGTTGAAATTGAAAATATGAAATGTTAAAGTTTAACTTGTGATGTTATTGATGTGGGTGTTTTTTGGGGATGTTAAGGTAAAATGTTAAAGGTGATGTGGCGCTGACATGGACGATGTTAAACTATAACTTGTGTTATGAATGGAGATCCTCTAATTGATTTTTAGCATTGACTAGTGTCATTGTAGCCTTCAGATTTGGACCTCTCGGTCAGACTCCAGTTAGACGTACAATTTGGCATAGAATTTAGACACAAAAATTAATCTCCATATTCGCATGGTTAGGAAAACGGATAGCATACCAGTCAATCGTACCAACAGAAACAAAACTAAAGGCGCTATATCCCGAAAGTAAGTCTTCCAAGAAGATCGCCTATTCTTGGAGTTGAACAAAGTAGAAATTGATGATTACATAGTTTGATAGAAAATCACTTATACCAAGTTACGAAATGACTAAATATGAACTCAAGGAGTAGTAAAAGAAGACTACATGCCTCAAGAACGAATCTATTTCAATGTTTAAAGATGAACCCATACGGGGTAATAAACTGAAATAAACATCCGACTCGCGGGTTGGTCAATGGAAATGCAGAAAACGCGTATAAAACATGTCTCTTAATCATAACAAGCAATTTGACAAGTTTCAACACCTGTACCAAATATCAACACAATTGATTGAATACATAGTAATTTATGTTAGGTATGATCCATATGTCCATATGGCCTAGTTTGAACAATATGTCAGCTATCACATTTTATTACTAGAAATACAATTACACTAATGGAGAAAGCGCCGAAATACTTGCGGCCAAACAATTCTGCATAAAACCCACACACAAGTATCTGTCATATAAGGTTCCACAAATGAGACTCCCTACGTTGAAACACATTGTTGAGTCAAAAGCCAAAAGATTAGCAAACGAAAGTAGAATAACAGTCTCCTTGTGGGCAGAAGACGACCACCCTCTTTTAGAAACCATCAACAAGTTAATGACTTAATCAGCTCTACATTGTTTTTAATCACAAATGACAGTTAGAAATAAACGTGTTCTGAACCTAAAACTCTTGTGCCTATATAAAGGTAAACAAGTAATCTTGTGATTAGAAGTTAAATAAAACCAGTGAAAGCCATGATCGAGCTTCCTGATCTCAACCCTTCACCTCAAACCATGTCACGCAAGCTATAATGTAACTGGTGGTTTGAACAATGCGTCAACAAAGAATGCCCTGTGTACACTGATTTGACTAAACCAATACCTAGTGTTAGATCAACAAATGATGCTACTTAAGCCCTGTTGATAGACTTGCTAAACGTTTATACGGAGCAACCAACAAAATCCTCTCAAAAAAAATAAATAAATAAATAAATAAACGTATTGAACTTTAATATCACCCAAAAAACTATCAAGAAATATCCTTAACCGCTAATAAGCTATTAAAGCATCAATAAAAACATGCATTCCAATTTCAGTAGAGGACTAAAAACCCCATATGTGAACAGATGGCATTTTTTTATTTTATTTTCTGAACGGCAACTATCCATCTAACAATATATACAACAATTCTATCTCACATGTCCTAAGGAGGACTTACCCGCAACCATTTGGTTGGGGAGCTTCTCACACAACAAAGGGTACCATTGGGACACAATTTTGCAAGTCACGCATGCATACAACTTCAATGCATATATCCATACACAAACATGTACCAGAGACAGACAAACATTGATCTGTACTTATCCTCTAATACGGGTGTGTTTGCGGGCCAGCCTGAGCCACTAAGTTTAACAAGACTAAAACGTACATGTTTCAACCGAGCTATATTAGCCTATTAACCTGTTCCCTAACTTGTCCGACCCAACCATTTGACACAAGTTGACCATGTATGATAAACCAGACTCCTAAAAGGCTGAATTGAGCATAAGCAATCACTAGAACTTTTTTGATAAACAAAAGCTAAAAGAGCATAGGAAAAAACGACTAAGTATCATAATTATAGCACAGTCATCTGAGGAGCAACTAATAAGCATCAGCTGATGCACCTTGAACTTAGAATGGGCAAAACACCCATAACGGTAAGTCACAAGAATTTAGAGATAACTTCTTATTTACCCCTATTCTTTATCACAGTTGACTATTAAGAGTCACACTAACAACTTTTTTCGTCATATCTCAGTTAAAACTTATTAGCTTTCTATACAAAATGTAACCACTTTAGCCTGTAAAAGCACTATTTTTTTTATTTATTATTATTTATTTTATTTTTTTGCAAAAAGGTTATAAAATTGTGCAACTAAAAACTAAAATAATATTGGATTTCAATGTCATTAAGTTTGACCTTGAAAGTAGAAAGTCAACATTTACCTCTCAAGTGACCCACATACCAGGACCCTTCCATTAGGCATACAAAGTAAAATAAGTAATCTCTCACCAGAAGTTAAACAGAATCTCAAAAAACCAAGATCCGTGAGCTGAGAACTGAACATCTCAAAGTAACGGGTAACCTATATTTTCTTTTGTGCATTAAACTAACCTATATTAGCATATTCAAAAAAGGATGTCATCTTAACGTATATGACCACAACCAAACCTAGCAAGGTTCACAGGAGCATATGACATACGACAACCAGCATCACAGAAGGTAACACATAAGCACAATCAATCTATCAACATGACTGGCAAGCAATAGCAGACTTGATAAGCATAAACTTAAAAAGAAAGATAAGATACAGCATTGAACAACTTTGGCACCAATAGTTGATAAGCTTGTTGTGATCATGTTTTAATGCTTTAATGTTTATACTTTATAAGACTATTTATATTTCGTATTTAGTATGGGTTAAAAGGCATGTAATGTTTGGGCCAAAACTGTTAAACCAAACAGGCCTTCAAGTATGACAGTTAAGATCGTTTGGCAGTTATTTGACAGTTACCAAATGTTGTGAAACGACACAATGTATCATTGGTCAACAATCATGTCGTTTCACATGGTATATATACTGCACTAGGACAAGTCAAAATGTAATTACCTTTTATTATTATCAAGAATACTTTTACTGTTTTATTCATTTGTCTCACACACAAACAAAGATCACAATGGTTATTTCAAATCGATTGTTATGTTGTAATTGGCATGATCATAAACCTGTGACAAAGTACCAACAATGGTACCAGAGCCTATGTTCTGATCCTAGGAGAAGCCAACTACACAGGAACATAAACCATGTCCCAAACAGATCCTACCAACAAGGAGAAACCTCTCAAACAAACCCAAACACTCCAAAATGGCCTAGACACAAAAAGTACATATCACCAGAAGGAAAACGGTTATTAAAAAAGAAAATGGAAGAGGTGGTGTCCTATAATTCCTCAAAACTAAACTCTCCTACGAATAGCAGTTACAAACAAATAAAGGAACCAAGAAATATATCCAAGAGGGACAAAAGGGCACGTTGCTATATATGTAAGGAAAGGGGCCACGTTTTTTGGAGATGCACAAACAAAGGAAAGAAAAACAGAGGAAAGATTGAATCAAGTATAATGGAAACAACACCAGCCAAGGTTTCACAAACTAATGATGTATTCAAATACGAACCAGAAACAGTTCATGTATCAACAGACTTTATGGTTGATGGTTCTGACATGGGAAATTGGGATGGAATCTGGTATGTTAGCAAAACATACAAAAAGCACATGAGTCCCATGAAGCATTTGTTCAAGAGAATGGTTCAGAGATTCAAGGTTGAAGGGACAGAAGAGAAGGAGAAAAAGTTCATTGTCTCTTATGGTATAGGAGAAGTGGTTGTAGAGACGAAAGAGGGAAAGTTGATAATACCAAATGTAATTTACACTCCAGAAATTACATTGAATATTCTTAGTTTGGAGCAATTAGAAGAGCAAGGGTATTTGGTGAATTATGATGGCAACAGATGCAGTCTAAAATACATGTTTGATTATATGTATGGAGATGCAGTTGAGGGACAGAACATCATTGAAGAAGAAAGTGAAGACACCATAATTGAGAGTCACAACAAACATTTGGATGACTACTACAGGACGTTGGATCCAGGGGATGATTGCTCTTTGATCAAAGGTATGGAAGAACTAAGAATGGAGAAGGAAGAGAAGCATGATTATATGGACAGTGAGTACATAAGCATGAATGGAACTCTTTATCTCATGAAGGTAAACACTTATAAAAGGTTTATAGCATTCCTAGATTTGATAGATATAGATAAACTTGTCTATGGAAACTGGGATGTATTGAAAGGGAAGTTCATAGAGATGATCAGATGGTTCTATCTAGATTTTTTAGGACAACAAGTTTTAGGAGAATTGCCACCAACTGTAGGAGCAATTAACATTGACTTGTTGAGGTTATACAAATTTGTTGATGCACTGGGTGGATATATGGATGTATCACTCAATGGAAATTGGCACCAAGTGGCTAAGATACTTGGTTTAGAATATGAACATCAAGGCACAGTTAAAGAATTGTATAGAGAATACATTGGGATGGTCAAAGTGTATTATGAAGAGTCAAAAAGGGTGCAAGGAAAACCAGAAGCCATGGCAGGAAATAGCAGAGTTACTGCAGATGAGCCAGAGATGGATATGCAGGTTGATGCACAGGGTGATGACCAAGAAATGCAAGAAGGATTCCCAAGAGAAACTGTGAAGGATGATGTACACATGGAACATGAAAGCAGTGGAAGCAAATTTGGAACAGCCATGGAAGAAAGTGGCAGCAGCAGTGATGATTTTATCATCATCACTTGAAGATGGAATCAAGAAGATCAAAGAAGCAGCATTCAAGCATTAGGAGGGAGAATGTGATCATGTTTTAATGCTTTAATGTTTATACTTTATAAGACTATTTATATTTCGTATTTAGTATGGGTTAAAAGGCATGTAATGTTTGGGCCAAAACTGTTAAACCAAACAGGCCTTCAAGTATGACAGTTAAGATCGTTTGGCAGTTATTTGACAGTTACCAAATGTTGTGAAACGACACAATGTATCATTGGTCAACAATCATGTCGTTTCACATGGTATATATACTGCACTAGGACAAGTCAAAATGTAATTACCTTTTATTATTATCAAGAATACTTTTACTGTTTTATTCATTTGTCTCTCGCACAAACAAAGTTCACAATGGTTATTTCAAATCGATTGTTATGTTGTAATTGGCATGATCATAAACCTGTGACAAAGTGCCAACACTTGTGAGCAAGTTTCTTAACAAACTGCCAATAACTAGCTTTTACATTTAAAAGCAAGCATTGTTTTAGAATCTGCTAAATCAGAGTCAATTTGGAGTCATTAATTTCTATGCATTTGGAATGCATCAACCATTGACTAATCATAAATTCAAACTTACTTCGACATATTAACCTCACCCACCTTTAGTTCCTACTTCCTACAAATCTTCACTTTCACTTGAATCGTTATCAGACCAATCAGGATACTTCATATTTGATGGAAAAGTGAAACCTTTAGCTTCCAATCGAGCGAGAACCTACACAGCAATGAGAACGGTGCAATGCTTGGTATGAATAAAATGTCACTTTCAAAATGAACATCCAAACCAGTATACAAATTGCCAAAAGTAAAAAACAAATAATAAAAAAAGAGGTAGACATTACCTTTCGACAGCGATTTCCAATTTCAAGCTCTTTGACATGGCGAAGGTATAGTATAAGATCTTTAAGCATCTTTGCTTCTGCTTCTTCACTTGTCCAAAAATGATCAAGGTTTTCATAATCTAATTCAGCTTTGACTAATGAAGATACATTCACCAAACCAACTTTCCATAACAACAAACTTTGATCGATTCTAAGTGACAAAATATGAGGAGCATTTATTTCGATTTCACTTGCAAGATTCCAATGTTGATAGTCAGGATCAATATATCCAGATAACACCAGCTTTTTAACACTCTTTGAAGTAATATCAATCTGCCTAAAACCATAGCAATATTGCAACTCCAAACTTTCCAAAAGCGGACTCCCGGATAGAGTATTTTGAATAAAATCTTCATCTAAATCCCCTTTCGAAATACACAAAGTCGTAAGCTTATTCCAACTAATGGCATTAGTTGGTTTAAACACAAACCCTCCCAATTCGAGACGAGTAAAACATGAGTTAATATAAAAACTCTGATCTAACACAAATTCAGCTTCCAAATCCTCACCCATTAACGAGATACAAAGGTCTTGAACGTTACACGAAACAGCATAACAAATAAAATCATTCACTACTGACTCGAACCGAAAATCGTAATGCGTATCCAAATGAAATTTGTTGAGGTTCATTTGGCGACATTGAGTTAAGGTTCTTTTGACACAAGAATAGTAGTCGGAAAGGGTTTCATTTTTCCATACAAACATTCTCATATGAAATAAGAGATCAGAAACATAAGTCCAAAGATATTGCCATCTTTTGCATAGTGTGCTTGTTTTAATGGCGTCTCTTGTCGAGTCAAGTCGAGACAGGATTTCAAGAATTAAGCAATCTGGTAAAGAACTTATTCGATCTTCTTCAATTGTTTCATCAGTTTTGATTCGTTTTCGGACTTGGTTTTCCACCATTTCCACACAACTCTTGTTGCTTTCCATTAGATCTTGTAATTGGGTACCCTACTGTAACTCACACCAATAATCAGTAGTTTCGCTTTGGCCGCCACGAGTTACAAATGTTTATCTTATGCATTCTCTTTGTTACGCCCAATAAATTCGTCTACGCAACTGCTTCCTTTGATCAAGTTTGGACAAATAACTACAACACAAAAACATCATTAAACTTGTGACCAAGAGTCTCCAAAATCTCAGAGTCGGTTAGAACCAGAATTAATACACAAGTAAGTTATATGTGTACCATACATCAACGAAACAGTCTAAAAGTATACAGTTGTTACATAGGCATAACACCAGACAAAAAACAAGCTAGTTGCTACTAGCTGGAGAACTTTAAGCCATTGAGATAGCCAGCATAATATCATGTGTGCCTTAAAAAAATTTAACTTATCGGTGGTTGTGTTGGTTATGCATAAGCAAACAACGTTTATACAGAAAGCTGATTGTTAACAATTTCATGGAATAGAGAGCTTTAGCGCATCGATGTTGTATATTTATAATTGAAATACACGTGTTGGGGATACGATAAAGAACTAGCATATGGAACGACATAGTATGGTCAATTGCATAGGCAGCCAAGAGAAAACACATGCAAACATGTTTAAAAAGTCTGTTTATACTTTGAAAGTGGAAAAAGAGTGGGGTATTCAGTTCAAATATGTTCCTGCTATGCAAACTCTTCATATTGGGCATGTTTAAAACGACTGATTCAGGATATGCGAGTGTCTGGAATTAGGAATACAGAATGTTGTCTGTAGCTATTGGGGTATATTTTGAAGAGCAGATGGCTAGTATCTTGGCTATTCTTTATTCTAGGCTGTGATGTCTGTGTGTTTTTGTTGTGGGTCTGATGAGGCAACAGCAAAAGGTCATGGTCTCTATTGACTAGTATAGAGTATAACCATAAGGTAGTTTTCTACTTGCTTTGCAACTGTTATAATGCAGTAGAAAGTAGTACTGTTTGATTGAATATGGCCATTCAGTTAAAGGAGAAAATTAAAAACATTAGTTCAGACATGCTTTCTCCTTAAAATGCAGAAGATGAGGTTCAAGTTAGTTCTGCAAGAATATATTGTTTTTAAACCTAAGTCTCGGTGCTTCTTAATGGTTTAAAGCTTGAGTTTTATAGTCCACTTCACCAGATGGCTTTGTACTTTGGTTCTTACAGCTTTGAGCACTTTGGTAATGTCCATTCAATCTTTCTATAGGTCCTGGTAGGATAATGGACAGTTTGTTGGTCTTGCCTGGTATCAAAGTTGAAAGTAAATCATAATGAAAGTTCCCTGGTGAGAAGGGTAAGTGGGTTGGCAGGGTAGAACATGATGTTGGGATAGTGAGGAGTGAAAGATGAACCTACTTGGTCCAAACAATGTTCTACCATAGGAGGATAGGTTGGCTTTCATGTAGGGTGTGGGTTGGCTCTCATGTAGGGTGTGGGTGTGTGTTCCGGGTTCCCAAAATCTAATGGCGCTTAGTCTTCTAAGCTAGAAATGTAAGATTTTGGTATAGCCCGTATATGGAGGAGAGGCATGGTGGCTATAGTTCTCATAATGATGTCTGCCTTCACTTGCCTAAATCATTGTGGATGATGGTTGAATGACTTTTGGTTACGGTTGGTTAGGAAATGTACTTATGGAGCTATGGTCTTGGTGCATTAATGGGTGAATAGGTGTTCTTGTGCAGTTGTATGCACTATGCAGTTTGTGCAGTTGAGTAAATGTTGCACTTTTCCTTTTTGGTTATGTTGTATCAGATATATGTTTTGTTGTACCCGATATGGGACAGGATAGAATAGAATCGATTGTATGTTTCACTGATTTTGGGCATGTACAAATCAGTTTGAGTTTTCTTAAATTGTTGTAATATTGTTTTGATGAATAATATATTTTCACCCTTTGCACCCAAAAAAAAAAAAAAAAAAAGCATGATGTGAAATGAATTTGGTGAATAACTAAATTTTTCACAAGTCCATGTACTCGCGCAGACTGAGCACCAACTGCCATTGTTTTACTTGACATCTAGTCAAGGGCGGAGCCAAAAAGTTATGGTCGAGCGGACAAACTTTGATAATTTTTAAATACTACACTACAAATTGGTTTTTACAAAAATAGCCGCAAATTTTAGAAAAATTACACTACAATTTTTTTCGCTAGGGGCACGTGCCTACCCTGCCCCTCCTAACATCAGTTACAGTAGCTCAAGGGTTACAAATCAATTAAAAAAATATAACAAAATGAAGCTATAAACAACATATCAATTAAACATTTTATTCAGTTACAATAAGAATATCAAAATGTTAAATAAAACGGAATGAGAGATTCGATTTACCAATTACTGATTCGTCTTCAGTGCCAAAAATGCGACGGAACTCAAAGTATAGATGCAACCAAATACTACTGTATCATTTATAAAGTTTTAGAATAAGGCCCTTGTAATATGAAAGTTATAGCATAAAGGCTTTAGTAATTTATCAACGAATGCATCCAAGTTGTCACATTTTTTTTTATGCATTAAACTTTTAATTTTTCTAAAAAATTTAAATACTTTCATAATTTTCCTGTAGGCATTATCCTTAGGGGAAATCTTACCTGCATTATAATGTAGGTAAGTTGCCTGCTTTTCTTTGTTAAAAAATAGGGGGACAAGGACTAAACAAAGAGAATCATGAAATTGTAGGGATTTAATTGTAACTTTTTTAAATTTTTTACAAAGCAAAGTAGATAACTTATCTGCATTGTAATGCAGGTAAGATTCCCCATTATTCTTAGAGCACACGGTGTGGTAAAATCGTGCTTCGCCGTCGTCCTACGTGGAGCCTCGCCGTGGCTCGCCGCCACACCGCCCCTCCAGGTGGGATGTCGTGGAGGTGTTTGTCGTGGGGGCGGCAGGTAAATGTCTGCCAATTTTTTTTTTTAATTGATAAAAACAGGTTTTTGTGTGTGTGTAGTGTGTGTGTAATGGTGGGCCCCAACTGAAGAGGTTGAGATTTGTTATGAGTGAGGAAAGGGTTTGTTGTGGTTAGTTGTGGAGAAATGGGATGCTGATGTGGCGCTGAGGTGACACTTACGAAGAGGGTGAGGCTTGTCGTGACACCTAGTGCTCTTATGTGTCATCAACTAATTAAAAGTTATTTACATAATTCGTCCTTATAGTTCTACAAAATTACACCAGTCGTTTTTGAGTCAATTACATAAAAGGTTCATGTGGCTTTAAAAATATACACTAGTCATCCTTGTGATTCTAAAGGTGTGTTTGGTATGCTGCCATGAATCACAATTGGTATGAGTTTTATAATAGTTGTGGGCATCCCACCTATGAAAGATCTATATCCGGCCTATTTAAAGTATATGGAGTATGAAATATTTTTATTATTCATTCCAATATTTGATAGATTTACCTCTTAAACAAACACTTGAATGGAATGAAAAATCATTCCCCCATTCCCATTCTCGGGTACCAAACACACCCTAAGTATAAAGTAATCAAGAGTAGGGGTGAGCAAACCGAATTAAACCCGAACCGAACCGAGAAACCCGACAAAACTGAGCCGACCGAATCCGAACCGAAACCAACCGAGTAATTTCGGTTTCGGTTTGGGTCTTTTCCAAGTTTCGGGTTACGGTTTTGTCGGTTTGGATCGGTTTTGACCCCGATGCTCACCCCTATTCAAGAGTTATTTACATAAATCGTAGTTGTGGCTTTAAAAAATTTACATCAGTCGTCCTTATGGGTCTTGTGACAACTCGCAATTTCAAGTCATTTCTCAAGTTTCACCATTTCACCATTTATCGTAAACTAGGTTTACGTGTTCCAAATTCGCGTAACCTTTATGGTTTAGCGGCGAATTCATGATCATATCATCACGAACATTTCATATGGACTAAGTTTAGTCTACATTTCATTAGCATCATTTGCATCATGATAGTTCATTCATGACTTTGCATTTCACATTAAACGCGTAAATTTTATATTAAATAAACGCGTTATCGCGTAGTTATTATTTTGAACATTTAATCCGATACTTTCAAAAATGATCTCGACATATTTTTATACTTACATTTAGTTTATAAAAACAATATTTTGAGTTTACCTAGTGTTTTAAATTTATTTTGTATATAAATCATTAAATTTATATTATTACGACGCTTTTCTTAAAAACTATACGATAATTATTATATCACTCAAGTTTTACAAGAAATGTATTTTTACAATTTTTATGATCTCATTATACTTTACTTTGATCTATTAAAAATTTCTTTTACCTAAAACTACCTTAAATACACTAATGTATATATAATCCTACAAGCTATTATTACCTAGACATTTCACTTACATTTTTATCAAATATACACAATATAAAAGGAAAAAAAAAATATATGAGAGATACATCCCCCCCCCCCCCCCAAAACCGGCCAAGGGGGGAGGGTGAATGCATTAATGAGATTGGTAAAATTTTCTTCTTACATATTTTGTTCTATACTCAAACTTACACACACACACAATCAAATTATTCAAAGTGGAAAGTCAAGTTTGTTTCTCTCTTCTTTTCTTTCTTCAAAACCGGCCCCCTTGGTGATCAAGAAGGAGAACTTCAAAAATCTTCAAATCAAGTTTAAACACTCTAGATTACACTCTTATTTAAGATTTTGAAATAAAAACCTAGGGTGTTTAGGTTAATCCTTGTTCTAATCACCTCATCATAGTAGCTTGTAAGCATATCACTTTCATTTTATATCTTTCATTTTCATTTCATATGTATTTCATCATTTTCTTAGCTAGCATGCAAGACTTATTGTTAGTTATACCATTTTTACATTGATTTTAAGAGTTTGATATATAAAAGTCATCCTATAATTATTCCCTTGTTATATATTGGTCTTGATGATGTTTAGGAACCCATGACACCCTAAGAAGGTGTATGGTAGGATTAGAATAGCTTTGGAGTTGATTTGAAGGGATTGGAATAGGTTTAGTACGAGAAAAACTATTTTCGACAAGTATATAAAGTGGTCTGATCTTATTTTGTTTTTCTGGAAAATCCGACAGTA
The DNA here is from genome assembly GCA_910596185.1 of Chrysanthemum makinoi. Taxonomy (NCBI): domain Eukaryota; kingdom Viridiplantae; phylum Streptophyta; class Magnoliopsida; order Asterales; family Asteraceae; genus Chrysanthemum; species Chrysanthemum makinoi. The sequence goes on along the minus strand of OU343222.1, from coordinate 112,670,994 downwards.
GGCACGAATTTTTGGCCTAGATAATTAGAAAATATACTTTAAAACGAATCCGTGGCCACTTGAACGGATTAAAACGGAGTTATAACGAAGAAGTTATGAATTTTTCAAGTTTGGCGACGAAATATATATTTTCTGAAATTTCAGCAACCTATTTTTATTTTGTACGAGTCAAAAACGAGTCTTAAGCTTTATAAATTATTTCGACTTATCAAAAATATATTATTATACTTTGATACGAAGCTAAGGACGATATATCGTAGAAAACGGATTTGAAACGACTAAAATATACACGTTTTCATAAAATTGCCGTAACTTTCTTATTTAAGAAAAACTATATTATTTTTACGAGACAAGTGTTACGGTAAACAAAACGACCATGTTGAAGGCTATTTTTAACTATGACGTAGAACTTTTTGTAATAAGATGTCTTCTAATAAAATCGAGATCACCAAGCATATTTTTCAAAATGACCAACCGTTTGTATAGCGGAGTTGTAATAAATTATTTACGGTTGCTTAAACTTTGCCGAAACTCACTTTTTACACAACATTTGGACAAAATCACCATATTTAACCTCTATTATCTTTATGTTCGAGACCTCTATGACGAAAACTCATGTACTAAAACTTTTAGATTTTGATACAAGCTTTTCAAAACCGTCGAGTTCGTTTCCTAACGTTCGACATACACCATTTTACGCTAGCTTTTGAAGCCATTTTTGTCACTTTCATGAAATTTCCGGCGACTTTATTTTACGGCGAAAAAGTTAAAATTTCACATTAAATCATTCTGAAACTATTGTAGGATAACATTTTGACGTAAATACTTGTAAAGTAATTTAAGAATGGTCAAGACGTCAAAAGAGTATTTTTCGACGATAAGTATTATTTTCAAAACTCGCAAATGGTATAAATAACATACGAAATTCATGCATAACATTACATCATAACTCATTACGTATCATATCATTCATAATAGGTCAAGGTTATAGTCTCACGCTACATTTTGGTGTACTCACTTTTGTCATCGCCTCATTTTACCAAGTGAGTTTTCATAGCCCCATTTTCAATTGTTTGGAACTATTTTGGGGGAGATACATGCTTAACTATTTTTCACAAGTACTTTAGATTTTTAAGGCTAAATTCTATCATGATCACCATTGTTTCAAAATCAAATGTTATACTATATCAATTGTTCTTGTTTATGCTATAGTTCTACGTCAGATAACGTTCTATATCGATTGACTCTTGATACATCGTCAGATATACGCGTTCTATATCGCTTAACTACGCGATACATCGGTCAATATAAGTTCTATGTCGGTTGACCACGATACATCGTCGAATAAAGTACTATGTCAGTTGACTACAGATACATTGAGTTAGGTGCTATTGATTATGTGCTCTGCTTCTACGTCGTATAATGTTCTAAATCAGTTGACTCTTGATACATTGAGTCTAGTCCTATTGATTAAGTGCTATTGTTCTACATCGAGTTAGGTACTATTGTGAATTCATTTGACATCATGTGTTTGAACATAGACTACACACATTTTGGCAGTGGGTTGTGAACACACAGGTTGCAAGTTTTGTATGGGAACTTGAACTGGGTGGATTTACAATGCCTTTCTTTGCATAAACGATTTTTTGAAAGGCTTTACATTTCAACACAAACTCTATGAACTCACTCAACCTTTGTGTTGACACTTTTTAGCATGTTTTATCTCAGGTATCTAAGGCATTCACTTCATGGCATGCATTTGGACACATCATGGAGTCGCTGATGACGACTGCGTCTCACTGGTTTTAGCACTTTAAAACATCGTTTAAATTGTAACAAACTTATTTCCGCACAAGTTGATTTTCATTTGGGACCTATACTTTGTAACTCTGATCATCTTATTAAATCAAACGATGTATTTTCCAAACGACACTTTAGGTCGTTCAATATAACTGTGATTGTGATGCTATGACAGTCAATCCCCAGGAATTCCATTCAATTTGCAAAACAGGTAATTTGGGGGTGTGACAGGTCTAAAGTTAAAAATCGGGTCTCCAGCATTAAAAACAAACCCCCTACCATTGGACCAAGCTTTTTAATACGTTTTCGCCCGCTTTCCCATGTTTTCATACGGAATCTTATGTTTTTGTCCGTTTTTATACGTTTTCGTCCTTTTCTATACGTTTTGGTCTGTTTTATACGTTTTTCTTACGTTTTCATTCGTTTTCATATGTTTTCTTACGTTTTATCAGTTTTTATACGTTTTCGTTTGTTTTTATAAGTTTTAATCCGTTTCTATACGTTTTCGTCCATTTTTATACGTTTTTATCATACGTTTTCGTCCGTTTTTACGCGTTTTCATCTGTTTTATACATTTTTGTATGTTTTAGCCCATTTTCTTTCATTTTTGTACGTTTCGTTTGTTTTCACCCATTTTTATACATTTTCGTCCCTTATTATACGTTTTTGTCCATATTTACACGTTTTTATGTGTTTTCGTCTGTTTTCTTACCCTTTAATACGTTTTTATACATTTTTGTCCACTTTCTTACGTTTTTATACGCTTTTAAACATTTTTCTTATGTTTTCATACGTTTCTATCCGCTTTTATTTGTTTTCAACCGTTTTTATACGTTTTCGTCCGTTTCTTACGTTTTCTTACGCATAAAAACGTATAAAACTGGCGAAAACGTGTAAAAACATATAAAACATACGAGAATGGATAAAAGCGAATAAAAACGGATAAAAACATATGAAACGTAAGAAAAAGGTATAAAACGTAAGAAAACGGACGAAAACGGATAAAAACGTAAGAAAATGTATAAAAACGTAAGAAAACGGATGAAACCGTATAAAACTTAAAAATATGGATGTTTTTATACGTTTTCAAACGGTTTTGGGGCATGCGATGCTGAGCCCTACCAGAAACAGAACATAGGATGATGCTATAATAGATTTTGGGAATATAAAGATTGGTTAAACGATTAGGTATGTTATCCTGATAGAATACCTATTAGCTTTTTTGTAATTATGTTTTACTTTGTTAGATCATCGAATATATATGTTATTCCAAAGTCAACTTGCTTTGATTTAAATACCCTTAGTATGGAAACTCTCCCATTTACTCTGGCGAATTAGGCGACATGTGTTTTCTTTTCATCCCTAAATTGACTCTACTCTTTTTGTTTTTAACATCTAATCTCCTAACATATGTAGAGAAAAGAAGAATGTGGTGATGATGAATGAATCTTGAAGAGGAAAGGTCGTGATGTGTATAATTTGTGTTGGTGGAATAATCATATGGCAAAAGGAATGTTTAGGTGGTATTTTATGGAATATGGGAATGAAGGGGACAAAGAGAATGAGTAGTGAATTGTGTTGTGGTGTAGGAGACAAGAGTGTATAAGAGAACGTTTGTGTATTAGGATTATACAAAGGATAATCACATTTCAAGAATTCAAACTAAAGTATTCAAATTTGATAATCCTTAATTTAAGCCACAATTTAATCATTCATTAATCATCGTGATGCAAGTAAGACAAGGGCTTTGAGTTATAGTAAATCAATATCATATAAATAGAAAGTTTCATATACGCAAAGTGACCTCTGCTTAAATGACCAGTAAGGGAGTAAACCCGTTATGTGATAAGTAAAGATATACACAGGGGTTATGGTTACTTGAATACCTTCGTTTGAAGTTCTAGTGAAAGTATGGTTTTCCTAGGTTTGAGGAAAAACTTGGCTAAAGGCTTTGAAAAACAAGTTTTGAGTAGGCGTTTTAAAAAACGGGAGGATTTGTTTTGGGAATCTCTCTAAGTTTTAATCTTAATGCGAGCTTAACTAACAACTCAAATATCACAAACGAACCTGTACTGAAAGAAGCAAAAGGACGACTTGGAAAAACCGAGACGCACATGATTAGTCCATGGTGCGCCAGTGCGCCAACTCTAGTGATGTGCATTTTGGTTTTTGACTATCGTTTGTGATTTTATGTGTTTTCGAATATATACTTGTCATCATTAAAACATAAAAGAGACTTTGGTCGTCATTGCACCAACACACCCCTTAAGTCTAGTGACGCACATTTTGGTTTTATTCACTCATTCATTAACAAACAAATTTAAATGAGAAATTCATATAAGGCATTCATATTCATTTAGATTATGTATGATACAAAAAGTTGTGTGAATCACATGCAAATTTAGTCAATTACCCAACAACATAATTCATGCATTTAGACCCGTGCGAATTTAATCAGTTACTCAACAACATAATTCGTGCATCGCACGGGTCCAAATGCCTCGTGAAGCATAATAACTAGGTCAAGAAGTCATTAATAACAACACAACTATTGCTAGAATCATAATTTATACACTTACCATCCAAAACCCCCAAATCATCTCGTATAAATAATCAAGCTAAAACTGAAAATTCATACTTACATTGAAGAAAATTAGTTAGGGAACACTAAAAGCCTCCTAATTCACCAACTAGCTTCAAACCCTTCTTAGATTAACCCTCCTTTAAATTATCCTAGCAAAATGGTGACAATATTTTTCCCTGGGTTGAAATCCTTGAGATTGAGGTTATAAAATCCCTTAAAGGCAGTTTTGTAGTTTTACAGTTAAATATTTACTTTTGTACCGTTAGTCTTTGTCGTCAATTTCGTTACATTGTAGGTCCTTTTTTAGTTAACTATTTTGCATTATAGGTCCTTATTATGTTAAATACCAAATAACTATTTTGCATAATAGATCCTTCTTATTCTGTTAAATACTAACTTTAATAACTTTCTAAAGTCTTATAAATACTATTAAATATATATTTTTAAAACTTCAAAATTTTGGAGTGTTGCATCATGTAAGTATATTTGGATACTTTAGATATTTCTAATTAGTTTCTGAATGTTCGATATTAGGAGAACAAAAAGAGTTAGGGGCTGTTTGATATAATTATGTGATTTAGTTCTGAATGATTTATTTACTCTGAATGATTAAAAGACTCTTAACCAGATTGTTTCTGAATGATAACATGATGTTTGACCAGTGGCGGATCCAGGATTTTCGAGCGCGTGTAGCACAAAATAGTTATAGCCTTGGAGCGCTAGTCCGAGAACACCCATAATCCCGTATAAAAAAACATTTTAATACACTTTTTTTTTACTTCGCGTGCTAATTCAGTGTTGTTGAACGTGTGAATACACAATTGTCTACAACGGAACAAATAAATTAACATAGTTGTGAATAGAATGATGCTAAGACTCTAAATGTCAACGTTCACAATTTTAGGCTTGTAAGTATTAGCGAAGCTGAATAAGTAGATATACTCTTATTATTGTTAACTTGAAATCAAGTGCTATAAAAAGTCAATAAAAATGTCAAAAAATTCAATAAAAAAAATGTCATAAGTTTAACTATAAGTATGATAATACTACTTGAAAAAAGAGGGTTTTACCTGTTTTAAGTCTGTGTAGCGGAAGGTTCAAACCCCGTGGATTAGTCGGCCAAAATGTCGGAAATTATGGTTAACAAAAAAAAAATGATAATTAAACAAAAAATTTAACGCTAGTGTATTTTCAAATATTAATGTGAGTCTTTATAATATCAAGGCCTAAAGAAAATACTCCAAACACTCTGTGCCATGGTAACTTATGTCTGTTTTTACTTTTAGTTGAATTTTCATGTTAATTTATATTTATTAATATATGTTGGAGTAGTACAAAAGTTTAAAATAATTAAAAAATTAGGCAGTTGATGACAGCTAGCACCCAAATGATCCATCTCTTTTATCTAAACAAAAGTTACTATTCTTATCACTTTTTTTCTTTCTCTATCTCTCCCACTTAACAGTTGACACTCTTTCTCTCCTGAAAAAAACTATTACTCATGCATGTCACCGGATCTTACCATACTTGATACTTCACCCTCAATTTTCATGTGTGGCACGTGCTACATGTAGCCAATGGGTAGCTCCGCCCCTGTGTTTGACAACTGTCCTGAATGCATGTCTTTATTGGCTAATGTACTATTTTAAAATTTTGTATAAAAAATTAGCTTTTGAAACTATAATAAGTTTTTTATTAAATGATTTTTTAACCAATTATCATTATTTTTTATGTGTATCTCTAAACTAACTCTTAAAAGCTAAAATGTTTACTGTTGCACATTTTATATATACATCATTTCTTGATTTTAATATTTAGTTGTATAATTTTAGGCTAGACACAGTCGATCGGGAAAAGTTGGTCGGTCAACTTTGGTGACCGATTCTATATATTACCATTTGATTAAAAGAAAAATTAAACTTTACCACTTTTAACACATTATAAATACCAACTTCAAACACATTTTTAAACACACAATTTCAAACACAATTGTCTCAACACGAAATTATTATGGCTTGTCGTCTCCCTCATTCCATCGAAGAAATGCAAATTTATGATTTATGTACTTCGTATCGTAGTTTATTTTAATTCGTATGTTTTTTTTAACCGTATCGTATTGTATGATTTATATAATATTTGTATTATTAATTAACTTTTCTATGTTGTTTAAAATAATTGAATTAAAAAAAAATAAAAACCTCGGTCATCGGCTGTGACAACTTGGTCGTGTCCGGTCACCGGAGAGAGAAAACTAATGTGACGTACCGATGACCCAGGTGATCAGGGTCATCCACTATGTTCCGCCTTAGATGGGCGTCTAAACTTGCAAAAGTTAAAATGACAAACAAAAAAGTTGATTAATACAATTATTTGGGAAAAGAATGAGTTGTTTTATCATTTAGAGAAACGAAAAAAAATTTCGAAATAGCCAAGCAGGTGCTAAAGTATGCTAAAGTTAATAATAATATTATGACTAAAATACACTGTTGGTCCCTAAACTTGTATCGGAGGATCGCGATGGGACGAACCACGCACTTTTCATCGCTACCGGTCCAAACAGTACCCATTAAATGCCAGATTCGTCCCTTGACCAGAATTGGGACAGTCAAACCAAGGGTATTATAGACCATTCACTTTTTTGACCCAAGCTAGAACCCAGGGACCAATTGTGAGTATGGATATTAGCCGTTTCTTCCCTGATACGCTGCATTTAATTTCGCGGGAACAAATACACCCACCCAACAAACAACTTTGCCAATCACACATAAAACCACATTATCCAGAAAAGATAAACTGCAAATCGAAATCAAGAATATAAATCCTCATTTCCAGAACTGAAAAGACCAACCCAACTTCCAACAAAACCATGTCGATCGATCGTTTTACCAACATGCCAGATGAAGTGATCACTAACATTTTGAATCGGTTGCCTTTGTTAGAAGCGGTGAGAACCTCTAGTTTAGCGAGAAACTGGAGGTCTAAGTGGACTTTGCTCACCGATGTCATACTTGATGAGGATTTCTTTTATTATTTAACATACGAGTTTGATGGTAGGCTTGTTACTAGATTCTTAAATCGGCTTATGGGTCCAATAAGAAAGTTTGTCTTTCCGTAGAGCCAAGATCAATTATTGGAATAGACAACTTTCATTATGAACACATTCATGAGTGGCTCTTGTTTTTGGCTGACAATGGAGTAGAGGTGATTATTACAAACTGGTATGGTGACCCATTACGTTCCCAACCAACTTTACTCTCAGATGAGTTGAAACATCTGATACTTCATGTTTGTGCTATGGCTACTTTGGAATATTTTCATGGCTATCCAAATCTACTGAGCCTAGAATTGATTCATGTCAATTTTCTAAGCTGTGCAGTTTGAGACGTTATTGTCGGTTGTCCCTCACTTGAGTCTCTTAAAATGAATCGTCCTAGTACTAACGAGATGAGACTATGGGATATTGCAAAACTTGGGAATTTGAAGAAGTTACATTTGTCATTAGGTCGTTATAATATTGTGACCACAATCACAACATCCGATATCTTTCACTTGACAAGACTTCAAAACCTTGAGACCCTTACATTGGATTTTGGTGATTGCACGGTAAGAACAATTTCAGTTTTACAACTTATAATGTTATAGAGATGTGTACAGATAATGAAATTTAATCATGAAACTTCTTGTAGTTGATACATGAAGCTAATCCTAGGATGAAGGTGCCATTTGTTTCCCTGATTAACCTTAAGCTGTCCGATGTCGATTTTGGGAATAGTGTTATGGTAGCATTCACCATTGGAATGATTCGGTCATCTCCGAATTTGAAAATGCTGGATACGAGAGTAAGTGTAATGATGTAATGAATATGTATCAAATAAAACATTCCTAAATTGCCATGTTTGTGTATCTCAACACTATTTGATTTTTCAGGCTGCAAACACGCTTAGTGATCTACCTTTGCCCAATTTTTCCACTGTTGTAGATAGAAACACATTTAGCCATGGGCAGCTTCAGACGGTGGTGTTTCGAGCTTTTCCGGATCGAGCATGAAATAACTTTAATAAAGTGTTTACTTACGTGTTCCCGGTCGCTAAAGACAATCAATATCAGGGAAAGCGATAGGAGTCATGATGGGAATGAAAATACCAGGAACAACTGGGAGTTGGCTAGGAAACTGTTGAAACTCCCCGAGCTTCCCCACGACCGTTGTAGATTTCTTTGGTGGTTGTAGTTTAAGTTTGGGTTGAATACCCTTGGATAATTAATGTTTCAAAATAGTTTTAGTAATTTTGTACAGTAATTGTTATATGGTTTGCTTAAAATTAGATTGTTCATATGTTGTTGTTTGTCATTAGGTGATGAAAGTTTGACATTCGAAAGTCAAACTTTCATTTAGCATTTTATTTGATTGAAGCAAGTAAAACTGTATTTCCAGTTTACTTTAGTTAGTCAATACTTGAAAATGTTGAATGGGTTAACTGTGAACGAGAGTTGTAATGTCAGAAGGATTGAAAACCTTTGGAACATTAAGTGCAAAAGTCATAATGGTATTTGAAGTTTGATGATGAGGATGGCTATTGGAATGTTCAATAATATATAAAATGGTATTTGACTTTGTAAAGTCAATATTGCAAAACCATTACTAAAATATTTGTTTTGGAGTGAATTGATAATTTGACATGTTTTAGAAGTTTGACTTAACAAAGTCAAACTTAATGGTTTCTGGAAGTTGGCAACTTGAGGGTCCAATTGTGTATCCTAAAGTGAATATTGGGCGGGAGTTTTAAGTGTGACAAATTGACAACGGCAACCAACACAAATTCAAGGACCGAGTGTGAAATAAAGGAAACTATTAAACCCTTCACCGTCTCTTACCAGAGACGATATTAACTAGTGCACAACTAACGAGATACTCATCTACCACTTTTTCCACACACACACAACTTTCCAATGGCGGATTTCCCTATTTTAAACAAACTCATGGAGGTGGCTGATTCGCCAAATCTTAATGATCGGATGGCTATCTGGTTTGAAGATGAGGCTGCCCGAGAAGGGATTCTAAGGAAGCTACTTCTTTAGTGCTGCCAGCATCTAAAGACATGAATCATCAACCGTAGGGAGCTGATACAAGAGAATCAAGCTCTGGGACCTCGTGGAATCGCTTGGTGTTGGATGCTGTTGAACAAAATCCAGTCTAGGCAGACAAACCAAATTGCCCAACTCATACAGATTGTTGGTCAAACAGATGAAGGTATTCGGTTCAACCAAGAGTTTGTTAAGAAAATGGCTGAACATAGTGCCTGAATTTTTGGTTTTCCATGGGGTAGATAAAGGCGTCTTTTAGGTGATAGTTTTGCTAAAAATGGTATGTAAATTAGATTTGATGTAGTTGGTTATGATGTTTAACAGAATTTATTAATGATAAAATATTATTTGGGTTATGTGTTGTTTAATCTGTTGTATTGTGATATGGGTTGTATTTTAGTGTTATTAGTATAAGCAAAACCAAACAGGCCCTTGTATCGTAAAACCAAACAGGGCCTTGTATCAACAAAACTTTAATCGAGAGACCAAACACCCCTTGTATCAAGAAAGCAAAGGCAATGGTTTTAAAAAGATGTGGTGAAAATGCAAATACTTTGGCACTAAATCATAATGTATCAAATAAAACATCCGGTTGTATCAGCTAAACCAAACGGCCCCTTTTATAGCAAAAGCATTACAGCAAAACCAAACACCCCCGTATCAGAAAAATTAGAGGCAGTGGTTTCAAAACACGGGTTCAAAAGGCAAACGCTTTAGCAGTAAACAACAATGTATTGACAATTGTGTATTGTAACATCTTGAATTTTGACTTACCAAAGTCAAACAAACTTATGAAAACCAACAAATTGTAACTTGGGTAAGTCAAACCTATTAAGATATGCAAAACGATTTCAAACACAATGATTAAATAAGATCACAAAATTTTATTCATCGATTTCAATAACTACAAATATTTACTATCATCTAAACATACACTTAGCTAGACCCACAACTCTCCCTATCATCGTTTTCCTTCTTTTCCTTCCTTTCCTTAAGATATTTAAACAAAATTTCCAGTTTTGTAATCCTTTCTCCCAAATCGTTAAACTTTGATAACAAGATGTCATCCTCTTCCTTCTCCTTCTTAACACCCAAACGCTTTTCATTTCTTGCGATCTGCTTTCCTCACGAACTCAACAAACCCTTCCCCTTATCGTGTTGTGCCATTATTGTTTTTCTTTTTGCTTTGGGAAGAATGTGTGTTGATTGTATTTTAGGGTTCACTCTTGCTCGTTCATACATATATGGTTGAAGGTTGGGTTACATTTTAACTAGCTTGGGTCAAAAAAGTGAATGGTCTATAATACCCTCGGTTTGACTGTCCCAATTAGTCAAGGGACGAATCGGCATTTAATGGGCTGTTTTGACCGGTAGCGATGAAAAGTGCGTGGTTCGTCCCATCGCGATCCTCCGATACAAGTTTAGGGACCAACGGTGTATTTTAGTCTAATATTATTAAGGGTTAGTTGGTTCATACACACTTTTGACTTGAACCATACACACTTATAGGCCTAATGATTGTGTTTTATTGTTTTAATTGTTTTTATTATTAAATAAATCATCATTAAATAATGATTACCTCCTTTTTCTTTTAAATAATAATTAATTAATTATTTTGTTATTTTTGTGACTTCCTTTATCATTTATTTTTTTTCAAGTAATTATTAAGTAATAGTTAACTAAGTATACCTTTTTATTTTATAAAAATATACTCAAGATATACGTAGTATATGGTTTTTTGCTAATTTGGATATGATAAGGGTGAGTTTTGTGTATAATGCATTTTTATAACATTGAATATATTGATTTTAAATATTGTTTACTATCTTAAATTTGATATGGTCTAGCTTGAATGTTGTCCATTGTAATGCACTTTTTGCTCGGAAAGATATCGTTGGTATTTTTTTTCATATCCATTGCTAAGGACTGTCAAACTTTTTGGAAATCTTATGCTAAATTAGTGAAATATATTTAGTGTACACAAGTAAAAGAAAAAACAAAAATTTAAAAAGTAAAATCTAAAAAACATGATAAAAAATAAATAATAATATAATAAATTGGTTTACGTGAAGTTTTAATGAAAAAGTTAAAAGACATAATGATTGAAGCATTAATTACACTACATTTAGAAGACCTTTTTATATTTTCAAAGCTAATTTAAGTCAATGTGTGTATGTTTAGGTCAAAGTGTGTATGAAACTAATGACCCTATTATTAAATTTGTTCGAAGTGGCTATAATAAAAGATCTTAAAAACCCACTTAATCATTTTGCATCCCTTGGATGTTGTGCCAGTCAACCCCTAGTAGAATGAATAAGAGACAAAAATGATGTTATCAAACAGGAACCATTGCTAACCGATTCAGTAATAGGCCTATTAAGAGGCTATCAAACACCCCCTTAGTTAGTTATTGTTAGATCTCATTGACTTCATCATCATCTTGTGGTTCGGAGACTCTAGTTATTGAAGTTGCATTAGTAATTAGAGTGTCTCGACTTCATCTCTAAATAACTTTGAAGATGACCTACCGAGTGTTTCACTGAGTGGCTATATTACACTTATGTTATTGTATGTTTAAATCTAGTTAAATACTATTAAGCAATAAGCTGACCGACAAGTAAATTTTTAGTACCAAAACGGTCAAAGACAACAAAGTTTCTACGGTTCCTAAACAAAACCTATAACTTAATCGCTGAAGCTAGAAAATTAACTTAGGTGTGCACCTTTATGGATCCACACAACGTGAGAAAAATCTGGTCAAACATGTCACAAAAACAAAAGTTGCAAATTCAACTTCATGACACTAAATAAGCTTAAAGAATAGAATAAACCAATACCATTTTTTGTTGTATATACAAAGACAAAGTGAATATCTTTATTACATTAAAATAAACATAATGTTATCGATCAGTCTTTAAAAATAAATATACAGCTACAAAATTCTCAAAACCCTGGATAAATTTATTAAATAATTGACTTTTGATAGGTGTACCAATATATATTAACTTATGAAAGGTATGATCACTACCAAAAGATGTTAACTGTCATCGACCTGTATTGATTGCAATCACAAGACAATGAAGTTCAAGCCTTGCACGACCATTAGTTAAACTTCCAGTTTCTAAAGTTATGAGGTAACCTTATTTACTTTAAAAAGTCAATTGTTCATTTAATGGCTATATAAAAAGGAAGCAATTGATTGGGAAGAAAACATAACAAACGTGAAAGGTGGTTGCTCTCTTCCTTGTCCCTCAGGTATATGTATCTCGAAGACTTTGACGAAGAACTCGTCAAGTGGATTTGTTAGACATGTTGATGGCGGATCGGATGTTGCTCAAGGTCATTGTTCTTGGCGATAGTGGGTATGTATCTAAATATTCTTCCACTAGAAGTTAAACTAAGTTATTTATTCGACTAAGGTATCATAAGGCCTTTGGCTTGACGGTATCTTGTTGTGTACATATTGGATGTCCGATTCCCTTTCAAAATAAAATCATAACCAGTGTTATATATTAGTTAACTTTTTGTACCATCTTCTATTGGGGAGTGGATCATTATAAGAAGATACATAGGTTAAGCTGCATGCTACAACTTGACATGGCAATTAGATCGATTTCATAAGTTCATATAAAAGATATGTGCTCTATTTAACTCACATACCTTATGTTCAGCTTATTTTAAGTTTGTCAAGTTGTGAAGTTGAGTCCGACCACTAGCTAGAAGGCTTAGCTAACCAACATTATCCATTTCATTAACTGTACGTTATATCGTTTTCTTATTGTTTTTCCAGGGTTGGAAAGACATCTTTGATGAATCAGTATCCTTCATTTGTTAGTTAGAACTCTATTTTCATGTTATCATGTCATCGTCTACTGCTAGAGAGCTTTATTGACTACAAATGATGTAAACACAATTATGCGTCAAGTCTAAAACATTATAGTAATAACTTCAAATAGTATCAAGTTTAACTGTTTAAGTTAACTCAAAACTGTAGATACGTTTATAACAGATTCAACAAACAATACAAGGCAACTATTGGCGCAGATTTTGTGACGAAGGAGTTGCATATAGATGACAAGCGTGTCACATTACAAGTAAGTAATCAGCTTTCTGTTTTCCATTTATATGAGTATGCTTATCTAATTAAATGCGTTAGCTTTAATTCAACTTAATTAGAAGAAAACTACCATATATTGCATGTTGGACAACAAAGTTGCATGTACTCTATTACCTTTTACAATTGATCATTTATTAATCACAGTCTAATCGCAAAACTTTATTTTGGTCTGAAAATTTTTAATGCATATATAGTGACAACAGTTTATTAAAAAGGAAAGTGATGAGTAAATTTGTTAAGAGCAGATTTGGGACACAGCTGGGCAAGAGAGGTTTCATAGCCTAGGAGTTTCTTTCTATAGAGGAGCAGATTGTTGTGTTCTTGTATATGATGTCAATATTCAAAAAACATTTGAAACCCTACAAACATGGCATGAAGAGTTTCTAAAACAGGTAAATTTTGGCCCTTTTTTTTGCTCTTTCATATCAATATACTGTAAGTCGTAATGACATGATGACATGAGAAATTATAAATAAAAATTTGATTTTATGTCTCGTTTTCAATAACTAAAGGCTGATCCAAGTGAGCCGGAGAGTTTCCCATTCGTGTTGTTGGGGAACAAGGTGGACACAGATGGTGGGAGTAGTCGAGCTGTAAGTATATATTGGTTTACGAATATTGAGATGATGCATAGTTAATGTTGAAAAAATATATGTGTAATAATAGCTGCTTTGATTCTAATGAATAAAGGTTTCTGAGAAGACCGCAAGAGAGTGGTGTGCCATGAAGGGAAATATACCTTACTTCGAGACTTCTGCCAAAGAAAATTACAACGTAGAAGAAGCATTTCTTTGTGTTGCAAAAACGGCGCTTGCAAGTGAACATGAACATCAAGATGTAAATGAAATGTTAGTATATCTTCGCAATCTATTTGTTTGCCTTGGAACTGTTTTCATTACTTTGTCCATAGTATAACATGAGCTTGGACTTTTTCTTAGGTATTTTGAGAGAATCCCGACAACGATTTCAGAAATAGAGCAAGAACGAAGTTGTGCCTGCTGATTGCTGGGTCAAATCTAATGTGGATTTATTGAGTCAATCTGTTAATTCTCTTATGTTGTGTAGGATGTTTAAATCGTTTTGTGAACGATTTAGATATGATTCTGCAAGACACTTTCTTGCTAAATTTAGATATTATACCCTTGTTAATTCTCTTATGTTGTGTAGGATGTTTAAATCGTTTTGTGAACGATTTAGATATGATTCTGCAAGACACTTTCTTGCTAAATTTAGATATTATACCCTTGTTAATTCTCTTATGTTGTGTACTTGTGTAGGATGTTTAAATCGGTATTGAATTTTAACGCATGAAAATGGAAATGATAGCTAACTTTCTTGCTACTTTAAAATTCTACAAGACACTTACATTAGATAAATCTCATCTAAGATAAGATTTACGTAACTGTTATTGTATTGATTTGCGTATTTCATAGAGAATTTAAAACGAGTATTGCAACTTGGAAGTCTTCTTTCAAGCACACCTGATTTGTAAAAGTGGGCCGTGAAGTTAAAGGTTGGGTGTTGGGCCAACTAAATTGCGCTAGGGGTGTTCATGGGTCGGGTAATAACCGAATAAACCGAAAATCGAACTCAAACTATACCAAAAAAATTGAATCGAACTTATAACCGAAACAAATTTGTCAAAACGAACCGAACCGAACTAGAAATTTGGTTTTCGGTTTGGATATGGTTTTGGCTATCTGAACCAAAAACCGAATTTATATAAAAACACTTTATATAGTTAATATATATATTTATATATACAAAAAGACCACTAAAATTTTATCCTAATATAAAAAAAAACACTTTTTATGTTTGAAATATTTTTTTTATTGCCAAAAATCTATTTAATTAAATTAAAATATATATTATATATATATATATATATATATATATATAAATTCGGTTTTCGGTTTTGACCCATAACCGAACTTCGGTTTGGTTCTCGGTTCGGTTTGGTAACATATATTTTTGGTTCAGTTTGGTTTTCGGGTATGCTTTAAAAAAAATTAACCAAACAAACCGAACCGAATAAACCGATTAACTCGAGAACTGAACCGATGAACACCCCTAAATTGCGCTTGTAATTTGGACTAGTGTTATTTCTTATAGACAAAAACATTATTTTATTTTATTTTTTATTTTAATATAGTATGAGGTTTTCAAAAAGTGGAAACAGAATGTTGAGAAACTTAGTTACATTAGTGGGAGTGCATCATTCTGCATACATGATAAAATTGAGCATTTTTATTAATTAATAAAAATTAAAATTGGCTTTAGTTTGATCACACTCATCTAAATTTTATCCAACAAAATATATGTAAAAAACATGTGTGTTAATTTAGGAAAAAAAAAAAAAAAAAAGGTAATTTATAAAACTTTAGTTGGTAGATTTTAAATAAATTTATTAGTAAATTATATAAATGGTCGTTGTGGTTGACAAAAATTTCACTTACCGTCCCTCAAACTTAAAAGTTGCATAAATCGTCCCTATCGCTAGGGTGAGCAAAACAAACCGAAAAATCCGAAACCGAACCGAAAACCGAAAAAACCGAACCGAAAAAACCGACCGAATTTAAAAACCGATGATTCGGGTTTTACTTTTTTAGAAACCGAAAAATACGGTTCGGTTTCGGTTTTCGTCTAAAAACCAAATCGCAAAAACCGAACCGAACCGAACCGGTTTTATTATATAATAATGTTTAATTAATATAATATAATTAAATAACTAAATAAATCAAATTTATAAATTCATATTCATTTTATGAGTGGATTTATAATATATTTATCTTAACGTTTATATTTATATGTGTGTTTTTCGTGTCACGTGTTTTGTGTGAATATATCAATAAGTATTCGATAATGATTATGCTACGTGTATGTTTACTTGTATGTGTATATCTCATTTATATGTTTGTAATTGAAGGATTATGCAATAAACATTATTATGCTTAGATTGAAAAAAAAGTAAAGAAGAATAACTAGTTTTGTACGTAAAACAAGTTTGTTGGTATAATTTGGCCATACCCAAATATTAACGCTAGAAACCTAAAAACCGAAAAACCGAACCGAAACCGATAACAAACCGAAAAACCGAACCGCCAAAAACCGAACGGTTTCGGTTTTGAGTTCTAAAAAACCGAACATTGTGGTTCGGTTTCGGTTTTAGCGAAAAACCGACCCAAACCGAACCGTGCACACCCCTACCTATCGCTACCAAAGAATAACATGAATGGTCCTTTTGAGGGACGGTAGGTGAAATTTTTCTTAAACCACAAGGCTGATTTAAGCAACTTTTATGCAAATTTTATGCCTCAAAAGGACCATTCATGTTATTCTCTGGTAACGATAGGGACGATTTATGCAACTTTAAGTTTGAGGGACGGTAGATGAAATTTTCGCCAAACCATCGGGACCATTTATGTAATTTACTCTAAATTTATTTAAGTATATTATCAGTTCTCATGTGTTTCATCTTTATAAATTTAACTCGCACATACAGGAGTCTAAAAATTAAACAAGATTAAAATTATTATTAACAAAAATATAAATATTAAAATGAAGGCACGCGACTTACGGGTTTACCGTGAGATGAAAATAAATAAACGAGATTGTACATAACAATGACACATATTTTTCAAAGATTATTATATGCTACTAAACACGCGTTATGTCTAGAACATGATATCATGCAATTTAAATAAAGTCAAATCATTCACTGCGACAAAAATCTATACACAACATAATTGGTATTAATACATAAAGAAAATTTTATATAAAAACCCTCAAGACATTACAAAACCACAAATTTATTAATTGTCACAATATTTAACTTTAAAACAAAGTTATTGAAATATTACTCGTTATACTATATGCCCAAATCCTGTGCGTGCAAGTTCTAAAACTAGTTTGGCATAACACTATAACATCAAATGATATGGATGTTCATAATTTGGTTATTATCCGTATGATCCGAAACCGAAAATCAAACCGATATAAAAATAACCAAATTTTTAATTAGGTTTTCATGTCAAAACTAAACCAAAACGATTTGACTAATGTCGAGTTAGATTTGGAGTAGAGAGAACACTTATTATCAAATCATTTTATTTTAGTAAATTAAATCATTCTGTATCTTCATTTATATCAAACTAGCTTATAAGACCCGTTGACACCGGGTTATTTTTTAAAAAAATAGATAAATGAGATGATAATAAAAGTAATAAGATGAAAAAAGATGTTGCAAAAAGATCGAAAAATTAGTATGTAAACAAAATAAGAAAAATAATGAAAGAAAACAAATAGTGAATCATATTTATTAATATGAAGTCATAAGTAAAACATTTGTGTGAATTACAATAAACATGTAAAAACAAATTGCATCACATTAAGTGAATATCTGAACATACATGTTGATAACTGATCAAAGACCGTGAAGAACCTCTTTATAGACTACATTTGTAGTAGTCTTCAATAAATTACTATCGCATCGAAATAACAACCTTCAAACCCTTTTTGCTTTTCGCGCGTGAAGAGCCACATATAATTGTCCGTGTGTGAAAACAGGACGTGGTAGGTATAAACCAACTTTCGAAAGTGATTGTCCTTGGCTCTTGTTTATCGTCATGGCAAAAGAAACTGGCACAGGAAATTGTTTGCGCACGATCCATGGCATCCATATAATTTTGATGCATGTACCTTGGTCCGCCAGTGAAAGAAGAAGGCAAAATGATATGCTTTCCAACCGTGGACGAGTCGGTATTTCTCGATCACGGCGCTTTGGCGCATTTGAATACATTATCACACCTTAGTTTAGACTGTTTGGAACGATGGAAAAACATACGCTCTCTCTCAACCATGACGAAGCCATCCACAAGAAATTGCTGGAACAAACGACCTCCACGTATGAAACCTTCTCAATCGTCAACATCACTTGTTAGAAAGACGTTTAAACTCGCACAAAAACGCATAAATTAACCTAAGGATGTTGAGCATTCATTGTATTCAAGTGCAATCCGGTAAATGCCAATGTCGTCATTTGCAACTTGGCAATGAAGACTTTTTTGGAGAAACAGGAGCAAGAACAACTAAAAAAGGTGTCATCACTAATGAGTATTTTTGGTTGTGCTATTTGTCCATCCAGTCTGGTGATGAGAAAATTTTGGAGATAGTTTTGATTTAAAGTGAAACAAAAATATTATCCAATCTACACTTTAGGTAATCATATCTAGTACAACTTAACCAAAAAAAACATAAAGTCAGTTTGTTTAAGATATCTTCACATGGTTCCCAATGCGCCGAGCTTAACAACTCCCACAACGTATGCTTTGTATTGAATATTCGTATCAACCAATTCATTGGTTGGAGCAAGAATGGGCTTTTCGTGAAAGTAGGACCGATCATGTATGTATTCATGATAATGTATCATATCTATCTATACAATACGGGACGTTTATATTGTTTTGGCAATACTTATCCAACTTTTAAACTTCTTATAGACCCGTGAAATAACGGAGATTTTTATAGAAATTATTCATTAAAGAGATACTTGTGTGAATAAATCAAGTAACAACAATGAACGTAAATAAGTTCCATTAATATTGAAATGAATAATAACTAATATGTCTCATACGATAAACAATATAGTTTGCAACTTTAGAATAATAAACAACGGTGCATTATCTTTTCCACCTTTGAAAGTCTTAAAGAGCAAATGTATATATTGAGTTTAATTAGTTGAGTAGCCAATATCCATTCCATGAACAAAGGAGTTACATAAGTTAACATGCCATACTTGCTCAATATTGGCGGGGATGCCCAGGTAGTGACACCACTTGATGTAGTTATCAAAACAGCGGACGAATTACGGGTTTGTGGCTACATGATGACTTAAACGGGACAGATAGTTAGGCATCCATATGATTTGTACGTTAGATGCAAACTACTTTAGCAACACAGTGTCAAATTCTGGAGATGTTAGGCAGCCATATGATCTGCACGTGAGATGAAAAATAATTAATTAGTTCTCAAGTAAAACCTGCATCAAATAACATATGCATGAGGTCTTGAAAGTTTATAGAAATAGCCAATAAGTTCACCGGTTTCCCATCATGTAACATGAAGACTAATAAGAGACAAAATAACATTCTCCAAACTAACAAAACATGGTTTATTTACAATCTTTTATGCCAATGGAGAATCTGCTACACCTTTATATATTTTGATATCTCTTATAGAGATATCAAAATATGTAATCTCATTATTCAGAAAATGAGCAGATTCTCCATTGGCAGATATTAGTATCCTTGAACATATAATCTCATTACTGATATTATAGTATCCTTGAAAATGAGATTATTAATCATTTATAGATGTAAGAGATTATATAATCTCATTACTGATATTAGTATCCTTGAACATATAAACCGTTTTAGGCTTCGTGTTAAACCCGCTGAAATCCTTGAACATATAAACCGTATTAGTATGTAACATGCTAATAAAATATATTACTATTTAGTTTGCTAACATCAGATGGTAATCACATCGTAAGTTTCACACCCGCTGAAATCCTTGAACGTATGCTAAAGTAAATATAGGAAATATAAGCCTTATTCAACATCAGAACTTGATGTTATGAACGATAATGCCTAATGCACCTGACATAAGATGAAACAAAACACCATATGCTCCGATATAGACCCATTTATTTATAAGTGGTTGGATTAAATTTCTTTTTCTCCCGCCAAAAGCGAGTACAAATAATGAATTTAGTTTAAAAGGAATTGGGTCTGACGGGTCAAATGGGCAAAATTTGATAGTTGTCCACAATGTATATTTAAAGCATTAAATCAATTTATAAAAATATAATACATAAATACAGTAATAATTTGTTTTGTACTCAAATTCGTCATTTTAACTATTTATTTTATTTGGCAAAAAAAAAGTGTTATGGGTGAATCAACCAAACCCAACCATTTTAGCCTGTACATATAAATTACTCATTTTGACACATCACCCGACCTGACCATTAGCGGAATTAGCCACCTTTATTACCATGGTACCTGAGAAGTTTCTTCTCTTGATAGGCATCTTTTAGGCTCCTCCTACTCATAAGGTTTTCATATAAAAAGAAGTGATATAGTATGGCATATGTGTGTCCAAAATTAGTACCTATAACACCCTCTGTATCTGCTGCAGTTCCAGCTCCAAAGCAATAGATATTCTGAGCCATGTAATGAATATTTCACAAATTTTCCCATCAACAATGAGACCTTTTGTTGCTCTAGTATCTGCAATGACCCAGAAAAGATGGGACCTTCTATTTCGTTGCATAATTTTTAAACGTAAAAATTAAAACAAAAAGTTTAAGGATCAAGTATCAAGCATACCATATCGAAAGGTTGTAGTCTTTCTTGTTCCCAGTTGAGATATTCAATTACATCAAGACCCTTGGAGAAGGTCACCTTGAAAATGAAAATTTACTATGTTCGTAGAAAAGAAAATAAATATTTCAGAGTTTTAATTCAAATATCTTAATGCAATTTCATGAGACAGGTACAATAAAATTTACACTGCAAATGAAGGCCCGTCACCATCAACTCAACCAAGCACCAAAGCGACATGGTCTTGGTAGCTATGTAGAAATTTAAGAGCAAAGTCAGGCCCACCATAAATACTAAAAAAGTGCAGTATTGTTAATGTATAAAAAACACACCATAAGAAAACTCACGGAATAGATGGGACTTTAATAGTGCAGGAGACATTGATATATGTAAAGCTTCAGCTGAGAGCTAATGTTGTCTATCACAAAGAAAAATTATCACATAATAACTACATGCACATATAGGACCTTTCATCAAAGAAGTGATATAATATGGCATATGTGTGTCCAAAAATAGTACCTATAACACCCTCTGTATCTGCTGCAGTTCCAGCTCTAAAGCAATAGATATTCTGAGCCATGTAATGAATATTTCACAATTTTTCCCATCAACAATGAGACCTTATGTTGCTCTAGTATTTGCAATGACCCAGAAAAGATGGGGCCTTCTATTGCGTTGCATTATTTTTAAACGTAAAAATTAAAACTAAAAGTATAAGGATCAAGGATCAAGGATACCATATCGAAAGGTTGTAGTCTTTCTTGTTCCCGGTTGAGATATTCAATTATCTGCTGCCTAAAAAGGTCCATGCAAATCAGGTTTAGTGATTATTAAAGAATGATACTAATAAAAATAAGATTTTTAGGACCGGGATACCAGTTTGTTGATAATGACTTTGTTGAAGCAATTGCTGCTTTGATAGTGACTTTGTTGATAAAAATGAAAATGGTTGTCATTTTTTTACTCTCACCGGATGGCATATAGCATAAGCAATTAAAAACAAAACCGATTTTGTGTATAATCATAGTGCACAACAGAGTCATAACATTGAAATATCTTTACAAAATGTGCACATCACAGTCATAACATTGAAATATCTTTACGAATTTCAATTATTGGAATCCTATCAAAGGGGCAACACTCCTACGCCTTAGTAAATATAGGTGCTTCCATGTAGACACATCCATAAAGATAAAGAGAGCTAAAAACCGCACATCAAAATGAAGTATTGCAGTACTGAACATATGTAGCATGCCATGTATATACATGTTGCATTATCAAATGAGAAGTAAAACAAACAGATTAAGAATTATCAGAAACCTAAAGTAGTCGTAAGATGTTACCTGTAACTAATTTACTATACCAGTACCAATCAAACACGTTCAGTCTCCAACTTTTAGTGTAGATTTGGTAGTTAAGGACCTCATAAAATGACCCTATATATGCGTTTGAAGGTGCAGTTATGCAGCAGTCACAAACACCCCTTGAAAACACCCAAATATCCCTCTGAAACATAAGTTTTTTGCAGCCCAAACACCCCTTAAAAGTCAGTGGGTGACATTCATGTGTCATACTACGAATGTTTCATATCAAACAAACCCAACCCGTTTGAACATGCGAAACTGTTGTTGTGACCCAAACCATTTTGACCCATCCGTTTTGCCAACTCTATGTTCCACTAATCTTCATGGCTCACTTTATCCATCATTGTAGATAATAGAGAATTATCAGTGGATTTTCGAGATAAAATTTGTTACATGCTTACAATGTTGTTTGTTAATTTATTCACACAAACTTACAATATTGTAATTTGGCATGTAGGTAGTATTACAAAATATTGATATTAAAAGCAAGTTAGTTAACAAAGAGACAACGTATCATTGAATAAACATGAATGTTAGAATCTTACAGACAAAAAACATTTCACAAAATAAATGGTAAAGATAATATGGTTTACATGAAGAACAAAACTTTGTATAGGTGGATATGCATGGTGTGATAACTTACATTTAATCCTTCACAATACTCTGACTCAAAGATAGCCATTGCAGCAAGAGATCCAGATCCCATTGTGGCAAATGGTAGCATGTCGGTCAATCCATGAGGATAAATCTGTGAATCATGATTTAAAACAATCAGTAACAATCAGTAAGATGACCATCCAATAAAATCTACACTGCAAATGATTCATTTGCAAAACAAACACCACAAACCATGCTACGTTCATGCAAAAAAAAAGAGCCTAAATTTCATAATCCAATAGTAGTTTCCATGTGAAAAGACACTAATGACAAAAAATATACTACGCGAAGTAGTTTTATTTACCCTGTTGATAGCAGGTTGGTAATCAGGTGCAACTCCACTCTTTTCACCTCCGAATTCCCCTGGAGGCCCTCTTGGACCAGAACGGTAACCATCTCTATCACCAAACCTGAAGGTGGAGCGTACTGAATGGTGTCTTGATTTCCAAATATGAAGCGTGACTGAATGGGTTATTCAGTTACAAAGAAAGTGATGTGGCAGCCAATGCAATGACACTGGTATGCAGCAAGAACTTGAGAATGGATGATCTTGCATAATAATGACCAATAACTGGTACCATAGGGCCCACAAATACACCTGTCGTTGCTCCAATAATCACCATAATAATATCAGGAATGAAGTACCTTGCAAGAAATGTCAAACATCACTATATCAGATTCTACAACTTCTTAATATAAGTGTTGAACTAACGGTGGTAGCACTTTGAGGGAACCTCCATATGGTTCAAAAGGGCAAGTACTTAAACACAAAAGTGCATACAAATCTTTCAAATTCACCTGGATAGTTCCTTCTGTCAAAATTATCCATTAATCCGTTTTCACTTTATGTAGTTATAAAAAGGGAAAAGAGCATTAGCTACACATATTGACACATATATAAAAGTAATTCAGTAACCCTTTTATATTTATCTGTTGACAAATTCCAAAAGTTTGACTTACTCGCTAACATTTCTCGTGAAAGTAGAATATTACCCAATGATGAAAGTTAAATGGTTCAAGAATATGCACCTTCATTTCCAAACAACTAAGTTTTTCCATTGCCATTACCTTTTGTTCCTGCAAAATAATGATTCAACTACTTTTTAAAATACAGTTCCTTTCAATGGAAGACCAACACTATTGGTTAGATACATACCTTTGTGCCCTTGCTATATATTTCTCTTCTTCAACAGGATCACCAATCCTTCCTATTGTCTAAGGATTCACTCAAATTGCCAACTATCTCGAAGCAAAGAAATTGTAATAGCGTATACGATCCTATAACTACACAACAGATATATCACGATATCAGATAAACCATGCATAAGAAGCATATGTACGTATATATGAAATATTAGCCCATAAATACCACTCTGATATAGACACTATATAAACTCATGTACTTTTAATTTTGCAACTTTGATAAGTGTATTTGTACTTGCCATGACAAAGTGATAAGTTGCTTGTGGGATCAACTAATGCTCTATCATTCAGAATGAGATTACAACTTAAAATACCATAAAAGGATTAAAAAAAAATTGAAAGGAAATTTTTTGATTATAACACTGGAAATACTAACTGAACGTTAAAAACTCTTTGTCAAGTATAAAGAAGCTAATACGAATGCACAAACATGAGCATAATTAAAATCATACCTAAGTTCAGATGCAATAGCTTAATCATCCACATCATTAAAATAAACTCAAGAGCAAGTCAATATGGATGCTTTCAATTGCAAGAGTAATTCCAACCTCTGCCCTTGTTGTGTCAGGCAACAATCACAGGGTGGTGACTAACCTAAAAAGAGGAGAGAATGCAGAAGATATAATGACATAACATTTAACTGTTCTTTTAACATACTCATGCCAACCAAAACATCCACTTTAAACTACATAAATCATTCTACACTAATGATACACATTTTGTTTTCTTTAATTTTGCAAAATAAAGCATCGGATTACTTTAAAAGGTATACACATCAATCAATATACTTAAAAGGTAACAAAACACAATACGACTTCACTTAATTTCCAACTGACACCATCCAGGAAATCAAATTGCAGTAAAACAAAATCAGCAAAAAAATCACGTTTTTGGAAAAAAGATTGCAACACTTTTAGGAAATAATGACTATCGTAAACACATCAAACTCTCCCATGGCTCGGCATGTGCCGCCATGAAATACGACATAAACAAACTTCACAAGTATTCACTAAAACATCACAAAATGCACACAATCATCAGCAAGGCAGTTGTGCTCTTTATGAATCGACTCTATACAACTTCAACAAAATAATGTAATAGGATTTCAGTGAAAAACATTTTCCAAATATAAAGAAGGTAATGAATAACCATTATATCCGTAGATATATGCAAGGCTCTGGAATCAACCCAATCTTCAACCTGAAAAAAGAAACAAACATCTAAAATTAGCTCAAGACTTCAAGCACTAAAGGATTGTTTTGATTGCTTATTTTTACATGATCAACCACTTTTGTTTTCAATATAAAAGGGTAAGCAGAAAGCAATCCCAAGGAACAACTATTACACACTTTAACCCACAAATAATGGTCACATATCAAAGATGCCGAGCTTGCATTACACAACGAAAACAACATGCAAATGCGTCGTTTTGAACGACTATCAAAAATAGGAACAAATGTATTATAATTGAATTGGGAAAAAAGCGTTGAATTACCAATTAGTAAAATCCCCAATTCATATTTTTAGGGTTCTTATAAATTGATGCTTACCAGTTTTGATGCTAATTGACAGCATACTAATGAGTGGCACATGGAATCACCATTTGCTGCAATAGGTTGATTTATGAACAAAAGATGGCACTGGAAAGTGAAGATTTAACCATAACTGACTTAATCTATTCATTCAATGTCAATACCTTTGCAGCAGGGTGAGAGCAAAATGGCATTCACATCATCAGTGACCACAATTCCTACAAAAGAAAAAAAAAATGAAACACATATTACAACAATTACAATCATCTCGTTGACATACAATTGTCATCAGATATAGAAAAAAAAATTCCATAAGATACCCGTTGTTTGAGTTCGTCGGCATCCACAAGTGACCACCCACAAACCATCCTTCCTATTCATAACCTGTTATACATTTAATCCAAGCACAATTAGAATGATTGTATATAAACTGAATCCGCAAAACACACAAATTATCAAGGTGATTTCCCCCCAAAAAAAAATTATGGTTCTCATTAAACACAAATAAATAATAACATATTCAATCGAAATTATCATATATATGAACCTCAACAAAATAATTGTAACGCAATTCATCATATAAGATTTTGAAAGTAGTAAATTTACCTCAGGCATCTTCTCCGGTTGTTAGGGTTGATGTTAATGCTTAAATCAAATATATACAGGCCAATTCGTAGGTTATTTTTGGGTGCTTTTTTGAATCATTGACAATGGATGAATTGAAACTGATATTAAATTGATGTGGAGCGTGTTTTGGGTTATTCAGTTACAAAGAAATTGAATGGGTTTAATGAGTTTCCAAATATGCAGGTGGAGTACTGAATAAGTCAGTGCTAACTCGCGTGTTCCTGCACGTGATTAGTATGTAAAAGGATGCATTGTGCTGTTGTAAATTAGTGCTAAATATGGAAGTGTTTTTAATAATAAAATTTAATGCAACGCTTTATTTGGTGGTACAGTGTTATCATATATTATATAGTATAGATATAAACCAAACTTTTGTGTTGTGTACCCATTAGGCTAACCACAATGGGTCGGTCGACCCAAAGGGTTACCTATCGGTCGAGATCGGTCCTCTCATTGTGGAGGTTCAGTCGAGCTCGGTTGTGGGTTGAGAAAGGGTCGAACTAGTTCGTTTATACGAGCGAATTCTATGCACACAAAAATCCAAACATCCCCCCTTTTTGTTACCGTTTCATATTAAAAAAAAAGAAAAACTTTACTACTTTTACATCCTATAAATACTAACACAAACACACTTCTAAACACACAATTCAAACTACTTCTCAACACAAGATTATTATGGCTTGTCGTCTCCCCATTCCGTTGAAGATATGCAAATGTACGTTAAAAAACAATGCTAAGAAGACGACGAGGCTCGAAAAAACACTATTATGACCTTATCAATGTTTGATTAGGCAAGGGCAGAGAAAACAGCGATATGAGAGAAAAATACACGATTTGATTTGCAACAACATTACGCTGAGCGGCGTCGGCAAATTTTGATGGATGAAGCTCGCAGAAGATGACAACATTGCGACATGTTGTGGGGGTGTGTTCAGAATACATAACAACATCGGCACAAAATCAATGGAGCTATCGGAGAACAAAGATGGGTGGTGTGCATCAAGTTCGTTTGCTAGATTTGTTGGGCAACCTCTGTTAGACGAGGAACGTTTGGCTCGCATCGAAGAATTTGCTGGTTATTGGTCTACTTTGCATGATTCTGCATGCAGGCAGCATTCATATTAGGATTTATGATTTATGTAGTTCATATCGTTTTTACTTTTAATATATTAATGTTTTTGTTTACTATTGCAGTCTTTTTATTTTTATTGAATTTTAAATTTGTAGTTAAAAATATTTGAAAAAAATATACTAATAATAATAATAAAAAAAATAACTAGGTTATCATTGTGGCAACTAGGTCGTCGTCAGGTTGTCGGATGGAGAAAACTGATGTGACAGGGTCGATCTAGGTCACTTTTTGCTTATCAAGTTTATCAAGGGAAAAAAGACACATTTAAGCAGTTATTTTGTATTATTTATTAAAAAATTAATGAAAATAAGTTTTTTACTCTCATATTTAATCTAAAACGTTTTATAATTATTTTAACTAAAAATATCTATTAAGATAATTAGTTTTAGAAATATTTATGTAATTTCTAGAAAAGAAACAAATCCAAACATTAGCTACAAAAGCAATTATTTAAACAAAAGTGAAAATACGAGCAATCCCAAATACCCTCTAAGTCATTATTTGAAAAGAAAAGAACGATATGCAACAAAATAAAACGTGTCCAATTATATACATTTTAAACCATTTACCTTAGATATAGTCATACTGTAACTAATATATTTTGCACTTTAAACCTAAATTTGCATTTAATGTAACAGAGTAAAAGAATAATGCAATGCCTCTCTTGTATTTGCTATTTTTTTTTTTTTTTTTTTTGATATCTTGGCTACAATTTTTATAGCCAATTGGCTACAATCCTTCATAAAAAATACACTAGCAATGATTCAGGTACTCACAGAAAAGAATCAAGACCCATAAAAATAATCAGGAACCCACATTTTTAGTACAAAATTGTAGTCAATTGGCTACAATTAATTGTTGTAGCTAATATATTGCTTTTTTTTTTTGACAATATCATGTACTAAATATAAACATTAATGTAACAGAGTAAAAGAATAAGAATAAACATTAAATGCATAACATAACCATTGTTACCAAAATAATGATATATTATACTATAGGAGTCACTTTATTTTGGTTACCCACAAATTCATACTTACTAAAGGATAAATCTCCACATTTATCTAGTTTGATCTAATAGTGAGATTAACCTAAAATTTAAAGGTAAACCTAAGTCCATGTTTTTTCTTGTCTTTTTGTCTTTCTTTTTTGTTCACACATATATATATATACTTTTAAATTCACGTTTATTTTATTTTATTCACGTTTTTATTTATTTATTATTTTTTTAATTTGCGTTTCTTTTTTTTCCTTTTTCTTAATTCGCGTTTTGTTTTTAAAATTCGCGTTTTTTTTATAAATTCACGTTTTTTTTAATTCGTATTTTTTTCTTCGCTTTTATACGTTCTCGTCTGTTTTCATACGTTTTCGTCCGCTTTCATACGTTTTCATACGTTTTCGCCCGTTTTCATATGTTTTCGTCCGTTTTCATACGTTTTCGTTCGTTTTCTTTCGTTTTCGTCCATTTTTCATACGTTTTCATCCATTTTCAAACGTGTTTTTACGCTTTCGTCCGTTTTCATACGTGTTTGTCAATTTTCTTACGTTTTCGTCCGTTTTCTTACGTTTTTAAACGTTTTTTTACTACACAAGTGATTTTCTGTGATATTCAGAATATCACTTGTGATTTGCTGAATATCACTTTGTGATATTCAGAAATCACTTTGTGATATTCAGAATATCACTTAGTGATATTATGAATATCACTTGTGATTTTTTGGATATCACTTTGTGGTATTCTGAATATCACTTGTGATTTTCATTTTACAAAACATTAGTTGAAAATCACTTGTAATATTCAGAAAATCACTCGTGATATTCTGAATAGAATATCACTAGTGATTTTTTGAATATCATAGAATATCACTTGTGATCATCTGAATATCATAGAATATCACTTGTTCATTTGTGACACTCAGAATATCACTTGTGATATTCTGAATATCACAAAATATCACTTTAATTTGATATTAGAAACATATAACTTGAAAACATTTAAAACGGACAAAAGCGTATGAAAACAGGGCGAATATGTATGAACTCTAAACCTAAATTTGACAATTTTCTCTTTATACGTGGTAAATATAAACTTACATGTTTTTATAATTTCAAAATAAGCAAATTAAGCTTGTGAAACATAAAACGAAATCACATAAGATCATAAGCAAATAAAATAATGTTAAACAAATACCCCAAACTATGTAGCTGCTATTCAAATTATAGATTTGATATTCGTATCACGAAATACATTTTAAAATCAGGGCCCAGTGATTTTGGCGGTGGCAGTATTAAGAAAATGGGCGAATATGTGATAGCGGTAGCATTATGAAAGCGTAAAACAAGTATGAAAGCGGACGGCGTGTATGAAAACAGCGGTGGCATTAGTAGAAATCGGCGGCCGGCGAAAACGTATGAAACAGGGCGAAAACATAAAAAATGGACGAATATGTTGAAAAACGGGGCCAGCGTGAAATAAATGGTAAAAGTAGAAACGGACGAAAACGTTATGAATAATGAACGGAACGTAAGAAAAGCGAAGTAGCGACATGAAAACGGACGAAAACGTATGAAAGCGAAGAAAAAACACAAATAAAAAAAAACGTGAATAACGCGAATTAAAAAAAAACGTGAATTTAAAAAGAAAAACGTGAATTAAAAGAAAAAGACAAAAAAATATGAATAAAAAAGAAAAACAAAAAGACAAGAAAAAAAATTTAGACTTAGGTTTATCTAATAAATCTTAGGTTAATCCCCACTATTAGATTAAATAGATGGATGGTGGGGATTTGTCCCTTGGTAAGCACCAAAATAAAAGGTAAGCAAATGAAAATTCCTCTATATTATAGTTACTATACTCTTGTAATAATATGTTTCACTAAAATATAAACATTAAATATCTAAGAGAAAATTACTTGAAAACGTATTTAACTTGTCATTCCATACAGTTCGGCAGCCTACCTTTTCTTTTTGGTTTTATAATCCAATACTTTTAATTTCTGTCTGTTTCGTGTACTCGATGACCGGCCAACATGTTGATGTCTACATGAAGCAGGTATTTTCCTTGTAAACATACTTTTTTTTCAATAAAACGAAACAAACACCCCCTTCCTTTTGATAAACTTATGATAACAAACCCACCCCCTTCCAAAACAGAACCCCCTCTCAGTTTCTTTAACCGGGCACAACAACTTACTTTCACTCACACTTCACTCTCTTATCATTCCAACTTAAATCACTCACACTTTCCCGCCAAATATAATGCACTTGATAAACTTATGAAGAAGTTAAGACTAACAGGATTGAGCTCAGTGGTGATGTTTACTGTCATGTTATTATTGTTATGTAATCTCTGCATTATTATTTAGTCAACATACCAATATAAATGTTACAATAGAGAGTTATAGATATTGGGCTAAGCTTATTTACAATAATAATACAAAGTGCGCTTAGAAAATATAATTGACTAATACTCCCCCGCAGTTGGAGCGGGAGGAGGCCGGATGCTCAAGCTAGATCGAAACTCTTCAAACAACGCACTAGGTAGAACCTTGGTGAAGATGTCAGCATATTGATAGCGGGATGGAACATGTAAAACTCGTACTTGGCCAGCGGTAACCAAGTCCCGGACAAAATGGATGTCAATCTCAATATGTTTTGTCCGTTGGTATTGAACATGATTTACAGACAAATAGATGGCACTAACGTTATCAAAGTAGACAAGGGTGGCAGTGTATAAGGGAGAATGTAACTCATGAAGAAGGTTACGAAGCTATGCAGTCTTAGCCACAACATTGGCAACACCCCGGTACTCAGCTTCGGCACTAGAACGGGAGAGGGTGTGTTACCGCTTGGATCGATACATTTACAACGCGCGTTCGGGGTCAAAGGAAACTTCCTTTTCTTCGAGCAAGTTTTTCAACCACCTAGGCAGTGAACCTAATCGTTGTAGTGTAGTATTAGGGTAAGCCTCGAGATTAAAATCGTTCTCTAGGGGAATAGGAATGCTAGTGAGAAATTACTACGCTAAGGTTGGGGAAGATTATTTTTTTATCTTTTTTTTTTATATTTTTTAGAAAAGAAAAGGTACGATCTCGGGGTATGGATTTGGGGGGTGGTACTTCTACCGATTACTCTACTATCTAATCTAATTAACTAAGCTTAGGGGTAGTCTATGTCTAATTGATGTGTGCTCGTATAATGATTAAAAATGTGTTTACCTAGATGCTATTACTCCCTAGTTATCTTTTATTGATGGTTGAATTGTCACGTCCTTATTATTAACGCGTTGTGTCTTCTATGGTCATAGGGTATGATTTTCTCCCTAACTCTTTTAGAATACCTTAAGGTTATTGCCTACAAAATCTCTAGGATTTATAAACTAACTCTAAGGTTATCTTTGGATTTTTAGCCCACAATAACTCTAGGCGATTATAAACTAATGTTCACAAAGATTACTCAAGCATTAAAAACACAATGATGAGCTATTGCAATCCTAAGCCAATTACAATTAAGATAAGAGACAACCAATCAATATTCAATAACTAGGTTTCATAGATCTAAGCAAACACACAAGTAAATTAGCCGGACATGGTGAACATGCAAGCATACACACATAAAATCGAAGACATAATGAAATCAATGAAGTAAATTACTTATCTTGATGTAAAATAGGGTATGAGAACCCTAAGATACTGCCCAAGACAAACCAAAGTCGTTTTAGGTTTTTACTCCACAATTCTAGCTCCTTTAAAAGTCTAAAAATTCGAATTATATATATAAAGTTACAACTGCGACGGCGTCACCTTTTAATTGTGGCGGTCGGTCACGCGCCATTAGGGTTTCGTCTTGGCTAAGTCAACTTTGGGACGGCATCCGCGTTGTGTACATCGCCTTCAACCGGCGTCGTCGAGTGGATCTAGGCCGTCCGGGGAGAAATCTTCGTGGCCTACTCTTCAAAGCCCGGCGTAGGTACAAAATAGCAATTCACATCCGGCGTCAAAAGGGGACAGCGTAAGCCTTTGTGCAGCGACGGGTGTGTTTGGCAGGCTTGAGTGTCTTGATCTTGACTTTGACCATTTTCTTCACATATTCACGCCTTTTCGTCCAAATAAGCATCATTCCAACATTTTGCCTTCAAGAGACCTAAAAAGTGAAAAGAACGAAATTAAGCAGTAACGGATATAAAAGTGGGCGATTAAGGGCTTAAATGACCCCTCAAAAGTGTACCTTTTAAATCCTTATCAAAGACCAAAATAGTAAATTATCACCCAGAAAAACACAGTAACCTGACGTGGACCTTCCTATAGAGGGGAAACCTGCCCAATCTACATCAGTATAGCCAACAAGAGAAGTAGTAGAGGATGAATATAAGTGAAGACCGAAATCTAAAGTCCCCCTAACGTGTCATAAGATACGTTTAAGGGAAGCTAAATGTGCCTCACGAGGATCGTGCATGTAAAGACAAATCTGTTGCACTTCATAAGACAAGTCCGGTCGTGTAAATGTGAGATACTGAACACACCTGCAAGACTACGATATAATGTAGGATCCTGAACTGGGACATCCTCGGGACCCAGTTTAGACTCGGTATCAACAGGAGTTCGAAAAGGGTTACAGTTAGCCATATGTGCACGCTCAAGAAGCTGAAGAGCTTACTTCGCTGGGATAGAAACAATCATGTAGAATGGCGAGTAGCAGAAATACCAAGAAAATAATTAAGTTCCCCAAGGGCAATCATGTCAAAGTCTTTATGTAAATAAGCAATTATCTGCTGTAAAAGATCAGTAGAAGATGCTGTAAAAAAAATATCATCCATATAGATAAGTAAATAAGAAACCTGAGAACTCTGTCGCAGAATAAATAATGAAGAATCATATCTACAATGGTAAAAACCGACCCGTCTGGCATAACCTGCAAAACTTCTGAAACCAAGCACGGGGTGCTTGCTTTAGAGCATATAAAGATCTCTGCAAAAGGAAAACATGATGAGGGAACTGGGAATCCATAAATTCTGGTGGCTGATGCATATAGACAGTCTCAAACAAATCACCATTAAGAAAAGCATTCTTAATGTCAAGCTTGTGGAAAACTAGAAGGGGGGGTTGAATAGTTTTGCCAATTAAAACTTCCTTTTAAACTATTTAGATCGACTTATGTCAATCTATTTGGATGTTGATAAACAAACATATAAAGGTATGTAATGAAAGATAAGAGTAAGAAGCACAAAACCACAACGCGAGTATTTATAGTGGTTCGACTACAAGGACACCTTCCTTGCCCTACTCCACTCCCAGTCACCTACTGAGAGTTCAGTAAACACTACACCAATCTCCTTGGCGAAGAAGCCTTCAACGTCGCTTACCCTTTTTCCGGTGCTAGGCTAACCATCGGGTTCTTTCACTCCAAGGTGAACCACACCTACACAACGTCGCCTACCATTTATAAGGTACTAGGCTAAGTACCTAGTTCTTTCACACCAAGGTGAACCACACCTACACGTTTTATCCTTTATTAGGTACTAGGCTAAGCTCCTAGTTCCATTGCAATAGAGGAACTACTACCCAACACTACACCAACGACTAATCCCAAAGGAGATCAACTCCTTTCACAACATCATCAAGGATATTAATATCCTTGGATCTAGTACTAATCTATCTTGTACATCGCACACCGTACATTTAAGGCACTTTTCACTAATGCCTTTAACTAGATCTTCAAGACACCCTTCACTAATGTCTTGTGTCTTGACTTCTAAGCACCCTTCACTAATGCTTCTAGTCTTGACTTCTAAGCACCCACCACAAGTGCTTATGATATGGACGATAGATACCCTTCACTAATATCTTCGTCTTGACACTTGAGACACCTTTCACAAATGTCTTCAATACTTCTTAGAAAATAAAAACAATCATCAACAAGAAGACTTTAGTCTTGATGATGAGGAAGCATGGCAACTCATGGACTTGAGCTTGCTCGACTTCAAAGGTGGTGATCTTGCCTTTAAGAGGAACCTAGAAGATCACACAAAAACAAAACTACAAACATAGATCTCTTGGATCTGAGGTTAGAGAGTTTTTAACTCTAGGGGAAAGTATGTTAGAAAAGGGTGAGAAACAATGAAGAAATGGCTCATTATTTATAGAGGAAAAATTCTACTGTCCCTCAGATCCCTTCCACAAGGGATCCGTCTAGCGTAAAGCTAGGGATCCGTGGGACGCTACTCTTTACCCATGGGTATGTTGGTTATGGGTCATGGGTTGATCCATGGGTCTTTAGCTAGATACAATGTATCTCTTGAGTGCAATGCACCTAGTCACATGGGTATGGGTCAAAACCATGGGTTATGGATATTATCCATATATGATAAAAGCATGATGTCATGCAATGGGTTATGGGTCAAGCTCCATGGGTCATGGGCTTTGGGTTGTACCCAACTACAATCAATGTATTTGCCCAATGGGTTATGATACTTAAGTTTTTACCCATTTATATTACCCAATATACTACATACTAGTTATGTGTATATTTTATCTAAATATGTAAACACTAGTTGTTGTACATATGTAATATTAAATAATAAAATCACTTATACTTGTTTTAGTGTTTTATGAGAAAATGTGAATATGTTAGAAACTATTAGTTCAAACCATTTACGTATTTTATTTGTTTCCTTAAAATGATTTTACGTTTGTTATCGACAAAATATTAGAAGATCGTAAAATATAAATAAGCGTTTTTACGGCTTATTTGTATTAACAATCTCCCCCTTTTTGTTGATGACAAAACATAAAATTATTTTAAGGAAAAGCTAAAATTCGTAAAAGTTTGAATTTGTAGTTTTTACTTTCTTCTCTCTCTTTTTGTCGAAACAAAAAGAGCTTCAAAAGGAAACTAACACATTGTTTTAGGAAAAACATGTGAAAGAAATAAAAAAAAAATAGACATCAAGTAATGGGAAAGGATCTCGTCTTTACTCCCCCTTGAGGAGTCCATCCTTATGTAAGGGCGTCAAGAAATTAGTACTAAGCTAGTTTGTTTGCAACTAAGTTTGCAAAAGATTTCGTCTAAGTGATGAATGTGCTCCCCCTTGATGATTGAAATTTTGCAAAGGGATGTCAAGAAATGTAATCCTAATATTGCAAGTAATTTGCAATGTATTGCTTTGACACAAAGCTCCCCCTAGCTTTAGGGTGTCAAAGTCTTCAAGTGTAGATTGAATAACTACAAAACAAAGGTTAGAAAGCAAGTATAATTCATAATTTCCTGAAAATGTGGTCCAAGTTAGTAGAAAAATAGTTTACTGTATCACGGATCCCACGGTTCCCTCCTAGTAGGGATCCGTCTAGGCAAATTAGACGGATCCGTCTGGCTGATGAATAAATTCAGCAAATGGTGGTATAAAAATTAATGTTATCACAAAAGTGAGATATTAATACAACGTAATCATATACTCAGAAATATAGCAAGTAGCATGTAATTTCATTTAATAAAACTAGAGTTATGATATACATGACTCTAAAAACTAAGAAAATAAAGAATACATGACTAGGAATTTCTAGACCAAGCTGTTAAACTGATGCTAGGACACCACTAAAATCTTCTAGCTCAAGTTTTATTTAGGTTTAATATCGTCGAAACGTTCGAGGAGATGATAGAACATGAAACGTTGGTCTTCTCGTACTTCAAGTATCAAACTTTCAACATGTTGACAATGATAGCAATCTTTGTCATGGCTAGGTAGTGGTGGTGGAAGAAATGAAATGGCTTGATGCGAAGGATTAAGTGAAGCGGCTTGTGGAGCTTCAAACGACGGAGGGATTGGTGGAGGCGAATTTGAGAATGGCTCGACCAAGAATGATGGTGGTGGTAGAGAAGTGTCAACTTCCATATGGTCGGGTGGTTGACTTTGATAATTTCTCATAATCCAAATGGGATTATATGATGGAAACGGCGAAAAGGAAGCCGGAGCTAGTGCTGACTCAACATCTTGATTTTGTACCATTATTCCTCATAATGAGGAGAATGTTTTCGGCAGAGGAGGATGAGACGGCCTAGGAGGTAAGTCCTCTAAATTATAAAGGTGTGGTGATGATAGTGGGGATGTAAAAGAAATAGGTCTAGGAACCAATGGTGATGGTTTAGTGGAGATGATATTGTTTGGCCTAGGAGGTATGGTGGTGTTTGTCATAGGTAGTTTTGTGGGTACTATCCTTTTAGGAATTGGTTGAGAAGAGGTCCTTGCATTAGTTGGCTTGACCGGAGATGATCGGTTGAAAAATTTAGTGTATAACACGCAGCAATTTTCTTGGGTTGTTCTTTGGTGGATAAGTTACTACGTTTTCCTCATGATGAGATGATTTCAAGAAGTTTGTAAGGGTTTCTTAAGAGCTGAAAATTAGGATGAAGGTGATGACTATGGAAGTCCTAACAATGTGGTTTATAAAGCAAGAGATTTGGCAAGTGCATTTAAGCCTTAAGCCACTAAAATTCATTAGAATGTGATGATTAACATGCACAAGAGTCAACTTCAGAGTTTGTACTGATCTAGGAACTCATTTAAGATGAGATGGAGTGTTTGAGTTAGAAATATGAGTTGAAATGATGTTTCTAAGATCTATATCACCTTGAGTGTTTCAGTCCTCCTAAGTGTCTTAAATGAAGGGGTGCTTAAGTACTTGAAGGTAATGAGTGATGTAGCTAATGATTGCCTTTTATGGAAGAAATTGGAACTTTCATGAGTACCAATGAATGAACAAGAATGACACTAAAGATTTTGAGAGTGTCAAGTGAAGCTAAATGATCCTAGAGATCAGATAGTGACTTAGATTAATCATTTGGAAAATATCCTAGAGGCTTAAGATGGAAAAACTAGGATTTGATCAATTTTGACCAATTTTGTCGTAAGGATGATTATGATCGATTTTGCTATAAGAGGTTTCCAACATTTAGATATGAGGGATCATGTGAAAAATGATGTGTGAGCTTAAGTGTCACACCCCCAAATTACCGCTTTCAGTCACGCAAGATGGAATTCACGGAGATTGACCGTCATAGCATCACGATACGTGATATATTGAACGACCTAAAGTGTCGTTTGGAAAACACATCGTTTGATTTAATAAAACAATCAGAGTTTACAAAGTGTAGGTCCCAAATGAAAATCAACTTGTGCGGAAATAAGTTTGATACAATACAAACGATGTTTTTAAAGTGCATAAAATCCATGTAAGACGCGTCGTCACCGCGACTCTATGATAAATCCACATGCATGCCATGAAGTATATGCCTTAGGTACCTGAGATAAAACATGCTTAAAACAGTCAACACAAAGGTTGAGTGAAATCCATAGGTTTAATTAATTCGTTTGAACACAATAATCGTAGTTTGAGTTAAATTGTTTCACACTCATCGTTGAAAACAAACAAGATATTTATTTCACTAAGTTCATGACAACCAAAGCGTAAACATCGCACCAATAAAAATTGGTAAACATCGTTTCATCGCCGCCCTAATAGGTAAACTTGCCAATTTACCTTAATGATTCAAATATAGTCTTTCGATTTCCCTAACTGGGTCATAAGAGCGAGGTGTTAATTCCAATAGGCCTATTCACAATATTCGCGCCTCACTCAAGTGACTAATGGTGTATGATGTAGGGACTTCAAACATGGCAAATACTTAGTGACAATAAAACATTTGGATATAGCATACAGTTCAAAGCATTTGTGTTCGATTAAAAATATAGCATGTATCTCCCCCAAGAGTTTGTAAAACAATTAAGAAATAGAAAGTGGGGCTATGAACTCACTTGGTACAATGATGTGATGACAAAAGTGGATACACTGAAATGTAGCGTGAATCTCGAAAAAGACCTATTATGAATGATATGATACGTAATGAGTTATGATGTAATGTTATGCATGCAATTCGTATGTTATTTATACCACTTGTGAATTTTGAAAATAATACTCTTCGTCGAAAAATACTCCTTTTGACGTCTTGACCATTCTTAAATTACTTTGCAAGTATTTACGTCAAAATGTCATCCTACAATAGTTTCTTAATGATTTATTGCGAAATTATAACTTTTCGTCGTAAAATAATGTCGTTGGAAATTTCATGAAAGTGACAAAAATGGCCTCGAAAAGCTAGTCATAAAATGGTGTACGTCGAACGTTAGGAAACGAACTCAACGGTTTTGGAAAGCTTGTATCATAATCTCAAAGTTTTGGCATTTAAGTTTTTATCCTAGAGGTCTCGTTCATAGAGAAAATATAG
Organism: Chrysanthemum makinoi; assembly: GCA_910596185.1. Taxonomy (NCBI): domain Eukaryota; kingdom Viridiplantae; phylum Streptophyta; class Magnoliopsida; order Asterales; family Asteraceae; genus Chrysanthemum; species Chrysanthemum makinoi. Next base: position 112,632,237 of record OU343222.1, on the reverse strand, counting down.
GTTAAGTATGGTGATTTTGTCCAAAATGTAGTTTAAAAGTGAATTTCGGCAAAGTTTAAGCAACCGTAGTTAGTTCATTACAACTCCGCTATACAAACGGTTGGTCATTTTGAAAAATATGCTTGGTAATCTCACTTTTATTAGAAGACATCTCTTTATAAAAAGTTCTACATCAACGTTAAAAATAGCCTTCAATATGGTCACTTGTTTACCGTAACACTTGTCTAATAAAAATAATATAGTTTTTCTTAACTAATAAAGTTACGGCAATTTTGTGAAAACGTGTATAGTTTAAGTTCTACAAATCGTTTTCTCACGATTATACGTCCTTAGTTTCATATCAAAGTATACTAATATATTTTTGATAAGTCGAAATAATTTATAACGCTTAAGACTCGTTTTGACTGCACAAAACAAAAAGCAATTTGCTGAAATTTTCAGGATATAAATATTTCGTCGTCAAACTTGAAAAATTCATAACTTCTTCGTTATAGCTCCGTTTTAATCCGTTCAAGCGGCCACGGTTTCGTTTTAAAGTATATTTTCTAAATATCTAGGCCAAAAATTTATGTCTACTGTCGGATTTTCCAGAATTACAAAATAAGATCAGACCCTTTTTAAGACTTGTCGAAAAGAGTTTTTCTCGTGCTAAACCTATTCTAATCCCTTCAAAACAACTCCGAAGCTATTCTAATCCTACCATACACCTTATTAGGGTGTCATGGGTTCCTAGACATCACCAAAACTAATATATAACAAGGGATAATTATAGGATGACTTATATATATATAACTCTAAAAATAATGTAAAAATTGTATAAATATCCATAAGTCTTGCATGCTTTGCTCAAAAATGATGAAATAAATATGAAATGATAATGAAAGATGTAAAATGAAAATGATATGCTTACTAGTTACTTGATGAGGTGATATGAACAAAGGTTTAATCCTAAACACCCTAGGTTTTTATTTCAAAACCTTAACTAAGAGTGTGTCTAGATTGTAAATTAGCTTGTCTTGAAATTATTTTGGTGATCCTCCTTGGTTCCATGGTGTGACCGGTTTTGGAGTGAAAGAGAGGAAAGGAAAACTAGTTTGATCTTACACTTTGAATTATTGTAGTTGTATGTGTTGAATGAATTATTGCTTGAGTATAATATGATATAATTGAAAGATATTTGACAAATTGTAAGTGACTCACCCATGTGAATGTCGACCAAACCAAGAAAAATAAAAGAGTTGGTATTTTGAGTAGGTAGGTACTTGTGTGTAGAAGCAAAAGTGTGTCATTTAATAATAATTAGTAACTTGTGTATATAATTAAGCATTTAGTGTAGCGTTAGCTAAAAATATATTTTAATGGAACAAAATAAAATATATTGAGGTCATAAAAATTGTAAAAATACATTTCTTGCACAATTTGAGTGAAATCATAATTATCGTGTAGTTTTTAAGAAAAACGTCGTAATAATATAAATTTAACAATTTATATACCAAATAAATTTAAAACACTGGGTAAACTCATAATATTATTTTTATAAACTAAATGTAAGTTTAAAAATATGTCAGGATAAATTTTGGAAGTATCGGATTAAATGTTCAAGATAATAACTTACGCGATAGCGTTTATTTAATATGAAATTTACGCGTTTATTGTGAAATGAAAAAAATCATGAATGAACTAATATGATGGAAATGATGTTAATGATATGTAGACTAAACTTAGTCTATATGAAATATCCTCGATGATATGATCATGAATTCGCAGCTAAACCTTTAAGGTTACGCGAATTTGAACTCGTAAACCTAGTTTACGATAAATGATGAAATAGTGAAACATGAATTGTTTTGAGAAATGACCTGAAATTGCGAGTTGTCACATTAAGAGCGGAAGAGTAATGGATTAAAATAAAACGATAGATCTACAAGCGTCTTTGAGTGTGATCTAGGTGAGTTATGTGTGAGTAGGAAGAATCTACTTAACTTGATAAGGACTTAATTTGCCTTAAGACACTATGTCTAGCTTAGTGTGAGGTGTTCTAAGGATATGTTTGAAATACAATGCTTGCAATTGCATTTTCTGTTTGCCGGATCCCACGGTTCCCTAAATGTAGGGATCCGTCTAGCACAAACTTTAGGATCCGCCCATCTGCTCAGCAGAACCTTTACTAAAGGTATGCAATGATCTTGACAATGCATTATATTCCAAGGTTAGTTTAAAGGGGTTCTAACACTAAGATATCAAATGTAAGATGTTTTATTTCATGAAGGAAATAGGATTACATTGATAAAGCACGAGTACAAGAGGATTGATCTATTTGAAATACTACTAGGTTCCTTGAGTGTTTTCGCTAGGAGGATCATCACGTTGTTGATGAGTGTTAGTGGAATCAAGAATGAAGAAAGTCTTCATGAGAGATATGTTTAGCGGTTCCATCATCTTGTTCACAAGAATGCATTAACGGACTTTGAAATTGAGGATGAAAGTGCATAACGTTATGATAGAGGCTCGTCAAGAACATTCCATAAGGGATGAGTTTATTCTTGGAGCCTTGAAGATTTACAACTAAGCCTTAAGAAGTAGGGAGATTGTATGGTTGTTATGTTAGCAAACAATACAATATGTGAGCACAACAAGCGGGAAGGATTTCTCGATTTCCCCTAAGACTCCAAACATTTTCATGTAGGATGAGTGCAAGGGGCTTGTACTCTTCTCGGATGTCCCGTGTGAAGATAATGTTTGGATCGGAGTAATATGGTCGAGGTTTGCATATTATGCGATGTAAATCTTCCTGGGAGGGTATGTGTGAACAATATGGACTATTTTCTTCACGAAAGTTGAAGAGAGAGTCAAGAGACCAATATTCGGTGAAGGCACATTGTCCATGATTTAGAATTCGGAGGATGTGAGCAAAATGCCCAACGGTTAAAGTAAACTTTCGGTTTTTGATATAAAACCAAAGAGATAGAGAGCGATCCTCGTTATGAACGAGTTCAACTTGACGGAAGAATTCCATTATGAACCTTTGACATATCTTCTCGTTGATTTCAAGAAGACATTCTAGTCCTATGGCTCGGAAGGAGGTATTGATACCTTCTTCGAATTGTAGAGAGGTATCTACAATACGTCCTTCGTGGAAGTGATGGTTTTCGAGGTTATTGAACCCACGGACATGAATGCCAGGTGTGTTGGGTTCAAGGGAGATGTTTGAAGTGTAGACGCTAGTGAGTGAAAAATCAAACTCATATTCATGCGTCATAGTTGAACCTATAGAAATGATGAGTTAATAGAAAGTGATGTTTGTGGTCAACCTATGATTATCTAACGTTTTTACTAGATTTTTATTAACAATGGTTTTTTAACAACAATGACACTTAACTCACTTATGGCTTTGACATACTAGTGGAGTATTACTTTTAGAAGAAAAGTGGTTTTTAATTTACATGAAAAACTGTTCTCCAGTAGGACGGATCCCACGGTTCCTTTAAAAAAGGGATCTGGCTAGTATATCTTCCGGGATCTGTAGATCAGTAGTTACTGAAATGCCATTTTATGTTGAAAAGCATAGGTTTTTATATCTCATAGTTTTATATCAAGATATGTGTTTTAGCCTACATTTTTGTTTAACATGCATACATGTCTTCTAATGTATTAAGAGAGAATGAAATAAAACAAAGAGAAATGATAAACACATTGTGATAATAATAACCTAGATAACTAGACTATTAGTAATATTTCATTTCAATATTAAGAATGATACAAAGGATTGGGTATATAACCCCAATGTAGATTAACAACACAAAGTAAATGTTTCCGTATGTGAACTTCATCATAGGGAACACAAGTGCGATGAGTGTTAAGACGATGAGAACGAAGGCGATGTAAACCATTTTGAAGATGATTCCTCTTGGTTTCGGTTGAGATGAAATGGAGAGGAGGATGAAGTTTTGAGTGAGAGGGAATTTTTGAAATTGAAAGATTTGAAAGAGTGGGGATTTGATAAAGTGGGCGTTGAGTGGTTTATTTATAGGGAAGGAGAATTTTTGAAATTTGTGTTTTGTTTTATTGTTAGAGATATGATTTTTGGATTAAGTGAGGCAAAACACAAGTTTTATAAACCATGATTTTTAGACGAAAGAGTGACACGTATGTGAGAAAAAGCTTCCTAATGAAGCTACATGTAAAACATGTGTATACACGAAACCTACTCAAATAAATACCTAAGTAATCACACTTATTTATTAAACTAATATCATTTAGATATAAGTGGAAAGTCATACCTCAAATGCACTTAGGAATGTCTTTACAAATGACACAACAAATGTCAGAAGACAATTCCAGCTCCTTTATGCTTAAGATACCTTCTTAGGGAAGGTAATCTTTATTATCAAGCAAAGCCTATGGCTTGATAGATGTGAGCTTTGACTAATCAACATGACAAAGAGGATTAGTGCAATTAAATGAAAAAGAGAATAAGAAAAATGTTGTTATCAAATCAACATCCAAACAAATAGTTTTAAAAGACATGGTGTTTGTTTTTATGAAAAACCTTCTTTGTAGTTTTCAATTAACCATTGATCGTATTAAGTTTTTAAAGTACAATATACTTCAAGAAACTTGGTAACGAAGCTCTGATACCAATTGTGGAAAACTAGAAGGGGGGTTGAATAGTTTTGCCAATTAAAACTTCCTTTTAAACTATTTAGATCGACTTATGTCAATCTATTTGGATGTGTGTGTTGGATGTTGATAAACAAACATATAAAGGTATGTAATGAAAGATAAGAGTAAGAAGCACAAAACCACAACGGGAGTATTTATAGTGGTTCGTCTACAAGGACACCTTCCTTGCCCTACTCCACCCCCCGAGTCACCTACTTGAGAGTTCGTAAACACTACACCAATCTCCTTATGGCGGAGAAGCCTTCATAACGCCGCCTACTCTTTTTCCGGTACTAGGCTAACCACCGGGTTCTTTCACTCCAAGGTGAACCACACATGCACAACGTCGCCTACTCTTTATAAGGTACTAGGCTAAGTACCTAGTTCTTTCACACCAAGGTGAACCACACCTACACAACGTCGCCTACCCTTTATTAGGTGCTAGGCTAAGCACCTAGTTCCATTGCAATGGAGGAACTACAACCCAACACTACACCAACGACTAATCCCAAAGGAGATCAACTCCTTTCTACAACATCATCAAGGATATCAATATCTTTGGATCTAGTACTAATCTATCTTGTACATCAAAACACACCATATGGAATGTACATCTAAGGCACCTTTCACTAATGCCTTTAACTAGATCTTTAAGACACCCTTCACTAATGTCTTGTGTCTTGACTTCTAAGCACCCTTCACTAATGCTTCTAGTCTTGACTTCTAAGCACCCACCACAAGTGCTTATGATATGGACGATAGATACCCTTCACTAATATCTTTGTCTTGACACTTGAGAAACCTTTCACAAATGTCTTCAATACTTCTTAGAAAAGAAAAACAATCATCAACAAGAAGACTTCAGTAGTCTTGATGATGAGGAAGCATGGAAACTCATGGACTTGAGCTTGCTTGACTTCAAAGGTGGTAATCTTGCCTTTAAGAGGAACCAAGAAGATCACAAAAAAACAAAACTATAAACATAGCTCTCTTGGATCTGAGGTTAGAGAGTTTTTAATTCTAGGGGAAAGTATGTTAGAAAGGGGTGAGAAACAATGAAGAAATGGCCCACTATTTATAGAGGAAAAAATCTACTGTTCCCCGGATCCCACGGATCCCTTCCACAAGGGATCCGTCTAGCGTAAAGCTAGGGATTCGTGGACGCTCCTCTTACCCATGGGTATTTTGGTTATGGGTCATGGGTTGATCCATGGGTCTTTAGCTTGATACAATGTATCTCTTGAGTGCAATGCATCTAGTCACATGGGTATGGGTCAAAACCATGGGTTATGGATATTATCCATATATGATATAAGCATGATGTCATGCAATGGGTTATGGGTGAAGCTCCATGGGTCATGGGCTTTGGGTTGTACCCAACTACATTCAATGTATTTGCCCAATGGGTTATGATACTTAAGTTTCTACCCATTTATATTACCCAATATACTACATACTAGTTATATACACCAGATAGATATAACCATTATAACTCCAGAGGGTCTTGGTACTAGAATCCAAGTACCATTTTTAACTAACGCATTATACTCATCATACATAGCATTACACCAGTTAGGATCTCTTAGAGCAAGGAAAGTGGATTTAGGTATCGGAGAAATGGAAGAGGTATGTAAGGAAAAACGATCAACAGGTTTGACAATTCCTGATTGAGACCTAGTGACCATGCAACGAGAGCGATTGGGCTCGGTAGGCTGCTGTTGTGGTTGGTCCGAAGTGTTGGGTATGGTTGTGTTAGTGAGGGGTTGTTGTATTAGTTGGACGGAAGAGGTACTGGTGGGGGTTCATTTGGGTGGTGTTAGGCCGAGGCTGTTAGGCTTAGCTGTTGGGTAATTGGGTTTGTTGTTGAGCCGTGGGTGGGGTTGTGGTTTGGATTGCTTGGTCATTGTTAGATAGTGAAGATTGTTGGGTTGAAGTATTGTCTTGGGGGTGGTGTGGTGGTGCGTGAGAATGGGAAGTTGAGGGGGTGTCAGGAGTATGTAAGATATGGTTGAGGATTGTAGGGGGTACGAGATCTAAAAATGTGTAGGATGATGGAGAGGTGGGAATCAGTAAGGGAATTGGTTATCATCAAAAGTTACGTGTCGAGAGATAAGGATTTTTTTGGTTTCAAGGTCTAGGCATCGGTAACCGAGATGATAGGCGGGAAAACCCATGAATATGCATGGTGTGGCTCATAGGGAAAGTTTATGAGGCGAGTGGATGTAGGGGTAACAAATACATCCAAGATCAAGTAAGCAAGAATAATCGGGATCTTTTTGGAAGAATCTAGTGAATGGGATTTGGGAGAAGGTTAAGGAGATAAGCTGCCATGTGAAGCGCCTCGGCCTAAAAAGAGGGGGTAAGTGTGCTTGAAATAGCAGTGTACGAATGACGTTGTTGATGGTTCGTATCATGTGTTCAGCCTTGCCATATTGTTGGGAGGTTTTTGGGCAAGAAAATCTAATTTGAATTCCATGATTAGCAAAAAGTGAGTGTAGACGGTTATTATCGAACTCACCACCATGATCACATTAGAAACTCTTAATTTCACATTTAAATTGTTTTTTAACAAACTGACGAAAATGCAAAAATTTATCGAATATGTCAGACTTAGAACGAAGAGGATAAATGCACAAATAGTGAGAGAAATGATCAAGGAATAAAACATAGTATTTAAAACCACTAGAACTAACAATTGGAGAAGCCCATAAATCAGAATGAATAATATCAAAACAATGTTCAAAAATAGAATCCGAACTATAGAAAGGAAGCTTCACATGTTTGCCAAGTTGGAAAGCGTGACAGACATGTGGAGTCTTTTCTTTATTACATGAAATGAAATGACGTGAAACAAGAGATTGTAGCACTTCGTCACCGGGATGACCAAGACGTTGATGCCACGTGGAAGAACTGGTAGAGACAAAGGCGGTAGGGATAGTTGATGGCTTGGTAACTAGATAGAGATCACTCAATCTATATTGAAGGAGGATATGGCGAGTCAAGAAATCCTTCACAGAAAAACCAAAAGCGTAAAATTCAATAGTGCAATTATTGTCCCTAGTAAATTGACGAAAAAAATGAGATTGTTAAGATATTATAGATGACAAGTACATTATGAAGATGAAGGGGACGCTGAGGAGAAGGAATATTGGTATGTCGAGTATTAATGACGGGAATTGAATTGCCGTCACCAACATGTACATATGGGAATAAACGTTTATTGAAAATAGTACTTGATGATGTACCCTCCGAGTAGCTCGAAGGACACTCCTCCGAGACGTGTTGAAGCCCTTCCATTCGAAGGCCCAAGTTAGGATTCCAGAATATCCATAGGCGTCAAACCATTCGTTATCACGGGTTACCTCGGGGAATTCGTCATATTCGGCCCTAAGCCGGGTATGGCCGACGAAGAAGCACGGATAGGGAACCTCCGACTTGGTCAAACCCACGATCTCCCTCTCTCTTGGCTTCCCCTTCAAGTCTGAGAACGTGGGTTACTAAACCCTAGCGGTTACCCACAATCATGGGACACCCCATGATCTCGGACATTCATACGTATGCTCTCAACCTTATTTCATCCACTATAAATAGGTTGGACGGGCAATGGATTATGGTATGCTCATTTCGCACTCATCTCTTTACTTATACACACTTATACAACCATAACTCATACTTACTCTCACGCTGGAGGTGGTTCGCAGGTCATACCGCGTAATCACTTAACGTAGTGTTTCAGATACTTATTCTCGTGTGAAAGGCAAGTCTTGGCTGGAACATACACCCCTCATACCTTTGATCATCATCAAAGCCTGGTAGTGCAATCTATTGTACAATCGGTAAGCCATCCGTGGGAGCACTACTATTAGTCCCAGTAATCACCCGGTCCTAAAACCCTAACCGACTACACTACTTTTTCCCGGCATGGAACCGGAAGAAGATACACCTCCACCGTGTTTCTCTACCCTAGTCCCTCTCAACACAACTAACACCGATTACCTCGCCCCCATAACGACCTCAACCTTTACCACACGATCTCGTTTGGAAACTACTCTCGTACATCACGCCTCAACATCCGTTAACCCTATTCCAGATATTAGCCCCTCCTTCGTTGAGGCAAACTTTGAAGCCTTAGATTCTTTACTAAGGGCTCATAAGAGACAGGTTCGCAACACTGAAATGCGAAGAGAGTTGGAATACTCCAGTGAAGAGTGTGACGAAGAGATTGAAATAGAGAGAGGCCTCGACACGTTAGCAGGGCGCCAACCCTACGAAATGTTTCTCCTTCCATTTGAAGGCCAAATGGAAGGATTGTAGGGTTTTGAAGAAGGACCCGAGGAGATCCGGAAGAAGGAAAGAATGCAAGGTGAAAGAAGGAGCGAGAACTCCAACGGAGGAAGCAACCACAGAGGAAATGGAAGGGTAAACCCGCCTCTTCTAGCGCCCATTTAGGAAGAGAAGGGATGGGGCTCCAAGACACCCCTCGTATGTTTCAAGTGTCTACCCTCCTCCATACCAGCGTGAATCGGTCAGTTACCGCTATCCTGAATGAACGCCTACCTACCGCCAAACCTACAACACTTACCTCCGAGTGGTTCACTCCCCAACCGAGTTACCAAAAATGCCCTATGGCCACGCTCCTACGCTAATCGATGGGTGTAAACCCTTCGCACCAACCTTCATCATTTACCACCGCCACACGACCATTTCCTAACCCATATAACCCAACACCTATTTATCCACCTCCATACAACCCGCACTACAATCGAAGCCTCTCGAGCTTGCACGCCTTTCCCAAGTAGATCGAAGAATACCCCTACCGACGGTAAAGATGCCTACTCACATAGGCACCTAAGATGGAAAATGCGATCCTGATAACTTCCTCCACTTGTTCAAGGCTATCAAGATGCAAAAGTGGGTCATGCCCGTAGCATGCCACATGTTCACTTACACACTCCGAGATTCCGCGAGAATATGGTGGAATGGACAGAAGTTGGGAAGCATTGTATGTCTAGACGACCTTAAGGCTAAGTTCCGATCACACTTTTGCCAACAGAAGAAGTACACCAAGACCCATCTAGCCGTGTACACCATCAAGCAAATGGACAACGAAAGCACAAGGGCCTTCGTTACGAGGTACACCGATGAACTTTGCAAATTCTGGGTTTGCACGAAGATCGAGGATCTCTGATTTGTACATGGCCTTTGAACGCTTGGTGGAATTCTTGTCCACCGATCTTCCTACTACTTACAAGGCACTAATGGAGAAGACTTACACTTGGATTGAGTCCAAAGAGGTAGCAAAGAAACGGGGCTCGATAGAGCAAAAGGATGCTTCGACAAATTCTCTCGAGGGTCCTCCCGAAGGATCCAAGAATAAAAAGAAGAACAGAGACCGCTTCACTCCATACAATAAAGGTTCAAACCATGGACTCTTGGCGAACTTGGTCAAATCTCCTAGGAGATTCGGCTACCGAGAAAGCGCAAAGTCCTTCAATCCACCACCTGATGACAAGACGGAAGCAAAGCCGGAGACATGTCCAAATACTACCATTTCCATGAAGACCATGGACACGACACAAACAATCTGCAGAGAACTACGAAGCAAATCAAGAGGCGGTGACGGTCGGACAATTAGCACATCCGGTTAAAGGCATCAAAAGGAAAGGACATGTTCTCCGACACCCAACCGGGTGAATGGAAGGGAAAAACAAGAAGGTCACGCCACAGAGGCTCCGATACTAATGGTGCACGCACGATCCAACCTTGAAGCGGAAGGAAGCAGACGGGGATCCGAAGCGTAGAGAAATAACCTTCCTTACATCTTGGGGCGCATAACCTTCGACCGATCCCCATGGTCATCAAAGTACGAATCTCAAACGAGGTAAATCGAAGTATATGGATTGTAGAAGCTCTTGAGATCATTTATGGCGTTGTTTCCTAAAGCTCAAGTCATCTATAAGCTCACGAAGAGTGGACTCGAAGATACCACTCGTAGGGTTCTCCGGCGAACACTCATGGCCCCTGGGAGAAGTACCGTTGGAAATTACCATGGCTAAGGCCCTTATCCCGCACGAAACACTCACCTTCGTTATAGTCGTCGGATTCTGCTATATAATTTGTTAATAGGGAGAACATCTATGCAAAAGATGGGCATTGTTGTTTCCACCATACATCGCTATTAAGTTCCAAACCCCTTTGGAGTAGGAACTGTTCATTCTAATTATGGGCTGGATAAGGGTGTATATGGTGTCAAAAAGATCAAAGAAGAATCGGAGGAGCCTCCGATAACAATTCTAAGCCGCACTGATGCTTTGAGGAAGTAGTTGAAGTTAACCCTAGCTACCCCCAAGCAGGCGGTGGTAATAGGAAAACAACTCCTGGCGAATTACAAGGCGAAGCTCACGGAATCTATGGACTAACCTTGATATTTTTGCTTGGAAATATTCTGACATGACAGGGATACCACGAACATTGCTGATAGATGGAAAGTCCTTCGGAACGGAGCATAAACTCAATGAGTACAAACACATTGAGCCAATAAAACAGAAAAGGAGGAGCCTAGCCCCCGAAAGAAACGATGCAGCCTGCAAAGAGGTTGACGAACTCACATAAACATGCATCCTAAGGGAAGTTAAGTGCCAAACTTGGGTAGCCAATGTAATGGTCAAAAAGAGCGACGGAGGGTGGCGCATGTGCATTGACTTCACTGACATCAACAAAGCATGCCCGAAGGATTGCTACCCCCTACCAGAAATTGACTAGAAGGTAGAATCCTTGGCAGGCTTCCGGTTAAAATGCTTCTTAGATGCATACAAAGGGTATCATCATATCCAGATGGCGAAGGAGGATGAAGAAAAGACAGCCTTCTACACAAGCAAAGGTGTTCATCGCTACGAAAGATGCCCTTTGGATTAAAGAACATGGGCAACTTACCAACATCTCGTAGATAAAGCCTTCAACAAACGAGAGGCGTGAAATCTCAAGCATACGTTGATGACATGGTTATCAAAAGCAAGACGGAGGAGGACCTACCTCGACGTGACAGGAAACCTTTGACCAACTTCGGCGATTAACATGAAGTCGAACCCTAAGAAATGCTCCTTCGGTGTTGAAGAGGGCAATTCCTAGGGCATTTGATCACTGCAGGATAAAGGCTAATACCTCCAAGGTCAAGGCGATTACAAATCTCCAAGCCCCTAAGTGTCTAAAAGATATGCGAGTCGAATGGGAAGTCGCACTTTAAGCGGTTTTTGTCGAGGCGAGTGTCCCTACTATTCTTCAAAACACTCGAGGATGCGTGGATAAGAAAACTTTTCGCGGAGTCGGATATCGAAGTCGCCTTCGAAAGATGAAGGAGTTCATCGAATCCTTCCAACACTTACGACCCAAATCAAAGCGAAGTGTTGTTCATGTACTTAGCATCCTGAATGGAGAGTATTAGCTCAGTCCTTATGGTAGAACGAGAAAAATGACAGATCCCCATTTACTTTGTCATCAGGTCCTATAGGGGCGAGAGATCAACTATCCAACATTGGAGAAGTTAATACTAGCCCTAATCTACGCAGCAAGGAGGCCCCAACGCTATTTCCGTGCCCATCCAATCACAGTCTTAATTGACAAGCCACTCAAATAGATCTTGTCGAAACCCGAAAAAGTCCGGGAGGGTGGTGAATGGGCTATTGAACTTGAGAGCACCTAAATAGAGTTCAAGGGAGGAAACTCTATTAAAGGACAAATTCTCGCAGACTTGTTGGCAGAAACACCTTTCGAACCTGACGTAGATAAAGAAGAGCCCAAAGCCAACCTCACTCAAGTACAGGCTGACTGGAAACTTTATACAGATGGAGCATCCAACTCCGATGGTTCTGGAGCGAGTCTAATGTCGGTCACTGACGGGAAGGAGCATACATATGCTCTTTGTTTTGAGGTCGAAGCCACAAACAACGGCCGGAGTATGAAGCGTTTCTAGCAGGCCTCCGATTGGCTAAATATATGGAAGTCAAAGCTCTCGCTGTTTTCTTAGACTCCCAGTTGGTAGCAAACCAAGTGACAGGCTCCTATGAAGCTAGGCAGCCCGTCATCAAACAGTGCTTGGAAAAAACAAAGGAGATGCTGGAGAGCTTTGACTCCTACACCATCCAACATGTTCGTAGGAATCAGAACAAGAAGGCAGATGCACTAAGCAAGCTAGCTTCTATGGCCTTCGCTAATCTCACCAAAGAAGTACTTGTCGAAGTCTTACCTGAAAGATCCATCATTCGCAAAGAAGTTGCAAATGTATTTCACGAGGACGGAGAGACATGGATGACTTCCATCTGGGAATATCTGATAAGTGGTCCTCTCCCTGAAGATCCCAAGCTGGCGAGGAAGATTCGGGTTAAGTCCCCACAATACCGACTAATAGGGGAAACCCTATATAGAAGGTCATTCTTATCACCTTGGTTAAGATGTGTGGGACCTAAGCAGGCTACGAGCATTATCACTAAAGTCCACGAAGGATCCTGTGGCCTCCATGCAGGACCTCGCTCAGTTGTCTCAAAAATAATGAAGTTGGGCTATTATTGGCCTTCGATGCACATGGACGCGGCATAAATCATTCTCAAATGTGAAGCTTGTCAGATACACTCAAACGTTCCAAAGATGCCAAAGCAGGACATGACAAGTGTGACATCCGCATGGCCCTTCTCTCAGTGGGGCATTGATATCGTAGGACCTATGCCTATAGCTCCCGGAGGAGTCAAATTCTTGCTGGTGGCAATCGATTACTTTACTAAGTGGGTGGAGGCTAAACCCTTAGCCTCCGTCACGAGGAGACAGATCGAGAAGTTTGTGTGGGAACATATTGTGTGCATATTTGGAGTGCCCCACATAATCATATCTGACAACGGGAAGTAGTTCGCCGAAGGAGTCTTCTACGACTTCTGTCAAGGACTCAACATAAAGTAGTCTTGGACATCCGTCTACCATCCACAAGGTAACGGATAGGTGGAGGTTACAAACAGAGACATCATCAAAGAGATCAAAAAAAGGCTGGGACGAACTCACCATGGATGGGTAGATGAGCTCCCTCAAGTACTTTGGGCCCATCGAACACACCCTAAGTCATGCAATGGAGAAACCCCCTTCAGCCTAACATACGGAACAAAAGCGGTCATCCCTTCGGAGATAAGTGTACACACAGAGCGTGTGGCAATGTATGATGCCTCCCAAAATGACAAAAGGATCAGGGAAAACCTTGATCTGCTAGAAGAAAGAAGAGAAATAGCCTCCATCCGAGAAGCAATACACAAACATAAGATCGAAGGCTACTACAACAAAAGGGTCAGACCTTCCACTTTCAAGCACGGGAGTACGTATACGCCAATAGTGCAAGCAAAGCCGAATACCGGGGAAAGCCGGGACCAACTTGGGAAGGACCTTACATGGTAGCTAGGCCTACAAGCAACGGAGCCTACAACTGGCCATTCTTCTCGGAGAACCCATCGACAGGACATAGAATGGTACGAACCTTCGAAAGTTCTATGTTTAAGAAGTACTTTTACTTTTTCATTCTTGTAATTAGAAGCTTCTCAAGGGAAAGCAAACATTATTGGTAGTTGTCTTAGTTTTCATTTCAAGAATGATGTAATCCTCTCTACCAATTCAACGATAAATAAGACATTTCCCATAAATCTCTTACTTCGTTTCTTAAACACAAAGATTTGTTCAGCCAAGTAGTTAATGAGTTTCAATGTCGAATAAAATGGCTCAAGGTGTAATACACGCCTTATCATTTAAGCCAACTTTAACATTCACATTAACTCTCATAGTAGTTTTTGGCGCTTGTAAATATAAATACAAAGTCATACTACTTAAAGGATTTGAGATAGAGTGGGTCGCGACTCTCTGTCAATGATCAAATTTGGTCATTATATTCTTGGTGTTGTAATTTACACACAATGAGGTTGTTTAAATTTAGGTTGTAAAACTTAAGCGTCGGAAAAATGGCGTACGAGAAGTTAACAAGACAAACACAAATAATAACTAAGTGTGTAGAGGTATTCCCCCTACACCATACCATTCAAAATGAGGGCTAGTGCCCTTGTACCTGCACGAGGAGCCTAAGCCCCAGTTAAATTGTCTTTGGCCCAAGGCCATACATCACAAGCATTCAAATTGTTTAGAGAACAAGACAAGCATGATCAAATAAGATAAATTGTTTTAAAGGGTACATGCCACCCTTGAAACCAAATTACTGCCGACATGGCAGCCTTCATTCCTGATTTTTTGGAAATGGAGTGGGGGATGGTTGAACTGAGAAAGGTTTGGCAGATATAGTCTTCTTGGTGGGAGTGGTAGGCTTCAGCTTTCGAGGTTTATTGGAAATGAGGTCTTCAAGGGGTGCCATGGATCCTTGGTAGCCTCAGCAAAGAAGGAGTACTCTGCGGTTGCGAATGCATTTCTCCCTCATCATACTCAAACCGAAGTGGGACGGTAGCATTCAATCTTGAAAGGTCCACGGCCATTTTGCGTTTGCCTCCTCCAACGGCAAGCACCGCCCATGAAAATGGTGATTTGATGACCTTCCACATCCGGCTCCCAATTCATCATCGTGGTAGAGCTCCATGGCTATGTAAGGCACCACCTTCAAACAACCTCCCATCGATCCTTTTGCAACATCTTATACCTCATTTGCAAGCCATCAACTTCCTCCCTCAACTTCACTTCTACCTCTCCGAGCCTAGCCCTCTGACTTTCCAACCCAGCACATTTCGCCACAAGAACATCATTCTGGCTTGTTAGAGTGATGACCTTGGCTTCTTCCAACTTAAGATTGTCGAGTTCAATTGTCAATTGGGCTACCTTTCCACGAAGGTCTTGGACGATGGGGTTCTTCTCAACATTCCCCTCAATCTCGTCACACTTAGCCTCCAGCTTGGCCACAGTTTTGAGCAACTCTCTGGTTCTGGCATTTAAGTGATTATCCAATACCGCCTCTTCACAAACCCGTTGTCATGCATGTCACAAAACCTTTCAATGGACATATTTTCCAGCATACCTTTCCATTGAGGAGGGGTGACATGATCGACAATCCGGTGACAGGCCAAGGCATTGGGAAGCTCCTTCGTCTCTGGAAGGCCTGCGACCAATACAATGTATAAAGGCTAAGTTAGTTGTGACAATTATGACTTCACATATTTTATATGGAGAAACTGCTTACCATGCACCTCCACCGATTCATTCGGCAATTCAAGGTGACTTCACAAACTTCGCCTTCAACACTCTTATGCTTCACAACCCTCGATCCGTATGGGGGAGGGATTCTTCCTTTGTTGGAAGACTTAAATGCCTTGACGCTATCTGTTCCCTTTCTACTTTTCAATCGCCTATCCCTGTTGAGCCTATAACTAGGACATCCTCATCCGCAGGATCGTCAGTCAACATTCTCAACAAGTTGGGAAGGACCCTCCAACGCAGCTTGAGGAGGTGCCGATGCAATGGGCTCGATTCGAGTGTCTACCTCATTGTTGTTCACGGATGTAGAAGGAGAGCCAACACCATAAGACTCTTCGCCTTCTCGGAGGCATGAAGCTCAATTCTTCATCTAAATCCTGGTACATAAAGTTCCTGAATGACATCTCTGCAAAAAGAAACAAGAAGAAATAAATATCAGTGCTACATTGGTCATACTTAAATAGAAGTAGATAAACATACTTTGTCCTTGGTACATGATAACATGCTTGGGAGACCCTCCCAGCTTTGGGCAATCCCGACCATGTATAAGATGGCTTGGGAACACTTGCACATCCACGGGATATTTAGCCAAAGCCGATAAGGGATCCCTTCGCACCTCATATGGCAAGGGGTCATTGTACCGTTTTACATCAAACATATACTCCTTATTCAACAGCTCTGGATAGTTGGGGGGAATAATAGTGTTTTTTACATAGAAAAAGCTACCTTTCCAACCTGTTATGTTGGTATACACCCTCCCAAATAGGTTTGGCACATCCGATTCAGGTCTTTTCGTTAAAGTTAACCAATTGCCCCCAGGATACAAGTTCAAAAATACTCTTAAAACCTTTAATGTTGGTTCATAGTGTATGCTTTACACATCACTATAAATGTGGTCGGGCTAAACCAAAGGGGTAGAACCTAGAGATATGAACCTTGTAGTATTGCATAAACTCTAATATCAGTGGGTGTAGTGGAATCCTAAGGTTAGAATGGCTAAATGCATGTGTGTATAGCCCTACGAAACCTTAAGGAGCCTCAAAAATACCCTAATTAGACTTGGGTAACATCACTTTGTGCTCTGGTGGGATTAGGTAATCAGATAAGTGATCATGTAACTCTTTTGCAGATAATGTACATTTTTGCTGTTTTATGATAAAATTGGAATCCATTTTTTAACAAACAAACAAGATACAAGTTAGAGGGAATGTTTACCTTTTGATTTCGGAGTGGAGGCGATCACAATTTTACTGCGTGTAGAAAGTGGCGAAGAGAGTAAAATGTTTTAGGGTTTCAACAACCCCTCCTTAAATATTGTTTTTACCGCTTTCCTAGCCGCACACGTGTACCTGCTATTTACTCTTATCCGATCTCAATAGTTTTTGAATTTTAAATAAGTCTTTTGGTCTTCGGGTAATAGGGGAAATTGTAATTCCTGTAGCGGGCAGCCAAAAGGTTTAATTGGCATTAAATACGATTAGTTATTTGCATAGTTATCTTTCAATTAATAAGATTAGCAGTAGGATGGTATTTTTTTGAAGCATAAAGTCGAAAGCAATGCCTCTTCGCTCATATACATCACTTTCGACTAGGGGGCTTAATGATATACCCTCCGAGTAGCTCGAAGGACACTCCTCTGAGACGTGTCGAAGCCCTTCCATTCGAAGGCCCAAGTTAGGGTTCCAGAATATCCATAGGTCGCCAAACCATTCTTTATCATGGAGGTTACCTTAGGGGAATTCGCCATTCGAAGCCCTAAGCCCTTCGGGTATGGGCCGACGGGAAGCACCGGATAGGGAACCTTCGACTTGGTCAAACCCACGATCTCCTCTCTCTTTGGCTTCCCCGTCAAGTCCGAGAACGTGGGTCACTAAACCTAGCGGTTACCCACAATCATGGGGCCCCATGATCTCCGACATTCATGCGTAGTGCTCTCAACCCTATTTCTTCCACTATAAATAGGTTGGACGGGCAATGGATTATGGTATGCTCATTTAACACTCATCTCTTTACTTACACACACTTACACAACCATAACTCATACTTACTCTCAAGCCGGAGGTGGTTCAAGAGGTCATACCCCTGCGTAATCTCTTAACGTAGTGTTTTGTATTTCTTATTCTCAGGTGAAAGGCAAGTCTTGGATGTAACATACACCCCTCATACCTTTGATCATCATCGAAGCCTGGTATTGCAATCTATTGTACAATCAGTACTTAAATTATTTGCACTAGAATTTAAATGAGATGAGGCAACTGTATCCATATTCCAAGTCGGGTCTTGCAATGTCATAGTTCTAAAAGCTGTCTGGAGAGAGGTGGCTTGAGAGGGATACGCTTTCAGGGCAGGACCCAGAATTCCATTTGGAGCAGTACTTAAATTATTAGTCGGATGGTGTTGGTTTGTGTTATAAGCGTTCAGATGGTGGGCCTAGTTTGCAAAAGGTGTTGCTGGGTTAAATGGGGTGGGTAGGCTAGTGGGCTGTTGGTGGTACAAAGGGGTGGTAAAGGCAAGTGGGGCGGCCTGTTGGGCTAGTCTCGGAGAAGGAGTGGGTTGGTGTTATTGTTGGGCCATACGGGTGGAGTAATACACAGGAGCAGCGTAGGTGTGGGTGTGGAATAGATTTGGCAAAGCAGTCATACAATTATATATTCCCCCCGTGTTACCAGTAGAAGACCCCGAGTTGTTTTTGACATTTAAACCATACTGGTTGCGGTAGTCATGAATAAACTTGCACCGGTCACCAAACTTACATGTACCCTTATTAAAATGGTTACAAATTTGTGGTAGACTTTGGGATTTATTGGCATGAGAATTAGTGTTACTTTTTTTATCTGATGAGTTTGTGGCCACAAGAATGGTGGGCGAAGAGGAACTACTATCAAAAGTAATGGTTGTTCCCACGAGTTCATTCAAATTAGACTCCTCTAGAAGTAACAAATTACGTGCCGTTTCAAAACTTGGAAGAGGCTCGCGATGTCTAATGATTTTAACAATGGTCGTAAAACAAGAATCAAGACCATTAACCGCATAAATAACCAAGTTCTTTTCACTTACCATAGAACCGAGATTTTGAAACCTATCTGCCATTGACTTGATTTTGGTGCAATACTCATTTATAGACATATTATCAATCTTGATAGAACGAAGTTCATTATCAAGATTGATAGCCCTAGCATCCTTGCTGTCATGAAACAAGCTTTGTAGATGATTCCACAAGTCCTTAGCATTACCCGGTGTGGAGACGACTTATTCTTGTAGTGAGTCACATAGGGAACCAAGTATCCACATCTTGATGAGATCATCAAGTTTGCACCACTCCGGATCGAGATTAATAGATGAACCATCTTTTTTTATATAGGGTTTAAGGCCAAGACTTCCAAGATGTATTTTAAAGAAAGAACTCCATGAGGTATAGTTATTGATTGTACAATAATTCGTACGACCAGGCCTTCGATGGTGATCGAAGGGTATGAGGGGTGATAAGCTTGCGCCAAACTTGTAGCCAATCTGCAATAAGAAATAGTAGACACTTCGTTAAGTGATTGCGCAGGGGTTGGGCCCTACGAACCACCTCCGACGTGTGAATAAGTATGTGATATGAGTTGTAGGTAATATGATGTATGTGAAATACTGTGTTGAGTGAGCATACCATTGAAATGACTCGTCCAACCTATTTATAGGTGATGAAAATAGTTTAGAGTGTTAGCACACGTTAAGAGATCATGGGGCGCCCCGATTTATGGTAACCGCTAGGGCTTCATCCCCACTATCTCAGACTTGGTGGGGAAACTAAGGACATAGTGGGAACGTGGGGGAAGACCAAGTCAAGGTTCTTATTTGTCTTGGCATCTTCAAGGGAAGACACCGAAGGGCATAGGCCTTCGGTGGCGGATTCCCAACTGGTAACCATGTCAATGATGAATGGTTTTACGCCACCAATGACTTATGAAGAACTACTTGGGTCTTCGTAATGCAATTTCGACCGAGGTGAAGGGGGTCCTTCGACCGACGGAGGGTGCGTCATCAAGCCCCGGTCGAAAAGTGATATGTACTCTGAACAAGAAATATTGCTACGACTTCGAAATAAAAGAAAACTCCTCTTCGTCACAAAAGCGAGCGAAGATGAAAAGTCTTGTAATTATTGACCGTATTTAATGCAAGACTAATCCTAACTACTCCCCTTTCCTCGGTAAAAGTAAACATCATTTCAAAATTTAAAAATGGTTTGAAATCCGATAGTAAAGGGATAAGTCCGGACACATGTAATGAGATTCAACGTTTGTAAGGTATATAAAATGTAAAAAACAGTAAAACCCTAACAAAGTTTATCTCTCGCCCAAGCTTTTCACCTACTAAAATCTCTTCCGATCAAGCCTTCGATCAAACAAGGTAAAGTGCTCCTTCTTCTCTGTATTTCAAATACATTGTTGTGTTCTTTAGAAGGCTTCATGTCTACCAATAAAAAATTTGTGATAAAACAACAAGGTTGCACACTAACCAGGGAGGAGCTTAAAGCGTTCCTCACTGATTACCCTATTCCAAAGGAACATAAAATCATGCTTCGGAGTAAAATCAAGGGATATTTGATGCCCCGAAAATTATGTAGGCACAGATACCCATGCTTTCACTACCTCCAACCTTAGGATACCTTTGCATCCTTTGATCTTAGAATTCCTCCGGTATTATGAAGTACACATTTCTAGGTTCAACCCTTTTGCCTAGCCAAGCTACGACATACATTGTTATGTGCAAAGCTTATGGGTTTGAACCATCCTTCGATGCTTAGGGTTTTCTCGAATCTATACCCGGAGGAGATTGGTTGACCCTGGCCAAGAGGGGTGAAAGGGATGTGCCCATTTTGATAGATAGACCTTTTACGAATATAAGGAACTGGAAAGGCAAATTCTTTTATATCCAAAATACCATTATCCCTCCAGCATACTCTGCATTGTTAAACCCAGACTTTCAATATGATGAGAAAAGATTCAACGATCCATTGCCCTACATTGTGAGAAGAAACCCTTTGTATCATTTTGGCTCGTCATCCGCCGATTACCAAACATTCCCTCGAGACAATCTGCCATGGTCGGCATTCTTGAAAGATGGGAGGGGTCTCCTTTGGTACCCGAGATAATTTGTGATGGAGAAAGTATGTACTTTTTTGATTAAAATAAGAAATTAAAACTTATCTTTCTGATATTTATCTTATTTGCTTCTTTGTGCAGAGATGTCGTTTAGAAACTTTGTTGTAGCTGGTGGTGCAAAAGAGGTAAGCTTTGTCACACCCCAAATTACTGCTTTTGCAAATTTGCGAATGGAATTCACGGGACCGACCGTCATAGCATCACAATCACTTGATTATATTGAAGCGACCTAAAGTGTCGTTTGGAAAATACATCGTTTGATTTAATAAAACAATCAGAGTTTACAAAGTATGGGTCCCAAATGAAAATCAACTTGTGCGGAAATAATTTTGTTACAAGCCAAACGATGTTCTAAAGAGCGGGAGTGTTAATTCCAATAGGCCTATTCACAATATTCAAGGCCACTTCAAGTGACTAATGGTACATGATGTAGGGACTTCGAACATGGCAAATACTTAGTGACAATAAAACATTCGGATATAGCATACAGTTCAAAGCATTTGTGTTCGATTAAAAATGTAGCATGTATCTCCCCCAAGAGTTTGTAAAACAGTTAAAAGAGTAAAAATGGGGCTATGAACTCACCTGTTGCAATGATTAAGATGACAAAAGTAGATACACTGAAATGTAGCGTGAATCTCGAAAATGACCTATTATGAATGATATGATAAGTAATAAGTTATGATGTAATGTTATGCATGCATTTCGTATGTTATTTATACCATTTGTGAGTTTTGAAAATAATACTTATCGTCGAAAAATACTCTTTTGACGTCTTGACCATTTTTAAATTACTTTACAAGTATTTACGTCAAAATGTCATCCTAAAATAGTTTCGTAATGATTTATTGTGAAATTATCACTTTTCGTCGAAAAATCATGTCGTCGGAAATTTCATGAAAGTGACAAAATGGCGAAAAGCTAGTCGTAAAATGGCGTCGAGGAAGCGAACTCAACGGTTTTGGAAAGCTTGTATCAAAATCTAGAAGTTTTAGTACATGAGTTTTCGTCATAGAGGTTCGAACATAAAAATAATAGAGGTTAAATATGGTGATTTTATCCAAATGTTGTGTAAAATGTGAGTTTCGGCAAAGTTTAAGCAACCGTAAATAATTTATTACAACTCCACTATACAAACGGTTAGTCATTTTGAAAAATATGCTTGGTGATCTCGATTTTATTAGAAGACATCTCGTTACAAAAAGTTCTACGTCATAGTTAAAAATAGCCTTCAATATGGTCGTTTTAGTTACCGTAACACTTGTCTCAGAAATAATAGTTTTTCTAAAATAATAAAGTTACGGCAATTTATGAAAACGTGTATATTTTAGTCGTTACAAATCCGTTTTCTACGTTTTATACGTCCTTAGCTTCGTATCAAAGTATACTAATATATTTTTGATAAGTCGAAATAATTTGTAAAGCTTATGACTCGTTTTGACTCGCATAAAAACTAAAATAGGTTGCTGAAATTTCCAGAAAATATATATTTCGTCGTCAAACTTGAAAATTCATAACTTCTTCGTTATAACTCCGTTTTAATCCGTTCAAGCGGCCACGTTTTCGTTTTAAAGTATATTTTCCAAATATCTAGCCCAAAATATTTTGCTTACTGTCGGATTTTCCAGATTTTAAAAATAAGGACAGACCCTTTATTAGACTTGTCGAAATGAGTTTTTCACGCGCCAAACCTATTCCAACCAATTCAAAACAACTCCGAGGCTATTCTAATCCTACCATACACCTTCTTAGGGTGTCATGGGTTCCTAGGCATCACCAAAACTAAAATATAACAAGGAGTAATTATAGGATGGATTATATATATTTAGCACATAAAACCTTAAAACCTTTAAAAATGGTATAAACATCATGAGACTTGCATGTTTCTCAAATAAAATGATATGACCATGAAAATGAATATGAAATAAAAATATGATTATGAATGCTTACTAGTGATATGATGAGGTTAAATGGACAAAAGGTTTTTCCTAATCACTTGAGGTTTGTATTACAAAACCTTGCAACAAATGATACTAATGTTTATAAAACTTGACTTGAAATCTTGGAATGATCCTTTCTCTTTTTCTTGGTCCCTTGGCTGCCGTATATTTGAGAGAAAAGAAAGATGAAATTTTGGTCTAGCTTGTGAAATGTGATAAATGAAATGAAAGTATTGAATAATACATGTATTAGAGATATTGCAAATATCTTCTTGGTGAATCACCCCTTGTGTCGACAAGGGGTGTGTGTCACTTTTTGTTTATGTTTTTTTTTTATTAAAGTGTATAAGTGTAAGATTTTGTAAAAGATTTGAGGTTAAGTGGTAACTTGTAGCATTTGTAAATATTTATGGTAGCGTTGGATAAAAATAAATTTTCACGGGTCAAGTTAAAATATATTTAGGTCATAAAAATTATAAAAATACATTTCTTGCAAAATTTGAGTGAAATAATAATAATCGTGTCGTATTTCAGAAAATCGTCGTAATTATATAAATTTAACAATTTATA
This sequence comes from Chrysanthemum makinoi, assembly GCA_910596185.1. Taxonomy (NCBI): domain Eukaryota; kingdom Viridiplantae; phylum Streptophyta; class Magnoliopsida; order Asterales; family Asteraceae; genus Chrysanthemum; species Chrysanthemum makinoi. The sequence goes on along the minus strand of OU343222.1, from coordinate 112,608,704 downwards.
TACAAAATAAATTTAAAACACTGGGTAAACTCATAATATTATTTTTATAACTTAATATGAGTATAAAAAATATATCGGGATAATTTTTGGAATTAATGGATCAATTATTCAAAATAATTAATTACGCGATAACGTTTATTTAATAAAAACTTTACGCGTTTAATGTGAAATGCAAAGTCATGAATGAACTAATATGATGCAAATGATGCTAATGAAATGCAGACTAAACTTAGTCCATATGAAATGTTCGTGATGATATGATCATGAATTCGCCGCTAAACCATTAAGGTTACGCGAATTTGAAACACGTAAACCTAGTTTACGATAAATGTTGAAATTGTAAAGCATGAATTGTTTTGAGAAATGACACGAAAGTACGGGTTGTCACATTAAGCCCATCAAAAGGAATTCATCCACGAATTTGATTAGTGTGGTCTATCGAATTTTTTTTTTTGTTTATGATGAATATCGAGGAGAGAAAACATGGAGAAGTGTCGTTACAGTTATCGATGATCGAGAGTGCATAAAACATCATAGTAGAGAAAATAGTGGATGAATCTACCATGAGTAACACTTAGACTTTTATGAATATGTGAAAACCCTGCTTGCACTAAGACTTATAAATAAGCTTTCCCAACATAACATGATCCCTCCAGAATTAGACATAGTTAGCTAGGCTATGTATAATTAAGGAGCGATAATGTGACGTTCGGTTTAGTTGTTATAACTCTCGATGTTTACAGAGATCTAAACCTTGTAAGTGATAACGAATCAGAAGGAAAAGAAAGTACGGCTTAATGAAAATATTTTTACAACGAGTGGTTCATCAAAAGTAGTACATCTTAAGTCATAAGATCCGAATACGATGGAAGACATAAACTTAGTACGACATAGTACATAAGGAAAATAAGATTGTTAGTTTCCGAACTTCTTGATCTTCCGCGTCGTTGATACCTTGACGAGCTTCTCCTCCTTCTAACATGTATGCATTCTCATGAGCACCTTCAACTTGTTGACCTTGGTTTTGAGGACATTGATTCCTATAGTGTCCTTGCTCCCCACATCCGAAACGCATGACTATGGCTTTACCTTTACAATCCCACCTGGCTAGATGTCCGGTTTTGGCATTTGTGGCACTTGGCGTGGCAAGGACGAGTGATGGAAATTACATCGATTACATAGTGGGTGTGTTCGATAACCTCTACCTTCTCTAGGTGCACAACATAAACCATAGCGACTTCTTGCCTTCTATTACATTTGTTGATGATGGTTAGTGTTACGGTTTTGATTGTTGTTATTGTAACCTCCTTGGTCATTTTCCCATTTTCTTTTGTTGTTGTTGATTTGGTTATCGTCGTTGTTGTTGTTGTTTTGGTTTCGGTTGGTGTTGGTGATGTTGCCTCTCTTTACTACTTGTGCCATGAGCTTTTGAGACACTCGAATAGATTCCTCAATCGTTTGCGGGTCAAAAGAAGTCACATCACCTTGGATAATCTCGGGAAGTCCTTCAATGAAAGCCTCCAGTAGCTTCTCATTATCTGAAACCATAGATGGGCATAACACGGCCAAGTCCTGAAACCTTCGAATGTAAGTATCAATGTCATACCCAATAGTTACCAACTCATAGAATTCGGTCTCCAACTTCTTCACCTCCGTACGCGGACAAAACTTCTTTGTTACCAAACCTTTAAATTGCTCCCAAGTGAGCTTAAAAGCATTCTCCATTCCCATTGGCTGAGCATAAGAGTTCCACCATGACAATGCTCCATCAAGTAGTGTACTCGTAGCAAACTTGACCTTATTATCATCCGGGCAATTACATAGCAAAAACACGGACTCCAATTTCTCGAACCATCTAACCATGGCAGTGGCTCCTTCGGTACCTCTAAACTTCGTGGGATCTCCACTTTTGAAATCCTTATACTAACGACTTTTAACTCGGATCCTCCTGATTTCCTCGGCAGTGACAAGCCTAAGCGGTTTCCGGCTTCCTCGCAATTCTAGCGGCTTGCGGCCTCAAAGCAGCAGCGGCACCGTTTCCCTTTCAATCCTTAATGCCTCTGCTATACTATCCCTTACCAACTTTTGAATAGCCGCTTGTGTCATTTCAGGTGTAGCTTTCTTCGGTGCCATATCTTCTTCAAAACAAGAGGAAATGTGAGACGTAGCAAAATCCCATGTTAAAAATATGCGCTCTAAAGAGATGCGATAAGAAACGATAAGTTTGAGGTTATTTTTCAAAATGATCGACGGTTTCCTAAGAAATGGGTTATGAGGTGTTGTAAGTGCTTCAAATGTATGGTGGTTTAGTGACTTAATGTGTTATTAACGTGTAACTCGACATGTTAGTGGTGCAACAAAGGAGTGAGAGTGACTTTGCCCTACTTAAGGGTTTATCTCGGCATTCGACGTTATCGGTGATGAGTCAACTGGTATTAAAATTGCGATAGGGAATGACAAAGCATTCACCACATTAGAGTATGAGGAAAGAATAATGGAATGGGCATTTAAAGGCATCCATGTGACAATCGATTATGAAATGAAAGTAAATAACTCGAAAAATGTACGTATAAACCGCATGTAAAGTGAACATGCACTTATGATGAAATGATGAGATGCTATGATAATGTAGTTATAGTCTAGGGTCAATGATGCAACCTAGTTCTCTATAAAGGAAGCTCGATACCAATCTGTCACACCCCCAAATTACACTGCTTTTGCGGAATGGAATTCACGGGACTATTTGTCATAGCATCACACTCACAGTTATATTGAACGACCTAAAGTGTCGTTTGAAAAATACATCGTTTGATTTAATAAAACAATCAGAGTTTACAAAGTATGGGTCCCAAATGAAAATCAACTTGTGCAGAAATAATTTTGTTACAAGCCAAACGATGTTCTAAAGTTGATAAAACCCAAGTGAGACGCGTCGTCACCGCGACTCTATGATGTGTCCAAATGTATGCCATGAGTTGAATGCCTTATATACCTGAGATAAAACATGCTTAAAAAGGTCAACACAAAGGTTGAGTGAAATCCATAGGTTTAATTAATTCGTTTGAACACAATAATCGTAGTGTGAGTTAAATTGTTTCACACTCATCGTTGAAAACAAAATCGTATTTATTTCAGTAAGTTCATGACACCAAAGCGTAAACATCGCAAAAAAAAATTGGTAATCATCGTTTCATCGCCGCCCTAATAGGTAAACTTGCCAATTTACCTTAATGATTCAAATATAGTCGCTCGATTTCCCTAACGGGTCAATAAGGCGGGAGTGTTAATTCCAATAGGCCTATTCACAATATTCACCGCAAGTGACTAATAGTTCATGATGTAGGGACTTCGAACATGGCAAATACTTAGTGACAATAAAACATTCGGATATAGCATACAGTTCAAAGCATTTGTGTTCGATTAAAAATGTAGCATGTATCTCCCCAAGAGTTTGTAAAACAGTTAAAAGAGTAAAAGTGGGGCTATGAACTCACCTGTTGCAATGATTAAGATGACAAAAGTGGATACACTGAAATGTAGCGTGAATCTCGAAAATGACCTATTATGAATGATATGATAGGTAATAAGTTATGATGTAATGTTATGCATGCATTTCGTATGTTATTTATACCATTTGTGAGTTTTGAAAATAATACTTATCGTCGAAAATACTCTTTTGACGTCTTGACCATTCTTAAATTACTTTACAAGTATTTACGTCAAAATGTCATCATACAATAGTTTAAGTAATGATTTATTGTGAAATTATCACTTTTAATTCGAAAAATCATGTCGTCGGAAATTTCATGAAAGTGACAAAATGGCTTGAAAAGCTAGTTAGTAAAATGGTGTGTCGGCGTTAGGAAACGAACTCAATGGTTTTGGAAAGCTTGTATCAAAATCTAGAAGTTTTAGTACATGAGTTTTCGTCATAGAGGTCTCGAACATAAAGATAATAGAGGTTAAATATGGTGATTTTATCCAAATGTTGTGTAAAATGTGAGTTTCGGCAAAGTTTAAGCAACCGTAAATAATTTATTACAACTCCGCTATACAAACGGTTAGTCATTTTGAAAAAATATGCTTGGTGATCTCGATTTTATTAGAAGACATCTCGTTACAAAAGTTCTACGTCATAGTTAAAAATAGCCTTCAATATGGTCGTTTTAGTTACGTAACACTTGTCTCAGTAAAATAATATAGTTTTTTTAAAATAATAAAGTTACGGCAATTTATGAAAACGTGTATATTTTAGTCGTTACAAATCCGTTTTCGTTTTATCGTCCTTAGCCATTATCAAAGTATACTAATATATTTTTGATAAGTCGAAATAATTTGTAAAGCTTATGACTCGTTTTTGACTCGTACAAAACTAAAATAGGTTGCTGAAATTTCAGAAAATATATATTTCGTCGTCAAACTTGAAAAATTCATAACTTCTTCGTTATAACTCCGTTTTAATCCGTTCAAGCGGCCACGGATTCGTTTTAAAGTATATTTTCCAAATATCTAGCCCAAAATATTTTGCTTACTGTCGGATTTTCCAGATTTTCAAAATAAGGACAGACCCTTAATTAGACTTGTCGAAATGAGTTTTTCACGCGCCAAACCTATTCCAACCAATTCAAAACAACTCCGAAGCTATTCTAATCCTACCATACACCTTCTTAGGGTGTCATGGGTTCCTAGGCATCACCAAAACTAAAATATAACAAGGAGTAATTATAGGATGGATTATATATATTTAGCACATAAAAACCTTAAAAATCTTTAAAAATGGTATAAACATCATGAGACTTGCATGTTTCTCAAATAAAATGATATGACCATGAAAATGAATATGAAATAAAAATATGATTATGAATGCTTACTAGTGATATGATGAGGTTAAATGGACAAAAGGTTTTTCCTAATCACTTGAGGTTTGTATTACAAAACCTTGCAACAAATGATACTAATGTTTATAAAACTTGACTTGAAATCTTGGAATGATCCTTTCTCTTTTTCTTGGTCCCTTGGCTGCCGTATATTTGAGAGAAAAGAAAGATGAAATTTTGGTCTAGCTTGTGAAATGTGATAAATGAAATGAAAGTATTGAATAATACATGTATTAGAGATATTGCAAATATCTTCTTGGTGAATCACCCCTTGTGTCGACAAGGGGTGTGTGTCACTTTTTGTTTATGTTTTTTTTTTATTAAAGTGTATAAGTGTAAGATTTTGTAAAAGATTTGAGGTTAAGTGGTAACTTGTAGCATTTGTAAATATTTATGGTAGCGTTGGATAAAAATAAATTTTCACGGGTCAAGTTAAAATATATTTAGGTCATAAAAATTATAAAAATACATTTCTTGCAAAATTTGAGTGAAATAATAATAATCGTGTCGTATTTCAGAAAAATCGTAAGTAATTATATAAATATTACAGTTTATATACAAAATAAATTTAAAACACTGGGTAAACTCATAATATTATTTTATAACTTAATATGAGTATAAAAAATATATCAGGATAATTTTTGGAATTAATGGATCAATTATTCAAAATAATTAATTACGCGATAACGTTTATTTAATAAAAATTTCTAGCGTTTAATGTGAAATGAAAAGTCATGAATGAACTAATATGATGCAAATGATGCTAATGAAATGCAGACTAAACTTAGTCCATATGAAATGTTCGTGATGATATGATCATGAATTCGCCGCTAAACCATTAAGGTTACGCGAATTTGAAACACGTAAACCTAGTTTACGATAAATGTTGAAATTGTGAAGCATGAATTGTTTTGAGAAATGACCTGAAAGTACGGGTTGTCACAAGCTTCCTTCCAAAGAATCCCCAAGAGACAAGCTATGGCGTGGGCTCCCCATCAGTGTCTATAAACAACAATGATGTGGACGCCCAGCCCATCGAGCCTGTATCATCTGCTCCTACGTCAAAGGAACTCATAGATGTAGAAGATCAACTTGTGGAGAGCGTTCGCGACTCGATGAACCGGTCTCGAAGGACAGCTTAGCCATCGTAGGACCCTCCGGCATAGGTGAGAGGGTCGGCAGAAAGGTGGCGATGCTAAAGCTGAAGTCTGATTCGAAGAGGAAGCTTATCCTACCTACTCCTCCCTCTCGAATTACCCGGCAAAAGAGTGCCCAGGGTAAGGCTGTGGTATTTCCAGCCATCGAAGGGCCCAACGGTGATGATATTCATGGTATTGTTTCATACTTGTAACAAAAAATTAAATACCAGTAATAATATGTTAACACATTTATATATGCTGCAGGACTTCCTAATACGAAAGAACTTCCTTCTCCCCTATCTTGTCACCAACTCGTGAGTAATGTAATCCCACCCAAGTAGAAAGGGGTGATGGATAACATGTCCATAGAAAGGCTCTGCGACCTTCATGACAAAAGCTATATCCGCCAGTGCATGCTAGACAATCAGCTCAATGCTAGGACAAGAGAACTGCTCCGTGTTGTCTCAAAAGCTCGAGAAGAAATGGATGTTATGCTGAGAAGGGAGAAGGCTAGGGATCAAAAGTATGCAGACCTAGAGAAGAAGTGTGAAGATGCCTTGGAGGATTTTGACAAGAATCCCTTGGTGCAAGATCTCAGAGCTGAGAATGAAAAGCTCAAAGGTCAGTGGCAACGAGCGAAATTTGAATCAGCAGCTAACTGTCGAAGGCTCAATGGTCGTTGGCTATAAGGAGAAGATATCTGTTCATTCATCCAAGTGTGGAGGCCTCGAACAAGAAAGGGCGAAGTTGCAGGACCAAGAGATCAAGCTCCGAGAAAAGGTGGATGGGTTGAATCTTAGATCGCCCGAAAATCTTTGAAGAAGGACGGGGTGGACTGGTAAACAAGGTGATCCCCTATGTTCTTTGTGGAACTTTACCATAGCGATGATGTGGGATTGCCATTGGGAATGTGGTGAATCTTGCCATTTTCCATGGTAAGTGTACCACTTTGGAGGAGATAGCCAAGACTAGGGAGCCGGTGATCTTTGGAAAAAGTTCCTTACTACTGAGGCAACTCATGAAAAAGAGTATGATAATGCAGGGTAATCAATTAAGCGCCTTAGAGTTCCCTTTCCTTGCGATGTGACGAAGGACCCGGGCCTCAATTGAGGACCTGTTGGCCTAAAAGCTAAGGACAGTCCAGCCTCCATCTTCCTCCAAGAAGACTCCATCACCCAAGGTTCCCTCTACAGGTTCAGCTGATCCCACTCATTCTAAGGTTTAATGAAGGCAACCATGTGGTTGTAATTTGATCCCAGGTGGTGTGTACCTGTTTTAAAACTATTGTCGTGTTCCTTTCCGGGCTTCGTGCCTGATGAAACAATTAACATGTGGTATGTGTGATGTAGGCTACGACCTAAGACAATATTTTATTTTGTTGGATCGTTAAGGCTACGGCCTGTTTTAGACTAGTTAGACTAGTCAGTAATCTACATTGAAGCCACTAGGGCTTGAATTTTGCCATGTGTGATTCTTCTCTTTTTATTTTTACTTGCGTAAAAATATTTTTTACAACCTAAGGCATATGGTAGATGCATAGCCTCATTGTGTGTAGTTACTTCACCAAGAATATTAGCAATCGTATAATTTAACTCTTGACAGGAGGGTGACCACTCCGTCTTGATCCTTTGGGCGTGAAAGGCTTAAAATGCCTTAAGGCCGAAAGTTAATGTGAAGTTGAGATGGATATTATGCATATGAGCAAGACATGTTATGTAGTCTTTGTACATCCCTTCGACATTGAAACTTATAAAGCGACTTGGTGGGCAAATCTTTGTTGTATTGAACGAAACAAGAGATTTGAGGGAAATGTGTTATTATCATTAAGTGGGTAGGGAGGATTACATCATTTTAAGAAATGAATACTAGACGCCTACCATTAATGTTTCTTTCCCCAAGTGAGAAGAATGCAAATACATTGATTGAAAGCAAAATAGAGGATGTCCTTAGACATTGTAAGTTTCATACGTAGAACTTACGAAGGTTAGTGCCATTCGTGTTCTATCAATAACGTCTCCATCCAGGGTTTCTAGCTTGTAGGCTCCGTTTCCATATGCTTTCTTAACAACGTAGGGCCCTTCCCATGTAGGTCCTAGTCTACCCTGGTACTCAGCTTTACTTGCGCTGTTGAGTCGAAGGACGTATTCCCCCGGTTTGAAGATCGAAGGCCGAACCCGACTGTTGTAGTATCTTTCATTTTTTTGATTATGGATAGCCTCCCGAATTGAGGCTATTTCCCTTTGTTCTTCGAGTAGGTCCAGGTTGCTGCGGAGCCTTTCTTCGTTGTCTGCAGCTTCGAAGTTCGTGACTCTTTCTGTTTCGACACTTACTTCCGAAGGGATGACAGCTTCCGTGCCATATGTCAAGCTAAAAGGTGTCTCCCCATGACTTGACTTTGTATGCGTTCTGTGAGCCCAAAATACTTGAGGTAGTTCATCTACCCAACTGTGATGACTGTAACCCAGCCTTCGTTCTATTCCTTCTATGATGTCTCTGTTGGTGACTTCCACTTGTCCGTTACCTTGAGGATGATAGACGGAAGTGAAGGATTGTTTGATATTCTGGCCTCTGCAAAACACTGGGAATACTCCTTTCGCGAACTGCTTCCCATTATCTGAAATGATGATGTGAGGTATTCAAACCGACGATAATATGCTCCCATATGAACTTTTCCATGTGCCTTCCTGTGGTGGATGCCAAAGGTTTTGCTTCCACCCATTTAGTGAAATAGTCGATGGCTACGACCAAGAACTTTACTCCTCCAGAGCAACTGGCGGAGGACCTACAATATCTATCCCCATTGGGAAGGGCCATGCGAGAGGTTCTGAGGTCATATCTTGTTTTGGTAGCCTTGGAACCCTTGAGTGAACTTGACGGCCTTCACATTTGAATGATGTCCACGGCGTCCCTGTGCATCGAAGGCCAATAATACCCGACCCTCATGATTTTAGAAACAACAGAGCGAGGTCCTGCGTGAAGCCCGCAGGATCCTTCATGTACTTCTTGAATGATGTTGGCGGCTTGCCTAGGCCCTACACAGCGTAGCCATGGGGAAAGAAAAGACCTTCGGTATAAGTAGTTCCCCATGATCCTATACTGTGGTGCTTTGATGCGAACCTTTCGAGCTAATTTCTGATCCTCCGGCAATATACCACTTATTAGATACTCTCTAATTGGAGTCATCCAATTTGAGTCTTCCTCTTGTATCACGTCGGACACTTCCTTTCGGACAATGGACCTATCTACCAACACTTCGACCAGAACTTCTTTAGTTAAATGAGCAAATGCCATTGATGCCAATTTGCTAAGGGCATCCGCCTTCTTGTTTTAGTTTCTCCGAACATGCTCTATGTGGTAGGATACGAACCCTTCTAGCATTTCCTTGGCTTTATCCAGGTATTGCTTGATCACAGGTTGTCTTGCCTCGTAGGAGCCTTTTATCTGGTTGGCCACTAGTTGTGAGTCAACAAAAATAGCCAAGTCTTCTACTTCCATGTCTTTGGCCAATCGAAGACCTGCTAGAAAGACTTCGTACTCCGCCTCATTGTTCGTAGCATCGAATTCGAAACGGAGTGCATAAGTGTACTCCTTCCCTTTGGGATCAACGAGCATGAGACCTGCGCCAGAACCATCGGAGCTAGAGGCTCCGTCAGTATAAAGTTTCCATCCTTCGATTGCCTTATCAGGCTTCTTTTCAACAACCTTTGTGTCATGTTTCGGTTCGGAGGGTGTTTCTGCTAAAAAGTCTGCCAATATTTGTCCTTTGACCGAGTTTACGCCTTGTATTCAATATCATGTTCTCTCTAGCTCGATAGCCCATTTAGCTATCCTTCCGATTTCTCGGCCGAAGTATCTCGCTAATTGGCTTGTCGTAAGTATGGTTATGGGGTGAGCTTGGAAGTACCTTCGTCTCGCAGCATGGACCAAGGCCAAAATTAGCTTCTCCAATCTTTGGATAGTTTAGCTCGGCTCCTCAGTAGAACCCTCGCTAACAGTATATAGGGATTTGCTTCTTCTCCCTTTACGCCAATAACAGTAGTGATGCTTTCGAAGGAGGCTACAATATACATGAACAACACTTCACCTTTGACTGGGGCCGTAAGTGTAGGTAGAATAGCCATGAACTCCTTGAGCTTTTGGAAAGTTGCTTCTGCATCTATGCTCCACTGGAATATACATGAACAACACTTCACCTTTGACTGGGGCCGTAAGTGTAGGTAGAATAGCCATGAACTCCTTGAGCTTTTGGAAAGTTGCTTCTGCATCTATGCTCCACTGGAACGTCTTTTTGTCCGTGCATCCTTTGAGTGTTTTGAAGAGCGGCAAAGATGCATCGCACCCTTCGATAAGAACTGCTGAGGGCGCTAGCTTTCCGTTTAGAATTTGCACTTCCTTTAGGGACTTAGGAGGCTGCAAATCCGTGATGGCTTTGACCTTCAAAGGATTGGCCTTAATACCGCTTGGTGATCGATGCCCCAAAATTGTCCTTCTTCCACACCGAAGGAACACTTCTTGGGATTTAATTTCATATTGATGGCGAAGCGGTGAAGGTTTCCTTAATGTAGGAGAGCATATCCTCCTCCGATCTACTCTTGATGACCATATCATCTACGTATGCCTCAGTTCCTACCTATCTGTTTGTGGAAGGCTTTGTCCACTAATCGTTGGTAGGTGGCACTGCATTTTCAAACCAAAAGGCATCTTAATGTAACAATAAGCGCTTTTCTGTAAAAAGGCTGTCTTCTCTTCGTCTTCTTCCGCCATTTGTATCTGATGGTAGCCTTTATAAGCGTATAGGAAACACTTTAGCGAAACCCGACAAGGATTCCCTTTCCAATCAATCTCTGGCAGAGGGTAGCATCCTTCGGTCGGCTTTGTTAATATCTGTGAAGTCACGCACATTCTCCATCCTCCGTCATGTTTCTTGACCATCACCGGATTGGCCACCCAAGTTTGATACTTCACCTCTCCGAGTATGCTGTTGCTACGAGCTCGTCCACTTCTTTGCATGCAGCGGCATTTCTTTCGGAGCCGGCCGGCGCTTTTGTTTGATGGGTTCAATATGTTTGAACTCATTGAGCTTGTGTTCATGCGAAGGGCTGTCCGTCTATGGTGAGAGTTTTGGAGACCCCGTCATGTCGAATAGGTCCATGCGAAGACATCTGCGTAGCACGGTACCTTTTCCAATTCGCTTTGAAGGAGGTTGGGGCTGCTTTCCGATTACCCTGCGATCGAGGTAGAGATCATTTACCACAATCGTTCCTCGGTCCGGTACAATTGAGAACATCCTTCAAGGCTCCTTGAAACCTGTTTGATCCTTTGCCTCTGCCGTGAGCTCCTTCACCTATAGTGGAGAAACCGCTCCAATGCCGAAAGGTGTTTGGAATTTGATCGCGGCATGTATGGTTGAGACAACGATGCCCATCTTCGCATTCTTTTTCTCCTATCAATAGGTTGTAGGGAGATTCGACCTTACGATCGTGAAAACCAAAGTTTCATTCTTTTTAGCATTCCTTCTCGATCGTAACCTCTAGAGGACTTCTCCCAAGGACCATGAGTGTTCTCACGAGAACCCCACTAAGGGTACCTTCGAATCCGCTCTCTTGACCTTATTGAAGGTTTGAGCTTTAGAAAAATCGTTAAGTAGATAACTCAGCAGAGCTACCGTAGTCAAGGTAGGCTCGTTTACTTCTCTGTTGGAGATCAAGATTTTGATGACCACGGGGTCATTTGAAAGAACTTTCCCTGTGATTGAAGGAAAAGTGACATCTCCTACTCCGCACAAGGCTTCCTCTGTTTCTTTCCTCTTTGAACCAGAGTCCTCTTTGTATACCATGAGGATGGGTGCTTCGGCAGGTGTGGTATCTTTCTCCAACTGCGTGTTGGAGACTTTGTCTTTACCTCTTTTTATACCCTTCACCAAATGTACCAATTGGCCGGACTTTACGGCCTCTTCTATCTGCTTCTTGAGTTCTCTGCAGTTGTTGGTGTCGTGTCCGTAATCGTCATGGAAGTAGCAAAATTTGGAAGTATCTCTGGGCCTTCCTTTGTTTGCCAGCGGAGGAGGATCAAATGTCTTAGCCTTTTAGTAGCAAGTATCTCCATTGGAGATTTGGACAGATTAGCCAAGAGCCCATGGTTGATGTTTTTGTGGTACGGTGTGAACCTGTCCTTATTTTTGTGTTTGTTCCTTGACCCTTCCCACGAAGGATGCTTCGTGGCTTTGCATTTATTTTCGACCGGAGCCCCGTTGGTAGATATTTCTTTTGCTTCGATCCAGGTGTAAGCCTTCTCCACTAAACCCTTGTAGGTTGCGGGGAGATCAGTGGAGAGAAATTCAACCAGACTCCTGTTTCGTAGACCGTGCACGAAACCTGAGATGCGTTGGTCCTCGGGCAAGCCCATTATTTGTAAAGTGTAGATCATTGTATCCGGTAATGAAAGCTCGTGCTCGTTCTCCTCTCGCTTGATGTTGTGCCTTTGTTAGGTGCGTTCTTGTAAACTTTTTTGGTGAACGCGTGATCCGAACTTGGCCTTAAGATCATCCAAATTCACAATGCTACCGGTTTTTGCCCGTTTCCACCATATCTGGCGAGTCTCGTAGGGTGTATGTAAACATGTGACAAGCAAGAGGCATAACCCACTTCGCATTCTAATAGCCCCTTCAAATAAGTGCAAAAGTTATCCGGATCTCCTTTCCCATCGTAGGTACCAATATGCGCGAGCATTTTCAACCCATCAGGTAAAGGTTAGTCTTCTATCCATCTTACGAAGGGTGTTGTGGAGCCCATGGGCTCTGAATAAAGCGATTATAAGGTGGCATATAGGTAGGGGCGGCATTATGCGGGTTATGGTTTGGAGGTGCTCCAACGGGGTTTTGATTAACATATTGAGGGTAAGCGGTAGGTATATAAGGTGGGTGACTTAGATAGGGTATGGAGGATATACCATAGGTTGCCCGTAGGGCATACTTCCGTATGGTTGAGTAAAATTGGGGTTGCTAGCCTGCCCATTAGGTGGGGGATAAATCCCTTGAGGGTAAGATTGAGCCTGAAAAGGTGGGTACATACCATGAGGAGGAAGATTTCCTCCCCTATTCATTTGAGGTGGATTGCCTTCTACGCCGGATGCGTAAGAAGGCTGTAAAGGAACCCCTACTTCAGTTCTTCCCAGATGAGCTGCCAAAAGTGGTGGCAAATTAACCTCCGTAGCATCCCTTCGGTGACTCCTTCCATTGGAGCCTTCTATCGTGCCTTCCCGTCTAGTCGGAGCCCTCTCAGGAACGTCTTCAAAACCAACTGACCTTCCACTAGGCCTTCGGCTACTCGGAGACCCTATCCTTAGCACTGAGCTTGTAGCCCCATGAGCCAGGGGCCTAGTCTCCATTTCCAACTCTTCGTCATACTCATCGCTTATTCCAACTCCCTACGCATCTCCACATTCCAAGCTTGCCTCCTTCGAGCCCTTAGTAAAGATTCTAATGCTTCGATGTTGGCTTCAACAAACGCTGGACTAATTACTGGTTCAGGGTTAGCCGAGGTTGAAGCATGGTTGTTGGGAGTTATTTCAGGGTGAGATCGTGTAGTAAAAGTGGATGCGGTTATATTGGGAAGGTTGTTAGGATCATTGACTGGGATTGGTGCCAAGGTTCGAAACCCGGGGGTGTATATTCTCTTCCTTGAGTCATGCCGTGAAACTAGTGAGAGTGATTGACTGGGTGTAAGTTTGGAATAACGAGACCAATAGTAGCGGGTCCCACGAATGGCCCCGATTGTACAATAATTGATGCGACTAGGCCTTCGATGGGGATCGAAGGGTATGAGGGGTGATATGCTTGCGCCAAACTTGTAGCCAATGTGCAATAAGAAATAGTAGACACTTAGTTAAGTGATTGCGAGGGTTGGGCCTACGAACCACCTGGCGTGTGAATAAGTATGTGATATGAGTTGTAGGTAATATGATGTAAGTGAAATACTGTGTTGAGTGAACATACCATTGAAATGACTCGTCCAACCTATTTATAGGTGATGAAAATAGTTTGGAGAGTGTTAGCACACGTTTTGGAGATCATGGAGGGCGTCCTCTGATTTATGGTAACCGCTAGGGCTTCATCCCCACAATCTCGGACTTGGCGGGGAAGCTAAGGACATAGTGGGAACGTGGGGGAAGACCAAGTCAAGGTTCTTATTTGTCTTGGCATCTTCAAGGGAAGATACCGAATTGAACTCGTAAGTTTTTTTTTTTTTTTTTTTCGCTACAAATTGAACTCGTAAATTGTTTCAAGGATCACCTCAAAACACAGGTATAATTATTTGCTGCTATAAAACATGGTTTTGCGCTGTTATTCGTCTATGATTATATATATCCGATATATATAACTATGGTTTCTGCACTTTTCATATAAGAATTGCTATAGGAAGCCCACCAACCAATTCATAAGACACATTAATTGAACTATTATTCTCATACTTAATACCACCATATATTATTCTATTTTTAACAATTTGGTTTTACTCATTAAATAAAATAGTGGTTTTTTGGTATGAATTTCACAGTGTAAAAATTTATTATGCATTTAACATGTTATGTTATATCAGTGTATATGAGAAAAGTTCATTATAGAGCGTATTTCTTATATAACCGTCAACCAATCATGTACCACTTTCATTTAACTTTATTAAAAATATATTCACTCTTTTTTTTAAAATTAAATATCTCACAAACCGTTAATCGTTACGTCAAAAAATTATACCATCTCGACGAGGATTAAATTATCTTTCTATAGATATGCATTGTTATATCTTTCGTGAACATTTTAAAAAAAATTAGATCAGGAAAATCACATGTGATTTGTAAAAATCACATGTGATTTGTAGAATCACGTGTGATTTGTTAAAATCATATGTGATTTGATTTTTACGAATCACATGTGATTTTTAAAAATCACGTGTGATTTTGACGAACTTTAAAGAAAAAGTTAAATTCGTCGAAAGTATATAACAATGCATCTATAGAAAGATAATTTAATTCCGTCCACGATGTATTTTTTTTGTAGCGAAGATTTACCGTTTGCAAGATATGTTGTTTTTAAAAAAAGGTGAAAATAAAAAAATGAATAAATGTGATTGGTTAATTGGTTCTATGACAAATTTGAGTTATACATGGATCTCAACTCGAGTGTATATAAGACACTTGACCATCATCAAATTATACTCAAATCAAAAGTACGAAAAGATGCAGTTACACAATGCAGTCACTGTTTGGTTTATAATGGTCCTAATCACATCAACCCAAGTGTTTACCCTGGCTTTAAGACCCCAATCATATGGGATCTTATCGTCCCACCAAACTATACCAGGATTGAACCTGGACCTTGATTTGAACGCCAAACACACATGCCACATCTGCGATAAAGGGTGTGATGATATGACTTGCAATAAATCGTGCAAGCGTCTCTGTAAATCTTATCATGGAGGAAAGTGTAAGGATTCTAAAACATGTTGTTGCACTCCGAAAAAAAACCCCATATGTTTCATTCGAAAAACATGTGATAGTATGACTTGCGATTTAGATTGCCAAGGTTGGGGATATGTTGGAGGAGATTGCAATGATGAAGACACATGTTGTTGTTATCGTAAATAATGTTATATTTTTCATATATATTGAAAGTTTTTATTTCTATCAAATTTATGTCGTTTTATAAATGTGGTTTGATATCAATAATACCAGAAAACTATGAGCGCGAACATTAACGAATGCGTTTATTATAATACTTTGTTTGAAGTTCTTATGCATTGTTTTTTAATGGCCAAAACATATATTAGTACCTCGAACTTGACAAGCTGGATCATTTAGTACCCTGACTTTTACGGGTGTAGAATAGTACCCCGAATTTGGCAAATTGAAATTACTACTACCCTATACTATATAAACTCAATTTATTATTTTTTATTTATTCTAAAGAATGAATTCACTAAGCCTAATATAAATGATTTGTAGTTAAATTTAAGATAATTATTCATTTTTTTTTAGAATGTAGTTAATTTCATTTATATTTTAATTAATACAATATTATATTTATTTATTGAGAATAAAATATATTTTAAATAACACTTTTAGAAAAGGATTTTACGGCACTTCTTTTGATATATAGATATCCCTTTTATGTACTTAAGTGTTTGTTTCAAATAATTTTGAGAGTTAATTATTTAACTATTTATTTCTTCATATGCATATGTTAAATTGAAAATTACAAAAACTTCAATATAGTTAGTTATAAGAGCACTCCCATCCATAACACCATAACACCAATAACACCGTCCACGTCAGCGCCACATCAGCTTTAACATTTAACATTAACATCACCAAAAAACACTCACAACCATAACATCCCAATAACACCATAACACCAATAATATTTCATATTTTCAATTTCAACCCCTGAACTAAAACAAACACTTCATTTATTAAACTAAAACAAACATTTCCTTAAAACTAAAACATATTAAATACGAGATTAAAAAATAAAAAAAAACAAAAAAAAAAAACACTGCAATTAAAAAAAAAAAAAACATAGCAAATACTTATTCATCGTCATTATTTCTCTTTGTTGTTGTCAATGTCGTTCAGATTCTTCGCCAAACGTTGCTCCATAAGGTCCTGTTGGAGTTGGGTATCGTTTGTCGAGTCGTGTATTTCTTTTGCTACGATTTCGTGAGTATCACATTTTCAACCCATCTTCGTTGCCTCAAATTTGCTTGTGGATCCACCCACGTTCGTTATAGTCACGTAATTCAAAATTTGATCTTTTATAATCATGTTATGCATAATAATGCAACAATACATGATTCTACGTATCGTGGCAATTTCATATTGGCGTGCGGTTGTTGTAGTATACCCCAACGACCTTGAAGAACGCCAAAAGCACGTTCAATATCTTTTCAGGCACTTTCTTGTCTCCTTTTAAAGTACGTATGTTTTTCATCAGTTGTTGCCGTGAAGGATTTGTCGAAAGTTGCCCACTGTGGATAAATTCCACCGTACCAAGTAATACCCCTGTTTATACCTAGTTCCGTTGACCATATAAGGTGCTCTTGGGGCATTATCAGCAAGAAGGTCGTCGAATAACGGAGAGTTATCTAAAACATTAATATCGTTATTTGCCCCCGCCATCCCAAAAAATGCATGCCAGGTCCATAAATCTTAAGAAGCAATAGCTTCAAGCATAATTGTTAGGTATTTTTTATCACCCCTAGCAAAATGCCCTTGCCAAGCCACTAGACAATTTTTCCATTCCCAGTGCATGCAGTCAATACTACCAAGCATTCCCGGAAAACCATGTTTTTCTTCATGTTGTTGATAAATTTTTTGAATGTCGGCCCATGTTGGTTTTCTTAAATATTACGACATAAACAAATCAATAATACATTTGTTAAAATTATCAAGACATAATTGTAATGTACTCGCACCCATTTGCAAGTATTCATCAAATGCATCGGGTGAGGTGCCGTACGCCAATTGGCGTATGGCAGACGTACACTTCATTAGAGCACTTATACTCATTCGACCACAAGCATCGGGTGTTTGCCTAAAGTAATTAAAATGATATGGAATATTATCGGAAGTATAAGATTCAATACCTTCAACTATTTGCGGAATAGTTTCGGCTCATCTGAAATCTTCTACGAAAATTCGGTTTGAATACTTACAACCTTATGCGAAATAATCGTTGAGCAGACGTTCCTCTGCAACCCACGTTCACGATATATATGGGTACGAGAACGAGTAGGATGTTGAGATTCAATACCTTCTTCTTGTTCCAACTGAAGGTGATACTCGTACGTTGTAACACCCCCAAATTTAATTTAGCGGAAGCATACGTGTTATTCGGGAGCGTTACGGGGATTGGTGAATCGTAACACAAGTAATAAAGAACGGAATACATACTCCGTTTAATTTCATAAAATATTTTATAACATTATCTTACAACATCATTTAGAGAAATGGGCACATCCCATAATTTTTCTTTTTAGTGGTCCCAAAGTAAAAACATCATTTTTGTGTAAAAACACTTCTTTAAAAATTACTACGACCATTTCTCCGCCTCTTGCCTTGCATCCATGATCACAACTAAACACCTGAGAAAATATGCTAAAAGGTCAGCTAAAAGTCGGTGAGTTCATAGGTTTACGTTAAAATAATAAGTTTGGACCATAAGCAAAGTCATATAATCATTACAACGAATATAATGATATATGGATGAAAGTCTATTACGTTAGCTCTAAGTTCATGCAACCGATACTACGACAGTTTCAGTATGCTAAAAGATGTCATACAATATAGGGGCCCATAGCGAGTGTTTTGTCCCTTTACACTGGGTTCCGACATGGTATACGTTTCGCCTTGGCCTAAGCATGGCCAACCGAACGGAGGAGTCACCCTCAATAGATCTATTTATAACATTCGCGTTTCCCAATGGGGAATTGACGGTTCATGAAAAGGGCATTCTCTAGGGACATAAGGGCTTAGGCTAAACCACGTAATAGTAATCATGTAATAGTTTTGGTCCATAAAAGGTTTTGCATATTTCTCACCCCAAAGTGTATAAAACAGTTTATTAAATAAAAGAGGGGCTATGAAAACTCACCTTAGAAATTGTGAAATCCAAATGTGGGATCTAGTGAATGTTGTGATGCACCCGACAGCGACCTAGATAAGGAGGGCAATGTTTTAGTTCATTGTTTTAAGTATCACTTGCTTAAAGTGGTTCAATATAATTGTATTAATACTAAATGTAAGTTTGTAAAAATTGTTAATGTAGTTTTACTAGTAAGTATACAGAGTGTATATACATTTTATATTGACATTAATAGGGATTTAAAATCCAAGGTTTGATATGAATAATAATTACAATATTCCACTAGCAAGTATATAAATGTGTATATATTTATTTAAGTTGAAACAAAATGGTATTGTCAAAGTTTATAACTAATTGATTTATTTTCTAATTACTTTTAGAAAATGTTTAAGTTAAGTTTGAAGACTTCCAATTTTAATATATGATAAAATGGCATTGCGGTCTTTAGTTATTTATCAAAACTTGTTCTTAATATATATAGTTCTAAACGGAAAGTTTACTTGACGTACATTTGTTTACACATTGATGCTAAGTTTTGACGTAAGCATTATTAAATGAATCATGTTTTTACACATTGATTGTTTATGCCAAACTTTTGTATATTGTTTCGTTAAGTTACACTAGTGTACATGATTGACGTTAGGACGCTACGTACGAAGTGAAAAGAAAGAATTGACGGAGATGGGTTTCAGTGTTTATTGTCCGATAAGTTTCCCGGGTATCACCTCATCCGATTCTTCCAACAGATGCTATATAAAAGAACATGGGTTGCGGCCCATTTTATATGCAACATGGTATCAAGTGTTGGGCCTGGCCCGATGTGGTTGGTGTAACGAGAAAGAGAGGAAAAGAAGCATAGGCCCAAGTTTATTTCTACTACTAAATTTTGATAACAGAAGTTTAAAAACAAGTTATTTCTTCCAGGTTCTTATTTCAAAAGTCCACAATTTGTCTTTCAAGCTTAACGTGAGTACTATAGCTCGAGTCGTTTGTTTCGAACAAGATTGACTAAGATCAAAAACTAAGAAAATGTGAGCAAATGAGTGATGAGGCCATGTATTAGTTGATTACTACTTCAACTTGATCTCATTCGCGTAAACTCTTATGGACTTCGACACAACTTAGGCTACTCGAAAATGTTTTAGTAACCGAGCACATTTGACTTAAGTTTACCCTAGGCGTACATAGAGGCTTAGACACATGGTTCACCTCTAAGGTTTGAGTCACAAGACAATAAGACACTAGCATGTTTCTCATGTTTAAACAAGGTAAAAATCAAAGTTCGACATACTTTTAAACGACATAAATGTCGACTTGAAATGGTGAGTAACGACATGGGTTACTAGTAGGCTTCGCAAACTTGACTTGTATACCTTATTTTTGTTCCCTAGTCTCGATAGAAAACCAAACGGACTGTAGTGCAAATGACCACACAAGTTCATGTAACCAAGATTGTTTACTAACACAAGGAGTATAACTTGTAAAAACTCAATCTATCTAATCCTTGGTTATGCAATTCGACAAGACCTAAGATTAGCATAACAATATCAAAAAGACTCAACTTCTAGTTTTTCTTGTTTCATACTCTCGACAAAACCCAACACACACCCAAGTGACATATTATTTTCGACATGAAATAATTAAAAGAAGCTAAACACGGTAAACCTTATAATATCATTTTGATACAAGTTATTAACTTAACATCATAACAACAACAAAAGAACATTACAACAAGGAAGATTTATAACCTCAACTCAAAGGTGACGCGTGAGGAACAAGAATGGCTTCGTGGTTTCGGACCAAACAAGACTTGAATTAGTCTTGCTACACACCTCCAATTGCAAAACCCCCAAATCAATTTTTGAAAACCCTAACTTTCACAAACCCTAGTTTTTGGTAAAATTTGATGAGAAACTGAGTTTGAGGCTTTTGCAACTCGACTAGAGATATAGAAGTATATTGGGGAGGAGCTTGGTTATCTTTCTTTCCTTTGGTCTTGGTTTGAAGCCAAATTCGGTTAGCTTCCAAAAACAAAGAATATCTTGGACTTTTGGCTCAAGCTAGATTTGTGTGAAGATATGATTCCCTTGGATGACTTGGCCTTGATTTTCCTTGGATTCGTACGTGTTGTAGCAAGAGTATCAGGGAGAGATTTGTGAAGCAAAAACTTTCATGAATTTGGTAAGAGATAAGAGGATATGAGGGATTAAGCATGTTGGATTATCCTCTTTGGGAGATTCAATTTTTACTAGGGAGGTACAAGTCTAGAGGTTGAAGATGGGATTTGATATCTTTTCTCCTGGTTCTTGGGTTGGTTTTGTCGTGAATGGGAGAGAAAGACAAAGAGTTTATACTCACTTTTTTTATTTAATGTATTCATTTGTTCATTGTGTAAGTAAATAGATGTATTATACTTATTGTGAAATTTGGAAATGTATGCATATACATTATACTTATGTATAAATTGTATTTGAGTCTTATAAGAGTTATTGCTCAAGTGAAAGCGTGTTAAATATTTTGTGTCCCGTGACATTAAATTGTGACCGAAGTATCATTGTTTGATAATTTTTATAACGTAGTATCTTATGGTTACGCATCGGAGATATTATTATTTTTGTAATATTTTTCATTACGGGGGTTTGTCATTTGTTTTATCAAGCCCTTATCATAGTGTCGGTACGCTTGCAGGTAGTCACTTGGGGTAAACGAGATAACCTCTTGTCTTACAATTTAAATCATAAGACAAAAATGAAATATTCATGAAATGATATGAATGCAAGAGTGGTGAAATTATCTACTGTATGCGAGTTATCTACTCAAATGATCAGGCAAAGCTTATGCATGCTTCATGACTCATGCTTAGTAATAATAGATTACTAATTATCAGTTAAATTTTAGTGAAAATTTACCGTGTGTCACATCCTCCCCGCTTGGAAGAGAAACCGTCCTCGGTTTTCGTTAGAATGTTTCTTTGAAGTAGAAAATATGCGGTATTTACGTTTGAATTGGTTTTCCGTTCCCACGTGTATTCTGGACCTCTTTGAGAGTTCCAGCGGACTTTGGCGATAGGAATGCGGCTTTGCTTAAGCCGTTTGATCTCTCTATCCATAATTTCAATGGGTTCCTCGACAAAATTTAATCTTTCGTCAACTTGGATTTCTTCTAAGGGAATAGCAAGAGTTTCGTCAGAAAGACATTTCTTCAAGTTGCATACGTGAAACTCGTTGTGTACAGAGCTGAGTTCTTGGGGTAATTCGAGTCGGTATGCTACCGGTCCGATTTTAGCGAGAATTTTGAAAGGTCCAATGTAACGAGGATTTAACTTTCCACATTTTCCAAAACGGATTACGCCTTTCCATGGAGCAACTTTTAGCATAACTTTATCTCCCATTTGAAACTCAAGTGGTTTCCTCCTTCTATCCGCGTAGCTCTTTTGTGGCAGTCACGACCGCTTGCGATCGGTTTTTGATTTGTACAATCTTCTCATTAGTTTCTTGAATTAACCGGACCCATAAGTTGACTTTCTCCAACTTTGGCCCAACATACGTGTGATCTACACTTCCGACCATAGAGTGCTTCATATGGTGCGGCTTTGATACTTGTGTGATAGCTATTATTGTAAGAAAACTCGGCTAATGACAAGTGCTTATCGGCCATTTCCGAAGTCTATCACACATGCTCTTAGCATATCCTCTAGAGTTTGAATGGTTCTCTCGCTTTGTCCATCGGTGCGAGGATGGTAAGCGGTGCTCATGTCGAGGTTAGACCCTAAAGCATCTTGAAGTGATTTCCGAAATTTGAGGTGAAGCGGCTATCTCTATGCGAGATAATGGATATTGATGCGCCATGGCGTGCGATGATCTCCTTCAGGTATAGTTGTGCAAGCTTGTCCATTCCGTCACTTTCTTTCATCGGTAGAAAATATCGACTTGGTGAGACGGTCAACTATTACCCAAATAGTGTCGTAGCCCTTAGAGATTTTATGTAGCTTAGTGATAAAGTCCATTGTTATACGTTCCCATTTCCATTCGGTAATTTCGGGTTGTACTAGTAGACCCGAGGGTCTCGATGTTCGCTTTAACCTTTGAGCAGGTTAAACATCGGCTAACATATGTTGCAATGTCGGCTTTCATGTTTGGCCACCAGTACAATTTCTTCATATCGAGATACATTTTGTCGGATCCTGGGTGGATGGAGTATTTAGACTTGTGGGATTCGTGCATAATAATGTCGCGAATTCCTCCATAGAGTGGTATCCAACTTCGCTCTTTGAAACACAAAATTCCATCCGACCTTTTTACAAATCCATTTTCGCTTTCTGGCATTCCTTAAAGGTTCTCATTCGGACGATTTTCCTCCTTGAGTGCTTTCAATTGAGCCTCAAGAATCTTGGTTGGAAGAGGTGAACTAATTGTCATACCCAAGGATCTGACTCTAAGAGGTTTTGGTCGCTCTTTTCTACTCAGAGCATCAGCAACTACATTCGCCTTACCCGGATGGTAACGAATCTCGCAGTCGTAATCACTGAGTAATTCCAACCATCGGCGTTGTCTCATGTTCGATTCTTCGATCCGAATGTGTTGTAGACTTTTGTGATCGGTGTATACGACACACTTTGTGCCATATAAATAATGTCTCTAAATTCTGAGTGTGAACACAACTGATCCTAACTCCAAATCGTGCGTCGTGTAGTTCTTCTCATGTGTCTTTAGTCGAGAGAGGCGTATGCTATCACCTTCTCTCTTTGCATTAACACGCTCCTAGCCCCTTATGTGAAGCGTCGCAATAAACAACAAAGTCTTCACTACCTTCATGTAAGGCCAGAATAGGTGCACTACACAACTTTTCTTTAAGGAGTTGAAAAGCTTCTTCTTCTTTTTCTCCCCAGTCAAACTTGGTGTTTTTCTGGGTTAGCTTGGTTAAAGATTTGGCAATCGACAAGGAGTATAACTACCAAGATTGTTTACTAACACAAGGAGTATAACTTGTAAAAACTCATTCTATCTAATCCTTGGTTATGCAATTCGACAAGACCCAAGATTAGCATAACAATATCAAAAAGACTCAACTTCTAGTTTTTCTTGTTTCATACTCTCGACAAAACCCAACACACACCCAAGTGACATATTATTTTCGACATGAAATAATTAAAAGAAGCTAAACACGGTAAACCTTATAATATCATTTTGATACAAGTTATTAACTTAACATCATAACAACAACAAAAGAACATTACAACAAGGAAGATTTATAACCTCAACTCAAAGGTGACGCGTAAGGAACGAGAATGGCTTCGTGGTTTCGGACCAAACAAGACTTGAATTAGCTCCTACATACCTCCAATTGCAAAACCCCCAAATCAATTTTTGAAAACCCTAACTTTCACAAACCCTAGTTTTTGGTAAAATTTGATGAGAAACTGAGTTTGGGGCTTTTGCAACTCGACTAGAGATATAGAAGTATATTGGGGATGAGCTTGGTTATCTTTCTTTCCTTTGGTCTTGGTTTGAAGCCAAATTCGGTTAGCTTCCAAAAACAAAGAATATCTTGGACTTTTGGCTCAAGCTAGATTTGTGTGAAGATATGATTCCCTTGGATGACTTGGCCTTGATTTTCCTTGGATTCATACGTGTTGTAGCAAGAGTATCAAGGAGAGATTTGTGAAGCAAAAACTTTCATGAATTTGGTAAGAGATAAGAGGATATGTGGGATTAAGCATGTTGGATTATCCTCTTTGGGAGATTCGATTTTTACTAGGGAGGTACAAGTCTAGAGGTTGAAGATGGGATTTGATATCTTTTCTCCTGGTTCTTGGGTTGGTTTTGTCGTGAATGGGAGAGAAAGACAAAGAGTTTATATCTCACTTTTTTTTATTTAATGTATTCATTTGTTCATTGTGTAAGTAAATAGATGTATTATACTTATTGTGAAATTTGGAAATGTATGCATATACATTATACTTATGTATAAATTGTATTTGAGTCTTATAAGAGTTATTGCTCAAGTGAAAGCGTGTTAAATATTTTGTGTCCCGTGACATTAAATTGTGACCGAAGTATCATTGTTTGATGATTTTTATAACGTAGTATCTTATGGTTACGCATCGGAGATATTATTATTTTTGTAATATTTTTCATTACGGGGGTTTGTCATTTGTTTTATCAAGCCCTTATCATAGTGTCGGTACGCGTGCAGTGTCAGTCACTGGGGTAAACGAGATAACCTCTTGTCTTACAATTTAAATCATAAGACAAAAATGAAATATTCATGAAATGATATGAATGCAAGAGTGGTGAAATTATCTACTGTATGCGAGTTATCTACTCAAATGATCAGGCAAAGCTTATGCATGCTTCATGACTCATGCTTAGTAATAATAGATTACTAATTATCAGTTAAATTTTAGTGAAAATTTACCGTATGTCACATACGTGGACGCCATAAATTGGAAGTCTGCTAGGTCTTCTGTGTCTGACCAAGACAGAGGAATATCACCAGCTTGATTTGGATCCATTGTGAACGAATTTGATTTTTTGAATTATGAAAGTGTGAGAGGAAGTATATAAAGTGTGAGAGGAAGTGTGAAAAAAATAGAGTTTTAGTTGGGTATTTATAGTGGAAAAATAATGTTTTTGAATTTTTTTTAAAAAAAAAACTAGCCGTTAGGGGGTTTTACGTAAATTTTTTTAAAAACTTAACGTTCTGTGGACTACTTTTGTAACATTTTCGTTTTTTTTTTGTTTTTTTTTTTCTCTAGCCCTTAACGGGCGTTAAAGAGGCAACGCTCCCCCTCTAACGCCGTTATTGAGCATGCCTTCCAACGGATAACGCCTATAACGGCGTTAACGCCGCCCTTAACGGGCGTTAACACGTTAACGATGGGAGTGCTCTAAGTTGATCTAAAAGTTATTTGAAACAAATATATTATATAATAATATAATATAAAATATATCTGTTAAGTAGTGCATTAGAAATAACTTAAAATAGATGCTATATATATATATATAAATATATATATATATATATATATATATATATATATATATATATATTTTATATTTATCTACTATATAATGCATTTAAGTTGTGGGCTCCACAAAATTAAGATAAGAACCGTCATTGAGTGGCATGTGTCACTACTCTAACTAAAAATATAACAAAAAGGAGGAGCTCTAACAAACTACCCAAATAAGGAAATTTTCCGATAATGGGGTGACACATGTTAAACTAATTAATCACATTTATTTTTAAACTTAAATATATTTTAATTCGTTTAATTTTTTTATGATCTAATTTCACCATATTTTTTAAAATTTTGTGCTCTTTAATTCAACATCCATTTTGATATATTTTTATTAGTTTTTAGTTTTTACATTTATAGTATGTTTATTTTATTTTGATTCAAATTTTTATAACTTTAACCTTTATTTCAATCAATACAAACTTGATGTATCAAAATCATTTACTTTTTGGAGAGTACTGTTTGACGGGTAAGAGATTGTGAATCTCTTTTTATATGCG
Organism: Chrysanthemum makinoi; assembly: GCA_910596185.1. Classification (NCBI taxonomy): domain Eukaryota; kingdom Viridiplantae; phylum Streptophyta; class Magnoliopsida; order Asterales; family Asteraceae; genus Chrysanthemum; species Chrysanthemum makinoi. Next base: position 112,582,530 of record OU343222.1, on the reverse strand, counting down.
GGAATAATGATGTCACGGGAAAGATACGAAAACCAAACAAACACATACAACCAACACATATACATTTGGAGTGTTGTGAAATGAATTCACTAAGCGGGTAGGGAATTGCGAGGAGAGTTGGGTTACCAATTCATTTACTATATTTATTATATAACTATATTTAACGCCGCCGCTGTGCGCGGGTATACAACTAGTTCTAAATAATCAAATAAAGTACTATATTAATTTTTAAAAAACAAAAAATAATTAAATTTTATAAAAATATATATTTACCTAGCTAAAATTTTACAATAAATTATTTAATACCAAACCTATTTTGATTTTTTAAATGTCAAAACACATATTAGTACCTCAAATTTGGCACACTGAATCATCTAGTACCCTAAACTTTTAAAGGTGCAGAAGGTACCCTACACTTGACAAAATGAAATTTCTACTACCCTAAAACAATTAACTCAACAACTAATTATTATTATTTTTCTTTTAAAAAATCAAAGTAGTAAAGTATTTTGTAATAAATAATTTATTGTAAAATTTTGGCCTGGTAAATATATATTTTTAAAAAATTTAATTATTTTTTGTTTTTTTAAAACTAGTATAGTATTTTATTTGATTATTTAGAGTATTAAAAAAATGTATATAGCATCTATTTTTAAGATATTTCTAATGCACTAGTTAACTGATATATTTTATATTATATTATTAAATATTTGTTTCAAATAACTTTTAGATCAACTTATAACTAACTATATTGAAGTTTTTGTAATTTTTAATTTAACATATGCGTATGAAGAAACAAATAGTTAAATAATTAACTTTCAAAATTATTTGAAACAAACACTTAAGTATATAAAAGGGATATATATATATATAAAAAAAAGTGCGGTAAATTCCTTTTCTAAAAGTGTTATTTAGAATACATTTTGTTCTCAATAAATTAATATAATATTGTATTAATTAAAAGAAAAATAAAATTAACTAAATTCTTAAAAAAAAAACGAATAACTATCTTAAATTTAACTAAAAATCATTTCTATTAGGCTTAGTAAATTCATTTTTAGAATAAATAAAAAATAATAAATTGAGTTTATATAGTATAGGGTAGTAGTAATTTCAATTTGCCAAGTTCGGGGTGCTATTCTGCACCCATAAAAGTTCACGGTACTAAATGATCCAGCTTGTCAAGTTCGGGGTACTAACATGTGTTTTTGGCATTTTGTAGATGATTTTTGGGTTGTAGGTCGGTTTTTCCGTTTTTTTCCTCATACATACCCCAAAGTAAATTTAAGAGGAAATGAAACATGAAAGTGGTAGAAGAAGCACAATGAGAGCCCCAATATGTGAAGCGATTCTTTTTGCCGTTTTGAGATTTTCCGTGTATTTGTTATTTGGGATGATGTTTGTATACATTGTACTATGGTAGTGTCTTCTTTACTATCATATAAAATGATTGTTCTTCCTATGAACTTAAATCAAACTCTGTTAATCTGTTTTAAAAGTATTAAAACATGCTAAATGAATCTATGAGTTAGTCTAATTACTTTATTTCATTAGTTTATGTGGTTTGTTTGAATCATGCGCACACTATAAAAATATCTTAGCACACATGAGACATACTATACTTAAATGCCAATTTAAATCTGAAACATAGCAACACCCGAAATGATTGAAAATAGTTGAGACCAACATAGGTAATTTCTTCGATGAGTGGCAAACAATTTAATGGGTATACTGCATGATGCATAGTGAAAGCTCTAGAAACCGTAAAATAATGGGAGACTGCCATTTTCATACTCTTAATGTTTTGAAAACCTCGGATCGGACCAAACATGCTAGTTTAACCAATCGAATCAGGTATCGAGAGCTCAACTGGTTAATGAATCCCCGGTGGACTGTCTGTGGTTGGACCGATGCAAACCGGTAAAAATCAGTGAAAAACTAAAAACAGTAAACCGGTCAAGGTTTTTACCATTTCTCTTTTAGATTTGATCAATAAAGTTTATATCTGTGTTTTAATTAGGTAGGACTAGTGGTGCACAAATCGGTTAAAATTCAAAACTGAACTAGTTTTCAAACCGGTTTTGGTTTGAGTCAAACGGTCAAAAACCGGTTTTCTCAAACCAGTTCGGTTTGAAACCGGTTTTGGACATGAAAAAACGGTTTCATGACCCTGAACCGGTTCGGTTCAAAACCAGTTCTCAAACCAGTTGACATCTAAACATACAAACCGGTTTTCTAACTGCCGGTAAGGTTATACTAACACTGGATTCCCAAAACCGGTTTTTCAAAACCGTTGCTTTTTTTTCAGGTTCGGTTCAAAAGCCGCTTAATTTGTGTTGGGGCAATTGCATATATACCCACTAAAACTTGCATATTTGCATATATACTCAAAACATGCTTAAGTTGCATTGTACATCATGCATTAAAAACTTGTATTATAGGGAAATATGCAAATTTTTTAGTTTTAATAGGTATATATGCAATTCCCCCATTTGTGCTCCTCTAGATAGGACTTAAAATATTGATTGTCAGAATGTTTGGACATGCTTATGTTGTTTGCCTTAGAGCACTAGGTGTCGCTCGTTGTCACGATTCGTCGTGTCTATGAGGCACTTCGCCAAGGCTCGTCGTGACACCGCCCCAGCTCGCCATCGTCTCCTTTTTCGTCTACACGACGAGGGGTTGTTTTGTAAGGTTTTTTTTTTTTTTTTTTTTTTTTTTTTTTTTTTTTTATTTTTTTTAACATGGAAGATTAAATGTATAAAGTAAAGTGTTTTGGAGGTAAAAAAAATGCAAATTGTTTTGTTAAAAATGATATGTAAAAAAAATGCAAACATAAAATTAAACACACAAATTACATTAAACATTTAAGTTAAAACACTAAATTAATTGAAAATTAGAGTGAAAACAGTACATACATAATACGCTTAATACAAACTACCACCAAAATAATTGAAAATACAAATTAAGAATACAAATCATCTTAGTTGTAACCCTCGTCACTCGAAGAGGAATTAAACTCTCCAGCATAATACTTTCCTTCATGATGTCAAACCAGGTTAGCTTAAGATATTCAAAGATCCCGGCTTCTGTTCCAAACGAGCGGCTTCCTCGGCCTGCCTCGTTTTCTCTAATATCTCTAAGATTTTCCTCGTCCTTTCGAAGTTCACGAAGATATGCCTCACTAAACCCAAACAGATTGTTTAAGAGGTCCACCGATGGAGTGTTAACAGGTGGATTGTTAAGAGGTGGAGTGTTTACAAATACATTTTCCGGTTGGAATACCGGAAAGACATCTTCTGGTGGTGAATAAACTTCAACTTCTTGTGGAAAGGTAGTTTTCGAAAGTTGTGGTGGACTTGGGAATTGTGTTGTAGTTTCTGGCAGTTGTGGTGGACTTTGAAATTGTTGAGAGAAGTCTTTGCGAGATATTTTTGTGTGTGTGAGTTGTGTGTGATAAACAACCATGGTAGAGTTGTATATATAGGCAGATATGATTTTGAATTTGAATTTGAATCATCCTGCTCCAATTTGAATTTGAATTTAAATAATTCCGCTTGAACTGTACCGTTTAAAAAAAATGGTGTTTTGATTTGTTTTTAATTCAAAAGTGTAAAACTAATATTTTTATTGGACTTGTGTTTAAATTTGAAAGTACGTATGTTTTTTTACCGTATATTTTACGTTTTGTATATTTTTTCTTGTGTTGTATAATGTTTATTTTTAATTAAATGAATTTAGTTTATTTGAAATTTGAATAAAAAAAATAAAGTTGTAAGTGGTAGGCCACAAATGAATAAGTTGAGGTTTGTTGTGAGTGTGTGTGTGTGTGGGGGGGGGTTAGTTGTGAAGGTTTGTTATAGTGATATGGAGGTTATGTGACACCCATTAGCCCCGAATGAAAAGCTTAGGCTTATTATAACACCTAGTGCTCTTATGCTACAACAATTGTGTGTGGTTGTCAATTCAAAACTAAACTACTGACCGGTCCGGTTGGCCGGTCTAACCGATTGAACCAGTTAAACCAAGAACCGTAAGATCAACCGGTTCGGTTTTCAAAACCTTAATCATCAACATATTCAAACCCAAATGAGTAAATTTCTTGCTACTTCAAACTCACATGTCTTCTGCCAGGCCCAATTAAGGTGGTTAAAACGGCTAAAACTATAAGTTGGGCCAACATAATTAAACTTTTAATCTGGGTTTTAATAATTCTTATAGAACATTGACTATTTGGCATACAACAGGCATAATACAAAACTTTCACATGAGACAAACACTAGTAAAAATCATATGGCATAACATCAACACAAACAAAGGTATAAGTGATTTTGGAGCGTACAAGTCACATGTAAAACAAGAAAAAAGAAGACATTGATGGTAAACCTAAGAAGGTTAATTGCTGCTTCTTTTTCTTACAATGCAATGCAACACATACAAATTCTTTGCTTTTCAAATACATAAGCAAATTTGATAGTTATACAAGCTGTTACTTAAATAGTTAACTACTGAAAAGCTAGTATAACTGTAGCCGATTGCAACCATTATTGACTATGCATGGTTCCATAAAAGGGGGTGATACTCACACCACATTTTTTTATTAATGCACCATGATTTGTGCGTGACGGTTTGTCGATCTGGCTAATGTCGCATGTTGCGTGCATTAATAAAAAAATGTGATGTAGGTATCAATTCTCTTCCATAAAGCTACCACATTCAGTAAGTCCTTGTATAGAAGATAGGGTGTGGTCCTTTATTATTTCTGTAAATTATTTCAAAACTTAGTAGGCAATCATATCATATTTCTAATCTTTATTTAACTTCATTAAGGCTGGAAGGCAAGTCAATGCCCCAGTCACCTTACACATCAGCGCCACATCAGCTTTCTCTCACCTCTTTCTTCCACTTACTCTCACTCACTTTTTTATGGACAAGGTAACCTTACCCTCACCTTTCATTAAAATACCAACTTTATTAAAATATCCCCCACTAAATACCCCACATACACTCACAAACTAAATAAATAATTAAGTGGGCCGGTCTTTTTACGCAAACCAACGAGGTGAGTCGTTCACCTTAATGTGTCTTGAGTTGTGTGACTAGCGAGTGAGTGTGCATCATGGACAAGGAACTCACGAGTGAATTTACCATTCACCTTACACTCACCTTATCCTTGCCGACTAGTCTAAACACAATAAAACTTAGTCATCAAAGTAGGATTTTAGCAAATGATTTAAATCATTCCTCTACATTTGATACAAATCTTTAGTTTACATTGAACAACACAATATAACTAAAATCTGACATAATGTGTGATCAGCAAAGGATTAATCAAATGATTATATAAATGGTTGATTACATTACATCTAAACATATACATATTCAGATAAGGTTGAAACACAGAAATTAAAATCTTGACATCAAACCTTCATATATTCGAACTTCTAATTCAACAAGTTGTTAATTAAAGATCACTCTAAAAATAATGCAGTTGTTAAACAAAGTATCAAAGATATTAAATTCATAGGCAGTTAATGGATCTACGTTATCTTAACTAATCAAAACAATGATAGAATGCATGACACCATTGGATCATCTAAACAATACCAAACAAACGAGCGATGTTTAAATTATAAAGTTTCATGGCAAGGGTACTAAAATCACGTCGGGGTAAGAAAACCTTCATGTTGATTGTTATCAAAATAACTCGACAAACTTAGCGTCATAAGCGCACCCACGATCATCAAACATGCCACCATCCCAAACCACCGCCTTCTCTGCCTTTTACCAATGTTGGTTTTGACATCAGATAGCAGCATCTTGGATTCATGAAACACATCTTGGGACGACGGACCCATCACTTCGTACAACATCTCAGGAACTTCATAAACACTCGAAACGTCACTCCTATCCTCTTCATCACCCAAACCATCATCATTCAAACACGACTCACAAACCGAAATATTATCATCATGATCCGCATTCTCATGTTGATGAACATGAACAAAGCGTAAACTTGTCCCATAAAACTCATTCTCAAGTTCAACTAGTTTGCTTTCAAATTCCTTAAAATCATGTTGTGGCCCATAAGTAGCGATTTCAGCGATTAAATGATTTTTAAGAAACTCTAACTTTCTTTTAATGGTTTGAGCCAAACCATCGAGGCCGAATGTATCGATTGGTAGATTTGTGAAGATGATGATTTCTACTTCAGCATGTTGAAGTTTTTCTTGTAATGCTAAATATGTTCGCTGTAGTTGTTCCATTGTGGTCAAAATCGAGGGGCTAAGAATATGATCAGGTTCTGGGGTGGTTATAATTTACAAGAAGAAGTTTTTAATAAAAGTTTATGGTTAGTTGGTTGTGGTCGGCGGTTTTTATACCTTGGAAGAAACCGCTTTGCAATATATGAAAAGGAAAAAATCTCTGCATCTTCTTAGATCCTTTCCATTCTTCTTTTTTACAGTTGATATATGGGAAGAGATCTAGTAAGAAGAGAAAATCAAATGAGAAGAGTGAGAAATATTCTTGGCCACACATTTCAAATAAAAAAAAGAAATTTAAGAGGAGATGCATCTACTTTTGTAGGTGCATCTGAAATGTGGTTGTGGTTTCTTCTCATCCTTCTCATTTTAGTTTTATTTCTCATTTGATCCTTACTCATATATGATAAATATGTCATAAACTTTAGATTATTCTAGTTATGATTTTAATTCCAAAATGAACTTGCTAGCACAACGCCGGTGTTGTAAACAGTCTTTATACTAACTTATATTCTCCATGTTAATCAAGAATCTAGTTATGAACGCATATTCAATCATTAAATATGAAAAATGGTTCCTAACTTTCTTTATAAACTTAGTTTTATATAAACTAAAGTACTAAACATAGCGGGACTAGAGAAAAATTCATTATAGAACTCATATTTGTCATAAAATCAATAAACCAATCCTAGCCACTCATTTCTTTTATTAAAATATATATTCACCATTTTTTTTAAAATTAAATATCTCACAAACCTTTAATCGTTACGCCCAAAAAATCATACCATCTTGACGAGAATTAAATTATCTTTCTATAAATATGCATTGTTATATACTTTCGATGAACTTTTTTTAAAAAAGTTTCGTCCAGAAAAATCACATGTGATTTGTTAAAATCAGATGTGATTTGATTTTTACGAATCATTTATGATTTTTAAAAATCACAAGTGATTTTTACAAATCACATGTGATTTTTACAAATCACATGTGATTTTTCTGGGCGAAATTAAAAAAAAAAACTTCGTCGAAAGTATATAACAATGCATATTTATAGAAAGATAATTTAATTCTCAATGATTGTATTTTTGTAGCTTGAAGATTTACCGTTTGCAAGATATGTTGTTTTAAAAAAGGTGAAAAATGATTTTTTATTAATTTTGATAAAAAAATGGATGAGTATGATTGGTTCATTGGTTATATGACAAATATAAGTTCTATATGGATTTTAACTCAGCGGGACTATGTTAAGAAATTATGACATGAATACCATTAATTATTTGTACCTCCCGAATAGCCATATTATTTTGCTCCTAACCAATTAAATATAGGGCAAATGACACAAAAAGGTACTAAAGTTAGAGTCCATATTCAATCAAGACATTCTTCTTTTTTTCTTGCACAAAAAGGTTGCCAACAATTTTTTTTTTTGGACGGATTTGGGTTTTTTACTAACATCTGTTAACACACTTCGTTAGTAAATTACATATTTGGTCCTTAATTTTGTAGAGTTATTTTATGCACCATCCCTCCTTCCACCGTCCACCACCACCCTCCTCCTCCACCAACACCTTTCGCCACCATCACCTACCAACACCACCCGCCACCACTACTACCGTCCACCACCACCACCACCCCGCCGCCACCATAATGGTTTTATGGTGCTTTTTATATATGGTCTTTAGCTGCTTTTTCTAGGAAGGGCCCAAAGGGCTATCAACATCTGATTTGCGTGATAAACTAGAGTATGCCAAAACGGATGCTGAAAACACTAAGCAGAAAGCATTTGAACGGTCAATAAAATGGTGGAAGGCTGAAGAAGATGCCAAAGAGGCTTTAGACAAGGTGATTTTTTTTATAACTTTTTAGACTCAAAACAATCTTGGAAACCTAAACTGTGTATATTGACCAAAACGCCCATCCTGTGCTATGCAAGTGGGTGTACTTAACTGGCTAATGTGGATGGTATCTAAGGCAAAAATATTGTTGTAAAAAGTCAATTTTAGTCCAGAAATGCAACAAATTATAAGTTTGGACTAAATTTGCACATTAAGCACCATAGGGAATTGTGTTTATGATTTGTTGATTCCTGGAAAGTTAACTTGACCAAAATGCATCTATGCTTTTATATGGTCAAAAGGACTTGGTTTACTATATTATATTCCTAAATGATGTGGCTTTCCATGTGTTTCTTGGCGTGCCTTTCATTGTAGTGATCTAGTCATTTATAAGATAAAATGAAAAATTGAATTATTTGCTCCTTTTAAACTAGTCATAATTGTTATGATTTTTTCTTTCTTGTTATAGGCTGAAGCGTCGGAGAATTCATTAATGGAGGAAATTACAAAGAGAAAAGAAAATGAGGCCCTTTTAGGAACACAGACACAAGGAATAGAGACAATGAAGAATCATCGAGACCAATTCATGAAAGAACTTGAGATAATCAAAGACCAAAGACCAGAACTGATTGACCGAATTTCAAGAGCCTGTGCTGCAGAAAAGGATTTGGAGGAGAAGATTATTCAAGCTGTGAATCTTTTAATTACTTTTAGGGAACAACGAGATAATTTGCAAGAAAAGTGTGATAATAAAAATGTACAAATTAAAAGACTTGCAACACATGTAAATGAGGATAACACATAGTTTTCACATGTGCGATTTTATTAACCCCAACTATTATAGTGGTGGTGGCGGCGGGTGGTGGTGGTGGACGGTGGTAGTGGTGGCGGGTGGTGTTGGCAGGTGATGGTGGCGGAAGGTGTTGGAGGAGGAGGAGGCTGGTGGTGGACGGTGTAGGAGGAGGGATGGTGCATAAAATGACTCTACAAAATCAAGGACCAAATATGTAATTTACTAACGAAGTGGGTTAACGAATGTCACTAAAAAACCTAAATCCGCCAAAAAAGATTGTTGGCAACCTTTTTGTGCATGAAAAAAAAAAGAATGCCTTAATTGAATATGGACCCTAACTTTAGTACCTTTTTGTGCCATTTGCCTTTCAATGTACTATCCTTATGGCATAACTTTAACTTTCATACATACCCTTTAAGGATACAAGTGGCAAAACCTTTACAAGGAAACAATGGTTTTATATTTATTTACTTTTTTACTTTCACTTTGTTACTTAATATTTTTCGTTATTTTTTCACCCACACAATCATACTAGATGTGTCATGAACCAACTCTCTTTCTCAATTTTGATAATTAATTTTTCGGGCAATTATATATATACCCACTAAAACTTGCATATTTGCATATATATACTCAAAAAATGCTTAAGTTGCATTGTATATCATGTATTAAAAACTTGTATTATGAGAAAATATGCAAATTTTTTTTGTTTTAAAGGGTATATATGCAATTTCCCATTGATTTTTTTAACTTGTCATAGTCATGAAAGTAAGAAGATATATATAAGTATACAAAAATAATAGAAGAGAATGTCATTTGCCAATTAGAAAATTAAAAGTTAAATCATAAACTAAATGAAAGGTAAATGAATTAACCATTGTGTACACTTACTTTAGCCAGTTTTATTAGGGCTAATGGATTAAAGAAAAAATCAAACTTGACACTTTAAGCACTCAACTTTTAACCTTTTTATTAAATTCAAAAAATTCTCTGATCTTCCTATTGTATGCATCGTTACGGGTTGATTTGACATGGCATAATTTAATTAAATAAAACCCCTTATATTTTTAATAACATGTTATAACAAATTTTAAGTCGACTTAAACCCCTTCTTGAATCAAAACATCCACTTTCATATCATCAAACTACTATAACCAACATCATCATTCATCCTTTATTTTCCCATCTTCATCCTCTATTTTCAGGTCACACAAACCAAACCCATCTTTATCCTTCACAACCAAATCTCTGCATCAAACTAAAAGGTTTTTTTTTAAGTGATTTATTAATATAAGTGAGTCCATTTCTGTTGTTACCTCTGATTGAGGAGGATATCATTTTTCATTGTTTGTTGATACAGACCAAATAAAAGAAATAAATAGACCCTATTTAAAAAATTAATAATATTAAATATTTTAATGGACCCAATTCTTTCTCATAAGAAAAAAAGAAGAGTAAATTACACCGTTCGTCCTTGTGGTTTGCGTTGACCTGTTCGCTCGTCCTTTACTTTGGACCAAAAATACACCGCTCGCCCCTAAGCAAACGTTATGCGTTGTTTGTCCCTCTCTCTAACGGCCGTTATTAACGATCGTTAAGTCACCACATATGATACCTCCGTAAGGGTATTTACGTCATTTCACACTTCATCTTCTCTCTTTAATCATCTTCATCTTAAATCTGCATCACCCACCACCATTTTTTCCCATTCATCATAATATCCTCTTATTTATTATCATCATCAAAAAAAAAAAAAGTCACTTTACCAAAATCATTATCATCATCAACAAAAATAAGTCAAACACAAACCAGCCTACTAGATCTAAATCAAACTCATACCCACATCACTATTTCAAATCAAACTCATATACTAAAAAGAAAATCACATCTTCTAAAAAAAAGAACATCAAACTATAAAGAAAAGCTTTGACTAACTATATCATCCGTTTCATACCCATTTAATCTTTCCCATTGAAAGACCTACACATATGTAGTTGCAACACAACTGTTAGAAAAGTAGCTTGGTTCAAGACACCGTGTGTCTTCAAGTACACCCAAAATGCATAAACAAACCTTCATTTCTTCCACGAATGAAGGGAGGCCACCGATGGCCAATATTGTAAGGAATGATGAAACAAACATGAGCATTGAAATTCTAGCCTGAGTCATTTTAAACCATAACAAACACTAGCCTGAGTCATTGAAATTCTAGTGGCCACTGGCCGAGAAAACTTAAGAAATAATATGCTCCATCACCCCAATGGCGACGGTAGTGGTGACGACAGCAACAACCGAGGGTGGTCATGGTAGTGGTGATGACAGCTTGGTGGAGATCTGCAACTATTAGTGGATCCGAAATAAAACCGTCTCTTTTTTATTCATAGATCTGAAAACACCATCTCTCCTTTTGAGAGTTGTTTAAATATAGTTGAGGTGATTAGGATAGAAAGAAATGAATCAGATTTTTGAGAGTTGTTTTTTATTGATCATTCTATGTTGGTGTTGTTTGAAATTTAAATGTTTTTTTTTCTAATATTGTTCAGAGTTGTTTTTTAAAAATGGGTTTTTTTGGATAATGGTAAAAAAAAAATAATGATTCATAGAATATGATTATTGGGCTTTGTAAAAGTTGGCGGAGGTGATGATAATGGTAGTGGTGGATAAAGATGTAGATGGTGGGTTATGATAGGTTGAAGATGTACGCTACATGTGAAAACTCACAAGTTTTACGCAGTTTCACCACTAAGGAATTAGCTAACCGTAGGAACTTAAAACAATTTCACACACCAAATGCAATTTAGATCGAGAATAATGGATTCCCGTCGCGTTCACCGGAGTGATGATACGGTGTTTACAATCGATGTCGAATAATCACTTAAGGATAGTGATGCGAAGGATTTTGAGTTATTTTATAAATTACGGGACTGAAATGCAAATTAAAGGAAATTAAAAAATAAACTATCTTAAATAAACGCTATCACTAATTTTAAACTAATGTTTTTGATTTTATGTTTTATAAAACTTGAATTAAAACTACGACGCATGTATAAAATGGAAACTGAACCAATATTAGTCCTAAAAATATGAAAATGATATTTTTACAAACCTAATGATAAAAGAAAATTTTAAGAAAAAGAAAATTATTTTTACAACTATTAAATTAATTATTATTAATTAAAAACTAATTTTAACTATTTAATAATAACCTAAATTACAAGAAAATAGGAAATAAAGCTAGAAAAAATAAAATTATGACTTGGAAAAATCTAAAATATCAAAAGAGAATTTTCAAAACTATTTTTGTATTTTTCTGATTATTTTTCTATTTTTATGGATTTTAAACTATTTAAAATTAATTAAAACTAATTAAATTACTTAAAAATACAAATTAAACTATGAAAAATCTGAAAAATAATTTTTTACTTTTTACTATATTTATCTTAACTATAAGAAAAAAAATGAAAAATTATATTTTTGAAACTTTTCTTAATTAATTGTATTAAATGCTAATTAAAAATGCTTAAAAACTAATTTAAATTAAGAAAAATAACAAACAGGACATGAAAAATATGAAAAATTCAAGATAAGCCTAAAATAATATGAGGAATCTAGGAAAATGGAAAACAGGGTGTTGTGTGTGAGAAATTGAAATCCCGTATTGTAAGTGCTTATAAATAAGCACTTTGAATAAGCCAAATGAACACAACAAAGTACCAAACTGAAACAGAAGCAACAATAAGCTAAAATTACTCAAATGCATCTTATCACAACTGCTCTTAACCTCTGAATTACAAGTTACAAAGATTTGGTTGATTTGAGTAAATGCTAAAACAGCTACTGTGTACCTACTTGAGCTTTATGCACAAACTACTCAATAAGCTAAAACTGAAAAGCAAGTGTTGGAACTTACACTAGACCTGGCTGGGACCTTACAAACCAAATATCAGACTATGACAAGCTCTTATGAGCTCTGTGCAAAGGCTGCACAAGACTGAAGGGCAATTAGGCCCTGTTTGACAAGCTACTATGGTGCTTATAAAAATTTGATAAAATTCCACAAAAATGACAATAAGAAAGTAGACCAACAGAAGTTTGAAAACCCAAAGTCTCACTTAGATTGGCTCAGAAATGAGTCCAAGAAAATTCTTTTCAGTTGGGCTCAAAAAAAGATTTGCAACTTTTTACTTTTGAAGCAAAAATGAAATTTTGACTTTTTTGAACTTTGAATCCAATGTAAGGACTGATCTTGGTGTTAATGGATGAAATGAAGTTAAAGCAAGCTATGTCTATGTATCTTAAACACAAAACAAGTCTTTTGATTTCCAAAACACAATAGCTTAAACAGCTTAAGGCACTTGATAGATGATATTGACTTTGAGATTGCAACAAAATTATATGATGCAATGAGTTCAATGAACTTCAAGCATGAACCAACAGATATTATCCACCGTGATACACCTCTAAGACATTAAGCTATAATTCCAAACACACCTTATTACAACCGATTTGAACTTTTCAACCGGCTAACCACCGATCTAGCATATTTTATCACTTACACCGATTAATATTATCCTAATTACTACCGAGTGCAGTTTAAAAGGTTTAATGATCACAATTTCAAGTTCAAATACAAACCGCAAAACCGACTAAGAAATGAAACCGATACAACTTACAAATGCCCAAGCAAGTTTGTGCGGCTTAATCCAAACCCAATACCTACTACTCTATATCAATTCCAACCCATTTCCAAGCACTGCATCATCCATTTCCAAACTTATACCCATATTGCTTCATCAATTGACTTTCGTTGACTTTTAGCACTTTTGATTGAATCTGAATAACAAGCTTACAAAAAGCTATATTAAGCTTAAATAAGCATATTTGAACTAATATAAAGCTTCTTGGAGCTTAAGTAGTAGAGCTTTGAAACTCAAATCTTTAACAATGATGAAACCGAAAACATGAAACTTGAATGAACTTTTAATTAAAATTTGAAAATGAGTTATAATGACTAAATGGCTTAGTCTTAGTACAATAAAGCTTGAGATTACAGATTTAAAAGCTAATTAATACATTTTAAGAAAAAACGACATTACATAAATTTAAAACTAAGTATCGCTTCTTTCTCCTTTGCTTCTCTTCCTCTTTATACTCCCAATAGCTTCCAATGCGTGTCCTTCCGATTGATTCCCACTAAAATCTTGGTAAATGGATGATTTAGAGCAATCTAGTCAGCCCACGCTTTTACGGAAAAGCTTTTAAGCGTGGCTCTGTGTTTTAGCAACTAGGGGGTGGCATTTAATGTGGAGGTTGTATTTGATGATGGGGTGGTGGAAAGGTTGAGGCGACGAGGAAGGCCCGCTAAGTGGCAACTCGCCTGGAAAAACAGTAGGTGAGGCGGGTAAATGCAAAGGTTTTGACTTTGGTTGACCTGGGGGTCCAAAAACAGGAGTGACAGGGGCCAAAATGTTATATATGCGGGGGTCAAAGGCATTTTGACAAGGCTTGGTATATGTTTAAATGACAAGGACCAAAACTGACTTTCTTGATATTTGAAGGACCAATTCTGCCATTTTTCCAAAGTTCTCACAAGGGTTACTTTTGACAAATTTCAATAGTACAAGGACCAGTTTTGACATTTTCAAATTTCTAGAGACTAAACTTGACATTTTTGAAAGTTAAAGGACCTAAGTTGTAATTTTGTAAATTTCAATCTCAAGGACCAATTTTGACAACTTAGGAATCCCTAGGGACTTGAAATGATATTTTTCTTCATTTGGTTTTACCAGGGACTGTTTTTGACAACTTTTGAAACTTGGGGGACTAAAACTGCCAATTATGCAAACTTGATACTTTTTCACCGATTTTGATATTTTTGCTTCTAAAACACATAAAACACTTATTTGTGATATTTTTATCATTTTGATGCATTTAAAGTGTTTTCGGATGTTTTGCAGCTTTAATTGAGATAAAATGATGAGTATTTTAGACACTCATCAATCCCCCACACTAAGATATTGCTAGTCCCTAGCAATGTTTTGAGAAAAATTTAATGGATTTCATCTCTTTACCAAAAGCCATTACTTCTCGAGTAGCCAAATGTTTCAGTTCAAGTAAGAACCTTGGTACACCGATAACCAAATGATTTTGAGCAAATCACCAAATTTTCCAACGATTTGATTTGTCTTTACCAGAAGCCGCTTGCTTCTGGACTAGCCAACTCTTAGATAAAATATCTTTGGTGAGTCGATTACCAATTATGGTTTTCCAACCGCCTTTACCACAAGCCATAAACTGCAGGCTAGCCAACTCTTTACTTTAAGGATATGGTGAAATGAATACCATACAATTTTGGGCAAATTGCAAGTCACAACGGATTTAAGATATCTTTACCAAGAGCCGTTTGCTCCTGAATTAGCCAATCCTTTTGTTTATTAGACAAGGCGGACTGATAACCACAAGATCAGTAGTGAAAAACACTTACCCAAAAAAATTTTGGCCAAAATGGGGAATTGGATGGTGTAATTACATGATAAAATTCGTGAGATTTCCCCCCCACACTTAGAAATGAATATTGCCCTCAATATTCAAAGTACCGGGCGGTTATGCCGAAACATAGAACGTAAAAGGGAAATACTACGGCCATTATTTAGCAAGGATTTTTTTGAAACTTTTATATATACACAACATGTGGGGCATCTCCCCACACTAGGGTGGTACACACGGGTGAAAACCCATGTTTAGCTACTGTTTTGATTACCGAGTCGCTAGCTTGACTCGATCCCCGCATTTATTGGTTCATGGGGAAAGTTTGTAGATCCTGGACAATCACAGGAGGAATGTCCTCTCCAAAATAATGTTTCAACCGATGACCATTTACTTTAAAGTTTGGACCATCGGGTTGAGATAACTCAATGGTGCCATAAGGATAAACCTTAGTGATAGTAAATGGACCGCACCAACGGATTTAAGCTTTCCCGAGAAAATCTTCAATCTTGAATTGAAAAGAAGGACTCGATCCCCAACGCTGAAAACACGGTTCTTGATTTTAGAGTCATGAATCTTCTTTGTCTTTTGTTTGTAGATCAAAGAGTTTCAGATGCTTGATCACGAAGTTCATTTAATTCATTCATTTGAACTTTCCGTGATCACCATCGCTCGAATATCGGTTGGCATGTTTCAAGGCCCAAGACGCCTTTCGTGCTCGCTCAACCGGATGATACCCTTTCCGTACACAAGCTTGTATGGAGTACACAGATGGGTGTTTTATAAGTCGCACGGAAGGCCCGAGTGCGTCATCTAGCTTATCCGACCAAGAGGCACGGTTTTCACCAACCGCCCTCTCAAGAATTCTTTTTATCCCCCGGTTAGAAACTTCCACTTGCCCACTTGTTCGGGGTGATACGCTAGAGAGAGACGTGAGTTACACCATACTCGCATGACTCTTTCAAATTGGTCATTGCAGAAATGCGTACCACGATCACTGATTATGGCTCGTGGAGTTCCAAACCTAGCAAAAAGAGATTTCAAGAATTTCACAACAACTCGGGCATCATTGGTAGGTAAAGCCTTAGCTTCAACCCATTTTGACAAGTAGTCAACGACCACGAGTATGTACTTATTACCGCGAGAAGAAGGAAATGGCCCCATAAAGTCAATGCCCCAGATGTCAAAAATCTCACACACTTGAATAGCGCTTTTGGCATTTCATTTCTTTAGAGATATTCCCTGACGCTTGACACGCTGGCTTTGACAAACGCATCCTTATAGATAGTGGGCCAATTAAACCCGGAATCAAACACCTTCTTGGCGGTGTAGTTGGGGCTATGATGTCCCCAAGAGGTCCGGAATGGCAAGCTTTGAGAATGTCAATAGCTTCCCGACCATATACACATCGATGACTTGATCCGCCGAAATTTTAAACAAGTAGGGTCGTCCCAAGTAATGTTTTACATCTTTAAAGAATTTGTTCTTCGCTGGGACGACATCCCTTTCACTATGAAGTTACCCGCATGGTAATTTGCAAAGTCGCAAGCCATGGGTAGAAGAGTCCACCGAAAAGAAACCGCATTGAGTGTCTCGAGAGGAAATGTTTCATTTATTTCCTTTTTTCTCGAAAACATCTTGGTGAGGGTTCTCTAATCGGGACAGATGATCGCCAACTGAGGTTCTCCTCCTTTTTATCACGTATAATGATATCAAATTCTTGGAGGAGAACCCAACGGAGCAATCTCGGCTTTGCATCTTGTTTTGCAAAGAGATATTTGGGAGTCGAGTGATCCCGTATACACCACGATTTAGTCAAGATGAGGTATGGCGAAACTTTTCAAACGCATACACCACAGCTAATAGTTCTTTTCTCGTAGTGGTGTAATGGGTTTGAGCTTCATCATAGTCTTACTTCATGCGTAGTGTATAGGTTGAAAATGCTTTGTTTTCGCGTTGCCCCAAGACCGCACCGATAGCAAAATCACTTGCATCGCATTATGAGCTCAAAGGGTAAATCCCGCAGTCGGGGCAACTAGAATGGGTGCTGCTTTTTCTTTAGTGTTTCAAAAGCTTCGACGACTCAGAGAAGATAAAAGGGGCTTCTTTTTCAAGAAGATGGGTCATAGGCCGAGCGATTTTGGAAAAATCTTGTATGAATCTGCGATAAAACCCGGCATGACCAAGAAAACTCCTAATACCTTTGACGGTAGTAGGATGAGGCAGTTTAGCAATAACATCAACTTTTGCTCTATCTACCTCAATCCCGTTTTTTGAAATTTTATGGCCAAGGACTATGCCTTGTTTGACCATAAAGTGGCTCTTCTCCCAATTTAGATAGAGATTGGTGTCTTCACACCGTTTTAGCATTTTGTCTAAATGGGAGAGACAAGTCTGAAATGAGTCCCCAATGACTGAGAAGTCATCCATAAACACCTCCATTGTTTCCCCGATCATGTCGTGGAATATGGCTATCATACATCGCTGGAACGCGCGAGCATTACATAAGCCAAAAGGCATACGTTTGTAGGCAAAAGTTCCGTGTATGGGAATGTGGTCTTCTTGATCATGTGGATCAATGGGGATCTCGAAGTAACCCGAGAAACCATCAAGGAAACAATAGTACTCATTCCCCGCTAATCTCTCAAGCATCGGTCCATGAAGGGTAAGGGAAAATGGTCTTTACGGTGGCCATTCAACTTACGATAGTCAATACACACACGCCATCCCGTAACCAAATGAGTTGGAATTAACTCGCTTTCTTCATTTGCACAAGCTTATGCACCCTTTTTGGAACACAATGAATCAGCTAACCCAAGGACTATCAGAAATCGGGTAAATTAATCCGGCATCAAGAAGTTTGATAACCTCCTGTTTGATAACATCATGGATTTTGGATTCACCCTTCCTCGATGTTGAATCTTGGCTTGAAGTCATCCTCCATCAAGATTTTGTGAGTACAAAAATCGTTGGTTGATACCCTTAATACCGGAGAGTTTCCAAGCAATTGCTTGCTTGTGTGACTTCAAGACCTTTATGAGAGCCTTTTTCATCTTTACTCAAATCTTGAGCAATAATGACAGGCAATTTATCATCACCCTCAAGAAATGCATACTCGAGATGAGGCGGTAAGTCCTTAAGTTCGACTCTCAGAAATTCTTCGCTTTTCTCAACCGACTTGACTTCCTTGCTATGAAGCTCGACGAGGGAGGAGAGAAGTGTCCGATTTAACATTCTCAAGAATAAGAATATCTCCTCCCGAAGTTAATCTCATGGTGATTAATCTCTTCACGAATTGCATCACTAGTGTGAGGGGTTGATGAGTGATCATCTTTAAGCAATTCTCAGAGAAGTATGTCCCCTCAATGTCAATTGGAGCGTGATCAATTTCCCATGGAATAGAATCACTAGCCAAGTATGCTTCAATCTCTTCCAAGATGAAGTCGCCTCAAACCGGAGCGAGAGAAGGAGTAGAATTGGCTATGATAGGTTGAGAAGATGTGGTGGGATCCCCACTCACGGAATTATGAGAATAACCAAGAACTTTGAGAGTACTCTTCGTAGCAACGCCAATGATATCTATGCGCGGTTAACCGACAATCATAGTTTGCGGAGTACCTCGAAGTTTGATCAAGGTTAAAGGTGAGAGCTTCATTACCAACACGTAATGTGATTTCTTGCTCAAATACATCAATGAGCATCTAATTCCCGCTCTCGTGAATCCTCTTCCAACAATGAGAGGAACCCGTGGATCGATCGAAATCAACAACTACAAAGTCACTGGAAAATGGAACTTTCCTACTTTACAAATACGCCCCGGCAATTCCAAGAGGATGGGATATTGTACGATCTGCAAGCTCGAGAGTCATGCATGTAGGAGTAAGGTCCTAAGAGAAATTTTCTTCCATACTCGAATGAGGCATCGTGTTTATGCTTGCACCAAGATCGCTAAGGCAAAGCATTCAACCATTCCTGAAATACACAGGTAAGAGGAATTTTCCAGATCTCCAAGCTTCTGAAGCTTCTTCAAGATAACTGCAGAAAGCGCTTCTCGCTCAGAGGAGTTTTAGCCATTTCAAACACTTTTTCCTTGTTGCTTAACATGTGTTTGAGAGTTGATGCAAACTTGGGCATCAACATGATAGCATCCGCAGAGCTTATGTCAAAATGTAGTTCTTGGAAAATTTGAAAGAATTTTTCCATTTGATGACCGGTTCACGGAGCTTTCGCCATGTAAACGCTATGGGTAAGGAATAGAAGTTTTGGATTTGGGGTTTTCAATGGAGCTACAGGAGGTTCAAAACAACCTCGGATTGGATTTTGGCTTTCGGACAACCCGAGGATGGACATTGTTGGTACTCCGCTTATTAGTAGGAAGTTCCTTGTCCCGTCGCCTCGTGGTTCACTTTCCACTACCTTCGGGAGAGAAGAAGAAGAAGAGGTAGTAGGAATAGCGGTCCATCATAATGAAACACCACTCTGTTGTGATCGCTTTGCACGCCTCGGATTAGCGATCGTGTTGCTAGGTAAAGTACCGGAGCCCTGAGGGTCGATCATTTAAAGATTTCTTTAATCAGCCGATCCACCCACCAACAACCTGTTTGTCTCCTCTTGAGTCTTCATGAATTGCTTTAAAAGCTCATCGATGTTGATACAGAGAGTGGAGGGAAATTTTGAGGTTGTATATTTTGATTATGACCTTGTTGTTGAAAATTCCCTTGATTAGGATTCACATTTCTAAATTGATTTCCTCGATTGAAAATGTTTTGATTAAGGTTTCCTTGATGTTGGAAACCTTGATTGGGTCCGGAATAGAAATTACCTTGGTTTTGATAACCTTGGTTCATTCTAAGTTGGTTCCGATTCGGTTAGGATTCGGTTAAACCGGTGGTGCCTCGATAAGTGTTAGCACGGTATTTTGGTTCATTATGAGGACGGTATGATTACCTCCTTGATTTGAAAGTACCGCTATCGTGATTGGCTTCAAAAGGACTACCATCGGTGGCAGATACTGTAGTATGCATGAGTACCACCACAAGTAACACAAACTTCAACTTTCTTCACTTCACCATATGATGGTGCTTGTGTAAAAGTGACTTTCTTTTGGTTAGCAAGAACCA
This sequence comes from Chrysanthemum makinoi, assembly GCA_910596185.1. Classification (NCBI taxonomy): domain Eukaryota; kingdom Viridiplantae; phylum Streptophyta; class Magnoliopsida; order Asterales; family Asteraceae; genus Chrysanthemum; species Chrysanthemum makinoi. The sequence continues at coordinate 112,562,033 of OU343222.1, read as the reverse complement.
AAGCCTGAACAATATCCGTGAGTTTGTCAATCTTAGCATCGGTGCTAGATGTACTCACGGGAGATGAAGTAGAAGGTCCAGATTAGATCGAGTCGATATGTGTTCGCGGAAAGGACGGACCGGGACTTGTTTTCAATGATTTGCAAGGCTTCTTTGTGGTCTTGCTCAAGAAATTACCTCCCCGCGGAGGCATTCAAAGAGTCTTGATTAGTCCGGTTCGGACCATTGTAGAAAGTATCCATTTGCATTAACTCGGTAAAACCGTGATGCGGACACTTACGAGCAATTCTTTGTAACTATCCCATGCCTCCCAATGATTCATCAAATCTTGAGAGATTTCATTATCTCATTCTTAAGACTTGTAGTTCGGGATGGAGGATAGAATTCGTTAACGAACTTGGTAACTAGATCTTCCCATGTCTCAATGGAACGAGGGGGTTGTTTCTCAAGCCAATTCCGGGCTTGTCCTCTAGAGAAAATGGGAACAGAAGAAGCTTAATTGCTTCATGTGGGACATTCTTGTATTTGATGGTAGATGCAATCTTGTTAAACCATCGAATGTGCAGATCATCCCGCCAAAACCATAGAATTGGCTTTGGGTTACAGATTAAGTAACCCGGTTTTGAGCTCAAAAGTATCACCCGATGGTGGGACAACAATAGCAGCTCCGTAACCCTCGATGGGTGCTTGGAGAAGCTCATTCATCGGCTTGTCTTCTCGCCATTACGGCAGTGGTGGTGGTGGTAAACGTCCTCGCCACGGGAAGGAGCGAACGCCTCTACGTCTACGAGGAATCTTTGCAAGCTCGACAAAGGGACTTGTAGAACTGAAGAACGAGCGCATGCACTAAGTATAAAAATCGTTTCAAAACAAATGCGAAACGACAAGTGAACTTAACCAATAATCACAAATGAAATGGCTTCTTTGAAAAAGGTACACCAAATCACAAGGACACAAAGGCAAGTTTTAAATCGGATGTTCGGGAACTTATTATGGTCACACCCCAGTTAGTAGGTGTACTGCCTTGATTTGCGGTGGTTGATTTTATGTATATATTAAGTACCACTGAAAAGACGTAGGTATGATTTGTGCAAAGGGGTTTAAAACTTTTGGACAATATTTTTGGTATCGTCTCGTTTAACCAAATCGTATTTCTTTAAGAATCACCTTAAAGAAACACAAGCTAGAAAACGTTACGATTGTTTTGTTGTTTTATATTTTGTTTGGTGTTTTTTTTTAACACTTTAGGAAAAGTGTTAATTAACTTTTGATTTTGTTATAACTTTACAAAAAGTTTTACAAAAGGTGGTATATGTGCAAGTACTCGTCTGAAAATGCTTAAAACACGCTTACAAACCGCGCAATGCCAGCCAAAATTTGGTCACAAAACCGCCAAGTTTTCTTACGCAAGCTAGCCACTTGTGAATGGCTAACCGTAAGGAACTTAAAACAGCTCACACACCAAATGCAATTTAGATCAGGAGAATACAGTGGATTCCCGGGTCGTTAAGTCCCACGGAGGATGACTGTTGTTTAACACAATCAGATGTCGAATAATCACTAAGGATAGTGATCAGTAAGGATTTTGAGTTATTTTATAAATTACAGGGACTGAAATGCAAATTAAAGGAAATTAAAAAAGATAAAATATCTTAAATAAACGCTATCACTAATTTTAAACTAATGTTTTTGATTTTATGTTTTTATAAAACTTGAATTAAAAACTACGCGACGTACAAAATAAAATGTGAAACTGAACCAATATTAATCCTAAAAGTATGAAAATGATATTTTTACAAACCTAATGATAAAATAAAATTTTAAGAAAAAGAAAATTATTTTACAACTATTAAATTAATTATTATTAATTAAAAACTAATTTTAACTATTTAATAATAACCTAAATTACAAGAAAATAGGAAATAAAGCTAGAAAAATAAAATTATGACTTGGAAAAATCTAAAATATCAAAAGAGAATTTTCAAAACTATTTTTGTATTTTTCTGATTATTTTTCTATTTTTTATGGATTTTAAACTATTTAAAACTAATTAAATTACTTAAAAATACAAATTAAACTATGAAAAATCTGGAAAAATAATTTTTTTACTTTTTATATTTATCTTAACTTAATAAAAATGAAAAATTATTTTTTTGAAACTTTTCTTAATTAATTGTATTAAATGCTAATTAAAAATGCTTAAAAACTAATTTAAATTAAAAAAAATAGCAAACAGGACAGGAAAAATATGAAAAATTCAAGATAAGCCTAAAATAATATGAGGAATCTAGGAAAAATGGAAAAACAGGGTGTTGTGTGTGAGAAATTGAAACTGCTATTGTAAGTGCTTATAAATAAGCACTTTGAATAAGCCAAATGAACACAACAAAGTACCAAACTGAAACAGAAGCAACAATAAGCTAAAATTACTCAAATGCAACTTATCACAACTGCTCTTAACCTCTGAATTACAAGTTACAAAGATTTGGTTGATTTGAGTTAAATGCTAAAAACAGTTACCAGGTACCTACTTTGAGCTTATGCACAAACTACTCAATAAGCTAAAACTGAAAAGCAAGTGTTGGAACTTACACTAGACCTGGCTGGGACCTTACAAACCAAATATCAGACTATGACAAGCTCTTATGAGCCCTGTGCAAGGGCTGCACAAGACTGAGAAAACTCAGCATAAGCTGAGTTTTGTGAACAGGGCAATTAGGCCCTGTTTGACAAGCTAGTATGGTGCTTATAAAAATTTGATAAAATTCCACAAAAATGACAATAAGAAAGTAGACCAACAGAAGTTTGGAAACCCAAAGTCTCACTTAGATTGGCTCAGAAATGAGTCCAAGAAAATTCTTTTCAGTTGGGCTCAAAACAAGATTTGCAACTTTTGGCTTTTGAAGCAAAAATGAAATTTTGACTTTTTTGAACTTTGAATCCAATGTAAGGACTGATCTTAGTGTTAATGGATGAAGTGAATTTAAAACAAGCTATGTCTATGTATCTTAAACACATAACAAGTCTTTTGATTTCCAAAAACACAACAGTTAAACAGTTAAGGCAGTTGATAGATGATATTAACTTTGAGATTGCACAGGCACAAAATTATGACTGCAATGAGTTCAACTGAACTTAACAAGCATGAACCAACAAATATTATCCACTGCATACACCTCTAAGACAGATTAAGCTATAATTCCAAACATACCTTATTACACTGATTTGAACTTTTCAACTGGCTAACCACTGATCTAGCATATTTTATCACTTACACTGATTAATATTATCCTAATTACTACTGAGTGGACAGGTTTAAAAGGTTTAATGATCACAATTTCAAGTTCAAATACAAACTGCAAACTGACTAAGAAATGAAAACCAGATACAACTTACAAATGCCCAAGCTGTTTGTGCAGCTTAATCCAAACCCAATACCTACTACTCTATATCAATTCCAACCCATTTCCAAGCACTGCATCATCCATTTCCAAACTTATACCCATATTGCTTCATCAGTTGACTTTCGTTGACTTTTAGCACTTTTGATTGAAACTGAATAACAAGCTTACAAAAAGCTATATTAAGCTTAAATAAGCATATTTGAACTAATATAAAGCTTCTTGGAGCTTAAGTAGTAGAGCTTTGAAACTGAAATCTTTAACAGTGAAACTGAAAACATGAAACTTGAATGAACTTTTAATTAAAATTTGAAAATGAGTTATAATGACTAAATGGCTTAGTCTTAGTACAATAAAGCTTGAGATTACAGATTTAAAAGCTAATTAATACATTTTAAGAAAAAACGACATTACATAAATTTAAAAACTAAGTACTGTCTTTCTCCTTTGCTTCTCTTCCTCTTTTATACTCCCAATAGCTTCCACGTGTCCTTCTGATTGATTCCCACTAAAAATCTTGGTAAATGGATGATTTAGGAGCAATCTAGGCCGTCCACGTTTTTGGCGGGAAAAGCAGTTTTAACTGTGGCTCTGTGTTTTAGCAACTAGGGGGGGTGGCATTTAATGTGGAGGGTTGTGATGATGAGGGGGTGGTGGAAAGGTTGAGGTGACTGGAGAAGGCCTGTTGCAGGCAACTTGGGGAAGACAGGTGTACAGGAGGTGGCGGGTAAATGCAAAGGGTTTGACTTTGGTTGACCTGGGGGTCCAAAAACAGGAGTGACAGGGGGCCAAAATGTTATATGGCAGGGGGTCAAAGGCATTTTGACAAGGCTTGGTATATGTTTAAATGACAAGGACCAAAACTGACTTTCTTGATATTTGAGGGACCAATTCTTCCATTTTTCCAAAGTTCTCACAAGGGTTACTTTTGACAAGTTTCAATAGTATAAGGACCAGTTTTGACATTTTCAAATTTCCAGGGACTAAACTTGACATTTTTGAAAGTTAAAGGACCTAAGTTGTAATTGTGTAAATTTCAATCTCAAGGACCAATTTTGACAACTTAGGAATCCCTAGGGACTTGAAATGATATTTTTCTTCATTTGGTTTTACCTGGACCTGTTTATGACAACTTTTGAAACTGGGGACTAAAACTGCCAATTATGCAAACTTGATAATGCTTTTCACCGATTTTGATATTTTTTTGCATTTAAAACACATAAAACACTTATTTGTGATATTTTTATCATTTTGACGCATTTCTAAGTGTTTTCAGATGTTTTTGCAGTTTAATTGGTACAAAAATGATGAGTATTTAGACACTCATCAAAATGCATATTAAAGAAGAAGAAGATGAAGTTTGAAATGACATAAATACCCTTATGGGGGTATCGCATTGGGTGACTTAACGATCGTTAATAACGGCCGTTAGCGAGAGGGACAAACAACGCATAGCGTTTGCCACTTAAGGACGAACGGTGCATTTTTTTTGGTCAAAGGACAAACGGCTGCGGTCAACGCAAACCACAAGGACGAACGATGTAATTTACTCAAAAAAGAATGTGACAACTCGTACTTTCAGGTCATTTCTAAAAACAAACTATTTCATCATTTATCGTAAACTAGGTTTACGAGTATCAAATTCGCGTAACCTTAATGGTTTAGCTGCGAATTCATGAACAATCATCAAGGACATTTCATATAGACTAGGTTTAGTCTACATTTCATTGGCATCATTATCACCATGTTAGTTCATTCATGATTTTTCATTTCACATTAAACGCGTAATTTTCATATTAAATAAACACTATCGCGTAATTAATTATTTTGAACAATTGATCCATTACTTCCCAAAAATTTTCCCGATATATTTTTATACTCATATTAGTTTATAAAAATAATATTTTGAGTTTACCCAGTGTTTTAAATTTATTTTGTATATAAATTGTTAAATTTGTATTATTACGACGTTTTTCTTAAAAACCACACGACAATTATTATTTCACTCAAATTTTGCAAGAAATGTATTTTTACGATTTTTATGACTACAATATATTTTATCTTGACCCGTGAAAAATTTATTTTTATCTAACACTACTTTAAATATTCAAATGTGTATACAACTTACTAATATTACTTAACAATACTACAAGTTACAACTTATTTTTACTTAACTATCTTTACTTACACATTTACATACATAATAATAAAAAAAAAAAAAAAAAATGTATTATTAAATACATACTTCACCTAAAAGATTTGATAGATTTTCTTTCACTTATATATTCCTACACTCAACCATTTACTCATACAATCAAATAATTCAAGTGAAAAGTCAAGGTTTTCTCTCTTTTTCTTCCTCTCCAAACCGGCCACCATCTTGATCAAGAAGGGGATCACCAAAAATCTTCAAATCAAGTTTTACACAACCTAGATACACTCTTGTTTTAGGTTTTGAAATAAAAACCTAGGGTGTTTAAGATTGAACCTTTGTTCTTTTCACCTCATCAAGTAACTAGTAAGCATATCATCTTCATTTTTCATCTTTCATTATCATTTTATATTTATCTCATCATTTTTGAGCAAAGCATGCAAGACTTATGGAGGTTTATACCATTTTTACATTGTTTTTAGAGTTATACATATATAAGTCATCCTATAATTTATCCCTTGTATTATATCATTCTTGGTGATGTCTAGGAACCCATGACACCCTAAGAAGGTGTATGGTAGGATTAGAATAGCTTCGGAGTTGTTTTGAAGGGATTGGAATAGGTTTAGCACGAGAAAAACTCTTTTCGACAAGTCTTAAAAAGGGTCTGATCTTATTTTGTAAATCTGGAAAATCCGACAGTAGACATAAATTTTTGGCCTAGATATTTAGAAAATATACTTTAAAACGAAACCGTGGCCGCTTGAACGGATTAAAACGGAGCTATAACGAAGAAGTTATGAATTTTTCAAGTTTGACGACGAAAATATATATATCCTGAAAATTTCTGCTTTTTGTTTTGTATGAGTCAAAAACGAGTCTTGCGTTATAAATTATTTCGACTTATCAAAATATATTAGTATACTTTGATACGAAGCTAAGGACGATAATAATGAGAAAACGGATTTGTAGAACTTAAACTATACACGTTTACACAAAATTGCCGTAACTTTATTATTTACGAAAAACTATATTATTTTTATTAGACAAGTGTTACGGTAAACAAGTGACCATATTGAAGGCTATTTTTAACGTTGACGTAGAACTTTTTGTAACGAGATGTCTTCTAATAAAAGTGAGATCACCAAGCATATTTTTCAAAATGACCAACCGTTTGTATAGCGGAGTTGTAATGAATTAACTACGGTTGTTTAAACTTTGCCGAAATTCACTTTTAAACTACATTTTGGACAAAATCACCATACTTAACCTATATTTTTCTTTATGAACGAGACCTCTAGGATAAAAACTTAAATGCCAAAACTTTTAGATTATGATACAAGCTTTCCAAAACCGTTGAGTTCGTTTCCTAACGTTCGACGTACACCATTTTACGACTAGCTTTTCGAGGCCATTTTAGTCACTTTCATGAAATTTCCAACGACATTATTTTACGACGAAAAGTTATAATTTCATAATAAATCATTAAGAAACTATTGTAGGATGACATTTTGACGTAAATACTTGTAAAGTAATTTAAGAATGGTCAAGACGTCAAAAGAGTATTTTTCGACGATAAGTATTATTTTCAAAACTCACAAATGGTATAAATAACATACGAAATGCATGCATAACATTACATCATAACTCAATACGTATCATAACATTCACAATAGGTCACGGTCAGAGGTTGCGCCTCATTTCAGTATTGCCATTATATCATCATAATCATTGCAACAGGTGAGTTTTCATAGCCCCGATTTATTCAAGTTTTTACTTTATTTCAAACCTACGGGGGAGAATACATTGCACACCATTTTTATTACGCTACCAAGTATGTCAAATTCATTATATTGCTTAAGTTACTGCATTGCCAGTTAAATGTCCCCATTTCATAAGCATGAACCGTTAATTTCCTAGAAGCGTGGGTGAGTGGATAGATCTATCGAGGGTGACACCTCCATCCGGTTGTGGATCCCAACTAGTCATACGGATGCATTTCATTTCATAAACATTATTTGAGTTGTTTGGCAAGACACTCTGTTGGGGCGAACATCACGAGCTTCTGTCATGTGCTTAAGCAATTGTACCATTTTTTTGTGACGACATTGTCATACATATTTTATACTTGTGGTAGTCGTATTAACATTTACATAAACTCTATGAACTCACTCAACCATTGTGTTGACACTTTTAGCAATGTATTTTCGTGTAACTAAGACACTTCATGGCATGCATTTGGACACATCATGGAGTCGCGATGACGACTCGTCTCACTTGGGTTTTACGCACTTTAAAACATCGTTTGAATTGTAACAAACTTATTTCCGCACAAGTTGATTTTCATTTGGGACCTATACATTGTAAACTCTGATTGTTTTATTAAATCAAACGATGTTCTTTTCAAACGACACTTTAGGTCGTTCAATATAATTGTGATTGTGATGCTATGACAGTCAATCCCCAGGAATTCCATTCCGCTGCAAAACAGGTAATTGGGGGTGTGACAGATTGGCATCAGAGCTTCGGTTATAGAGAACTAGGTTGCATCATTGACCCTAGACTATAACTACATCATCATAGCATCTCATCATTTCATCATAAGTGCATGTTCACTTTGCATGCGATTTATACGTACATTTTTCGAGTTATTTACTTTCATT
>OU343222.1:112481160-112553717 GCA_910596185.1 Chrysanthemum makinoi | reverse complement strand
GATCGTGTTGCTTAACAAAACCAATCTCAAATGGTTCATCCTCAACAAATAACTCACCACAAGATGCTTCCATAATAGCACCCCCCCTCATCACCAACAAGCACACCAACTTCATCACCACCTAAAATAACTCTTTTGGAACTCCTTAAGACTCCAACAAGATCTAACCAACCTAAAGAAAAAGAATTAGTCTTTTCAAAACCCCCCACATCTCCAAATACTATATTTCAAGATCTTGAAACATCACCACCATTAGCTCCCATCACATTACAAGAACATCTAGGTTCTTTTCAACCACCACTTACAAACATTCCGGATATTGATCCATATTTTTCTATTTTTCCACCACAACTTCCGCATAACTCAAATCAAAACAACCCGGAAAACTTTCGCACTCATTACCCACATCATTTACATTGTGAACATTGCCAATCCACTAGGGAAATTGCAATAGAAGTTAGGGAAGAAATGCGCTTCATACTCAACCTCATCCTTGATCGCATCAATACCATTACTCATCAAAACCTCCATCCATAACCTTATGCAAGCATGGAAGGAATCACTACTACTATTTTCTACTTTTAGTATTATTTTTCTTTTGAAGTCATTTTCAAGAACAAGTCTTGTTCTTATTTTACATGCTTGTAAGTGGCATACATACCACTACAATTTGTTGTTTTATTACAAGGCCTTGTTTACATACCTTGGCTCCCAATCTTGATTCTCCGCAACCACAAGATTATATAAGCATGTTACTAACCTTTTTTTGTAGGATTTTTATTTTTCTTCACTTGACGCCCCAAACAAGGGGGAGCTACCGTCAAGGGGAGTTAGCGATACGTGGACTAATTTTTCCACACTTTTATGTTTATTTCTTCTAAGGGTTAACTTTTTGTTTCGACAAAAAGGGGGAGAAGAAGTAAAACTTAGGGCTTTCAAAACTTACATCTATTCTTAAGTTTTACTCATCATAACATTATGTCATTATGTTTTGTCATCAACAAAAAGGGGGAGATTGTTAATACAAATAAACCGTAAAACGTTTATTAATATTTTGCGATCTCTTTGTGTTTTGTTGATAACAAATGTAATGTTATCTTAAGTATAATTATAAGGATACATGTTATTTTTGTAAAGCATTTACATATAGCCATTTAAATACAAAATGTAATAATTAAGCATTTGTTGTAATAGTTTATTAGGATGGGTAAAACCATAACCCATGGATCTTAACCCATACCAAAGAAGACTAGATACAATGTATACTTAGATACATTGAATCTAAAGAAAACCCATGGACCAACCCATAACCCATGACCCATAACCAAAAACCCATGGGCAAAGAGGAGCATTCCACGGATCCCTAGGTTTACACTAGACGGATCCCAAGTGGAAGGGATCCGGGATCCGAACAAAGTGAAGAATTTTGCCTATAAATAGAGAGCCATTTCTTCATTCTAACTCACCCTCTTCTTACTAAATCTCTCATACACTCTCATTCTCTTCTAACATATAGATCACTTGATCTAGAGAGTTGTTCTTCTTTCTTTCTATTTGTGATCCTCATATAGGTCCTCTCTAAGGCGAGATCACGAGCATTCTACAAGTCATCCAAGCAAGGGGTCCTTGATTGATTTGTCACTCCGCAAGATTTCAGAGCAAAGATCTTGTATTAGTTATTTCACATATTTGTTGTGTAATAGTTGTGTTGGTTTGGTCCACCGTGCTACTGACTGCATTTAGCTTTGTACCGAAAAAGTGCAACGCTGTGAAGGCTTCTTCACCAAGTGAAGGAGTTTGTTGACATAGTGCTTGAACTCTCGAGTAGGTGACTCGGGGAGTGGAGTAGGGCAAGGAAGGTGTCCTTGTAGCCGAACCACTATAAATCGGTTGTGTCATTTCTATCCCTTAACTCTATTTATTTGCTTGCATTATCATTAGATCTATACGTTCTCAACATCCATACGATTTCACATAATATTGAATCTAAAGTTTTTGAAATCAACTTAAAATCGGCAAAACTATTCAACCCCCCCTTCTAGTTTTCCACACAAATAATTTCTTACATTTGTTCGAAGGGGCCATTAGAATGCAGAAGTGGGTTATGCCTGTAGCCTGCCACATGTTCACGATACCGCTAGACTCCTCGCCAGATATGGTGGAATGGGCGTAAAGGCAGCATAGTGAATTTGATGATCTCAAGACTAAATTTAGATCACACTTCAAACCCGTTGGTGAAGAAGTTCACAAGGACTCATTTGATGTACACAATATTAAAAAAAGGAAAAGAGAGCACTATGGCTGTTACAAGATATAAAGATGACACCTTGTAGATTCTGGTCTCAATACGAAGACCAAGCATCTCCGTTTTGTGCATGGCTCGAAACAAAAGTCTGGTGGAATTTTTATCCACTGACCTTCCCACAACATACAAGAGCTTAATGGAGAAGACATACACCTGGATCAAAGCCAAAGAGGTAGCCACTAATGGGGCTTCGATGGAAAACAAGGAGAGTCACAACAAGTTTCCAAAGCACTCTTCATAGGAAGGGTCCAAAAACAGACACAAAGGCAGGGACAAGTTCACACCCTACAACAAGAACGCCAATCACGGACTCTTGGCGAATTTGTCTAAATCTCCAAGGGAAATACTTGCTACGGAAAGGGCTGCGAAGGCATTCGAACCTCCCCCTCGTATGACAAGTAAAGGTAGAAGCAGGGATACAACCAAATACTGCTACTTCCACGAAGATTATGGTCACAAAATCGATAGTTTCCGAGAGCTCAAAAGACAGGTAGAAGAGGCCGTAAAGTCAGGTCAATTAGGACATTTGGTGAAGGGTGTAAAGAAAGGTAAAGAGAAGGTCTCCTACACATAGTTGGGGAAGGACACTACGCCTGTTGAGGCTTCTATTCTCATGGTTCACAGAGACGAGTCCGGGTTAAAGAGAAAAGTAGCAGAGAAAGGATTATGTGGTGTAGGGGACGTAACGTTCCCTTCGATCGATGGTAGGGTTTTTTCGAATGACCCTGTGGTCATCAAGGTCTTAATCTCCAACGGGGAAGTAAACAGAGCCTACTTGGACTGCGGAAGCTCCTACGAAGTCATATATGAGCATTGTTTCCTAAAGCTCAAGCCTTCGATACGATCGAAGAGGGTAGACTCGAAGATACCCCTGGTGGGATTCTCAAGGGAGCATTCATGGCCTCTGAGAGAAGTCCCTTTAGAGGTAACAATCGGAGAAGGAAAGTTAACAAGAACAGAAACTTTGGTTTTCGAAATCGTAAGGTCCGATTCTCCCTACAACCTGTTGATAGGAAGGACCGCCATGCAGAAGATGGGTATTGTTGTCTCCACCATACATGCGGCGGTCAAATTCCAAACACCCTACGGTATTGGAACGATATTCTCTAGCTACAGTACGAGGAGGCCAACGAATGTGGAAAAAAGAGTCAGACAAAGTCCTGAAGAGGTTCTGAAGGATATTCTTGGTTGCGCCAATGCCGAAGAGCGTATCGTAGTAAATGACTTACATCCATAACAGACGGTAGTCATCGGAAAACAACTCCCTGCCAGCTTTAAGGCAGAAGTGGAGAAGTTACTTAGAGCTAACGCAGACGTCTTCGCATGGACATACTCAGATATGAAGGGAGTCCCAAGAACCCTCATCATAGACGGAAAGCCCTTCGGTATCGAGCATAAGCTCAACAAGTTCAAGCACATAGAGCCTATAAAGCAGAAACGCCGAAGCCTTGCACCAGAAAGAAATGCAGCAACATGGAAGGAGGTGGATGAACTCGTACGAGCAGGTATACTCAGGGAAGTGAAGTACCAAACCTGGGTAGCCAACCCTGTGATGGTTAAGAAGCATGGTAGAGGATGGCGAATGTGCATGGATTTCACCGACATCAACAAAGCCTGTCCGAAGGACTGTTATCCTCTACCAGAAATTGATTGGAAGGTGGACTCCTTATCAGGATTCTGACTGAAATGCTTCCTGGATGCTTACAAGGGGTACCACCAGATACAGATGAAAGAGCAAGGTGAGGAGAAAACAACCTTCTTCACAAGAAAAGGTGTGTACTGCTACAAAAAGATGCCCTTCGGTCTGAAAAATGCAGGCGCCTATCAAAGGCTAGTAGACAAAGCCTTCAGCAAGAAAATAGGAAGGAACCTCGAAGCATACCTAGACGACATGGTCATCAAAAGCAAAACAGAGGAAGACCTACTCTCTGACATAAAAGAAACTTTCGATCAGCTCCACGCCATCAACATGAAGTGAAACCATAAGAAATCTTCCTTCGGTGTGGAAGAAGGACAATTCTTGGGACATCTGATCACAAAGCAAGGCATTAAAGCCAACCCTTCGAAGGTCAAAGCCATCACAGTAATCTACAGTCCTAAGTCCCTAGGATGTGCAAAGTTTGAGCGGAGTTTTAGCGCCCTCGCCAGATTTTATCGAAGGGTGCAGATAGGTCCTTACCCTTATTCAAAACACTTAAAGGCTGCACAGACAAAAAGACATTCCAATGGAGCGTAGATGCGGAAGCTACCTTCCAAAAGCTGAAGGAGTTTATGGCGATTCGGCCAACACTCATCACTTCCAATCAGCGAAGTGTTGTTCATGTACATCGCAACCTCCTTCCGAAGTATCGTGTTGTTTTGTTGGCAAAAGGGAAAAAGCAAATCCTTATCTACTTTGTTAGTCGAGTCCTCCAAGGAGCTGAGCTAAATTATCCGGAGCTAGAAAAATTAATCCTAGCTCTGGTTCATGTTGCAAGACGCCTTCGAAGGTATTTCCAAGCTCATCCCATAATTGTGCATCGATACTGACAAGCAGAGATAATGCCGGGCCAAAGAACGGAAGAACATCTAAATGGGCTATTGAGCTAGGGGAGCATGAAATCGAATACAAGGGTAGAAACTCAGTCAAGGGGCGAATACTGGCAGATTTCTTAGCGGAGACACCCTCCGAGCCCAAACAGGACAACAAAGCTGCTGAAAAGAAGCTTGCAAAAGTAAACGAAGGATGGAAGCTTTACACCGATGGGGCTTCTAGCTCCGACGGATCAGGAGCAGGTTTAATGTTAGTCAGCCCAGAAGGAAAGGAGTATACTTATGCACTCCGCTTCGAATTTGATGCTACTAACAATGAGGCGAAATATGAAGCACTGCTAGCAGGCCTCCGACTGGCTAAAGACATGGAGGTACATGATTTGGCTATCTTCGTTGACTCACAACTGGTGGCAAACCAGATCAAGGGTTCTTACAAAGCGAGACAACCTGTTATTAAGCAATACCTAGATAAAGCCAAGGAGATGCTCGAAGGATTTAATTCCTACGACATAGAGCACGTTCGATAAAACCAAAACAAAAAGGCATATGCACTCAGCAAGTTGGCCTCAATGGCATTCGCACATCTCACAAAGGAAGTTCTGGTCGAAGTATTGGCAGAACGGTCAATCATCAGAAAAGAAGTAGCTGATGTAATCCTAGAAGACGAGTCAAGCTGGATGACTCCAATCAGAGAATAGTTGATAAGTGGCATCCTGCCGGAGGACCCAAACCTCCCATAAAAGGTCCGCATTAAGGCACCACAATACAGGATCATGGGGAATTATCTATACATAAGGTCCTTCCTGTCTTCATGGCTCCGTTGTGTAGGACCTAGGCAAGCTTCGAACATCATTCAGGAGGTTCATGAAGGATCTTGCGTTTTGCACGCAGGACCCCGCTCCGTTGTTTCCAAGATAATAAAAATAGGGTACTACTAGCCTTCGATGCATGATGAGTGTGTAAATACTCATCATTTTTAGTCAAATCTGAACTGCAAAACGTCTAAAAATGCTCAGAAATGCATCAAAATACTGAAAATATTCCAAAATTGCATTTTATATGTTTCCGATGCAAAATGTTCAAAATCAGATGAAAAATGAGCTAAGTTTGCATAATTGGCGGTTCAGGTCCCCAAGTTTCTAAAATTGTCAAAAATAGTCCTCGAGTCAAAATTTTCAAAAGAAAAATCACCAAAGGTCCTTTTAATATCATAACTTGTCAAATTTAGTCCTTTGGTGAAAAATATAAAAAGTTTGAGAAATTACAAGTTTGGTCCTCCAACTTTGAAAATTGGCAAAAATGGCCCTTGGAAAATTGGAAAATGTCAAGTTTGGTCCTTGCATTACTGAAACTTGTCACTTTTAGTCCTTGGGCAACTTTGAGAGAATGGCGTGATGGTCCTTGAAGTTTGAAATTTGCAACATTGGTCCCTATGATATTTAAGCCTTTAAACCATTTTGGACCCTAACCAAAACCCATATGACCCCTGTCAAATAACAATTTGGACCCTTTGATTATTACTCCCCGGTCAATCCAAAAGTCAAACAAACAGCCCTATGCCCGCCTTTTCCTTCTTCCCCAACATATAGCCTGTAACACCATCCCCGGCAGCGGCGCCAAAAATTTGATGCGTGCCAAACAGTCAAGCTAAATCACTCAAGCCTGCCACTTGTGAATGGCATACCGTAATCATCTTAAAGCCAACGAATGCAATGAAGATCGAGGAGGAGTATAGTGTTTCCAAGTCGTTATGTCCGGCCGAAGCGTAGTCAATGATCACCAAACGTATAGTGATCGCGAGATTTGAACGGAAAAAGGAGATTGTGAATTATTATAACTACAGAAGAAGGACATAAACTACAAGGGCTAATTGTCTTACGTTTAGCAGATTAGTGATTTGGATATTCACTCCTTGTTTATACCATCTGTATGTATTTGTATTTTCTTTTAAAAAATCAAAAACCCAAAAAGATTTTCTTTCTTATTTTTACAAAATGTTTATCCAAAAATCCAAAAAGATTCTTCTTATCCATGTTATCTGTTTGATTCTTTCTCTCGTATCCTCTAAACGTTTAATTCTATCTTCCTGATCCTCTTTGTGTTTAATTCTGATGGAATCATCGATTCCTTGTGTCGATGTGGAGAACCGCTTTTGTTCACCGTGTCGTTGGTAATGCGTCGCGAAAGCGATGCGGTAATGACATTCATATACGGAAGTTGTTTGTTTTCGCGGTTCGAGGAATTCATGTTCTTATGATCAAAATTTTTCAATGAGCGAAAAATTTCTCCGACTACCACCCCACTGACCCCAAAATTTTTAGTTCAATCGGCCAGATTGCTATGGTTGTGGTGATCCGTTAGTTGATTTTCGATGTCAACGATGTTCTTGCGAGAGGTGTGGAAATGATCTTACGGATGGATTTTGTTCGCTTTTGTGCTTCGGAAAACTCATGCACTTATCCGAACTTTTCCAATTATCCTCAAAACAATTTTAGCCACCCTCCTCAGTATTCATTTGAGCAAGAACCGTGCTATCAAAGTTTTAATGACACATCGTTTTCGATATGTACCGAATTTTTCTTGCACAAATTGTGGAGGTCCTCTTCAATGTCAACCGTGGAATCAAAATTACTATACTTCCGGTTTTGACAATTTCCAACCTCCACAAAGACCATACGGTTCAAACCCCACCTGAGCCGTTGCCTAAAGAAACCTCCCAAGATTTTGAAACCGCAATGAAAAAACTTGATGATATAATTCAAAACCTAAGAATCAAGTGAGTGGTGAAAAACCATGGGAGAATTGCTAACCGAAGAACGGGAGGCTGTAAATCTAGGGAAGAATTATTAGCCAGAGCATGCGGCTCAGAAGCGTTCCAATTCATAAAGGCGGCTCTATATGATGATGACGGGGAGGGTTTTTATCCTTTTAAGAATATTATTTCTCAACCCCTGGTCGGTTGATATCTGGCAGTTGAGATTCCATCTCAAACAAGCTGCTATCACACGATATTCCCTCACTCTGCGAACATGGGGGCGAGCATCTTGACCTGTTCTGAAAAGGAATCGGACGAATTCATAAAGTCTAGTGTTGAGAACCTTGTCCCAATCCGAAAGAGTCACGAGAACTTCGATCATATGTGTGATTCTTCTTCTCTGAGTGTTCAACGATCAATTTGAGACTTTCTCGATGGTAGCATTGCTTCTTATGGAAACATTGAGTATGTTGAGGCATCTCTTCCATGCGATGCTTATCCTCTTCTTGAGGAGTTCACCGATGAACTCACTCACATCAATCCACTTTCATCGGAAAGTGATGATAGTCTCTTTGATTTCGGCGATCACGGGAGAGATTGAAAGCCTCCTTTATAATGATCGTTCACTCACTTCTCACCCTAACAGTCCAATAGAGAATGTTGATCACTTTGTTCTTGAAGCGTTCAAAACAACTCTCACTAATCCTCTATTTGAATTCGACTCTAAATTCACTTTAATTCGAGAATCCACTCTTTGATATCCAGTTGAGGATAGTGATGAGTCTGATGGAACAAGAGTTCACAATTCACATCATGTGAATGATTCTCTTCATGAGGGATTACGTAGATGAACTCATCATATCATGACTCCTTAGGAGTATGATAAACGGATGGCAAAATCATGATCGGGAAAAGTTCTCAATCATGAGGTTTGTATTTCTATGACAAATTTTCCAACCTCCCTCGGATGCTTTCCAAGCCAAAGAGCTCAACCAATAAAATCCAAATAAGTGCAGCGCACTTGATCTGAGAAGAAGATCTTATCATGATGCGTCATCATGATTTTCCTTCTTTCTTCACCTACACGGTGACTTCTTTTCTTCTTCACTCCTTGAGTGAAGATACCATCTTTGACCCGGCATTTCCATGTACCATTATCTTGAGCGGAATATATCTCATGGTGTGGAACTTTCACGTGTTCAATGTTTATCAAACATCTTGAATGATAGTCCGATGGAGATTGTTTCTTCCACTTTGCTTCCCCATGAACCAATGAATCACGATTGAGTCAAGCTAGCGACTTCGGTAATCCAAAAACATTAGCTAAACATGGGTTTTCACCCATGTGTTCCCTCTAGTGTGGGGGAGTTACCCATATTATATATATATATAGTATTCTAAAAAATCAAATAATGGCGTAGTATTTCCTTTTCACGTTCTTTGTTTTAGGCATAACCATGCGGTACTTTGAATATTGAGGGCAATATTCATTTCTAAGTGGAAATTCTCAGAATTTATCATGTATGATCTACAATTCCGTTTTTGGCCAAATTTTTTTGGAGTAAGTGTTTTGCACTTACTCAATTGGTTATCAATCCGCCTTGTCTAATAAACTAAAGGATTGGCTAATCCGAGAACAAGCGGCTCTTGGTAAAGATATCTCAAATCCGTTGACGGCTTGCAATTTGCCCAAATTGTATGGTATTGACTCACCATATCCTTAAAAGTGAAGAGTTGGCTAGCATAAGTTTATGGCTTGTGGTAAAGGCTGATGGAAAAACCATAATTGGTAATCAGCTCAACAAAGATAATGTTGATAATTTATCTAAGAGTTGGCTAGTCGAACAAGCGGCTACGTAAAACAAATCAAAACGTTGAAACGGTGGTTTGCTCAAAATCACATGGTTATCGGTGTACCATGGTTCTTACTTGAGCTGAAACATTTGGCTACTCCAGGAGTAATGGCTTTTGGTAAAGAGATTCAAATCCATTAAGTTTTCTCAAAATATTTCTAGGGACTAGCAATAGTTTAGTGTGGGGATTGATGAGTGTGTAAATACTCATCATTTTTAGTCAAATCGAGCTAAAGCGTCTAAAAATGCTCGAAATGCATCAAAATCTTGAAAATATTCCAAAATTGCATTTTATATGTTTGGATGCAAAATGTTCAAAATCGGATGAAAAATGAGCAAAGTTTGCATAATTGGCGATTTAGGTCCCCAAGTTTCTAAAATTGTCAAAAATAGTCCACAGTCAAAATTTTCAAAAGAAAATCAAAAGGTCCTTTTAATATCATAACTTGTCAAATTTAGTCCTTTGGTGAAAAATATAAAAAGTTTGAGAAAATTACAAGTTTGGTCCTCCAACTTTGAAAATTGGCAAAATGGCCTGGAAAATTGGAAAATGTCAAGTTTGGTCCTTGCATTACTGAAACTTGTCACTTTTAGTCCTTGGGCAACTTTGAGAGAAAGCGTGATGGTCCTTGAAGTTTAATTTGCAACATTGGTCTATGATATTTAAGCCTTTAAACCATTTTGGACCCTAAAAACCCATATGCCCCCCCTGTCAAATAACAATTTGGACCCTTTGATTATTACTCGGTCAATCAAAAGTCAAACAAACTGACCCTATGCCGCCTTTTCCTTCCCAAACATATAGCACGTAACACCATCCGTGGCATAAAAAGTGATGCGTGCCAACGGTCAAGCTAAATCACTCGAGCACGCCACTTGTGAATGGCATCAGTAATCATCTTAAAAGCGCTTAAGCTTACCCGAATGCAATGATCGAGGAGGAGTATAGTGTTTCCCAGGTCGTTATGTCCCGGTGATTTGCAATGGATCACCAAGCGTATAGTGATAGCGTTTATTTAATAGATTTTATCTTTTTAACTTTCCTTTAATTTGCATTTTAGCCCTTGTAGTTTATGTCCTTCTTACGTAGTTATAATAATTCACAATCTCCTTTTTCGTTCAAATCTACATGATCACTATCGTTTGGTGATCCATTACTATTCATTTGGGACATAACGACAGGAAACACTATACTCCTCGTCTTCATTATTCGTTAACTTAGCGGTTTAAAGGCGATTACGATTACGCCATTCACAAGTGGCGGGCTTGAGTGATTTAACGGCATTTAGCTATCAATACACAAGGGCCATGTGGACATAATCCAGAAGTGTGGCTTTTCGAGATCCATTCAAGAGTACCAAGGCTACCCAGCGAGGATATGACCTTCGTTACATCCGCATGGCCTTTCAGCCAATGGGGGATAGACATAGTTGGTCCTCTGACCTCTACCAATAGCTCCAAGAGGGGTTAAGTTTCTGGTCGTAGTCATCGATTACTTTACAAAATGGTTCGAAGTCAAGCCTTTAGCATCAATCACAGGGAAACACATGGAGAAATTTGTGTGGGAACACATCATATGCCGATTCGGTGTCCCTCACATCATCATATAAGATAATGGGAAGCAGTTTGCAGAAGGGGTATTTCTCGTGTTTTGTAGAGGTCTAAACATAAAGCAATCCTTCACCTCCTTCTACCATCCATAAGGTAGCGGGTAGGTGGAAGTCACAATAGAGATGTCATCCAAGGCATAGAACGAAGGCTCGGTCGCAGCCACCATGTTTGGGTAGACGAGCTACCCCAAGTACTCTGGACTCATAGGACGCATACGAAGTCCAGCCATGGGGAAACACCTTTTAGCCTGACATACGGCACCGAAGCTGTAATACCTTCGAAAGAAAGTGTTGAAACGGAACATGTCATGAACTTCGAAGCAACAAAAAATGAAGAAAGACTCTGTAGAAATCTGGACTTACTTGAAGAAAGAAGGTAAATCGCCTCAATACGAGAGGCTATTCACAAATAGAAGATTGAAAAATATTACAACAGTAGGGTTCGACCTTCGACATTCAATCTAGGCGGATACGTCCTCCGACTTAACAGTGCAAGCAAAGTTGAGTATCAGGGAAAACTAGGGCCTACATGGGAAGGGCCCTACATGCATTAATAGAAGCATATGGCAACGGAGCCTACAAGCTGGAAACCTTTGATGGAGACACTATTGACAGGACTTGGAATGGCACTACCCTTCGTAAGTTTTATATATAGAACTTACAGTGTCTAAGGACATTTTTACTTTGTTTTCAATCAATGTGTTTGCATTCTTCTCACTTGGGGAAAGAAGCATTAATGGTAGGCGTCCTAGTTTTCATTTCTTAGAATGATGTAATCCTCCCTACCCACTTAATGATATAGCATATTTTCCCTCAAATCTCTTGTTTCGTTCCAATACAACAAAGATTTGTTAGCCAAGTCGTTTTATAAGTTTTAATGTCGAAGGGATGTAACAAGACAAACAATAAGTCTTGATCATAAGCATAACATCCATCTAAACTTCACATTAACTTTCCTAAGTGGTCTTAAGGTATTCCAAGCCTTATGCTACCCAAAGGATGAAGACAGAGTGGGTCGCGACCCTCTGTCAGCAATTAAATTATACGATTGCTATATTCTTGGTGCAGAATTTACACACAATGAGGCTATGCATCTACCATACGCCTTAGGCTGTAAAATAAGTTACGTGCATATGAAACGTACGAGAAGAATCAAACTTAAACAAAATGAGACAATGTCTTCATTAGTAGATATTTTTTAATGCTAGTTCACCTAGCCAAGAGCCCTAAGCCTTAACGATCTGTTCACAAACATTGTCTTAAGGCCATCGCCTTCACCAACACACAAGTTAATTGTTTCATCAGGCCTCAGCCTAGAAAGAGACATGGGACAATTGTTTTAAACATGGTACATACCACCCTGGGGATCAAATTACTACCACATGGTAGCCTTCATCAAACTTTTGAATGAGTGGGATCAGCAGATCTGGGAGATGGAACCTTGGCAGACGGTGTCTTCTTGCTAGGGGATACATGCTGAACTTTCCTAGGCTTCTTCGACAAGAGATCCTCAATGGATGCCGTAGGGTCCTTCGTGGCCTCAGAAAGGAAAGGGAACTCAGCAGTAGACAAAGCATTACTGGCTTCATCATATTCCTTCTCAGCTGTGGATCGGTAATAAGGAACATCTGAAAGTACCACTGGTTTGCCTGTGGCTGCTACCTCCTCAAGAGTGGTACACTTACCATAGAAGATGGCTGCATTCACCAACCTTCCAACCACTTCACCCACTTCATCGCTGTGGTAGAGCTCCATAGCAATATAAGGAATAACTTTGGACACCAAGTCCACCATGTCCTTCTTCAACATCTTGAGCCGAAGGTCCAGACCATCCACTTGTTCCCTTGTTCTCTCTGCTTCGTTACCTGCACACTTAGTAGTCAGCACAGAAAGTTGTTCCTTATAACCAGTGACTTTGGTGCCTTCGAGAGTTAGCTTGCTGCACTCGGTACGGCTTTCTACAAGTTGTCCTTCAAGCTTCTAAACATATCTAATATATTTTTTTACTACTCAATATTTTTCTCTCTATTTCACTCTTATATAATGTTTAAAGTTAAATTTCTTATGATTGAAAACCTATACTTTTCATATATATTATATTTTTTATCTCCTCAATTTCTTTCATTCTAATACCAAATCCAAATTCTAATCCAAACCCATCAACAAAACAAACGGCTCTAAGTTGATTTGCTTTGGTTTTAGCAACTTTTTCTTTTGGGTATAGCAAAAGGTGATAGGTTTGTTCTGGAAGTAGCAATATTAGGATGGGTTAAAGTGTCTTGTGTTTGTATTACTAGCTTATAAGACCCGTTGACACCGGGGTTTTTTTTTTTTTTATAAAAAAAATAGATAAATGAGATGATAATAAAAGTAATAAGATGAAAAAAGATGTTGCAAAAAGATGAAAAATTAGTATGTAAACAAAATAAGAAAAATAATGAAAGAAAACAAATAGTGAATCTGTTATTTATTAATATGAAGTTATAACTAAAACATTTGTGTGAATTACAATAAACATGTAAAAACAAATTAGTATCACATTAAGTGAATATCCGAACATACTGTTGATAAGCGATCAAAAGACCGTGAAGAACCCTTTATAGACTACATTTGTAGTAGTCTTCAATAAATTACTATCGACATAAGAAATAACAACCTTCAAACCCTTTTTGCTTTACGGCGTGAAAGAGCCACATATAATTGTCCGTGTGTGAAACGGGGCGTGGTAGGTATAAACCAACTTTCGAAAGTGATTGTCCTTAGCTCTTGTTTATCGTCATGGCAAAAGAAACCCACGAGGAAATTGTTTGAGCACGATCTTGAGTGGTAAATGTTTATCCGATGGAGTAATTTTCAACATTAGGTATAACCGTATTCCCAAAATGTGTTGGTTAATTATTTTGGCTTGAATAGGCGCAGCGTTAATTTAGTCACTTGAAGCCTTGTCCCATTACATAAAGCTTGTGATTGATTAATGTTTCTCAACAACATTATTGGGACACCGACCTTCAATGCGAGCCTATGGTTTGGGACACCAGAAAATTTTAAACCGTTGATAAATTCCGGTGAAAAAACGGCTTGGTCTATAGCACCACCACGGTCATTTTTATCTATGTTGTCACAGCTAAGATAAACCATTTCTTCACCAGGAAAGGTTTGAAGTAAATGATCGTTAATACTATCAACCACTTCATTGGTTGGAGCAAGAATGGCCTTTTTCTGGAAGTAAGACGGATCACCTATGTTATCCAAAATGTTTGGGTAAGTGAAATCTATAATAGATTGTACGGGATCATTAGTTTCATGTATTAGAATATCTTGAGGTATATCTATCAAAACCTCTCCGTCATGTTGTCCTCCAATATCTCCATCTCCTACTTTCAATATCCATTCGGCAAATTCCTTTATCTCAAGTACATCCTCAGGCCGTGATCCGACCGTAAAGCGCATATTAGCGGTTAGTTTTAAGACTTTGCAATGATCCCACAAGTACGATTGTTTTAAAGATGCATTTACAATGTCTTGCCTTTTGAATAACGGGCAGACACCTGCCTAAAATCCTGCCAAATACTACGATCATATTACCAAAGGGCGCATCAAAACTGTCGTACCTGTTCTTACGCAAGATATCTCTCAATGACCTATCTAAAGCCTCAAAGCATAGCTTATCTGTCATGGGAGCCTCATCCCAAATAATAAGCTTGCATTTCTTCAACAACATGCCGGAGTTATTGAGCACGTAGAAGTATCATCAATATTTATCGGAATATGGAACCTCGAATGAGCAGTCCGTCCACCTGACATCAATAAAGATGCAATGCCACTTGATGCAACATTTATGACTATGTCACCATTTCTTCTAATCCCGGCAGCAAGGGTTTTCCATAAATATGTCTTACAGTCCCTCCAGATCCGTATACAAAATAATTTCCTCCTCTACTTTGTAGCGGATGTCATGATGGTGTCATATACATTTCTGTTCCGTGGTTACGCGGCATATAGAGAGTCTCGTATTCGACTGTAACTCGATGGATTATAATCTCTCTCGGAAAGATTGCTTTGTTACCAAAGTCGGTGATGTAAGTGTCATCTGGATAAGGAAGTTCTGGAAAAGCCTTCAAAGTGGTGCCTCTTGAGCGCATAAGTTGTTCGATATAGAACAAACAAACATTATTTTTCAAATGAGTAAACGCTTAGTCAGAAAACACGTATCAAATTAGCCATATATGAGGCATAGCTTATGTATGCAAATAACGATTGTCAAAAATAGTGACCCGGTGTAGGATATTTATAAAGTAACATACATATCGTAAGAATCAGTAGATACTTTTTCGTTGAGGTGAATTGCAAAAATATGGTCTTTTAACAGAGATGATGAATCAAGAATTTGTAATAATTAACCATTTCCATTCATGTATAAATTTATAGAAAAAGTTAGTAACAAAGCTAAGTTGGTGGTTATACCTGGAATGCCTAAAAGAATTCTTCTCTTGTACTCGACATCTTCTGATAGCAAATGCCAAGTTTGTAACCAAACTGTCAATGGTGTGTCAAGCTCTTTTTGGGACAATAATGTAACAAAAGGTCGCATAGTGCTCAGAGGACCAATGGGCACCTCTTTAATACCCTCAATATGTTCCTTGTCGTCATCTAAAAGTCCCTGCGTAGGCATCTTTGTAAGTAGGATAAACTACACCATTAATTTTCCTTATCTCAGCGTAATTTCGACAACCTTTTTGACTATTTAGTAGCATCCGACAATAGTAACCTTCACCTGCTGAGATTGGCACATTATGAATTATGCCAATTGCATATTGTTTCTTCCTATGTGTCCATGTTCTTTTTGCGAGATTCCATACAAATTTTGTAGAAAACTCAGCATATGTTAACTCCCTTCTTCTGATGGATACATTTCGTTCATATGCATCCATGATTCGAACATAGAAGCACCAACCGTTGGTTTGTGAATAACGGTTTCAAGGTCAGAGTTCTCACCAAATACAACTGGCCGGTCGCCTTCGAGATGAAATGAGAGACGTTCAACATTTGGTGTTCTATAATGTATCTCAAATCCAAATATTCTCCAGCGGCTTCACAAGCGATAGGTACCTACAATCATAGAACGCCTTAATCTCGTCAACGGGTTTATCATTTTGTTGAGCGGTCTTCGGTTGTTGCTAGTTCATACAACTGTCTTGATACTCTATCGGGACCTTTGTTTATGTATTTAAACAAATATTTTATTGATCCGCTGATTGCACCATTCAACATTGATGTGGCATTGATAACGTTTCAATAACATAGCGTTATAGGGAATAACAAAATCGTTGTGCAACTTATGTCCACTCTTAATAACATGGATCCCGTTATCACGTCTTCTATATATAGGGTAGCCTTCCGAGTCAACAAAGCTGTGTTGCATAAACCTTTTAGGGAAGTGTTTGGTACATTTACCATCATCCATGCAAACCTGATTTGGGTCGTCAACACCACATGGGCCATGCATCATAAAATTGAAACTAACTTGTGCGGTCGGGATCCTCATTTTGGTGCGGTATCTCGTGGATATGTGTTTGTCAATATGTTCGGCGTTTGGCAGCTTGTCATCCTTATGTAGAAACAAACAAACATGTGCGTGTGGAAGCCCTCTTTTTTGAAATTCAACGGTGTATACAAGCGCACAATATTGTTCAAATAAACATAATATCAGTTGTAATTCTAATTATACACATTTCGTATAAGACTACAATCTTGATGAATGTGGTGTGGCCTATAAATAAAGAACATACACCTTGAACACGTCCGAACAAACGCAACTCTTTGATATCCTTCATCAGCTGATCGAGTTTCATTTTAAAAACTCGAGATACCACATCAGCAGATGAAAGCTTATGCTCCCGCATATATCTTTCAATCTCTGGCCATTTAGGGTTGCATGTGATCGTTATAAACAAATCACGGACAACCATACCACCTACACAATGCCATGGCATCCATATAATTTTGCTGCATGTACCTTGGTCCGCAAGTGAAAGAAGAAGGCAAAATGATAGGCTTTCCAACCGTGGACGGGTCAGTATATCCTGATGCGACGCTTTGACGCACATTTGAATACGTATCACACCTTAGTTTAGACTGTTTGGAACGATGGAAAAACATACGCTCTCTCTCAACCATGGCGAAGCCATCCATAAGAAATTGTTGGAACAAACGACCTCCACGTATAAAACCTTCTCAATCGTCAACATCACTTGTTAGGAAGACGTTTAAACTCGCACAAAAACGCATAAATTAACCTAAGGATGTTGAGCATTCATTGTATTCAAGTGCAATCTGGTAAATGCCAATATCGTCATTTGCAACAATTTACTTGGCGATGAAGACTTTTTTGGAGAAACAGGAGCAAGAACAACTAAAAAAGGTCACTAATGACTATTTTTGGTTGTGCTATTTGTCCATCCAGTCTGATGATGAGAAAATTTTGGAGATAGTTTTGATTTAAACTGAAACAAAAATATTATCCAATCTACACTTTAGGTAATCATATCTAGTACAACTTAACCAAAAAAAACATAAAGTCAGTTTGTTCAAGATATCTTCACATGGTTCCCAATGCGCCGAGCTTAACAACTCCCACAACGTATGCTTTGTATTGAATATTCGTATCAACCAATTCATTGGTTGGATCAAGAATGGTCTTTTCGTGAAAGTAGGACCGATCATGTATGTATTCATGATAATGTATCATATCTATCTATACAATACGGGACGTTTATATTGTTTTGGCAATACTTATCCAACTTTTAAACTTCATAGACCGTGGAATAACGGAGATTTTTATAGAAATTGTTCATTAAAGAGATACTTGTGTGAATAAATCAACTAACAACAATGAACGTAAATAAGTTCCATTAATATTGAAATGAATAATAACTAATATGTCTCATACGATAAACAATATAGTTTGCAACTTTAGAATAATAAACAACGGTATATTATCTTTTCCACCTTTGATAGTCTTAAAGAGCAAATGTATACATTGAGTTTAATTAGTTGAGTAGCCAATATCCATTCCATGTACAAAGGAGTTACATAAGTTAACATGCCATACTTGCTCCATATTGGCGAGATGCCCAAGTAGTGACACCACTTGATGTAGTTATCAAAACAACGGACGAATTACGGGTTTGTGGCTACATGATGACTTAAACGGGACAGATAGTTAGGCATCCATATGATTTGCACGTGAGATGCAAACTACTTTAGCAACACGGTGTCAAATTCTGGAGATGTTAGGCAGCCATATGATCTGCACGTGAGATGAAAAATAAAGAATTAGTTCTCAAGTAAAACCTGCACCAAATAACATATGCATGAGGTCTTGAAAGTTTATAGAAATAGCCAATAAGTTCACCGGTTTCCCATCATGTAACATGAAGACTAATAAGAGACAAAATAACATTCTCCAAACTAACAAAACATGGTTTATTTACAATCTTTTATGCCAATGGAGAATCTGCTACACCTTTATATATTTTGATATCTCTTATAGAGATATCAAAATATGTAATCTCATTATTCAGAAAATGAGCAGATTCTCCATTGGCAGATATTAGTATCCTTGAACATATAATCTCATTACTGATATTATAGTATCCTTGAAAATGAGATTATTAATCATTTTTAGATGTAAGAGATTATATAATCTCATTACTGATATTAGTATCCTTGAACATATAAACCGTTTTAGGCTTCGTGTTAAACCCGCTGAAATCCTTGAACATATAAACCGTATTAGTATCTAACATGCTAATAAAATATATTACTATTTAGTTTGCTAACATGAGATGGTAATCACATCGTAAGTTTCACACCCGCTGAAATCCTTGAACATATGCTAAAGTAAATATAGGAAATATAAGCCTTATTCAACATCAGAACTTGATGTTATGAACGATAATGCATAATGCACCTGACAAAAGATGAAACAAAACACCATATGCTCCGATATAGACCCATTTATTTATAAGTGGTTGGATTAAATTTCTTTTTCTCCCACCAAAAGCGAGTACAAATAATGAATTTAGTTTAAAAGGAATTGGGTCTGACGGGTCAAATGGGCAAAATTTGATAGTTGTCCACAATGTATAGTTAAAGCATTAAATCAATTTATAAAAATATAATACATACAGTAATAAGTCATTTTAACTATTTATTTTATTTGGCAAAAAAAAAAGTGTTATGGGTGAATCAACCAAACCCAACCATTTTAGCCTGTACATATAAATTACTCATTTTGACACATCACCCGACCTGACCATTAGCGGAATTAGCCACCTTTATTACCATGGTACCTAAGAAGTTTCTTCTCTTGATAGGCATCTTTTAGGCTCCTCGTACGTAGCACATGCTTGCGTATATCAAAGTATTTACATCGTATGCTGCCATCGCCGCCAATACCAGTAGTGTATTTGATATAGTATTGTGATGATACCTGCATGATGATTATAAAAAAAAAAAAAAAAATTAGAGTCCAAGTACAATTATAAATAGTCTACAAAAGAAAGAAAAAAAGAATCCATGTACAATTTTGATCTAAAATTAAAAGGGGCAATTGAGTAACAGTACTAAAAATTTTACAGCATATTTAAACTCAAGTTGTACTCACGAATGGCATGCAATATGTTTCATGTTATCCAACCCAAATAAGCATATTCAACAAAAACATATGTTCGCAACATTTGTTCATTCAATTGAATGTTTATAAAGGCATATGCAAATGAAATGTTTTAGTCAATGACCTATAATTCTTGCATGCATTTTCATTTTACTAAGTTCTGAACTTTTACCTAATTGACCCTTCAAAGATACTACTGTATTAAGTAAAATAAATTACTCCATATATTGGGTACATTTTGTGACTCATGACCCCTCTAATCGATATCGATCAATAACTTCTGCAATAACATTAACCTATTACACTCCTCCAATAAGATTAGCCAAACACCCCTTTATTTAAGAAAAAAATACATTTACATATAAAGTAGTAATAATTTAATGAACCTAATTCAAAAAATTAAACAATCAAAGAGTAACATTTTGTAATAGATATACTGCATTTATGAAATAACAAAAACTGGGACAATACTTTATCAGCAGGGTAACAGGTCAAGCACGTTTAAAATGAGAGAAATATACCTTTAACGTGATAATTTTAAAAATCGATCATAAATTATAAAAGTTACAACAATTGTTCAATTTCTGTCACATTTAATATATAGGTCTTAACAACCATTTCTCACAAATGGAGAAAGCTAAGATATTCCCTTCAATCCATTGTCGCAAATTGTCTTAGTCCATAACCTTAGTAATCTATAAAGGCAATGTCTAAGTTAGCAGGCGATAACATAACTCCACAAAGTATATTTAAGTGGCTTGGCATAGAGATATCAATCATTTGCTAACTGTATATCAAAAGCTTCCTCAAGTCACCAACTTTCCAACAACAAACCCAAGAGACAAACCCATTCTTGTATCATGCGCTAGCTATGTGTTTGACTCCATCACATGTTACTTAGAAAGAAAGAACTAAAGAACCATTGATATATACCACAATTATTATCATAAGTGGAGGTGTCAAGATGAATCTGCTCCATTTTTTGTACCATTCCAATTACGAAAGGTTAAGAATTTCACCCCAATTTCAAATGTAATTATCATCCTATCAATATCAAAGACTTAAGCATCAAACTTGTATATTACTTATAGAGTACGAATTACAGAATGAGGCAATCAATAAAGAAGAAAAAGAAAAATCCGAGCAAGAAGATAAGTAGATATAAGAGCTTATGAGTTGAATTTAGTCAAACAACTTGCAACGTTAAACCTCATTATGTATTGCACAATATTATGTATTATTGCATAAGGTTTTCATATAAAAATAAGTGATATAGTATGGCATATGTGAGTCCAAAATTAGTACCTACAACACCCTCTGTATCTGCTGCAGTTCCGGCTCCAAAGCAATAGATATTCTGAGCCATGTAATGAATATTTCACAAATTTTCCCATCAACAATGAGACCTTTTGTTGCTCTAGTATCTGCAATGACCCAGAAAAGATGGGACCTTCTATTTCATTGCATAATTTTTAAACGTAAAAATTAAAACTAAAAGTTTAAGGATCAAGTATCAAGCATACCATATCGAAAGGTTGTAGTCTTTCTTGTTCCCAGTTGAGATATTCAATTACATCAAGACCCTTGGAGAAGGTCACCGCATCCGAATACCATAAATCTACATTCACATGAAAATGTCATTTGAAAATGAAAATTTACTATGTTCTTGTAGAAGAGCCTTACAAATATTTTAGTTTTAATTCAAATATCTTAATGCAATTTCATGAGACAGGTACAATAAAATTTACACTGCAAATGAAGGCCTGTCACCATCAACTCAACCAAGCACCAAAGCGACATGGTCTTGTTAGCTATGTAGAAATTTAAGAGCAAAGTCAGGCCCACCATAAATACTAAAAAAGTGCAGTATTGTTAATGTATAAAAAGCACCATAAAAGAAAACTCACCGGAATAGATGGGACTTTAATAGTGCAGGAGACATTGATATATGTAAAGCTTCAGCCAAGAGCTAATGTTGTCTATCACAAAGAAAAATTATCACATAATAACTACATGCACATATAGGACCTTTCATCAAAGAAGTGATATAGTATGGCATATGTGTGTCCAAAAATAGTACCTATAACACCCTCTGTATCTGCTGCAGTTCCAGCTCTAAAGCAATAGATATTTTGAGCCATATAATGAATATTTCACAATTTTTCCCATCAACAATGAGACCTTATGTTGCTCTAGTATCTGCAATGACCCAGAAAAGATGGGGCCTTCTATTGCGTTGCATTATTTTTAAACGTAAAAATTAAAACTAAAAGTTTAAGGATCAAGGATACCATATCGAAAGGTTGTAGTCTTTCTTGTTCCCGGTTGAGATATTCAATTATCTGCTGCCTAAAAAGGTCCATGCAAATCAGGTTTAGTGATTATTAAAGAATGATACTAATAAAAATAAGATTTTTAGGACCGGGATACCAGTTTACAAAGAAATCGAACCATACTTAATCGATGGTTACAATAAAGCTCAATGAAAGGTTGTTACTAAGTGTAGTTTATGTTTGAACATTATACCTTAATGAAAGTGTGATACATCTGTGTCTAAGGGTCTAAAGAAGAATTAGTTGAAGCAATTGCTGCTTTGATAGTGACTTTGTTGATAAAAATGAAAATGGTTGTCATTTTTTTACTCTCACCGGATGGCATATAGCATAAGCAATTAAAAACAAAACCGATTTTGTGTATAATCATAGTGCACAGCACAGTCATAACATTGAAATATCTTTACAAAATGTGCACATCACAGTCATAACATTGAAATATCTTTACGAATTTCAATTATTGGAATCCTATCAAAGGGGCAACACTCCTACGCCTTAGTAAATATAGATGCTTCCATGTAGACACATCTGTAAAGATAAAGAGAGCTAAAAACCACACATCAAAATGAAGTATTGCAGTACTGAACATATGTAGCATGCCATGTATATACATGTTGCATTATCAAATGAGAAGTAAAACAAACAGATTAAGAATTATCAGAAACCTAAAGTAGTCGTAAGATGTTACCTGTAACTAATTTACTATACCAGTACTAATCAAACACGTTCAGTCTCCAACTTTTAGTGTAGATATGGTAGTTAAGGACCTCATAAAATGACCCTATATATGCGTTTGAAGGTGCAGTTATGCAGCAGTCACAAACACCCCTTGAAAAGACCCAAATATCCCTCTGAAACATAAGTTTTTTGCAGCCCAAACACCCCTTAAAAGTCAGTGGGTGACATTCATGTGTCATACTACGAATGTTTCATATCAAACAAACCCAACCCGTTTGAACATGCGAAACTGTTGTTGTGACCCAAACCATTTTGACCCTTTTTGCCAACTCTATGTTTCACTAATCTTCATGGCTCACTTTATCCATCATTGTAGATAATAGAGAATTATCAGTGGATTTTCGAGATAAACTTTGTTACATGCTTACAATGTTGTTTGTTAATTTATTCACACAAACTTACAATATTGTAATTTGGCATGTAGGTAGTATTGCAAAATATTGATATTAAAAGCAAGTTAGTTAACAAAGAGACAACGTATCATTGAATAAACATGAATGTTAGAATCTTACAGACAAAAAACATTTCACAAAAGAAATGGTAAAGATAATATGGTGCACATGAAGAACAAAACTTTGTATAGGTGGATATGCATGATGTGATAACTTACATTTAATCCTTCACAATACTCTGATTCAAAGATAGCCATTGCAGCAAGAGATCCAGATCCCATTGTGGCAAATGGTAGCATGTCGGTCAATCCATGAGGATAAATCTGCGAATCATGATTTAAAACAATCAGTAACAATCAGTAAGATTACCATCCAATAAAATCTACAATGCAAATGATTCATTTGCAAAACAAACACCACAAACCATGCTACGTTCATGCAAAAAAAAAGTCTAAATTTCATAATCCAATAGTATTTTCCATGTGAAAAGACACTAATGACAAAAAATATACTACGTAAAGTTGTTTTATTTACCCTGTTGATAGCAGGTTGGTAATCAGGTGCAACTCCACTCTTTTCACCTCCGAATTCCCCTGGAGGCCCTCTTGGACCAGAACGGTAACCATCTCTATCACCAAACCTGAAGGTGGAGCGTACTGAATGGTGTCTTGATTTCCAAATATGAAGGTGGAGCGTACTGAATGGGTTATTTAGTTACAAAGAAAGTGATGTGGCAGCCAATCCAATGACACTGGTATGTAGCAAGAACTTGAGAATGGATGATCTTGCACAATAATGACCAATAACTGGTACCATAGGGCCCACAAATACACCTGTCGTTGCTCCAATAATTGGCGTCACCATAATATCAGGAATGAAGTACCCTGCAAGAAATGTCAAACATCACTATATCAGATGCTACAACTTCTTAATATAAGTGTTGAACTAACGGTGGTAGCACTTTGAGGGAACCTCCATATGGTTCAAAAGGGCAAGTACTTAAACACGAAAGTGCATACAAATCTTTCAAATTCACCTAGATAGTTCCTTCTGTCAAAATTATCCATTAATCCGTTTTCACTTTAGTAGTTATAAAAAGGGAAAAGAGCATTAGCTACACATATTGACACATATATTAAAGTAATCCAGTAAACCTTTTATATTTATCTGTTGACAAATTCCAAAAGTTTGACTTACTCGCTAACATTTCTCGTGAAAGTAGAATATTACCCAATGATGAAAGTTAAATGGTTTATGATATTTATCTATATCGCTAAGAGAAGTTACTAAAGTGATCTTTAGGATAGCATCAATATGAACGTATGGATCCTTCTTGCAAAAAAAGTACCTTTTTCACATGTAGAATAAATAGTTCCTTCTTAGTGATTCTTGTCATTCTCATGATTATCACCTATTTATCGAAAAAGAAATAGCATTGGTTCAAGAATATGCACCTTCATTTCCAAACAACTAAGTTTTTCCATTGCCATTACCTTTTGTTCCTGCAAAATAATGATTCAACTACTTTTTAAAATATAGTTCCTTTCAATGGAAGACCAACACTATTGGTTAGATACATACCTTTGTGCCCTTGCTATTCTCTTCTTCAACAGGATCACCAATCCTTCCTATTGTCTAAGGATTCACTCAAATTGCCAACTATCTCGAAGCAAAGAAATTGTAATAGCCTATACGATCCTATAACTACACAACAGATATATCACGATATCAGATAAACCATGCATAAGAAGCATATGTACGTATATATGAAATATTAGCCCATAAATACCACTCTGATATAGACACTATATAAACTCATGTACTTTTAATTTTGCAACTTTGATAAGTGTATTTGTACTTGCCATGACAAAGTGATAAGTTGCTTGTGGGATCAACTAATGCTCTATCATTCAGAATGAGATTACAACTTAAAATACCATAAAAGGATTAAAAAAAAATTGAAAGGAAAGTTTTTGATTATAACAATGGAAATACTAACTGAACGTTAAAAACTCTTTGTCAAGTATAAAGAAGCTAATACGAATGCACAAACATGAGCATAATTAAAATCATACCTAAGTTCAGATGCAATAGTTTAATCATCCACATCATTAAAATAAACTCAAGAGCAAGTCAATATGGATGCTTTCAATTGCAAGAGTAATTCCAACCTCTGCCCTTGTTGTGTCAGGCAACAATCACAGGGTGGTGACTAACCTAAAAAAGAGGAGAGAAAGAAATGCAGAGCGATGTTATAATGACATAACATTTAACTGTTCTTTTAACATACTCATGCCAACCAAAACATCCACTTTAAACTACATAAATCATTCTACACTAATGATACACATTTTGTTTTCTTTAATTTTGCAAAATAAAGCATCAGATTACTTTAAAAGGTATACACAACAATCAATATACTTAAAAGGTAACAAAACACAGTACGACTTCACTTAATTTCCAACTGACCTTTGTAGGACCTTACTTTTATCAACCTTATCATGAACCCAACACGTATATCACTATATGCGTGATATGTGTCTAAAAACACATATATTTTACCTTGTTTAAACCCACAAAAAGGATCAAAAGCACACAAATGACCATAAAAATGTTACAAACATCTATACTATATAAAATGGAAAAATGGTCAAAGTGGAAAAAGTAAAAAATGTTGAAAGTTGAATGTTGAAAACATGGTCAATGGAGAGAGAAATAAATAATATAATTAATAATCTTATTAAAACACCCCATTACTTAAAAGTACAATAATTTATTCACATTGTACACCCAATTAAAAGCATATCTACCAAATTAAAAACAACCAATTGAAACCGATACCGGGTTGACCCGTTGAAACCGATACCGGGTTGACTTGTTGAAACCGATACCGGGTTGACCGGGGCGCTTCAAACCCGTGGTGACCGGTTTAATTTGACATTTTTCGACCCAACCTATCTGTTTGACTTCGGTTTAAATCGACACATTTTTATCGAACGGTTCAACCAGTTGAACCACCGGGTGAAATCGGGTTTCAAATTTGACAAAATTATATGAGAAATGATGAAGTAGTTGTGGACCCCGTGACAATTTTTTTGAAAGGAGAGACCAAGTAATTGTAGTTTTTGGTTTATTTTGCTTTGACACATGTAATTTGTCATTTGTATAATGTTATTTTAAAAATGTTGCTCTTGCACCATTTAAGGAACTAACATATATGAATCGTCGTTTAAAAGTTAATATATATTGTATAGCCCTTTGTCCAGTGTATCAATAATGTTATGTAAGTTTATTAAAATCACAAAAAATAAATAGTATTGTTATCTTTAGCGATAATTATTTGTACCTCAAACAAATAGCTTTGAACAATGCATAAATATCTATACAAATTGATAGTACAAAATAATCTTATATGGTGATATCCAATTTGCAAAGTTACAATTTTAAAAGCCACACACCAAATGATAAGCGTTACACATGTAAAAAATAGTTATCATTGCACCTAATTGCGACAAAACAAGAAAGCGGTCACACATGTTTGCTATACCTCTAAACTACAATATAATATTGCCAACTACATAATACCGTTGCTTTTGTAATGCTTGAATCTATTATTACTAAAAATCTTAATAACTTAAAACAATCCTATTAGAAAATATACTCACACACTTAGATCGACTCCACATAATTTTTTAAAAAACTATATATTTATCTTTGCTATGCAACCACGCATCAGAATTGTAGTTATTCGAAAATGATTCTCTAATGCTACAAATACAATTTATTGAAAGAAACTTATGGGTCATCGGAACTTTGCAGAAAACTAGACATCGCTGCCGCTAGGCGCGGGTACTCGTCTAGTCATTGAAATGTGTTTTTATATATTTCAGATGCAAAAGGATTGAAAAAGATTGAAAAATTATAAAGTTTGCATAAATGGCAAGTCTAGTCCCTCGAGTTTCAAAAAGTGACATATTTGGTCCCTGAAAGTTTAAATTTTGGAAAATAATAAATTCTGGTCCTTACACTAATGAAACTTGGCAAGATTGACCTTGGAATAACTTTGAAAAATTGGCAGGT
Organism: Chrysanthemum makinoi; assembly: GCA_910596185.1. Classification (NCBI taxonomy): domain Eukaryota; kingdom Viridiplantae; phylum Streptophyta; class Magnoliopsida; order Asterales; family Asteraceae; genus Chrysanthemum; species Chrysanthemum makinoi. The sequence goes on along the minus strand of OU343222.1, from coordinate 112,526,442 downwards.
TCGGTCCTTGAGAATTCAGAAATTACACAATTGATCCTTGTGATAACTACTAAGCCAAACGGATCCTTTTTTATTAATAGCCCAGGAACACAAATAAAAAAAAACCATAACCCACAACTGCTTTCCTGCTTTCCCTCTTCCCCACTCAACCTCCATCAGTCCATCCCCCATTACCCTGTCCACCTTAAACCCATCCCCTGCACTCCCACGCCTGTCCCCTCAACCCTATTCCCCAGTCATTCCCATACTCCCAACACACTAGCCCCATCACTGTCGGGCTTTGGAAGCAGCAGCAAGACAGAAGAAAGAAGCTAAGAAAGAAGAAGACTCTCCTTTAGTTTTAGTATAAATAGAAGTTTAGGAAGTTGTAAAAAGCTGGTCTGGAATTTTCGTTGTTCTAGTTCCATTTTATATTTTCTTGTCATTTACTTTTATTGTAATTTCAATTTCAAATGCAATTTAATTTCAGTTTTAAATTAAGTTTTTCACTTCTGTCAAGTTTTCTTTATGCCATTTATGAATTCATTTTTCTGTATCTACTAAGTTATTGTCTTTTCATGTTGTTAAAAAATAAGTGTTTGAAGTTCTCACAATCTTGAACCAGATTTCATAACACTTGCAAAATTCATTTCTTGTGAAAGGGTGTTTGGGATAGCATTAGTTTTGAGTAAAAATTAATCTTTTGACCCACTTTGGGACTTGAATTGGGTTGTTACAACTTTTTCCGAGTCTAGTTAGTATTAGTTTAGTATTGTCATTTGTTGTCAGAGGTATTTAAAATTCTCATAATGTCATTTAGTAACTTTTTTTAAGGACCGATTATGTCCCTGATTTCCGTTTTAAGATCAAGTTTTGGTGAATTAAGTTAGAATTAGATTGATTTTCGGTTGTAGGTAATATGTAGTTAGTATTTATTTTCATTTGCTTTATGTTGGTCCTTGGCACCCTTGTTTTTGTACTTGTTAATGTTCAAAGATTGTTGGAATTGCGATTTATGTGTTCTTCACTTTACCCACCTATCTTTAGCTTTATTATGGGTAAAAAATGGTTCCAATTTGGTTTTATAGGTTCTCCGTAAGCTCATATATGTTTTTTTTTAGCTATTAGTGCATTAGCTTATTTCCCTAGTTGCTTATTTTTAAGCTCTAAAAGCCCCATAAGGGGTTGGAGTCCAACATTGTTTAAACAGCTGTCACCCGGCGTGGCAGGTGCACCATTTTTTCGGCTTATTTATAAGCTGTAAACATCTAATTAAGGTGATCTCAAGGGGGCAAATGATAGCTGGCCAGGAGAGTTTAGAGTCCCAGAAGCTCAAGTCTTGCTCACCCTGTAGCTTAATCAGAACAAGCTCAAAACAGTCCCTCTTGGACTGTTTGAGATAGCATCACATCAGCAGGTCAGTTGGTTTTTAAGTCCTTATTAGAATTCATTTTCAGCTTATTTAGTTTCTTTTTTTTAGCCCTTTTAGTGATTAGAATAGGTTTGGCATAATTTATAACTTATTAGTGTTTATTAGAGTTAAGTAGAATAGCTTATTTTCTCATTTTCTTAGCTTAAGGTTCCCATAGATTAGTTCATTTTACCCACTGTTCCCCTCCTCATTAGTTATTTCCCTTTTTATTTAGCTTATGTTAGTTGGTTATCATTCAAGTTAGCTTATTCATTCATTCCAACTGTTTCTATAGCTTATTTGTGCTTAAAACCTGCTAAGGGGTGTTTGGTTATTGTTTTTGCAAAGTGATTTTTGCCAAACTTTGTGGAATTTTGACAGATTCGTTATAAGTCCATTTGAGCTGAAATTTGGGATACAAGATCTTTGGTTGGTCGTGGATTTCATGATCATTTTAGTTTATTTTTAGGAATTTTATAAGCTAGCTTAATGTCGGCTTAAAGTAGGGCCTTAGAGGCCGTTTGGCATATAGTTATTAAAATCTGGTCGCGAGTTTTTTTTATGTAGCTTGTGCTTTTTACTTCCCAATCAGTTGCATTAGCTCATTTTAGGTTAGATTTAGGCTTTAGTAGCTTATGGTAGCTTATAGTTAGCTTTTAGCTTATTTCAAGTGCTTATTCAAACTGCTTATTTGCCCAATTCAGCTTATTATTGGGCTTATCTAACTTTTTATATTTTTCCCAGGCTTAGAATAATATTTTAGATTTTCTTGTAAAGTCTCATAATTTTTACTGTTCATTTGTTATTTTTCTTAATTTTTATTAGTTTAAATTAGTTTTTAATTAATAATAATTATTTAAAAAGTCTAAAAAATATATTTTCAGTTTTAACATTAGTTTTATAATATTTTAGATTTTTCAATTTATAATTTCATTTTTTAGGTTAATTTCCTATTTTCTTGTATTTTAATATATTTTTAAATAGTTAAAAATAGTTTTTAATTAATAATAATTAGATAAATAGTTTTAAAATAATTTTCTTTTTCTTAAAATTTTCTTTTATTATTAGAATTGTTAAAAAGTAATTTTCATTTTCATGAGTCTTTTAGTTTTCTGATTTCACATTTTTATTTTACACGGTTACGTTTGTTTTAGTTTAAGTTTTACGTTTTTAGGTTTTAATCGTTAAACGTTTTTTTTAGAATAGAATTAAAATGACTTCAAAGTCTTTATTAGATTTAATTTCCTTAGTGTAAAATCAATCATAACCTTTTCCTGTTCAATATTCACCAGATCCTTTGCAGATTAGGTTGTATTACAGTTTACACACCTCGTTGGGACTTAACGACCCGGGGAAACACTAAACTCCTCTGGACTCTATTGCGTTCTCAAGTGATTGACTCTTGTTGACCATTCACCTGGTTGATTTGGGTTGACTGTTTGGGACCGATCAAATTTTGGCCTTACCGCCGGGAGGTAGTGTCTTTGCGTGCTGCAATTTGAAGCATCAGTGATTGTTGAATATACATCCAGTGTATATTTACCATCCTTGTTCATATTTTCTTATTATTATCATATAAAAACAAAACGGATCCCGAAAACATTTTAAAATCAGTTTTCAACAAACACAAAAACCCAAAAAGATTTTCTTTCTTATTTTTACAAATGTTTTTCAAAAATGCCAAAAATATTCCTCTTTACCCTCTTACCCTTTTGATTCTTCATTTCTTACCCTCTGGAACCCTTTGATTCTTTCTATGTCTTATCCTAACCATTTTGGTTGTCAATGGTGTGGTGGCCCTCATAATGATGATAATTGTCTAGTTTTTAGCATGGTAGAGTCGGGGAAATGGGTCCGTCTATAACCAAGATCCTATTCTTACCATGACACGACTAATTTATTTCATCAGCTACCACATCATGAGATTTAGACATACTTGTGTGAATTTTGTGGAGGTCCTCACCAAGGATTTGAGTGTCAGACCAGAGACACGTTTTTCTATGAACAAATCTCTAATAACACTCTGAACTTTGGAAATGATCAATATCCATGTTATTCACCAAATCAGTCACAACAATCATTTTGTTGTGAAGCATGGAGGTCCCCATTTTAGCTCACGATTGTCAAGCAGGGAATCCATTTCCTTGTAACAATTACGACTATCCATATCACGACCAACCTCCACATTGCCAAATGACTCAAACTCCTCAACAAACCCAACAAGACACTTATCTAGAGCTTCTGGAGTTAGTGAAAAGAGCTGAGGATTTGAGTAAAACGATTCAAATGCTCCCAGTTTTTCTTGTGTATATTGTGGGGGTCCTCATGATGATTATCAATGTCAACCTTCGGTTTTGACAAATCTCCACTCCCACAATGTCCCGTCATTCAAAATTCACATGAGAAATCCATGGAAGAAATTGCTAGGCGAAGCGGTACAAAAATAAATTCAAAATTGCGTTTGAAAAAATCTATTAGGGAATCAATTGCAAGAAAGCAGCGGATCTAGCTCTCGCACGTTTTATTCACGATGGCGGTACATTGATGATGAGGATACACTTGATATCCTTCAATTCTATAAAGATTCATCAAGTTCATCGGTTAATATCCGGCGTTGAGATTCATTCTCAAACAACTGATATCACACCCGAAGCTCCCACTCACTCTCTAAACATGGGGATGAGCATCTTGACCTTGTTCTGAAAAGGAATCGGACGACTTCATAAAGTCTAGTGGTGAGAACCTTGTCCCAATCCCGAGAGAGTCACAGGGAACTTTTGACCATATGTGTGATATCCCTTCCCTCTTGAGTATTCTCTAGATCATTTTGAAACTTTCTCCAATTTTAGCGACGATTGTGCTTCTTATGGAAACATCGAGTATGTTGAGGCATCACTCGATGCGATCCTCTTCTTGAGGAGTTCACGATGAACTTCGCTGCATCAATCCACTTTCATTGGAAAGTGATGATGATCTCTTTGATTTGAAGCCGGCGTAGGAGAAATTGAAAGTCTCTTTATAATGATGGATTCACTCACTTCTCACCCTAGCAGGTCCAATAGAGAATGTTGATCACTATGTTCCCGAAACATTCAAAGCTACTTTCACCAATCCTCTATTTGAATTCGACTCTGAATTCACCTTAATTTCTGAGAATCCACTCTTTGATACTCAGATTGAGGATAGTGATGAGTCTACAGATGGAACAAGAATTCCGTGATTTACATCTTGTGATTGATTCTCTTCGAGGAGTTGGCGGTGAACTCACTCATAGCATATCTCCGCCGGAGTATGATAATTTCTACTTTGATCTAGACACACCCATAATATGTCTTGATCCGTGAGCTTAAATGATGAGATTCATAATCTTTGAAATTATGGATTCTCCAATGGATGAAGATGAGTTAGTCATGATTTTCATCATGACTTTCTTTCTTTTCTTCACCTATCCCGTGACTTCTTCTCTTCTTCACTCATTGAGGGTGAAGATACCATCTTTGACCACAGACATTTCCATGTACCATTTGTGAGCCGGGATTACGTGTATATCTCATTGTGGAACTTTGTCTTCAAATGTTTATATAAACATCTTGAATGAAAGTCCGATGGAGATTGTCTCTTCCACTTACTTCCCATGAACAAATTAATTCGGGGTCGAGTCAAGCTAGCGACTCGGTAATCAAAAAGCGATGAGTTAAACATGGGTCTTCACCGTGTGTACCACCCTAGTGTGGGGAGTTGCCCCATTTGTTGTATATAAGTTTTCATCAAAAAAAAAAATGGCCGTAGTATTTCCCTTTTTACGTTCTATGTTTGGCAAAATGCGGTACTTTGAATATTGAGGGCAATATTCATTTCTAGTGTGGGGGAATTCTCACGAATTTTATCATGTAATTATACCACCCAATTCCCCATTTTTGGCCAAATTTTTTTTTTTGGAGTAAGTGTTTTTCACTTACTCAGCATATGGTTATAAGTCCGCCATGTCTAATAAACAAAAGGATTGGCTAATCCAGGGCAGCGGCTCTTGGTAAAGATATCTCAAATCCGTTTATAGCTTGCAATTTTCCCAAAATTGTATGGTGTTGACATTTCACCCATATCTTTAATTAGTGAAAGAGTTGGCTAGCCATGAGTTTATGGCTTGTGGTAAAAGGCGGTTGGAAAACCATAATTGGTGTCGACTCACCAAAGATATTTTATCTAAGAGTTGGCTAGTCGAGAAAAGCGGCTTACGGTAAAGACAAATCAAATCCGTTTATAGTACGGTGATTTGCTCAAAAATCATTTGGTTATCATTGTACCAAGGTTCTTACTTGAACTGAAACAATTGGCTACTCCAGTAGTAATGGCTTTTGGTAAAGGGTAAATCCATTAATTTTTCATAAAAGATTGCTAGGGACTAGCAATAGTTTAGTATGGGGGATTTGATATGTGTCTAAATACACATATATTTTACCTTGTTTAAACCCGCACGGATTTGCAAATGACCATAAAATGTTACAAATATCATTGAAATGTGTTTTATATATTTGAGATGCAAAAGGATTGAAAAGATTGAAAATTATAAAGTTTTATAAATGGCAAGTCTAGTCCCTCGAGTTTCAAAAAAGTGACATATTTGGTCCCTGAAAGTTTAAATTTTGGAAAATAATAAATTATGGTCCTTACACTAATGAAACTTGGCAAGATTGACCCTTGGAATAACTTTGAAAAATTGGCAGGTTCGGTCCTTGAGAATTCAGAAATTACACAATTGATCCTTGTGATAACTACTAAGCCAAGCGGATCCTTTTTATTAATAGCCGGGAACACAAATAAAAACCATAACCCACAAAATTGGCTTTCTGCTTTCCTCTTCCCCGCTCAACCTCCATCGATCCATCCCCATTTACCACATCCCGCTAAACCCGTCCCAGCTTGCACCAAGCCATCCGCACTCCCTCCTGACCCTATTCCCAGTCTGTTCATTACTCCCCAACACACTAGCCCCATCCTACTCTCGGGCTTTGGAAGCGGCGAAAGGCAAGGCAGAAGAAAAGCTAAGAAAGAAGAAGACTCTCCTTTAGTTTTAGTATAAATAGAAGTTTAGGAAGTTGTAAAAAGCTGGTCTGGAATTTTCGTTGTTCTAGTTCCATTTTATATTTTCTTGTCATTTACTTTTGTTAGAATCACTCCTAAACAGTATTTCAAGTATTTATATTTCATATGTAATAGGTAGCTTTATTATGGCCTTTATGTTTGTTTAAGGTCAAGCTTATGTAGAAGGCCCATAAGCTTCCCAAGCCAATAAGGAATAGGGAAGGAGAGGGAGTGTTGCCCTAGCTCCTTGCCTATATAAACCATGTAATAACCTCATTTGAGGGTTGGTTGTTCAAGTTTTCTTTTCATTCACATACATTCACGCCGAGTATTATTATATTGTGTGTGTGTGTGGTGTACTTGTTCATCCGCCTTCATCTCTTCTCTTATAACTTGTGTTGTAAAACTAGTGACCTAACGGTGGTATCAATCGCCAAATAGTTGGGTGTACTCGTTTGTTTTTGAAGTTTTGGTTTTGGGTCTTACAGTAAAGATAAGCGCAATCTTTGGTTATCTTAAAACTTCGTTTTTACACTTTTTAATCCAAGATTCTTGTACTTTCAATGTTTTGAGGTGTTAAAATACTTGTTTTTGGCAAAAAGTTTCAAACTTTACGCGTGGATTCCGTTTTAAGCTTGTTTTGTTAGGTGGGTGTCGGTTCTACGCGTAACCCGTTTAGGAGTTTTGGTACATCAAAATTCACACTTTTGTGTTCTTTTGGTACTATTGAAGCTATTCCATAACAAAAGCGGTTTAGAAACACATTTGGGCAAAATCAAAGTTACGAGTAATCCCACGCGTATCAAAACCCTAATATTACGCGTAAGATTTTCCTTGGTTTGATCTTCATTTTCTCGGTTTTATTCCGTGTTTTCTTACTTGGATAAGTCACGAAAATCGTCGACTTTGGATATCTTTTGCCTTTGTGAAGTGTAAAAGATCATTTGAGCAAAAACCTAAAATTACGCATAAGCATAAACTACGGCGTAGAAATTCTACATAAGATTCACTTACGCGTAAACTAGGTCTCATAAGGTAATCCTCGCCTAACTTTCTCGCTAACTTTTGTCTACGCATAACTTTAGTGCTTTTATCCTACTTAGCGTAGCTAAAACCTCTGCGTAACTCCTCATTGTTAGCGTAACTTTTGGTGTTTTAACGCATAAGTGCTACTTGGTTCTTGTCTTTTCTACGCCTAAGGACACTTCATCAACAAAGGTTCATTCGACTACAAAGATCCATTTTACCACACAAGTTTTTCAACATGTCACAACCACCATACTCTAACTATTTCCATTACACTTATCCTCAACGACAACAACAACTAAGTCCACAACATCAACAATGGAATCAACAACAAGCAATTTATCAACAACAATTTAATCAACAACATACTCCACAACTTGCTGCAAATCCACAACCTCAAATGGTTCAACCACCACCAAGTCTTCAAGTTCAACCGTACACAAATGAATTCAATCAACATCCATCAAGGAACACTATGAAGGAACCCACTTGGTTTGCAAAGATGTGTGAAGCTTTAAGCGGCCAACAATCAATTCATGAGGTTTGGATCACTTGATAGACCTCCAATGCTCACTCGAGGAAACTACGATCAATGGGTGATAAGGTTCTTTAGGTTTTGTGATCTAAAGAAGCCACATGGAAAGTTCTTAAAGAAGGTTATCTTGGAAGGTCCATTTGAGATGCCTACTTGTCATTGTACGGGAGATCCAAATGCCATTCCACCAAGAGATGAACAAACCAACATTGCTCTTTATTTAGAGACTTTAAATCCTGGAACTTCTACACTATCAAGCTGATGAACTTGCAATGGAATACATCCTCTTAGGATTACCAAACCCAATTCTTAGTAGTGTTGATGCTCAAAAGACGCACAAAATGTGGGATCATATTCGTCTTCTTATGGAAGGATCTGTACTCAATCGGGAGGATTTGGAATCCAAAATTTACTTGGCTTATGAACACTTCATGATTGAACACGGAGAACACTAGAGTCCTATCATCAAGATTTTCGAGACATCATCAATGATTTGGATAAACACAACATCATCATGCCAAGAATTGCGGTGAATACTAAGTTCTTGAGTAGTCTTGGTCCTGAATGGGAGAAGTATGTCATTTTTCTCCGTCAGGCGAAGAACATGCATCATTCTACCTACGGATTGTTGTGCGATTACTTGAAACCTCATGAAAAGGAAGTTGATCGGGAAAGGATTCTCCGTGCTCAAATTGCTCCACCAACACATCCGGAAAATCAACAACTTGCCTTATATGCTCAACAAAATTATTCTCCTCAACGGCAACTCAACCAAATGCTTCAAACACCCCAAGCGATCAACACATCCATCAACAAAATCAATTGGTTCCATACAACAACAATGATAAAGCACTTCATAATGAGGAATCCGATCCGTTCGAAGCATTGCAACAAGGATTTGCTATGATTGCTAATGCCTTTAGCCGTTATACCAACAAATCCAACAACGTATTAGTTCCTCATCTAATACAAGGAATCAAAATTTGTTGTGAACAATGGGCGAGTTGAAGTTGAGAATAATGGTTATAATGGTGTCGGATGGGGGTGGTCAAGGGTTTAATCTTTGTGGGTAGGAATAACAATGAGCTCAAGTGGTGGAGCAGGGAAATGCTCGGCATGGGTTGAATGGTCTTGATGCTACAAGCGCAATGAGAAGGGACACTGGCTAATGCATGCCCAAAGCCAAGGACTAAGGCGGTGCTTATTTCAAAGAGCTCTTCTTTTGGCTCTTAAGGATGAAGGCTGGTGGAACTCTCACGGACAAAAACGAGCTTTATGGCAAATGATCTTTTCGGATGATGATATGGAGGACTTGCGGCCAATGCAATTTGTTATGTTGATGGCTAATATGCATGGTTACACATGAGTGACCAGAGCCCAGTGTATGACAGCGATGGCTTGTCTCGAGCACCGAACAAACCATATTTATCTCGATCTCATATCTCCGCCAACATCTGAATCGAGCGCAAGGCTCGGAATGTTCAAAATGAGTCATTTACATCTCATTAAGGATTTTCAACTAGACCCGTAGTTATATTTGGCGATCAAGATGACCACATGGTTTCCCTTGATAATCAAATTGACTACGTGGTTATACTTGAGGATCTAAGTAATGATCATGTTGTGACTCACGTTGAACAAGATGAACTTTGCCTCATCGGATTTTGCTTTCGTTACTTCAAGACCAACAATCAAAATGGAAGAATGTGTATGCATTAAACGGGACTTGAAAAGTAATAATGCACTGTTAACAAAGGATTTTGAATGTTTACAAAAGCAACTCAACTTTTCAAAACTCAAGAAAAGCGTGAAAGCGGTTTTGAAGCGACCTTTGCCAAATCTTATCAAAAGCGAAAAATATTTAGAGCAAGCCAGTCGTGATCTAGCCGCTTAAAGAATGCTTTGTTATGCGAAATAGAACAAGCGAAACATGAACATAAAAAGCAAATTAGCGCTCTCACCTTGGAAAATCAAAAAGCTAAAGGAGTTGTTAACTTGTCAAAAAGCAGTTCTCTGCATACAAAAAACATTCAGCGAAACGAATAGATGATCATCTTGAAGAAATCATCGGCTTGCAAAACAAACTTAAAGAGTTTAAAAGTTTTGTTTACAAACATGGCGAGTCGGTCACGACCATTGAAAAGTTTACTTTAAAACCAAATCCAAATGGATATGGACGAATCTTCGATTACAAACCTAAGCTTTCAACCAAGCATTCAAACCAAATCACGAAGTTTCCGTGCACAATATAAAATTGATAATTCTGTTCTGAATGTTGTTGAATATCATCGTCAAGAGGAATTAGATCGAGAAGGCGAGAGTCGATCAAAATTAAAAGCATTGTTTACAACAAACCTTTTAATTATTCAAAATCGGTCACTTTCGTCACACCAGCGGATTCTTCTAACACACCAAGGGTTATCATCAAAACACCTGAGTCTTCTATTGTTAATCCCAAAGCAGACTTTGCACAAACTTATGGTCCTTTACCTTCCATTAGTGAAGTAAACTCACAACATGAAAATCGAAAAATTCTTCGATATTTTGACATTTTCATGGCTGACCTCAAAATTTTACAACATGAGATAGAATATCGATCGGAAATCAAAGTTGAACATTTTCAATAAGCCTCTGGCGAGAACAAAGAGACATTTTTTAGAAAAATCTTTTACCTAATGTTAAAAACTTGAAAAGTTGTGCAATTGCACAGGAAAAGGATTTTCATAAGGAACTTGGGTCATGAAAAGCGTTTTCGAGAAAACGAAACATCTATTTCTAATACTAAGCGTAAAAGAAACTCTTGAAAAGATGTTGATCGACTCTTGGAAGATGTTATCATCTGATGTTCAAAATGTTGTGTTATTGAATTCTTTGTCATATGCATTTGATAATATCTCTGGCGATCTTGTTATACGTGGTAAATGTTGAGAACAACGATAATGTGCTTGGTCGAGTCCTTAAAATTGAAAACAAGCGATTGTCAAACGAACTTTCAAATGCAATACGTCGTCTTAATTGGTGTAAAAAAGATATTCACGATCAACAACTTGTTTTTCAACACAAAATCAACCGATTCGTGCAAAACCTTCGATTCTAAAATTGAGCAACTGGATGATCAAAGCGTGTCTTTCAAGTGTCAAATCTCAAAATATGAACAAGAACTTGTAAAAGTTAAAAGGAATATGGTGTCATATTTGATTTACTCAAAAGACTCGTGATGAAGCATCAAATGAACTTGATCATTATCTTGCACACACTAAAGAAGTTATGCATTTTCTTTGGAAATGTTGATGCGAAAATCAAGATCGATTCACACTATCATCAAGTTAAGAAGAATGTTAGGAAAGTATGAACAACTTCCGCCAACAATCATTAAGAGATTAGCCCCGTAACACTTAGTACTCATGCACCTAGAATCTCTCTTGCCAAATCACAAGTAGCTAGCGTGCTTCCTTCTCTTGACGAGGAATAGTTGAGCCTTTTCCAAGCGTCCGCACTTCACGGACCTAGAGCACTCAATCGAAAAATAGGAAGTTGCGACCTAAGAAAAGATCAATCAAGAATGCTAAAGTAGAAGAACACCCTAGGACTATGAATAAGACTCACGTTGCCTCCACTATAGATATTGCGTGCGGAAAATGTAATAGAAATAGTGATGTAACGAATGCTAAACCGTTAAGTACTTTTGATATTCGATCGATGCACCTTGTGATATTTAAAAGTATGAATTCTGATTGCCATGATAAATGTGTTGCTAAAGCTATCATCTCTCGTTTAAGGAATCCTAAGAACCGGAATACCTCTAGGCCCACTAATCTTTCTAAATGCATTGCTTGGTAGACCGCCATCTTTAGATTCTAAGAAAGCGCATTCTTTGTCCACTGTAGCTCGGTTTCACCTCCTAGGATTGTAGTACCACCTAGTGAATTCACTAAGACTAAAGCAAAGAGTAGTTATAGATGGCAAAAATGGATATATAACACACTAGGATTTAAGTGGATACCTAAAGCTATTGATGTGTGTATATCTACTATGCTCGCTATGGAACCCTCTAACATTTCGGGTTCCACATCTACTTCTATTCCATCATTGTCATGCATTGTGTAATGCGGTGTCTGAGATCATTCTGGATTGTTGATAGCGGATGTTCCCGACACATGACAGGCAATCTTAAGCTGTTATCAAACTTTATTGCAAAGTTCATTGGCACTTTGTCGAGGTTAGGGAATGATCACTTCGCGCTATCATGGGCTCTGGAGATTATGTCAATGGGAACATCGAAATTAGCGGGGTTTACTATGTGGAAGGCCCGGTCATGTCATTTTTGATGGAGGTCAATTTTGTGATGGAGATTTGGAGGTTGCTTTGGGGAGAAAACTTGTTTCATTAAGTGATCTACAAGGAAATGACCTTATATGCGGCTCGCGTAATTCTAATCTCTACACTATCTCTATGCAAGACATGGTTGCTTCCTCTCCCATTTGCTTACTTTCTAAGGCAACATCAACAAAATCCACGGCTATGGCACGTCGTCTCTCACATCTAAACTTTCAAACCATCACCAACCTTGCTCGACACAAACTAGTTGAAGGACTCCCACGATTCGGTATTCAAAGATCACCTTTGCTCGACTTGTGAACAAGGGAAAAGCACTTCGTGCTCATTTTCCTTCAAAGGTGGAACCACGACTCTCGACATGTGCTTCATCTTCTTCACATGGATTTGTGTGGCCCGATCGTGATGCAAGCGATCAATGGCAAACGCTACATCTTAGTAATTGTTGATGACTACTCACGATGGACTTGGGTCTACTTTCTTCGTAGCAAAGACCAAGCTCCACAAATGATCATCACCTTTCTCACAAAATCTGAGTTGACTCCGCAGCAACCGTCGGAATCATCGAAACGGACAAAGGCTGGAATTTGTTAACAAAACCCTTACGTTGAATTCTATGAGAAAGTGGGAATTGACATCAAACATCTATTGCGTACACGAACAAAGCGGGTTGTTGAAGAGCGAAACCGAGCGTTAGTGGAAGCGCAGAACAATGTTAATCAATGCTAAACTTCAGATTACTTATGGGCGAAGGCTGTATCTCTGCATGCTATACTCAAAACCGTTCTATGATCACAAAGCGCCATACAACAAAACACCTTTTGAGCTTGTCCATAACAAAAAACCGAATCTCAAACACTTTCATGTATTTGGATCTCTTTGCTATCCGAATAATGATCGTGATGATTTTGGAAAGCTCAAAGCCAAAGCGGATATTGGAGTCTTTATTGGATCTTGTGACAATTCTAAAGGTTTCGAATCACGGAATCGTCGAACTAAGGAGGTAATGGAAGCGATTCATGCTCATTCGATGAACTCACGAATGGCTTCGTACGGCTATAGGACCGTTGATTAAAATATCATGATCCATCATACATTCCCACCATGACTAATCGTCATGAATTGGAAACATTGCTTGCTCCACGGTTAAAGATTCGCCAGTCTTGGATGTATCAATGTTTCAGCACAAATAATACTCTAATTTGCACACGAATCTACAACAACAACGATCTTCTGAAGATCAAGCTTCAACATGACATTGATGATCAACATAATGAGAGAGATGTTTTGTCAGCTCTCTGAAATATTTTGGTACTGCTTGTTCGATCAATTGGACATACATGGTTTATTTGTCTCCTTATACATGGTTATTTGCTTCAATCATCATCAACATACGTGGTGTATGATTCGAATCATTGAAAACACGAGGGAGAGAGTGTGTAGGTATTGCTCCGCGATCTTCACATGCTTCTTTGCACAAACAATGCCTGAACTTCAATTGAAAGAAATAAGCGATATGCTCAAGCGTCTCACTTTGGTGTTATCGTCTCAATTTCACGGGTGATCTTGTGTGAAGTTACTCAAATACGTGAGAAGATCTTGTTGATTTACCTTACCCCGAGCGGATCTTGCAATTAGTCGATTTTTCATGCGGTTTCTTTGCTCATCTACAAATTCGTATCTTTGAAACCTTCAAAGTTAGAGGAAATGTAGACTTCATCAAAGTTTCAAATCGCTAAAGGCGATTCATGATCGGTTTGGAAAGCTGATTAAAACTGATCGTCAATATCGTTTATCGCGATGGCTTAGATGCTTAGAACTCACAACCGTTTAAACTTCCCTCAACCCCCATCATCGTTGAAGAAAGCCCTCGACTCACTCGTCAACAAATGGAAAGGTTATTTGCTCCTGCGTTACGTGGCGATATTGATGACGTGCTCCGTGTATCCAGATTTCTGCACAACGATAATATTCCTATACGATACACACCCTACAACAACTCTGACTGTTGAAAATGCACCTCACCGGTTGAATCAACACAACAGTTGAACACCGCTTCCAACAATGATGAACCGGTGATGATATTCTCAATGAAAGTACCCCACTGCGATTTTGATCCAAATCGTTCTTCAACCCGTTTGCTAATGAGGCTGCACGGATGTATGAATCTTCAACAAACCATTTGAATCCTCAGAATCGCACAATGTATACCAACATCAACCCTCCACACATAGATGGACAAAAGACCATCCTGGCTAACATTATTGGCAACGAATCAACCGAGTCGGATTCACGAGACAAGCGTCTTCACTCGAGCGGTGAACATTGCATTTATGCACTCAGCACGCCAATCGAACCTAAAACATTAAAGGATGCAATGACAAAGACAAGGGTTGAATCCATGCAAGAACTCAACCAATTCAAGCGTCTTGAAGTATGAGGCGGTTGAAAGACCAACGAGTCTCGTCATTGGTCTAAAATGGATTTGGAAAAACAAATTGGATCTTTGAAGGAATGTTATCGAAACAAGTCCGTCTGCCAGTTGCTAAGGGTTATCTTCAGGAAGAGGGAATAGACTTTGAAGAATCTTTTGCTCCGGTTGCTCGTCTTGAGGCTTGGATATTTCTGGCGTTCGCGGCTCATATGAATATGACGGTCTATCAGATGGATGTCAAAACTGCGTTTCTCAATGGACAACTTAAAAGCGGTTTATGTCACCAACGGATGGATTCGTTGATCACGAGTTCGAACCATGTCTACAAACTGAACAAAGCTCTTTATGGTCTCAAACAAGCCCCTCGGGCATGGTGCGATAAGCTATCATCTTTCCTCATTGCCAATAATTTCACCAAAGGCTCGGTTGACCCAACTCTTTTATACAATATCACGGGGCACACATCTTAATTGTTCAAATTTACGTGGATGACATCATTTTGGGTCTACACATAAAAAGTTTTCAATCGCTTTTGCAAAACTAATGAAGAAAAATTTTGAAATGTCCATGATGGGTGAACTTACGTTCTTCCTAGGACTACAAGTTCATCAATCACCCCGTGGTATTTTCTTGAGTCGGTCCAAATATGCCCTTGAATTGTTAAACAAATTTGGAATGAAAACACAGCTGACACCTATGCCACACCAATGGCTCATACCAAGAAGCTAGACGGTGATTTACATGGGAAATTGGTGGACCCTACAAAATACCGTAGTATTATTGGGTCTCTCATGTATCTAACGACTAGCGGAGACACGATATTGTCTTTGCCGTTTATCTATGCTCCGTTATCGGTCGCGACCAAGCTGAAACCCACCTCTCAGAGGCTAAAAGAATACTCCGATACATAAAGGGAACCATTAACTTGGGGATCTGGTATCCGAAGGATTCGGTTTTGAACTAATCGCTTTTGAGGCGACCAGCGCGGGATGCTTAGACTCACGGAAAAGCACTTGGGGAGCTTTACAATTTCTTGGTGATAAGCTGGTGTCATGGCAATCGAAGAAGCGAGGATTGTACATGTCATCATCAACGAAGCGAGAATATGTAGCCATTTCGGCATGTTGTGCTCAAGTCATATGGATGAGAACACAACTCAAAGACTATGGTTACGTATTTGTGAGAATCCGATGTATTGCGACAATCGAGTGCCATTGCAATCTCGTGCAACTTCGATTCACTTTTCGAAATCAAAGCACATCGATCTTGATATCATTTCATCAAGGATCACGTGGAGCGGATCTTGTTGAATTATATTTTGTGGAGTACGAGAATACCAATTGGCAGATCTTCTCACCAAAGCCTTGCCTACCACTAGGTTTAATGAGTTGGTCCACCGGATTGGTATGAGGTGTTTGACTCAAGAGGAATTGGATGACCTCCTAAAGCAGTCTTAAAAACCTGTCAAACACCAAATTCTCTTTTGTAAATAATTTTTCAAAAACAAAATACAAAATTATAAAACACGATAAAACAACAAAAATATTCATCTATCTATTTTCTTTCAACATTGCAAGTACATTTCTTCCGTCAACACTATAATCTTTCAAAATTCATTATTTTTCCGATCAAGTGTTGAGGGGAGAAAATAATCTATTAGCTTGCTTCAAAACATCGTGTACTTGCATGTTATCACATCTCGGTTGATTTTTTACAAATGGTGGTACATTTTCCGGTTCAAAGACACTCCTCGGACTTAAATTAATAACCTTTCATTATTTTTTTTCTCAAGTCGAGGGGAGTGTCGTCATGTTCTTTCAAAAAATCTTTGTTTGGTAACCAAAATGGAAGTTAAATGGCTTTGTTTGAAAAAGGAAAAGGTGGAGGGACCAAAGCTGTCAAAAAACCAAAGTTATTTTTAATAAAACACCCACCTAACTTTCACCTCACATTTATTACAAAACCTAAAACATCCTCTGCATAAAATTCATTAAGAAATCCGTGTTTTGGATCATCATTTGTAAGTGGTTTTATGATCTCAACATGTTTTTAAACATAGGTTTTGATTTTGATACAAATCCAGCGGTCAAATCTTGATCTATGCTTGATTTGGTGTTCTACAGCGTAAGTGTATGAACACTAAATCAAGAATGGGTGTTTGTGGTTAAAAGATTGTGTCAAAATGTTCCTTTACATCATCTATATACACATTTCATTACCCAAACATCCCCGGAACACGCAATTGATGATTTTGAAAATTAGGGTTTATAGGTGAATTGGGTATTTCTAAATGTGAAGTGCTTTGGTCAAAAAGATTGTTGGGTTATGCTCTTGTGTTATTGAATTGATGATTTCCAAGGTCTATAACCACCGAAACACTTAATTGGTTAACAATTTAAAATTAGGGTTTAAGGTTCTTGAGATTGGGTATTTTTGATTCACTGCAAATTAAGTGTTAAAACTTGGTCATTATGCTCTCACAACATCTAAGATATACGAGAAAAATTTGGTGCATAATCCATGGCTAGATCTCATCAGCGTAGATTTAGGGTTTAGACTACTGGCGTATGAGTTCTCGCTTGTTAAACTGTCCAAATGTGTTTTGATTGATCATAAAATGAATGTTATGTGTTTAACTTTGATGATATGATGCTTTATTTGGGCTTGCAACACGTAATATTCAGAATCAAGGTTGTTGTTAATCTCCGCATAAGGATCACCTTACGGCGTAGCTTGTTATCGTAAGATTAGTCTTCGCGTAGCTCTACGCATAAGGTTCTACATATGGGACTACGCGTATCACTGAAGGATATGCGTAAGCTTGATGACCTCTACGCATAAGGTCAACTCTTACGAGTAGCCTTAAGCGTAAGGTTAATATATGCCTACGCATAAGCTCTACGCATAAGGTCCTCTTTTTTCCTAGCGTAACACTTCTTGCAGCGTAAGTTAAGACCCTACGGCGTAAGTTTCGCCTACGCATATATCATTCTGTCTCATAACTTTTACCAATCCCTACATAAGCGTGATCATACCCGTTATGAATTGTTATGTGTACAAACTTGTAAATAAACTAATCATATCATCACGAATCCTAAAATGTCACTAATAAACTGAAATCGTTTGATATGTTGTGAACAATAAGTGATAAAATAAACTTTAAAACTTAAAGTTAACTAACTCTCGAAACATTTCACGACGTCATTGGACTATTGAATATACAAGTGACTTAGGACTCGTAACAATCATTGACCTTTGTACATTCAATAACAAGACAATAAGACCTTCTGTTGACTAACATTATGTCTTTCGATATGTTGGTTCTTTTGGCTAATGTTATTTGAGATCCGCGACATGGTGAACAAATGAATATGGATGCACACGAAGTTCTCTCCATTCTTTGATATCTATCCTCATAGCTATCCAATGAAGATAGGAAAGAATAATCTCCGTGTTGACTTTGACAACCTCACTTGCTCGGAATCTTCATGTTTAATTGCTATTGACATTCGAGGACTCATCCTATCGAACATGCTTTCACACTCTGCATGTTCACGAGATCTACATCCAACATTACGGAACACTATGGAAAGGGTCAAAGGACAGCTAAGGCTTTGTGGGTGACTCTGAATCACAAACAAGTCACCATTACACTCTGACTTAAGAGTTCTCCTAATTCGATGTCGATCCAACCAAACTATATGCCACAACTGCTGAAGAGCTCACTCTCCAATTCTTAATCAATATCGGTTATGGCGAGGCTACGGGGAGTAATCACCAAGCATTCTCACGTAGAGCTTAAGAGTATTCCTCAACCACGGAGAACTCTCTACATGATCATCACCAAGTCATTTACGTTGTGGGCGGCTATGAGCACCCTAAGCTCATGGGCGCAAATATTGCGGGCATTGGTCAACATAAAACACATCGCTATCGAAGCTCTGATTTGGGATGACATGATGTCATTTCTCAACAAACTTGGCTCAAAGATTCCCTACATCGGATATACTAAATTGTTGATCCAGAGAGCACTTGGACTTCATCCTGACATTCCCAAGAGGCTCAATGACCCGAAAATCCGACATGTTGCGGAACCCATTCTATCTGTAGAATCAAGGAAGCGTCTACAAAGAAAAAGGTCTTTGTCTTTGCCGATTTCCTTCTAGCGAAGATGTCGAAAGCTCGAAAGCGTACAAAAGGTATGCAGAAGCGGTCGGACAAGGCAAAGTTGGTCATCTCGACGAAAAATCTTACGGAACACACGTAAGAGAACCAAAAAGCTGGGAGTGCGAAGTACTTGGATAGTCAAAGGAAGTTCCAAAGAAGAAACCTATTCCAAAGAAACCCTCCCTAAAGAAAGTTCCTTCAAGGAAGCCACTCCATCCTTTCACCGAACCGCAAAAGCTTGTGGGCGAAACTCGAGGTCTTGACGAATGAAGAGATTACCTACTCGAAGCTGCAAAGGATGAAAATCCTCGGTACCAAAACCTCCAAGTCCAAACTACTAACATGGAAAAGGAAAGACTCTGCACTTGTGTCTCATGATGAAAGCTCACGAAGAAGAAGAAGAGCAACTGGATCAATCATACCGGAAGAAGTTTAAATTAGTTAGACAAATTCAAAAAGCTGAAGAATTTGCAAAAGATCAAATGGGTGGCCAGGAGGATCAGTGGTCTTTGTCCACTCTTCACCGAGTCTGATGCGGTTAATCAACCCGATAAGGGATGCGGTGCCACCACTCTTGTGCAACAACAAGCGCTTGTGAAGGAGTCTCGATCTTAACTTTGAGGAACGAGAAAGAATAGAGGCGAAGAGAAAGCGATGAAGAAGCTAAAGAGCAGACGGAAGAAAAGGCTAAATCTGGACATGATGGCGAAGAAGATTATGATGACTTTCTTCCGCCAGTCCAACTCGTTCCGGAGGATATACGCACCTCCAAAGGACCCGAATCTCCTCATGTCCCTCCTCATCGATTCTTCATCTCACTCATCACCACCACCATCAAAAGATCAACAAAATCATCATCCAAATCTGTGAAGAAACCACCTCGATCTTGGATTTCTCAAGCTCATAAGCGGATTCACAAAGGCATCAAACAAGTCGAGAAAAAAGCGTGCTCTACAAAAGCTAAATTTCTTTCTTTGATCACATACGACATATGTATGGCGAGCATGACAAGATGGAGAAAGAAAGGAATTTGTTGAGGTTCATGAAGAGTCATCGTAAAGAGGAACTGAACGAAATGCTCGAAGGTTACACTAACAAGTACCTTGGGATATCGTTCCTAAAGTCCAAAAGGCTGGAAAGGCGACAAGAGATCATACTCACAAGTTTCTTCGACTTCCCTTTGTCCCGGTGTGACTAGAGTATTTTCGGACAACTCACCTAACATCGTAGCATTGGTTAAAAATACAATGGCCAAAGGCGATCTCTCTGAATGCGAGTTAATCGCTAAACTTGTGATACAAATGTCAAAGCGATCGGAGCGTTTCGCCGGATGAAGCTAAATTTTTGAAAATCTACTTGATTTTCAACTCGGATCATCATGCAAGGAGTCGGTACCGATCAACCCAAAGCGACCAAGAGATGGCGATGATAAGGATAAGGATTACGCACCTAAGCGTCGGAAGCGATGCGGTAAATCTACCTCTACGCCACCTCCTCCACCACGAACTTCTTCTCAACAAAAGTCTCCTCCACCTCGGTCTTCTCTTGATAAACCTCGGGGCGATTCGAGTTACCACCCACGACTCATAAAGCGGTGATTACTTTGAGTATACGGGTGGTGGCGATGAAGAGGTCCTTGAGCCTACAACAACCACCTCACCCAAACAAGTGCGAAAGCGGTAATCATCATCAAGGCCTTCCAAAGAAGAAGAAGGCGACTGGCAGGAGTCGTCTCATGGCTAGATGACGATAAAACCGCAGAATTTGAATGGTTCTCCACACTTGTCAATCAAACTCCTACGATGAAGGTCAAGAATTGGTCGAAGGTTCTACATTGGAGCACGCAAAACTTTTGCAAGAAAAGTTCCATGTGAAGAAAATGGCGAAATCTGACGTTGGCGAATCAAGAATGAAGCATTCCAACTTCTAAAACAGACTCGAAAGCCGTCGAGGTCGAATATCATCTTGAGAACATTGCTCGAGCTATGTCTAACGACATGGATTGGCTCAACCCGGAAGCAAACATTGACTTCACACAAAGGGACAACCCTCCATACTACACCGATTGGACCAAACCCTACCGACCATTGGCCAAGCCAGGCGAACCACGGATTCCCTTCCGATACTTCTTTAAGAGACACGGATTTTCTCTTACGGTAGCGATGGTTGCGAAAATCGCTACATCATTGACTCTTCCATTCCCGGACTATTTACTCAACTGCATAGCTATCGAGGAGCGTGCAAATCACTTGTTTTCGACAGCGTGCAAGCATCGACCAAGATGCATTGTATGGGATTCATCATTGGCACGAGCGCGAAGAATCTACTGGAAGCACTGGTTGAAGTCTCAACATGCATTATATAGTTCTAAGGACATCGTGGCCATCAAACACATTGATCTCAAGTCTAAGTGGGACTACACATTCTTAAAGAATATCATAGTCAAGCGACAAGATGAACAGGACTATGGATTCTCCGAGGCTGACTTTGAGAACTTGTCCCTCAGCGACATCGAAGACATGTACCTTGCCAAAGTGCAGAGGTCATATGAGACAATTCTCAACTGAAGTTCAACGTGAATTTATCAAGTCAGTTCTCATCTTCATTAGGCATGCGTGATCAAAGAGCGTGTTGAAGATATCCGGATGGTGTTGAATCTTATCGGCGTGTCAACCTCACTCCTCCAACGCTTACTCTTCCCGATCTCAATCAGCTACCTCAATATACGCTCATCGGCAAACCTTTGGAGTTGTTTACGCGGTGAACTTCAAAGCGCTTAATGGCGTGTAGTGATCTTCAAAATTCGGGGATCATACTTTGAAGCTTTGGTTAGGGACGGATTAGCGTCTGAGTTGAAGGATATACGCTGAAAGTTGGGTCTCCTAGCGGAATTCTCGAGGAAAGGAGGGATGTGAGAAGGATCATCACCATGATTGATGAGCGGTTGTTGAAGGGATCGATTCGAGACGATTGGAGAGCTATGTTGGTGGTGACCGGAGAAACATCACCGGCTTTCAGCATACAATGCGCACTCACAGGAACATCAACGCACTTCACAGTACCCCTTGAATTGTTTGCTTCATAATTTTGGATGTATGATTATATATGTCAATGGCTTGTGCACACATACGCAGTGTACAACCCGTAATTGTCAATAAAGGACCACGTAGTGCGCTTGGATGCCACAATCCTTATCAAATGAGCGAAAGCTTCTTACTTTTGAGTAAAACCTATCAAACCTTTCATTTTTCAAGGTTTTGCTCAAAAGAACAAGTACTTCCCTTAAGACTTTCAAAACCTCAACCGTTTATATCACTTGTTGAGGGGAGTATTTGAAACTTTGTTCAAAATTGTTCACAGTGGTCATTCTTCCCGCAACACTCGAAATGGTCATATTTATTCTCAAGCGTTTCAAAAATAACACTTTAATATGCCATTTTTGAGGGGGAGAAAATATGTGATAAGAAATATGTTGTACAAAATGCAAATGAATCATTGTACCTCGGACTTAACCGAATTGGCGGTACTAAGCTGTTAGTAACTTCGAAAAGACTTGTCTGGGCGGGTAATAATTTCAAGCTAGTTAAGCTAGTGATGTAAGCGTGTCTAAAGGACTTGTCGAGTAGAATGTACCATTCGAGAAACTTTTGATAGACATGAACTCTGGCGGGTTTGACAACCTTCCAAGGTTTGTCTACACCTTCAAGGTAGTTATTAGAGCTAGTTGTCACCTAAAAGCGGACAATGTAACTCTTTAACTATGCAACGTAACCGTGTCTCGCGGGGGATTGTCTATCTTGATGGATCAATTCAAAAGTGCGCTCTTTCCTCCTTTGTGCATTTAACCATTAAAACTATTAAGCACATGTGGAGGTATTTATGCAAAACATCATCTCTCACAATGGTTCAAACATGTTTTTCATTAACAAACCCTTTGAGAGATATTTTATCATCTGATGGTTTTAATGGCAATATAGGTTAGTCATGGAGTTATAAGGTGACTAAGGTTAGGAATAACCGTCCTATGATCCTTGAGCGGAGGATCTACCCAAGGATACTACCATTAGTTAGTGTTAGAAGTCCTTAGGAATGATTGTAAAAAGGAGAAAATGAGAATCGGAGAAAGAAGGAGTTGAAGAATTAAAAGAAGTAAAGTAAAGGGTGAAAAGAAATAGCCCTCAGTTATTCAACTTAGAGGCGAACCAGGGTTCAATTCATATGCTCTTGGTTGTCACTTAGTGGCCGTATTGAAGATTAAAAGTCGTCATGGACCATGGCGCATGCACTAAACCTTTCTTATCCACTCAAGTTTCTCTCAACAGAAGCTTGTTTCATTCTCACGGGGAACCCTACGTAAACTATCGGCTTTCTCTTAGAGATTTCTGGTATTGAAGAAGGAGACCCTCTCCCTAGTCTCCAGCTCGGGGAAAACCAAAGCGCATTATTGAGTCTAGAGCCACGAGATTCATCAAAAGATCTCTTAGGAACACTTGACATTTAATCACTTGATGATCAACTAATAAGATCATCGGTGGTTCATATCGAGTCCTTCCGAGGATCTTAGCAATCTGTCGAGAACATTTATGAGAGGTTCACATATGTGATCCTCGGTGATTGAATGGAAACTCCTGCCGGGGTCAACATCAAGCGACCACGTCGGCAGGTCGCCGGTAACTCCCGTGGATTCGGAGTGTGTCTCAAGCGGTCTGATCGTGGGTGATGCTTGGTGTACCTCGGCGACTCATCGGAATGTAGATGTACTTGGTACATCGCGTTATCTCACTTGTGGGACTCAGTTGAGAGCGGCCTTTGTAAATTAGAGTTGTGTTTTCACACTATGCTGTTAACACTCTCGAAGTTCAAACTTGTAAGTGCCGGAAACAGCTTATTACTAACCGTTTGAAATGTTTTCTTCTTATGGAAGCTCACGGGCGGGATGATCGTCTTTGATTCTTCTCATGCTCCGCCAACATCATCACTAATGGAAGTTCTATCTCAATGCAACACTTGATCGAGAATGATTCTTCATCAATCAAAAGAATCTACAAAGTCAAAGACTTAAAGAACTTCATCGATATTGATTTCCAGCGTCAAAGAGCGTGTGAGCATGTTGAAGAATGGCGTGGAACACTTAAGCGGCGAAGGACACGACGGGGCAGTCACGGAACAACAACATACTATCAATTTCACCACAAAGAACAATGATCAAAGAACAAAGTTAAAGATGGCGTCAAAGCATAACTGTTCAAAGATAACTATCTCTCTACACTGGGACAAGATTGTTGAATCAAGGCAATTCTTCTCACAAGAAAGAAGAATGTCGGAAGGCGTCCACGCTACTATTACATCAACGCCTTCACGTTTACATTCATATATACTTGAGGGAGATTGTTGGAATCACTCCTACTTGATATTTCAAGTATTTATTTTTCATATGTAATAGGTAGCTTTATTATGGCCTTTATGTTTGTTTAAGGTCAAGCTTATGTAGAAGGCCCATAAGCTTGATCCAAGCCCAATAAGGAATAGGGAAGGAGAGGGAGTGTTGCCCTAGCTCCTTGCCTATATAAACCATGTAATAACCCTCACTTGAGGGTTGGTTGTTCAAGTTTTCTTTTCATTCACATACATTACGCCTAACCGTATTATTACTATTGTGTGTGTGTGTGGTTTACTTGTTCATCCGCCTTCATCTCTTTCTATATAACTTGTGTTGTAAAACTAGTGACCTAACAACTTTTATTGTAATTTCAATTTCAAGTACGAATTTAATTTGATTTTAAATTAAAGTTTTTCATACTGTCAAGTTTTCTTTATACCATTTATGGAATTCATTTTACGTATCTACTAAGTTGTATTGTCTTTTCATGTTGTTAAAAATAGGTGTTTGAAGTTCTCACAATATTAATTAAGATTTCATAGCTTACCAAAATTCATTTACGCTTAAAAGGGGTGTTTGGGATAGAATTAGTTTTGAGTAAAAATTAATCTTTTGACCCACTTTGGGACTTGAATTGGGTTGTTACAACTTTTGAGTCACAGATTGAGTATTAGTTTGAAGTATTGTCATTTTATTTAATAAATTATTTAAAATTCTCATAATGTCATTTAGTAACTTTTTAAGGACCAGTTATGTCCACGATTTCTGTTTAAGATCAAGTTTTTGGTGATTAAAGTTAAATTAGATTATGATTTTTTCAGGTTACCTTAGGTAATATGTAGTTAGTATTTAATTTCATTTGCTTTATGTTGGTCCTTGCTTTTGTATTTTTGTACTTGTTAATGTTCGAATTGTTTGGAATTACACGATTTTATGTGTTCTTCACTTCACGTACTTTCGCCTATCCTTAAACTTTATTATAGGTAAAAAAATGGTTCTTAATTTGGTTTTATAGGTTCTCTATAAGCTCATATATGTTTTTTCTTAGCTATTTTTATTAGCTTATTTCCCTAGTTGCTTATTTTTAAGCTCTAAAAAGCTTATAAGGGTTTATTCTGATCCAACATTTGACAAGCTACATCTGAGACCCGTGCACCATTTTTCTTGACTTATTTTATATAATTTTGTAAACATCTAATTAAGGTGATCTCAAGGGGAGGCCAATGAAATTTGGCCGGGAGAGCTTTAGAGTCCCGAGAAGCTCAAGTCTTGCTCACCCGTAGCTTAATGGAGAACAGCTCAAAACAGTCCCTCTTGAATTTGCGAGATAGCTTACATCATCAGGTCCAGTTTGGTTTTAAGTCCTTATTAGAATTCATTTTCAACTTATTTAGTTTCTTTTTAGCCCTTTTAGTGAGATTAGAATAGGTTTGGCATAATTTATAACTTATTAATTTATTAGAGTTAAGTAGAATAGCTTATTTTCTCATTTTCTTAGCTTAAGGTTCCCTTAGATTAGTTCATTTTAGGGCAAATGACAAAAAAATGCATTGAATTTTACACTTTATGTGATTGTGTGTAGCCAACTATTTTTTTCTTAATGAACTTTCAAAGTTGATCATTATGTGTATTTTGTGACTATTACTGCCATGTAAAATGACCATTTTACCCTTAGAAATTGTAAAATTAAGGGTAAATAGTCTAAAATACACACAATAATGAATTTTAGAAGTTAGAGTACACACAATAAGAAAAAAATAGTTGGCTACACACAATTATAAAAAGTGTCAAGTTCGATGCATTTTTTTGTCATTTGTATCATTTTACCCACTGTTCCCCTCCTCATTAGTTATTTCCCTTTTTATTTAGCTTATTTGTTGGTTATCATCCAAGTTAGCTTATTCATTCATTCCAACTGTTTCTATAGCTTATTTGTGCTTAAAACCTGCTAAGGGGTGTTTGGTTATTGTTTTTGCAAGTGATTTTCCAAACTTTGTGGAATTTTACAGTCGTTATAAGTCCATTTGAGCTGAAATTTGGGATACAAGATCTTTGGTTGGTCGTGGATTTCAGATCATTTTGTAGTTTATTTTGGAATTTTATAAGCTAGCTTAGTAATGGAAACTAAGTAGGGCCCTTAGAGGCCGTTTGGCATATAGTTATTAAAATCACAGTGCGAAGTTTTTTTTTTACATAGCTTGTGCTTTTTACTTTCCAATCAGTTGCATTAGCTCATTTTAGGTTAGATTTAGGCTTTAGTAGCTTATGGTAGCTTATATTTAGCTTTTAGCTTATTTCAAGTCTTATTCAATTGCTTATTTGCCCAATTCAGCTTATTAGTGGGCTTATCTAACTTTTTATATTTTTCCCGAGGGCTTAGGAATAATATTTTAGATTTTCTGTAAAGTCTCATAATTTTTACTGTTCATTTTGTTATTTTTCTTAATTTTTAATTAGTTTTAAATTAGTTTTAATTAATAATAATTATTTAAAAAAAGTCTAAAAAATATATTTTCAGTTTAAAATTAGTTTTATAATATTTTAGATTTTTCAATTTATAATTTCATTTTTGGGGTTAATTCCTATTTTCTTGTATTTTAATGTATTTTTAAATAGTTAAAATAGTTTTTAATTAATAATAATTAGATAAATAGTTTTAAAAATAATTTTATTTTTCTTAAAATTTTATTTTATTATTAGAATTGTTAAAAAGTAATTTTCATTTTCATGTGTCTTTAGTTTTCGATTTCACATTTTATTTTACTGCGTTTCACGTTTGTTTTTTTTTTGAATTTAAGTTTTACGTTTTAGGTTTTTAATGGTTAAAGCGTTTTTAGAATAGAATTAAAATGACTTCAAAGTCTTTATGGAATTTAATTTCCTTGAGTGTAAATCAATCATAACCTTTTCTGTTCAATATTCACCGTCCGCAGTTAGATTTGTATTACGATTTCACGCACCTCGTTGGGACAACGACAGGAAACACTAAACTCCTCTGGACTCTATTGCGTTCTCAAGTGATTGACTCTTGTTGACCATTCACCTGGTTGATTTGGGTTGACTGTTTGGGACCGATCAACGCGTATAACACGTTAACCACAAACACAAACAAAGCGTAGAAATAAGATGAGAAAGATGGTGACTTGATGTTAATACAAACCGTGTATGTGAGAGGATAAAGATAAACACAATATGTTGTATATTCCAAAGAAAACACACACACACACACTTTCAAGCACACCCCTCAAATGAGACTTTGAGGGGGTTTATAATCCTTACAACATGCCCTAATGGGCTTGGCTTGGGCGAGGTGGACTTGGATTGGGCTTGGATACATAAAGCTTATACGGCTAGTTAGCATATCTTTTAGCCATTTAGCTTGGTCCAATCCACGAGCCCGTTGACTATTCTATCACGATATCTAACACACGTTACAAAGTTCCTAACTGTGAATGACCATCACTTCTAATAAAACTATTAAGGCTAACAATCTCCCCCAAAGGGGTGGTCATTCAAATGATGCTCCACTTGATTAGGTCTTTACTTTCCTTGAGCTTGAACTTTGTGTAG
The DNA here is from genome assembly GCA_910596185.1 of Chrysanthemum makinoi. Classification (NCBI taxonomy): domain Eukaryota; kingdom Viridiplantae; phylum Streptophyta; class Magnoliopsida; order Asterales; family Asteraceae; genus Chrysanthemum; species Chrysanthemum makinoi. The sequence continues at coordinate 112,498,523 of OU343222.1, read as the reverse complement.
ATATAGAATAGTCTTGATTCTTTGTTCCTTCATGCTTTGTGATCAGATAATGTGGTTGTCTGCCATTGTCAACTTCGTTGGTTAGGTGTCTCCACGTCTTTCTCCACCATGCTCACACTTCTATTTGACTTTTGGTTACCAATGATGTAGTTCTCGAGTCTTTAAACTTTGTAGATTCTTTGACATTGTGAAGAATCATCTTTATTTGGTTGCCTTTGATTTTGATGAGAACTTTCATGTGTTGTTGGTATGAGCATGTGGAGAATCACATACGATCAATCCGCTCGGAGCTTCCATAAGAAGAAAACATAAAACAGGTTAGTAATAAGCGGATCCGGCACTTACAAGTTTGAATTTCGAGGGTGTTAACAGCATAGTGTGAAAACACATCTCTAATTCTCACAAGAGGCCGTTCTGGCTGAGTCCCACAAGTGAGATAACGCGATATACCGAAGTACACTACAGTTCGGTGAGTCGTCGAGGTACACGAAGCATCACCTCCACGACGTAGACCGTTTGAGACACACTAAAGCGTAATCCACGGGGAGTTACGAAGTGACCTGCTGTCGGGTGTTGATGTTGACCACTGGGAGTTTCCATTCAATCACTAAGATCACAATGTGAAACTTCTCATAAATGTTCCGGCAGATTGCTAAGATCTGCGTAGGACTCTAGAATATATCACTTGTGTCCTTATTGATGAACAACAAAGATGTCATGTCATGTTTTCCTATGAGATCTTTTGATGAATCTCGTGGCTCTAGACTCAATAGTGCATTTTGGTTTTCTGAGCGGAGACTAGGGAGAGGGTCTCCTTCTTCAATACCAATGATCTCTAAGAGAAAGTCAATAGATTATGTAGGGTTCCCAGTGAGAATGAAACAAATCCTTTTAAGAGGAATTGAGTGGCTAGAAGGTTTAGTGCGGTCGTCCTTTGGGTCCATGACGTCTTTGTCTTCAATACGGTGTCATCTAGTGACAACCCGATGTGAATGATTGAACCGGTTTACGCCTAAGGTTGAATATGGAGGGCTATTTCTTTTCACCCTTTTCATTACATTTCTTTTTAATTCTTCAACCCCTTCTTTCTCCTTTCTCACATTACTCCTTTTTCAATCATTCCTAAGGACTTCTAATACTAACTATTTGTGATGTCCTTGGGTAGATCCCTCCGGCTCTGGCGGATCATAGGACGGATTTCCTATCCTTAGTCACCTTATAACTCCATGATTGTCCTATTGTTGCCATAAAACCATTTTTCTTGAAAATCTCTTAGAGTGTTTATGATTGAAAACATGTTTGAGACACTCGAAGAGTTTTATATTTTCAAAAACACTCCCCCTTCACATGTGCTTATAAGTTTTGACAGAAATCTGCACATAGAGGGTAGAGTTAGCACTTTTGAATTGATCGAGCTTTAAATGAACAAGACCGATTGAGACAACGTTTACATCACTAGAATAACTAACTTGAAGTTGTAAACGTCTTGAAAAGTCGTAGACAAGTTTCTAGAAGAGATGGTACATTTTCCTCGTCAATTCATTGGTTACATGAAGTCGAGCTCTTTTGAGATTCAAACAACGATCATTAAACTTTTTGATCACATTTTAATCCGCGTCTCCTCCCTCTCAAAATAGCATATTATTGATATTTTTTATATCAACTAATTAAACAACATTTTAGAATCTTTTGGGGAGACAAACGGATTTGATTTAAGCATGAATTTGTAACATTTTAGTTTTATACTCCCCTTTTAATAAAGCATAATCAATTAAAGGGTTTAGAGGGAGTTATCTTGAGCACAAAATATTTTGAAAGATTTTGAAAATCTTTTTGAACAATCTTGAAAAGGTGCTCAAGATGATGATTTCTCACCATTTTAAATGTAGTGCCTGAAAGTACACTTGATTTTTTTCTATAAAAGCACGAGTTTTGATTTGAAAAATAATCAAAAGTCATCATTTTAGTCGGGTTTCGAAATCTGAGTATCACGAAAGCCATTATTTGAAGAAATTTTGAGAAACGACATGTTTTAGAAAACAATTAAAGAACTCTCGCTCAAGCATCTGTACATACCCGTATCATTGTTGAATGACATTTCTAGAACGTACAGAATATCGATTATACGAGAGACATGTCGTGAGAAGAATATTTTTGGATTTTGGATTTTATATTGTTTTTGTATTTTTGAAAGTTTTATATTTTTATATTTTGCTTTTGTTGGTTTTTCAAATTTTGTATTTTGTTTTCAAAAATATTTCTGGAAGCTTTTGGAAAATCATTTTCAAGAAGATTCAAGAAGATTCTAACTCCTCGAGGGGTTAGGCTTGCATTCAATTGTCGAACTAAATAGTCAAACCTTTCTTTTGGAAGGGCTTTAGTTAATAGATCGTGAGTTGGTATCGTCTTCACGAAGAATAATTAAACAGTACCATTTTTGACGTACTCTTTGATGAAGTGATAGCGGACACGGATATGCTTAGTCTTTGAGTGATGAACAGGATTGCATGATATGGCTATGGCACTCTTCGAGTCACAATACATAGGTATTTTATCGAAAGTAAAGCCATAATCTGTGAGTTGTGTTCTCATCCATAGAACTTGAGCACAACACGCGGATAGAGACACATACTCGACTTGGCGGTTGAAAGTGCAGTGCAATCTTGTTTCTTTGAAGACCGTTACTAACTTTTCACCCAAAATTGTGCTCCTCGGATGTACTTTTGTACTTGACATCACTGCGTGGTCCGTCGAAAAGGCAATAAGATCAAATACGGATTCCTTCGGATACCAAAGTCCCATGTGAATGGATGTCTTGGTACAAAGATCCGTTTAACCTCTTTGAGGTGCGGTTCGGTAGGCTTTGCAGAAGGTGCTAATAAGCAAACAACAAAATGAATATCCGTTCGACTAGCGGTGAGATACATGAGAGAACCAATCATGGTCCGATATTTCTTCGGATCAATAGGTTTCCCAAACAAATCGGCTCCAATTTTTGGTGAAGTTACCATTGGTGTTCCGAGAGTCACAATTATCCATACCATGATTTTTCAAAATCTCAATTGTGTATTTAGCTTGATTTATAAAAATTCCACGAGGGGATTGATGTATTTGTAAACCAAGAAAGAATTTTAGTTCCCCATCATGGACATTTCAAATTTACTTTTCATGAGATTTTCAAAATGTTTTGAAAGATTCGGATTAGTGGACCCAAAGATGATGTCGTCCCATAAATCGAACAATCAAAATGTTGTTTTTGCATTTTTGTGTAAACAAGGTAGGATCAATTGTTCCTTTGGTGAAATTGTTTTGGATAAGGAAAGAGGGCGATTAGTCACCACGCTCTCGGAGCTTGTTTCAATCCATAGATTGCCTTTTTGAGTTTGTAGGCGTATGCGGATGTTCCATGTCTATGAAGCCTTACTGGCGACTCACATTACTTCTTTGAGTTCCATTCAAGAACGGGTCTTAATGTCCATCGATAAACCGTGATGTTTTTGTGGCTGCATAGGCTAAGAATATCTGGCCTTCTAGTCTAGCTACTAGCGCGAATGACTCTTCAAAGTCTATCCCTTCCTCTTGTATGTATCCTTTGGCCAAGGCGAGCTTTGTGCGAATTACATCATTTCTTCATCCCATTTGTTCTTCCATAACCATTTAAGATCAATGACGCGAACGTCAATTGGTCTTGGAACCATTTCCCAAGAGTCATGTAGGCGGTATTGGAGAAGTTCCTCTGCATTGCTTCTATCCATCGGGGATCGCCATTGCCTCACAAATGTTCTTTGGCTCTATATTGCTAATTGAGCAAAGGTAAATGCATAAGTCACAATCGGTGGCAAGTTGACGTCTCGTCTGAATTGGCCTTGAAGGTTCACCATAACTTGTTCAATTGGGTGGTCTTTTGTCCACTTCAGAGTAGAAGGATACCGTTGGTTATCGTGTCACGAGTTAGATGGTTCTCGTAAGCTTGAAGATGATTGGTGATTCCGTAGCAGCGGGTTTTCAAATAAGTCGTCATCTAACGTTGCATCGTTCTAGTTTTGGTTTTGCTCATCAACTTCGTGCGGTAGATTTGCAATAAGCTGGAGTAGATGTAGATGATGTAGATGGAGTTGGTGCATTGGTTTCGACCGTTGTAGATGCATCTTCAGTTGGTGGTGGAGGATGATTTTGGCGGGTCGCGGAATGATGGTTTTGATGCATTTGTCGAAGTTCCACCATAGTATTCATCGAACATTAACTCGAAGAAATTCTCCCATTCTTGTTCTTTAGGATTGTCAAGAAGTTGATTGCTCTTTGAGTCTGAGTCTGACTGATGTGTCGAAGTCTGCGGGTTTAGTGCGGGTTCTAGGCGAGTCTCTCGGAAGCCATATTGTGAAAGTTCATCAAAATTCACATTCATCGTCTCCATGATCCTCCTAGTTCTTCTGTTATACACCCCGAATGCCCTCGAGTTATCTGAATATCTAATGAAGATTCCAATATCTGCTTTCAATTTACCTAGATCTTCTCTGTCTTAGTAGGATAGCACAAAGCGCCAAACACGTGAAAGTAAGAGATATCGGGTTTTCTGTTGTTCACAAGCTCATATGGGGTTTTATTGAATCTTGGATGGATTAGGGATTGGTTCTGAGTGAAACAAGCGTTAGCAACGCATCAACCCATAGAAATAGCGGTGCACTAGAATAGATTAGCATTGTGCGAAGGCTTTCACAAGAGTTCTATTTCTTCTTTCAACTACCCCATTCTGCTGTGGAGTTCTAACAAGCTGATGTCGATGTGTAATTCCAACATCTTCAAAATAAGTTCTTAACTCACGATTAGTGAATTATTGCTTGTTGTCGTTCTTACAACCTTGGAGTTTGAAGAAGTACTTGAATACGCGAAGGTGTGATGATGATGCAGTGCTTCGTCTTTTGATCTCAGAAACTTAACCCATGTATATCTTGAATAATCATCGACGATAACAAGAATATACTTTTTCCATTAATGCTTTCAACTCTCATTGGGCCACATAAGTCCATGTGCAACATATGCAACTTTGCTTCGAACTAGGTGCGGTTTTGGGTTTATATGATGCTCTTTTGCTTTTTCCTTGTTCGCATGATGGACATAAGTGATCCTTGGTGTATTTGAACTTTGGAAGTCCGTTGGCGATGTTGTCTTTGGCAAGATTGTTGATGGTGTCGAAATTGAGATGGGATAATCTACATGCAAACGGGTGTGTTCGGATGCGCGTGTCATAAGACATATTGGTGATGAAGAGGCCATTTGATTGATGTCGATAGCATACAAGTTTGTATCCGCGATTCCCGGTTAAGAGATCGGTGCCATCCAAGTTTCTAACGAAGCAAGCATTTTCCTAAAGCAACCTCTAAATGCATCACAGGCGCTGCGTGAAAAAAAATTGTGTCCCAACCCTTCGACATAGTAAACCCGAGTGATCAAATAATTTCCAAAGGTAGATCTCCATAACCCATGATAGCTGCTACATGATCATTTCCAAACGTCACGGTTCCCATGAATTTCAGACGAAATTGATGGCAGCTTGATTCGGTCATGTGCTTGGAGCAACCCAGTCGACGATCCAAAGACATATTTCGATAACGCAATAAGAAGAAAGAAGATTTTGGAAACGTTTTGATTTTGGTTCCTTTGGGTTAGAGGTAAAATCAGATCACACTCATGAAGTTTTCTATTGGTAAGCGGTTTCATCACTCATTGTTCTACCATTTAGAGTGTGAAAGTTCTACCCGTGGGTTTCCAAATGTCATCCCTAAAGTAAACATTATGCTCCTATCAGAGTGTAAAGCCTAAGTCTGAACTAGTCTTCCTATTCTTTTAGCATAAGTTCTTTTGGGAACGTTCTTCTTATGAGCTTAACAATCTCATTTATAGAAACACAATCATCATGAACATTAGTTAAAGATTTCTTGCAAGTTAAACAAAGAGATTCAACAGATTCATTAAACTTAGCAGATTTCATAGGTTCATTACATTCAGATGAAATGTCTTTCTTATTACAAAGCGGTAAATTCCTAGGGTGTTCTTCTACTTTCTTTTCTTTATTCAAGCTACTACTCTTAGAGGCAAGCGAGACTCTATTGTTCCTTGTATTGCTCTTAGGCTTTAGTGCTTTGCTCCTAGAGGTGCTTCTAGTCCTGAAGGTAGGCACACTCATTAGGATTCACATTTTTATCTAAAGAAGTGGTTTCAGCTTTCCTAGTCTCTTTAGAGTGCTTTTCTAAACTTATGTCGTTTGTTCCATATGTTTTAGATGTGGAGGCTGACGCATTAGTGGTACTCATCTTAAAAAGGCCAGGAGCTAAAACTTTTGGTTTCTCAATAGCTTTTCCTTATCAACATTTTGTTTAGGTAAGGCGGTGGGTGGCTGGTTTTGATGAAATATTTTTCTCATTGACTTTTGGAGGAGGCATAGAAGCAGACATTTTTGGTTTGGAAACCGGTTTGGGAACATTTGCTTTCTCCGATCCAATGGTTTTGTAATCACAGTATCCACTTCCTTTCCTTTTTGACATTCCGTTTGAGCCCTCAAAAGATCATTTTTAGCTTTCATGTCATTGTAGGCACGCTCATACGACAATTTGTCATACTTGCATTCCTCATTTTTTCGATCAAGTTGTTTAAAATATGAGACATTTTCTTTTCAAGTTTTTCAAGAGCTTTTTCATATTTTGAAACAATTTCGGAGGTCTCAGACTGAGTCTTTCATGATCTTCAACAGAATATGTTTGCAAAATGATGGACATAATATCAGTAGTCGAACATCTTGAAGAGAGTCATTTAAATTTTCCAAAACTTTGACTTGTTCAACACAGTCATTAGCTTGCTTTACCAGGGATTTATGGTCCTTGACAAAGTCATTTGTTTCTTTCAAAAAGGCTTGTTCAAAATGAATTACCCTTGCAGTTGATGGCATTGGTGAGGGCAATTTGAGTTTCAAAAACTTTTGTTCATGTCAAAACTAGAGAACGGTTGTTAGGTGTAATTGTGGTTTTAGTTTTAACAGTCTCTTGAAGATCTGCAATTCTAGTTTTCACATTTTCTAAAATACTTCTCGCATCACTTGTGTTAAAAGGATTGTTTGAAGACATTTGTTCAATGTTCGAAAGAGATTTGAAGACAACAACTGGTTTTGAAACTGATTTTGAAACAGGTGTTGACTCTTTGTTTGAAACACTTGGTGTGATGGAGAACTTTGATTTTCTTTTGATTACAAAAGTAATTCCGTTAATTTTGTTCCATTTGTTATAATCAATTGGTTTGATTTCCGAATTCTTTTTTTTCATTTTTGATCTACTCTCCTCAGATAGTTCTAACGTTTCAAGAGAATCATGAACAATAATGGGTTCATGCAAAGGTTTTCCATTGTTTAACACATTCTGAGATTTCTGAGCTTTCTTGAGGAACGAAGGTGGGTTACCAAGTGCCATTTTTGTTAGTATGAAAACGATTTACTTGATTAGAAAGCATCTTGATTGTTTGAAATGACCGTTTTGAGAAGCAAATTTTCCAAAGTTTGATTTTTTCATTCTTATCAAGAATTTCATCAAGAAGAGAATCTTCTCGTTTTGAAAAATCGGTAATCAATTGCTTCTTTTCTTTTTCAAGATTAGAAAACATTTCTTTTTGTTTAGAAAGTTGGTCATTTAAATCAGAAATTTCCTTGTTTAAAGATTTAATTTTCAAGTTCAAATTCACATCAAGTGTGTTATACTTGATTTGCAAAGTTTTCTTTAGAAACAATTTCGATAACCAATTTCTAATTCGATTCTTTGTTTTTCTTAAATTCAAAGGCTTTTGCGTTCTCCTTGTAACTCTCAAGCTCAGTGGTCAATTTAGCATTCACGGCCTTAACATTGATTGACCGTTTTAACTTTCTCAATTTCAATGCCACAGTTGTTGATTAATGATTCAAAATAAGCACGTGTTTCCTCATCAGTCTAGGTATTTTGTGCCACCAGGCCTCCACTAGGATCCACACGGAGTTTCGAGTTAGTATTGCTACAACTCGGATTGTCGGTATGTATCATAAGTAGGTGCTGATGTCCTGAGAATGTTGTTCGTCAAGAGTAAACACATCAAATATGACATTGTTATAGCATGGATCAGTGATTGGTACCTCGATCTTGCGTTGGCGTCATAGAGCGGGGAGGTGCGTCGAATCGGTGTCGTACTTAGTCTCCTGAAGATTTGCCATGAAGATGCGGTTTGCATTGAGTTCCTCGAGGTCTTCCAAATCATCCATAATAGCCATGAAGTCATGTTCCTCGACACTCAATTGAAGTCAGTTGTTCCTTTTGTACCAACATAATAGCTTTAGAAGATACGCAAGATCCTTCTTTTTAAGCTTAGTTGGACAATTCCTTGCCATGTGACCCAATCCTTGACAGTTATAACACTTAACCTGATTACCATGATTCACATTTCCATAATTCCCAACGACGGAGCTGCAGCTGCATTCCCATTCGATTACCCGGCTGCTCTATTCCCAACATTCGACCCATGATTACCACGATCGGAACGCTGATTACCCATTCGAAATCCAGTAGCATATCCCTGCTGATTCCCAATAACTCCAACCATTTGTCCTTGATTACCCATATTCACACCGGTACGTGCAATTTTTGCTGTGCAGTGTTTGATGACATCCTTTGGTTGTTGTTAGTTGGTGTGGAATAGCGACCTCTGAATGCTTTACCCAAGAAAGAAATACTTGTGACAAAGCTTCTTCTGTTCCATGTCAAGATCGGTGATTCCTTGTTCCGGTAATGTTGTTGTTCGGTGGATAGTTTTGTTGTTGAGGAATGTATTCTTTGCAAGTTGTTGTTGGAAGATGATGAAGCTTGTTGTTGTGTATTCACTGAAGTTTGAGTCTTTGCAATGAGTGCCAATGGATCATGATTCTTTGCTAATCTTTCTTGCGTGACTTCATTCACTTCATTTTGGTTTTGTTTGAGAAAATCGTTGAGTTGATCAAAGTTCACTTGATGTAAGTCTTTTGTTTGGTTGACAATAGTGACATATCGTCCCCATTCTTATGGAAGATTGTTCAGGAACTTGATGTTGCTCACGATAGTTCTGGTGTCAACTTGTTTATGATCAGCTCATTCATTAAAGTGCAAAACCTTCCATAGTAGGATTCAATGGATTCTCCTGGAGTAGATGTAAACTTCTCCCATGCATTTAGCAACTTGTTCTCTGTGTCTTGTTGACCAATTTTTGTTCCATGACAAAGTCGTCTAACACGTTCCCACATATCGAAAGCGGTTTCACAAGCTGTCTCAGCGGCAAAGATGTCTCTTGGTAAACCCGGTTGGATAATATGAATTGCCATGTCATCCTTCGACTTTCTTGATCCTCTTGAGTATTCCGATTCTTTTGAAGACGAAAAATGGTGGACGGGAGGTGTTGCATCGGCATTTCGAGTCTTGGACTTGTCGAGGTATGAAGGGTCCATTCTGAATGGATTGAATCATCAATTTTCCATTAGGTTTGTCTTGATGTAAGCATTGACTTGTCCATTGAAGATAACCACCTTTTTCCAACATAGGAGGACGGTTTTGACCGCTGCATGAATGTCTTGTTGAGTTGCCATTGATGAAGGTATGATACGATAAAGTTGATGTAGGATCGATTCAACGATAAAGGAGTTGTGGTTGATGAAGATTAAGCTCGGTTGAGGTTTTTCTAAAAAGTCGCTCGTAACCTTGGTTCTTAAAAAATTTTCACCCAAAATTTGAAATTCACTATAAAAATCAATTCTAAGGTCGTATGAAAATTTGAGTTATGACAATTTTGACGTCAAATTTGACCCGAAAAATTTGAATTTAGGCCCAAAAATTTGAATTTTTGACCAAAATTTCACAGTTAAACCAAAATTTGAATCTCGTAAATTGAAGATTTAGTCTCCTCAAAATTTAAATTTTACTCAAGTTTTTTCGCAAATTTTTTTTTTTTAAAAACTTTATGAAATAGAAAGAGCTTAGGCGTAGACAACGAGGATTACGGTAGGATATGGTTGCAGTAGGATGAAACTTAGGCGTAGGATTCCTTAGCGGGAAATGCTTATCGTAAGTTTAAAAGTTAAGCGTGAAAAACTTATGCGTAAATTTAGTTATAAGTAAGACAAGCTTAGGCGTAGAAAATACTTAAAGCGTAAAGAGTGTTCTCTGCGTAAGTCTAAGCTTATGCGTAGATTAGGGTTTGCCCAAAAATCCTTTACACTATCGCAGTGTAAAAGATATCCAAAAGTCGAAGTGTTCCACAAACTTATCCAAGTGAGGGAAAACTGCGAGTAACGTTATCTTTCGAAGAGCACCAAAAAAGTTATGCATAGACAGAGAGGGTTTGACTTTTCTTACGCGTAGAACTAGGGTTTGACCTCTGCGTAAGAATTTCCAATGATTCAAACGATTTCTCTTGCACAAAAGCCTTAAAAACACTGAATAACACAAAATGTTGACCTTTTTCACCCAAAGTGCTTAGAGTTCAAAATGACCATGAACCAAATGAGCTTAAAATGAAGAAAAACACGTAAAGCTTGAACTTTTTCAAAAACGAAACTTTAGCACCAAATATACCTTAAACCACAAGAATCTTGAATTTTTAAGTGCAAAATTAAAGCTTTAAAGCGTGAAAACTTTTGATAACTTGAAGCTACAGTAACACTACAAAAACTTCAACCAATCACTCCTAAACCATTGTTAGGCGATTGATACCAATTGTAGGACCTTACTTTTTATCAACCTTATCACAAATACCCATTAACCACATTATGCTTAGAACGTGAAACCCAAACACAAACTATCGTATGAATAAAGAAGAGGAAAAGATTAAGAAAAGATGGTGACTTGATGTAAGATATAAGTTATGTGTATATGTATGTGAAAGATGAAACACAGAGATATTTTATTTCAAAGGAAAAAAAACACACACACACACACACACTTTCAAGCACACCCCTCAAATGAGACTTTGGGGGTTTATAATCCTACAACTTAATGCCTAATGGCTTGGCAAGTTACAATTGGACTTGGTTGGGCTTGGGATACATAAAAGCTTATACGGCAAGTATAGCTTATCTTTTAACCAATTAGCTTAGCCCAATCCACGAGCCCGATGACTATTCTATCACGATATCTAACACACGTATATAAAGTTCCTAAAGTGAATGACCATCACTTCTAATAAAACTATTAGAGCTAACAGACACCATCCGAAATCAAATTGCGGTAAAACAAAATGAAAAAATCACATTTTGGAAAAAGGTACAACACTTCAGGAAATAATGGTATAAATGTTGGAATCACTCTAAACTATAATTCAAGTGTTAGTCATTTATTGCCATAATAGGTAACTTAATATGGCCTTTATGTTTTGTTATTAACCTTAAGCTTATGTAGAAGGCCACATGAAGGCTTGAGCTTGAAACCCATGAGATAAAAGGATGAAACTAGGAGTGTTACCATAGCTTTCCTCTATCAATACCTTAATAACAAACCCTCTCACTTGAGGGTTGGTTGTTCAATTTATTTCCTTTCAGGAAACACTCATAACCGGTCATAGCATAATGTGTGTGTGTGTTTGGTTTATTATTCAATAGCCTCTATCTCTTTCTAGTAGCTTGTGTTGTAAATCTAGTGACTAGCACATTAGTATCAATGAGCTAATAGTTGAGTGAGCGTATTGTTTTGAAGTGAGTTTTGGTCTCACGGCAACTTGCGTCTCCTTAACTTTGGCTTGATCAAAAGCGTATTTTTTACACTTTTAATCCAAGATTCTTGTCCTTTCCAGCGTTATAAAGGTGTTAAACTTCTTGTTTTGGAAAAGTTGAACTTTGTAGTAGATCATAGATTTTCATCTAGTTTTGTCTGAAGATTCCTAATCCTACGTAACTGTTTAAGAGTTTGGTTCATCAAGTTTCACACTTTTGTATCTTTGGTGTTATTGAAGCTATTTCATCACACTTACAAAAGGATTTAGAAACAACTTTGAGCATAATCATATTTCTGAGTAATCCTAAGCGAAGCAAAACACAAACTTCAGCGTAAGGTTATCCTTGCTTGATCTTAGTTTTCGGTTGTTTACTCCGTGTTTTTCTTGCTTGGATAAACCTTGAAAATCTGTCGACTTTGGATATCTTTTACCTTTGAAGTGTAAAAGATCGCTGGGATAAAACCTAAAATTACGCATAAGCATAAAGCTACGCAGTAGAAATTCTCACTTATAAGATTCATCTTACTTTAAGCCTAGTCTTACGCATAAGATAATCCTACCTAACTGCATTACAACTTTTGTCACGCATAACTTTAGAGTCTTTTCCATACTTACGTGTAAGCTAAATCTCACATTTACTCCTTACTTTATGAAGCGTAACTTTGGTGTTTTCGCATAAGTGCTACTTGGTTGTTGTGATTTCTAACCTAAGGACACTTCATCAACAAAGGTTCATTCGAACTTCACAAAGATCATTTTTACCAACACTTTCAACATGTCACAACCACCATACTCTAACTATTTCCCTTACACTTATCCTCAACGACAACAACAATTAAGTCCACAACATCAACAATGGAATCAACAACAAGCAATTTATCAACAACAATTTAATCAACAACATACTCCACAACTTGGGCAATTCCTCCTACAAATGGTTCAAACACACAAGTCTTCAAGTTCAACCCTACACAATGACTTCCAATCAACATCCATCAAGGAACACTATGAAGGAGTTACTTGGTTTTGCAGATGTGTGTGAAGCTTTAAGCGACCAACAATCAATTCGTAAGTTGGATCACTGATAGACCTCAATGCTCACTCGAGGAAACTACGATCAATGGGTGATAAGGTTCTTTAGGTTTTGTGATCCGAAGAAGCCACATGGAAAGTTCTTAAAGAAGGTTATCTTGGAAGGTCCATTTGAGATCACTCTGTCATTGTACAGGAATCCTAATGCCATTCCACCCGAGATGAACAAAAACATTACTCTTGTTGCAGATTTAAATCCAAACGAGAACTTCTACACTATGAAGTACATTAACTTGCAATATATCCCTTTAGGATTACTAACCCAATTCTTGAAGTGTTGATGCTCAAAAGGCTACGCAAAGGAAATGTGGGACATATTCATCTTCTTATGGAAGGATCTATACTCAATCGAGGAGGATTTGGAATCAAAATTTACTTGGCTTATAGACACTTCATGATTGAACCTGGAGAGACACTAGAATCTTATCATCATCGATTTTTCAGTCCATCATCAATGATTTGGAAAAACACAACATCATCATGCCAAGAATTGCAGTGAATACTAAGTTCTGGTAGTCTTGGTCCTAAATGGGAGAAGTATTCATTTTTTTCTCCGTCAAGTGAAGAATATGCATCATTCTACATATGGATTATTGTATGATTACTTGAAGCCTCATGAAAAGGATTGATGGGAAAGGATTCTCCGTGCTCAGTGCTCAACCTAAACATCCGGAAAATCAACAACTTATATGCTCCAAAAGTTATCCTCCCCAACAAGCAACTCAACCAAGCACTTCGGTCACACCAAGCGATCAATCCAATGACAACCTTACTCAATGATAAGGTTTTAAAATGTACCTTTTGAGGGTCATTTAAGCCCTTATTTGATCACTTTTGTATCCGTTATTGCTTAATATCGTTCCTTTTCACTTTTTAGGTCTCTTGAATGCACTGAAATGGCACTTATTTGGGCGAAAAGGCGGATATATGAAAATGGCCAAAGTCAAATAGAGACACTCAAGGCCGCTAAATTACAAGGGGCCGGCGTCGCTACTTATCTGCTTGGCGCCCGTCGGAGGATTTTGTGGCAGGGACGAAGCCAAAACTCTAGTATTTTCAAGTGCGGCGTCAAGTTATAAAGAGTAGGCGCGTCGCTACTCGAGGCGGCCTAGATGTAATCAGGGCAGTCGAAGAGAATGAAGGGGCGGCATCCCGCAAGCATAAGGTAGCGTGGCAAGACTAACAATGAAGCGAAACCCTAGCCAGCGGCGTCACAAATCATAAGGTGGCGCGCCATTGCACATGTAATCTTATATATAGAATCCAAATTTTTCAGTTTAGAGGTAGTCTTTTGGTAAACTTTGGAGTAAAACCTAAAAGGCGAACCAAGGTATTTTAGGTTTCTAAACCCTATCTTACATCAAGATAAGTGTTTTACTTCATTAATTTAATTATGTCTTCAATTATTTGTGTGTATGCTTGCATGTTCTCCATGTCCGGCTAATTTATTTGTGTGTTTGCTTAGGGAATATGAAACTTAATTATTGAATATTGATTGGTTGTCTCTTATCTTAGTTGATTAATGATCTAGTAATGCGATAGGTCATTAGTTGTGTACTTAATGCTTGATTAATCTTTGTGAACCTTAGGTTATAGCACCTTGAGTTGTTGTAAGCTAAACTATCCAAAGAGGCCTTAGAGTTAGAGTTTATCATCCCTTGTGGGTTTTGTAGACGAGACCCTTTGGTAACTTCAAAGTAGGGAGAAGCATACCCTACAACTTTAGACACACAACGCAATTAAGAATAAGGGCGTGACAATTCAACCACCAATAGGAGATAATTAAGGAGTAGTAAAACCTAAGTAAACACATCTTTAAACTATCATCCGAGCACACAATAATTAGACATAGACTACCACCACCTTAGTTTAGATAATTAGATAATAGTAGAGTAATCGGTAGAAATACCAACCCCAAATCCAAACCCCGAGATTCGTACTTTTCCTTTTCTAAAAAACATAAAAAGATAAAAATAATCTTCCTCAACCCCAACCTTAGCGTAGTAACTTCTCACTAGCATTCCTATTCCCCTAGAGAGCGATATCAATTCCGTGGCTTACCTAATACTACACTACAAGCGATTAGGTTCCTTGCCTAGGGTGTTGAAAAACTTGCTCGACGAAAAGGAAGTTCCTTTGACCCCGAGCTTGTTGTGTAAGCATTATCAAGTTTTGGCCTTTGCGAGGGGAATAGAATAGCTAGTTAGTAGTCCACCTCGTTTATGTTTCTTTGCTTGATTCCTATCAAGTAAACTTTTTCTCATTTTAGCTTTCTTTTAGTCTATCCCCTTCTATTACGTGACCTTTGTTCATAAAATCCATCACCCACCATGATCGTGTCTTCCACCAAGATTCTTCACCCTACATTTCCCAATCCGAAATTGAGAGCCTTGAGTCCCACAAAAAACCCCTCACCCGTTCACCACTTTTGAAATCACCTAGGGCATAATGAGGTAAATTGGCAACAACAAAGTCCTTTCTATGACTGAGATTGATGAGGAATTTGATTATGGTGAAGCATTTGATAGCGGGGGAGTCATCAATGAAGTTAGTTAAATGGAGGAGGACCCCTCCCAATGTTTTGACCCTAGGTGTAGAATTGAGAAGGATGGGCCCTTTAACATGCAATTCCCTTGCAGGATAGGGATTAGAAGGGTTCGATGCTTACTTGAATTCATTCTTGCCCTTAAACTTAATCTCAAGAGACCTATACAATAAAATTAAGATCAATGGAGTAACTTTATCAAGGGAACAATGTTGTTGAAGCAGTCACTTATTTGCATGTGTTTGTTGGAAGTTTGCTTATTTGGTAGAGAGTTCATGGTCTTAAAGACTTAGGAGATTTATTGATAAGGACATCACTCAAGTAATTTTTGGAAAACCTTTCAAAAGAATGACTAGGTTGAATGAACGGATGATTGATGGTCTAATTACGTTCTCTGATGAAGTTGAAGATTTATCTACCAAATGCCCGCGAGCTCATCATAGGTTTAAACACAAGGATATTGAGGAATGTAATGGAATGACCCTATTCCATTGCTTAGCGAAAGGGATAAGCAAAGCGGACTTAGGTACCCATATGAAAAAGCTAAGCGATATTACAAAAAATGCCTAGAGTTAGCAGATGATTACAAAAAGAATGAAAGAACATTGGAATGGCTTAAGTATGAGCACGCAAGCGTGCACGAGACAATAGGAGCACGACTCTGAGTCTAGCTACAAGACCTCATAAATAAAGAAAAGCGCTTACGTGGAGGCAACCCATGTTAATTGTTTGTTTGCTTGTTTGTGTGTCGTGTATCTTTTATTGATTGTTTATTCTCATGTTTAAATTTGTAAAATGCTTTATTTTGTTTTTAACCTCGTCTTAATTGCATATAAAGGTATTTTGCATAAGGGATAAGTGTAGGGAGGATTACCACGTTTTCAAAGAGATGTAAACATGATAATTGCAATTAATTAAAAGATATATATGTTAATGTTTGTTAAGGTCAAATGCTTGTATTGAGTCATAATGGATGTTTTGCAAAAATTTTTCCAGATTCTAAAGATGTAAATTTTCCGAATTTTTTCGATAATCGAGACCAGTTTGTAGTTAACTTTGGGTCGGATGCCTTTGGCGTCGGGGAAGGAGTAAAACAACGGATTACTTTTTTCGTTTTGAGCTACTTATAAATTTTTGCAATTTTCGAGGTCTTAATTTTCTAGAAATCTGTAAACATCCATTCCACAAGCATTATATCCTAGTTTAGTAGAGTCTTATATATATTATTACACGCCGATTTTCGCGCGAAGGTTTGGTTTGTTTTTCTTCAAATGTCACGAGTTTCATTTATCAGAAGAAGAAACAAAAGATTGGAAGGAGCTTTTACGCACACATTCTTCTTTGGAAAGGATTTAACCACTTTCACACACGGATCCTACCCAGATTAATGAGGGAGTATTAGTTTCTTTGGTTTTTAATTACCTTCCATTATCATAACTTTGATACTTCGGGGAACATTGGGGACAATGTTCAGTTTAAGTGTAGGGAGGAACGGGAACTTTGAAACTATGCTTATCCTTGAATATTTGCTTTGTCCAATTTCATTTGTGTAATAAACCATGAGAAAATGTCGGTTAGGGTAATTTTGGCACAAATTTAAAATTTTTCATGACATATAGGAGTGGGCCATTAGTCTTAACAAAAGTCCCACGGATAGGAAGTTATATGACTAGCATAAAAAACCCTTTACCACTTAAATTCCACCCAAAATGTGAGGATCAGCCCTTGGGTGGTAGGAATTAAAGCATTTATCTTTAATGCTTAGAGTGTAAACCGGTAGTATATTAGATTCTAGAACTTGTTTTTGTGATGCATCCGAGATACATTAGTAAGACTACACTTGTGGCAATTAGGAATAACTAAATATAAGAGGCATTAGGATAACCCTTGTTTGATACCCGTAATATAATTACTTCTTCCACATGGGTTGAGTAATTCCCCACACCCTTTCGTTGTACTCATCTTTGGTACTGATACCCTTAGA
>OU343222.1:112398647-112481060 GCA_910596185.1 Chrysanthemum makinoi | reverse complement strand
TTAATTAGTTTTTAACCCCGTGTATACATGACAAAATTGAGGGCTCGTTTGGTTAGGATGTATGGGAATGAGACTATGACTTTCAAAGTCATTAAAGGTGTTTGTTTTGTGGGCCCGAAAATGAAATGGGTATATCGTAACCATAGATTCATTATCCACCAATTTGATGTCTATAAAATCCATTCTGTGGGCCATTCTCTTTTCCACTACAAAATTATATCTACATATTTTGTCATCCAAACATAAACAAACGTAATGATACACTTTTTCATATCCATTGTCATTATACCTCATACCAAATTCGATACCCAGTGTGATTCCTAGCAACAAACCAAACGGCCCCTTAGTACTTTCATGTTCAATTTAGTACTTTCATATAAATATCCATTGCCAAATCAAAACAAATCAAAACACTTCTAACTAAAAAAAAACTAACTAAAATAAAAATACTACATTTGATATAAACGAGTGGGTTGGTGCCCGCGCATTGCTGCGGGGGCGTGCGTGTTGTAGTTTTATCTGTATTGTTACGCGTCGCATGATTGTGTTCGATAGTAGAAATATACACCCATAAATCTAATGTTCGGACCAATTTATTTATATATAATAAAACCTTTCATAAAACTGGAAGTCATTGGCCCCTGTAGTTTAAAAAATTTTATGAGAATTTTTAAAGTTATTTAATAGATTAAGGATGCATTTTGAAAGTTTATTTTTATTTAAAAACTATATATAGACATTAAACTTCAACAATTTTTATAAAATCATACGTATGTCAAAAACATATCAATATTGGCCTCGTTTTGTTCATTATCAAGAGACCTTTTTGAGGGTATTTTTTTTATTCAAGAAATCACGAAGTATCTATAAGCTACACGATAAATAAAGTTTGTTGTATAATAAAGTCGTAATTAATAAGAAGTTTAGGGGTTGTTTCGTAATATACCTTCTTAAATTTATTTTTGAATTTTTTAATAGATAAACCAATGGGATGGGACTACTTCATGACAAGGTTCATTGCTAAAAGATAGTATATAGAAATTTGAGGTGAGCTCAATGCAGAACAAATTTTATCTAAAGAACTGTTAGGAATTAGAAATTCCAAGTATTAAAGAGTCGGTCACCTCAAGTATATGTAATCGTTAGAAAGCCCGTAGTCGTAGTTATTTTAATGTTAAGTAGTATTTAGTTAAGTAACACCGTGGAGGACGGACGGGTCTTTACCCATTATATGCCTGATCCACGACCCAGCGTTGTGTCACAGTTTGCGTTTTATTGTAAGACTATAAATACTCTCTACCTTCCAAGGTAGAGAGGTGGAGCTCATAATAAGATTTTTCTTTCTCTCACTAAAGTTCCCAAACCTCTAACTTTCTCTCTCTAAACCTCTTGTACGCCTACTTTGTGTTATGGTTTGATGTGTATGTGAAATCCAATATGTTACAAATGGTATCAAGAGCCATGGTTTGATCATCTCTTACATATCTTTTGATTTCTAGTGACTTTTAGGTGGTTTTAGAGTTTGAATAAGTTTAGTGGTTTTTGCATCATTTGGATCATGTCTAGTGTTAAAGTTTGAATCTTGGGTGTTGTTTTGTGTTTAGAATCATTGTATGTGCTGGGGTTTTGATTTGGTAAGCTTGAATCATCGTGGTTGGGTTGTTTTTGGAGTGAAAAGTGGTGTTTATGTGTTTTTCTAGCTAGCTTACTTAAGCCACGGATTGTTTTTCTTGCTAGCTTAATTTGCTTTGTAAGTTGTTAGCGAGTTGTAGTTGAAGTTCTTAGCGAGTTGAGCTAGCGACTTATTCTATTAAGACAAGCCGACAAACAAGTACACTTAGTGGATTCTCCACTACGAGTAGCGTTAATTTTGGTGTAAGTTTAGCGACTTTGTACTTAAGTTTGTTAGCGCTTGGTGTTAGCGACTTAGCGAATGGGTGCTTAGCTAGTTGCTCCTTAGCGACTTGACAACTTAGCGCTTGCTGTGCAAAATTTTGCTAGCGACTTGGTGCTTAGCGAAGTTGTTATTTAGCGACTTGACGTGTCTTAGCGCATTGATTTAGTTTTTCTTAGCTAACTTGGTTGACTCTGTCTTCAGTAATACGGTTTTCTCTTGATTTAGTAAAATCCCGCGAAAGAATCTATTTCCCGGTTTAATCATAGAGTTATAAAATCTCGTTTATTCCTTCAACATGTCGACCAACGTCCCTACAATCATCTCCACTGTTGTCCGAGTGATGTTCAAGCAGCGGTTCGAGATACTCGCCCACCCATGCTTGACAGAACTGACTACGACTCTTGGGCTCAAAGAATCGATGTATGTCTTGGAAAGGAAAATGGGGTCAACATTCTCAAATTGATTGATGAAGGACCGTATCGGGTTGAGACTACTAGAGAAATAATTGATACAAAGCTTGAAGATGGTACATTGATTTACGGAATGGACAGACCAAAGATGTATGATGAGCTCAGTGATAAGGAGAAGAAGAGATTCAATGCGATATCGTGGCTTCTAACATCATATTGCAAGGTCTTCCAAAAGACATATACAAGCTTATCAACCACAACACTGAAGCAAAGGCTGTATGGGATAATGTCAAGATGCTTCTCTCAGTATCTGAATTAACGGTTGAAGACAGAGAATCTCAATTATATGATGAATTTGAGCATTTCAAGATGAAACCAGATGAGAGTGTCTATGAGTACTATGTAAGATTCCATAAGCTTGTGAATGACATGAGGAACATCAAAATGACCATGCCTAACATTCAGTTGAATTCAAAGTTTGTAAACAACCTGAATCCCGAATGGCGGCACAAGTTTGACATCTGTGAAGCTCACTAAAGGACTGAAGAACACAAACTATGAGCAACTGTATGCCTTTCTTCTCCAGAATGAAAGACATGCTAAGTTTGAAAAAAGGATTCTTGATCAGTTCAAAACCAACCCGGGAGAGACAAGCTCATCAAATGATTCAACCGCCTTTTACTCAAACATTGGAATTACCACCAAAGCATCTCAAGTTATACCCATGGGTGATGGCAATCACAAACTCATTCCTGATCCAAAATTCAAACAAGCGATGCGATGTAGACCGGACACTTCATTACTCAACTGGCCCTTATGGTTAAACAAAACTTGACTCTCACCACATACCAACCGCCTTCACACCAACAATGAGATCGAACGCATCCAATCTTCACAATCATGCTCTAGTCGAGATGGGAAAGTTATGGATGCACCAGTTCAAGAAAGACAGTACGAACAAGGAAGAGGTGGAGTCGGTAGAGAATATGTGGCAAATCAGAATAGGGGAAGAAATGGAAATCAAGGACAAGCTAAGACGATCAAGTGTTACAACTGTGGAGGTGAGGGACACATTGCAAGGAACTGCACATCGCCAAAACGCCCTCAAAATGTTGAATACTTCAGGGATAAGATGTTGCTTGTTCAAGCCCAGGATAATGGTGTAGCTTTGAATGAAGAAGAGTTGTTATTTCTAGCTGAGGGAAATGCCAAGACGTATGATGCAGATGTGGATGAGCAGCCTATTCAGGAGATAGGTCACAATCATCAGAATGCCTTTCAAATCGCTGATTGTGATGCATACGACACGACTGAGATGTTGATGATGAACCTACTGCTCAAACCATCTTCATGGCTAACATCTCTCCAATGGTCTCTCCTAAAGTCTCATCGTCACCACAAGCTGGTCCATCCAAAGACAAAATCATTTCTGAGGTACTAAAACTATACTATGATGCTGATGTGCAAAAGATGCATGACAAAGTACAATCAACTGAAACTTTTGAGTCAAATATTGAAGATATGGGTAATATCAATGTTGTCCCATATGATCAATATGTGAAACAAAGTGAAAGTGAAGTTGTACCAAGTGATGCATCTTCTGCAATCAACGATGACTATGTTTTTGATGAATACACTGCATGTGCCCCTGATGATTATGTTATCTCTGAACTGAATGCCTATAAAGAACGTGTTGCTATTTATGAACAACGTGCTAAATTTGAGTTGACCACTCGTGAGCAGGAAATGGATGACCAAATGCGTACAATCATTAGAAAAAGTAATTTTAGAGAAGAAGTATTAAAACAAGAGTTAAATTCCTTACAAGAAAAGCTTTCTAAAACTGCTAAGCAAAAACGAGAACTTCAAGAAAATGTGAAAATGCTTAAGCAAGAATTTAATACCAAGGAATCAAAACTTTTGAAAGATTTTTCTAATCTGAAAACTTTGAAAAACAAGCTGGAAAACAAGTTGTACTTACAAGGCAACACCATTCAGACTGCTCACTTGATCACTAAACATAGAGTCTTAAGCAATAAGCATAGCATTCCCCTTGTTGAGGAACCAAATCCAGAGGTCTTTTAAAAGGCTAGAAATGCTCATAAGGTACTCTATGATGGCAATGAAATCCTTAAACCTAGACAGAAACCTAGTTGCGCTGAGTGCACTGAGGAAGATAATAAATCTGATGAAGTCACTAGGGAAAGGATGAACAAGAAGTTAGATGATCCAAAATGTAAAGAGAAGAAAATAATTATCACACCCCATGATTACAAGAAGGAGAATTGGATTTCCTTAAACAAATTTAAGCCTCAGACGTTGTTAACACCCAAACAAGTGTTCTGGAAAAAGGATCTAGATAAGCAAAAAGAAGAGAATCTTGTTGAAACGAACCCCCCTTTAGGAAAATTCCTTCAGCGACTGTGTATCCTCCCAATACACCAATGCATTTAGTTCCTAGAACTATTGCCACTAAGAGTAAGACCTTAATCACCAATATGTTATTCTTCAACTATTTGTCGATTTTGAGAAAACTTGTAAGTAAAGGATCACACCCACAATGGGATAGCAAGGGAAAGGGGTTTTGAGCAAACAAAAGAATGCTATCTAACTGAGGTCATGCCTTTCTTCAAACTAATAAAAGATCATTTTGAGAGTCTTAAAAAGGGGATAAATTCCGATATTAAAGGAATGGAAAAGGAATTTGATGCAATGATAGTTGAGGTTAGTGACTATGAGCAAGCATTAAAATATAATGAGATTGAGAGGAAGAACTTGCATACCTTGAATGAGAATCTTATTTCGGAATGTATTACTCAAGATGTGTTTTTTACACTCTTACGAATTGCTCCATTAATGCTTCTCAATTTCATGAATTATCTGTTGCTCTGAAAGTCTCCCATGATCGTGTCATTGAGCTTGAAAAGATTAATTCTAAACTTAATGAGAAAATAGATCAGGATGATCACGATAATTTGGTAAAGCATATTTCTAAACTAGAAGTTGAACATTTTGATTTACAACTAAAATATCAACATCTAAAAGAAAATGTTAAAACCTCAAATATCAAGACATCCTTGGATGCTCCTGAATTTGATGCAGTTTTTTGAAATTAGCACTGATGAACATTCGAGCTCATTGTAACACGATCAAAAAGTTGAAAGCCCAAATCTCTCAATTGAAGGGTGAAAAGAACAATGTGTCTGGATCCCAAATGCCTCCTCCTTTAGATTCTCAGTACTCTCATTATAACACGATCAAAAAGTTGAAAGCCCAAATCTCTCAATTGAAGGGTGAAAAGAACAATGTGTCTGGATCCCAAATGCCTCCTCCTTTAGATTCTCAGTACTCTCAAACTTTTCATCTTCAAAACTTGGTTAATGCCTTACAAAAGGAAAACGAGAGTTTTCTAGAAGAAAATGAAAAAGTTAAACTACACTTTAAAGAGTTATATGATTCAATGAAAGTCACCCGTGACCAAAACAACGAAAAAATAACGTCTTTACAAAAGGAAAATAAGAATCTGAGAAGTCGTGAAATGGGAAACCGCCACTTGTTTTTAATAAGAATGTTGTTTCAAAGTCACCCGTAGACTGCAAATACACCTTGTGACGTTAAATATATTCATCCTCATCTTAGGAATAATGAACCTGCTTTTCATGACTATTGTGCTTATCTTAAGGATAGTCTAGAATGTCTCCGTGAGATTGTCGAAGAGGATTTCATTAACAAACCTCTTGATAAAGAAATTAGGTTTGCTTGCCTCCAGGCCAAACGATCTCAAGAACTGCTAGAATGTGTAATTGCAACATGTCCTAAATCCTTAGGCGCAAAAGGTAAAGCTGTGATGCCTTGTTCTATGCCTAGTGCCAAGCATTTAAACCATTCTAGGCCCAGTTTTAAGAAAGTGAACATCAATGTGTCGTCTAGTAATACAGATCCTTGTACGTCTAGTTCAGGAATGCAAAAAGTAGATCAACCAACTAATGTTCCCATAATTCCTCTACAGAGTAATCGTGACATTAAAGCAAGCGGTCAAAGTCTCAAGACAATACAAGGAATGATAGGACCTCGCAAGCTAAAATGTGCATTGGAAGAGAGTAGAAGACCAACCTAGGAACTTTAAGCTTGAGTTGAATAAAACGAATCGTGTTGATTCTAGTATTAGCTTTAGGCGTACTGTAATTAATTCGAATTCTTGATACTATTTGCAAACCTTGTAATGATGTCTGCTTGAATTCTGTTGCTAATCATGAATGTGGTGTGAATGCTTTGTCTAATGCTGTCAAATGCCCAGTTAAAATTGTTAATTCTAATAATCGTGCAAAGAAGGCTAAAAAGGAAAGACGAAAGATTGTTAGAAAACAATGGAAACCCACAGGAAGAACATTTATAAAGATAGGTTATTATTGGATACCTTTTGGCCATAAGAATAATCAGTTTTTGCCCTCAAACCGCTAAGAATATGCCCACTAGAAAATGGATGCCTACTGGTAGGACTATTCCCTTAAGAAGTGAACATACTTTGAATAGGTCAAATACAGACACCAGCATTGCATCTATTTCCAATTATTCCATTGCTTCTACTCGATATGGATGTTTCTATTTTGATGTGGGTGTTCCAATTATGTACTAACCAAGTGGAACCCATTCTTGCATGGGGATCCCAATTATCCAGTTATCCATTCTTGTATGTGTTCAACTGCAGATCGTTCAAATCGTTCTGTGGTACTTGGACTCAGGCTGTTCCAAGCATATGACCGGAGACCGGTCGCGGCTCATGAACTTCGTGAGCAAATTCATCGGGACAGTTAGATCGAAAACAACCATCTTGGAGCAATGTGGTTATGGTGACTATGTAGTTGGCAAAAGTGTAATCTCCAGGGTATATTATGTGGAAGGTCTTGGTCATAATTTGTTCTCTGTTGGTCAATTCTGTGATTCCGATCTAGAGGTGGCCTTTAGAAAACATACATGCTTCGTAGACAACTTGATGGTGTGGAATTATTAAGAGGTACTCGAGGTTCTAACCTATACACCATTTCTATCGAAGACATGATGAAGTCTTCTCCAATCCGCTTGCTGTCAAAGGCTTCTAAAACAAAGTCATGGTTATGGCATCGTCGTCTCAATCACTTGAACTTCGACACCATAAACAACCTTTCCGAAAGGATCTTGTCGAGGCTTACCAGATTAAAATATGAAAAAGATCATCTTTGTTCACCTGCCAAGCCTGCCGGGAAAAAGCACAAAATATGCCCACAAACCAAAACCCACAAACTCTGTAATGGAAGTCCTTCATACCCTTCATATGGATATGCGGCCCAATGAGAGTGAAAACTATTAATGGGAAGAGATATGTGTTAGTAGTGGTTGATGACTACTCCAGATTCACTTGGGTTAAGTTTTTGAGGACGAAGGATGAAACTCCAGATGTCATCATTAAACTCATTAAACAACTTCAGATCCGACTCAACAAAATAGTTCGAATCGTCGTACGACAATGGAACTGAGTTTGTTAATAAAGAACTCAATGAATTTTATGGAAATGTTGGAATCAGTCTCCAAAGAAGTGTCCCCGAACTCCTCAACAGAACGGTGTAGTTGAAAGACAAAATCGAACTCTTGTAGAAGCTGCAAGGACAATGTTGATTTACTCAAAGGTTCCAATGTTTCTATGGGCTGAAGCTATTGCCACCGCTTGTTACACTCAAAATCGATCTCTAATTCACACTTCTCATGGAAAGACTCCTTATGAACTTGTCCACAATAGAAAACCTGATCTATCATACCTTCGTGTGTTTGGTGCTTTATGTTATCCAACTAATGATGGTCAAGATTTAGGAAAACTGATAGCTAAAGCGGACATTGGAGTTTTTGTAGGCTATGCACCAAACAGAAAAGGTTACCGAATCTATAACAAGAGAACCCGAAATATCATGGAAACAATTCACGTCACATTTGATGAGCTGACCGGTCAAATGGCTCCTGGACAATCCAGTTCAGGACCCGCACTTCAAAACAGTCCCATTGGTTCATCCCTTGTACCAAACTCTTCTCCAGCAACTCCATATGTACCTCCATCTGAAGATGATTTAAAGAAATTGTTTGATCCTATGTTTGATGAACATTATGAGCCAAGTACTAATGAAATGTCGATTCCTACAACAGAGGCTGCTCATATCCCTGTGAACAAAGACAATCCTTCAGTCTCAATATCATTAAGTCAAGAAGCGCATGTTGCTGATCACTCAGTCTCATCAACAAATCATCAATCTTCGAATGTACATCATGGAAATGTTTCTGGCACCAATGATGAAGTTAATCCCTTTGCTACTTCCGAAGAAGCCCCATTTGAAAATGTCTTTGCTCCTGAATCATCACCAGAACCATCTTCATCCGGAGACATCGACTCTGTTACTTCAGTTCCACAACAACAACCACATGAATACCTTAGAAAATGGACACATGATCACCCATTGGACAACATCATTGGAAACCCCTCTCGCCCAGTATCCACACGGAAACAACTTGCAACCGATGCCTTATGGTGTTTCTTCAACTCCGTACTCTCTAAGGTCGAACCGAAAGACATTAAAACCGCCATGAATGAAGACTGCCGGTTCAATGCCATGCAAGAAGAAATTCATGAGTTTGATCGACTTGATGTATGGGAGTTAGTACCGCTCCGATTGTGCTATGATCATTGCTCTGAAATGGATTTTCAAAGTAAAACTTGATGAGCATGGTGATGTCCTAAAGAACAAGGCTCGATTGGTTGCCAAAGGATATCGTCAAGAAGAGGGTATTGACTTTGAAGAATCTTTTGCTCCTGTTGCTCGAATAGAGGCAATAAGAATCTTCTTGGCTAATGATGCAAGTAAGAACATGATAGTCTATCAAATGGATGTAAAGACGGCATTTCTGAACGGAGATCTTAAAGAAGTCGTCTACGTCAGCCGACCTGAAGGATTTGTGAATCCGAGCATCCTACTCACGTGTATCATTTGAAGAAGGGCTTACTGGTTAAAGCAAGCCCCAGGGCATGGTATGATACGCTATCAAAGTTTCTTCCGTCTACCGGCTTCATTGGCAAAGGAGCGATTGATCCTACATTGTTCACCGAAAGTCGAGCAAACATTTAATTCACGTTCAAATTTATGTAGATGATATTATCTTTGCCTCGACTGACCCCAATGAATGTGATCGTTTTTCTAATGAAATGGGTTCCAAATTCCAAATGTCTATGATGGGACAAATGTCATTTTTCTTGGGATTACAAATTTCACAAAGTCCCGGAGGCATTTTCATAAATCAATCTAAATATGCAAATGAGATTTTAAAGAAATTTGGATTTGTATCATGTGACACCGTTGACACTCCCATGATTGAACGAACCAAGCTGGATGAGGACCACTCAGGGATCATGGTAGACCAAACAAAATATCGTAGCATGATTGGATCCCTGATGTACCTCACAACTAGCAGACCAAACATCTTGTTCATTTGTATGCATGTGTGCTAGATATCACGCTAAGCCTACTAAAAAGCACCTTGAAGCGGTTAAACGGGTCTTTCGGTATCTCCAAGGAACCATCAATATGGGACTATGGTACCCGAAGGACACCGGTATGTCACTGACAGCATATGCAGATGCAGATCATGCAGGGTGTCAAGATACTCGTCGAAAAGCGTACGCCCGGTGGTGCTCAGTTTTTTGGTGATAAGCTTGTGAGCTGGTCGTCATAGAAGCAAATGAGTACTTCTATTTCCTCTACAGAGGCTGAATACATAGCCATGTCATCTTGTTGTGCTCAAATCCTTTGGATGAGATCCCAATTATCAGACTATGGCTTTGAATTCAACAAAATCCCTTTGTACTGTGATAATAAAAGTGCTATTGCTCTCTCATGCAACAACGTTCAACACTCAAGAGCAAAACACATCGACATCCGACATCATTTCATCAGGGAGCAAGTGAAAAACGGTGTAGTGGAACTCTATTTTGTGAAGTCGAATACCAGCTTAGCAAACATCTTCACCAAAGCTCTTCCAAGAGAACGTTTTGAGTTTATTCTTCCATGACTTGTATTGAAAAGCCTTCAACCAGAAACACTCAAACGTCTTCAGGAGGAAGACGAGGAGTAAAGGTCTTTCCTTCATCTATATCTTTGTATATATTTTTCCAAAAAGCAAAATAAAAAATTATAAAACTTTCAAAATCCATAAAAATATGAAAAATTCGAAAAATTCTCAAAAATATTGTCTTTTTGTCATGCTTTTTTCGATTCGGTAATATCTACGGTCTTATTGCTGTCTTTCAAAGAATGATACGGGACTTTAGATGTTGTTCGAATGTTTAAAAAAATAATAATAATAATAATAATAATAATAATAATTTTGAGAGAAAGAAAAACAATGGTTTATTGTCATTTCAGGCAATAACCCGCTTTTCATAGAAAAAACAGAGCCATGCTTTATCTCGTTTTTCAAATCTCATGCTCTGATTCTATAAACATTTATCTGCTGAAAACTAATTGCTTTGTACAAGAACTCAGATTCAAGTTTTGAAAATCATCCGGACTTATTTGTCAAAATATCTATCTCTCAATCAACAACCTATGTCATTGATTAAGGGGGAGAATGATTTCAATTAATTCAAAAAGTTAGTTGTCATACAATTGTTTTCAAAAGATAATCATGCATGTTTAACCAATGGAGTTTAAAGTCTCTAAATCAGATCCTTATCAGTTAAAACGCTTTCATAATCAAGTCACAATTCTCCTTAAAAGTTTTCAAAATCAATTTAAATCTACAGAGATCACAAATCTCAAATGTTTTGATAATTGTGATCGGGGGAGAATTTGTGATTTAAATTGGATTTAAACTTATAATTCGATAAATGGTTTCATAAGTG
This sequence comes from Chrysanthemum makinoi, assembly GCA_910596185.1. Taxonomy (NCBI): domain Eukaryota; kingdom Viridiplantae; phylum Streptophyta; class Magnoliopsida; order Asterales; family Asteraceae; genus Chrysanthemum; species Chrysanthemum makinoi. The sequence continues at coordinate 112,469,836 of OU343222.1, read as the reverse complement.
ATTAGCATGTTTGCCTCCCCGCAAGTGACAAACGATTTCAAATTTTCCATGCACACGTTGAGGGGGAGTATCTATCTTAAACCACAAATATTTGAAACGTGATCAATTTATCTCAATGTGCAGTCTTTTCCTAATATGTGCAAAACATTCTCAAACATCTATGCACATATTGAGGGGGAGCAAACTTGTGAAAACCTCATCCTTCCTTAAAATGTTTTATCTCCTCAAATTGATTAGGAAGTGATGATGATCATTTTAGAAAATGTTAATCAAAAGATTGGACCTTTCATTCTCAATATAACGATTTCAAAGATCTCTTGCCTCCATGTGCTAAACAATTTCTAAATTTCTATGCATATGTTGAGGGGGAGCATTTCTAAAATATCAAAAAAATTAAGATACAAAATGCTTTGATTCTATATCACAAGTATCTTGATTGATTTTCAAATGGTTTTCAATTGGTTCCAATGGCAGATGTACGATACCAAAAAGACCGACCAACTTTACTTTATGTTTGGTGATATAAGGATGATAAGGTTAGGTTGAGGTACCATGATCCGCCAGAACCGGAGGGATCTACCCAGGGACAATCCACTGGATAGTGTAGAAGTCCTTAGGTATGATGAAAAAAAGGAGAAAAATGAGATATAGGAAAAGTGCAGACTGAGACTGAGCTAGTACTGGAATAAACCCAACAAGTTTCTAGTAATGAAGTCTCGGTAAGTACTGAAGGGGTTGAAGAATGAAAAAGAATTGAATGTGAAAAAGGGTGAAAAGAAATAGACCTCTATTTATTCAACCTTAGGGCAGAAACCGGGTTCAATTCATATAATACTGGTGGTTACTAAGGTAACTCGGTATTGAAGACAAGACGTCATGGACCCAGTGACGCACTGCACTAAACTTCCCAAGCTACTCAAGTTCCTCTTAAAAGGGCTTGTTTCACTCTCACGGGGAACCGACATAATCTATCGACTTTCTCTTATAGATAGTTGGTATTGAAGAAGGAGACCCTCTCCCTAGTCTCCGGCATAGGAACCAAATATGCACAAATTGAGTCTAGAGCCACGAGATCATCAATTAATCTCTTTAGGACACTTATTTCTTGAAGACTCACTATTTCACACAATGTGGAATGTGAGATTATATCTTATGAGTCCTACGCACTATCCTTGGGGTATTGCCAAGACTTGATTGTGTCATATGGACCTCATTAGTGGAGCGATTCAAAATTGAATCAATCCAGGTCCAAGAAAATGGATTGACGGATGCCTTTGAAAAACCGGTTATTGTGTTTAAAAACTCTTTTCTCTAAGCACATCGATTGTGTACAATTATTTCAAATCAAAAGGTGTTTATGATTGATAAATGATTTTTCTCTAAAACTTCGTTGTATTGCAAAAACAATTTCTATTGAGCGATACACGATTGTTCTTCAAATCTCTTTTCATCAATCAGTGAATCTCTATTCGCTGGTTCACTCACTCCGTATTGTCTTCTTTGAGACGCTCCGGTTTGAGAACGGCTAGAGCAGCTGCGAAACCCTGTCAAGGAAATTCTTCGAATTATACCGATCCAAGGCGTACTGTACTGATCAACGGGGAACCGTGGGCCGTGTACCTCAATTCATCGAAAGTGATCAAAGACACTTTCGTGCACTTTATTGCTAACTGTCTTATGCAGGTACACCCCGACGTCTGCAGCTGATCAGAGTGGAGTGGTCAATCCATAGCCGCATGCTCACACAACACATTCATATCTAAAGAAATCATGATTGGTGCATCATTGACTCTGATATTTTCACTCCATGCTTCTACTACGCTGCTGCCAATATCATGAATCAACTAAAGCTTCCGCTACTCTGATAAGAAGAAATCATGATCCAGAATGTGAGCATGTCGGTCCAAAAGTCACAACATCACTAATTACCAACACCACAAAGGTTGAGTTAGAGATTTAATGTGGCTGATGATCTCAAAGTGGCTCAAACTCAGGTATCACGTGGACCAGTTAAAGACCTCCACTCAGATTATCCAAACATGCAATTATGAAGAATCAAAGACTACGAGCCACAGAACAAAGAACATGGACAAGAATTCAAGAACAATCTCAATGTAATATCTGTTTGTATTCAATGTAATTTCAATGTGTGTTTGAGGTGACCTCCCTTAGGGGGAGATTGTTAGGAATTAGAAATTCCAAGTATTAAAGAGTCGGTCACCTCAAGTATATGTAATCGTTAGAAAGCTCGTAGTCGTAGTTATTTTAATGTTAAGTAGTATTTAGTTAAGTAACACCGTGGAGGACGGATGGGTCTTTACCCACTGTATGCCTGATCCACAGCCCGTTATGTGGCGTTTTATTGTAAGACTATAAATACTCTCTACCTTCCAAGGTAGAGAGTTGGAGCTCATAATAAGATTTTTCTTTCTCTCACTAAAGTTCCCAAACCTCTAACTTTCTCTCTCTAAACCTCTTGTACGCCTACTTTGTGTTATGGTTTGATGTGTATGTGAAATCCAATATGTTACAAGAACAAATCATGCAATCTCATCCATTCATTTTTTCTATCAAACAAAAAAATATATTTTTCACCTTTTTTTAAAACAAAGTATCTTGTAAACGGTAAACCTTCAAGCTACGAAAAATATATCATCGCAACGAGAATTAAATTATCTTTCTATACATATGCACTTCTATATACTTTCGACGAACTTTTTTTTTTCAAAATTTTCCGCCAGTAAAATTACATGTGATTTGTAAAATCACATGTGATTTCACAAGCTACATGTGATTTTTAAAGTAATAAATCACACGTGATTTTCCGAATCACATGTGATTCATCTGGGCAAAAAATTTGAAAAAAAAAATTCGTCGAAAGTATATTGAAGTGCATATCTATATAAATATAATTTAATTCTCGTGACGATGGTATAATTAGTTTCGCGTAAGAATTAACGGTTTGCGAGATATTTTAATTTTAAGAAAATAGATGAAAGTGAGTTTTTTTTATTTGATAAGAAAAATAAATGGTTAAGATCGCATGATTTGTTCTTTAGAAAAAAGTTGTTCTGCATTGAAATTTTCTCATATAAATTTATTTTGGGACGGGCGAGTATCATGTCCAAAGATAGTGAGCTATGTGTGTATCCCCTCCTGCAAGAAACTCCTAAAAAATTCACCATTACGTCCCTTTGTCTATAGAAATCATTTTTTTTATTTCAATTGTGAATTAGTCATAAACGAGCGGGTTAACCCGCGCGTTGTCTCAGAAGTGCGTTGGCCTCTATTATTTTATTTACGGAACTAAATTTGAAAAAAAAATTATTAAGGACTAAATTTGCAAAAGATCGATAACGGGGGACTAACGGTGCGATTTACAGCTAACCTAAAGGACCATTTTTGAAAATTGCTTATGAACAGTACATGCACTATTCACCACTGTAACAGCACTGTTTTGCACTACTTGGTACTGTAGCAACGCTATTTTCCTTTTAAGTCCCTGAAAGTGGCGGTTTGTTGCAAAGTTAGTCTTTAGGGACTAACACTGAAAATAAAAGTAAACCTCAGGGGCTGTTTCTGCTTAATATTTGCACATAAATAGCCCCTGAAGTTATTGCTCCGTTGCAAATTTAATCCACGACTGTTAGGTAACGGACGTTATTATTAAAATACATCAGATTGTTCTTTTCTCAATCTAATCAAATAGATATGGCTCTAATGATAGGTAAAATTCGCTCTAGAAAAGTCTAGTGAATAAGTACACAATATTCTTCTATCACACACGTTAATTAATTAGTGGAGGCACGAACTCATTTCGTGTTATGCTTAATTTCCACGGTTTTCTTACATGCTTGATGTTTAGTTGTACTAGCTTATTTTAGCTCATAACCTCCATCTCTTATTTCACTTAATGATAGAAGAAGATTCTAAATTTCTAATAACAAGATACATTATTTTTGCGTGTCAAAGTGGCGAGTGAAGATTTTTAAGCAGCATTTGAATACTTTTAGGAATGTAAACTTAAATGTTGTAGTTACATATAAGAAGTGTCACAGCTAGCTAAACTAAAACAGTGTTGCGCTTGTGTAAGAAGTGTTGCATTGGGTAGCTAAATAGGTGTTGCGTTTTAGCCTTCAGATGCTGCATTATCAAGAGTTTCCCCATTAACATGCAACATGTAACTTGATAAAGATGTTGTATAATCTGAAGAAAATATCGCAACAGATTAAAGGAAACGGTACACATATAAGAAGCCACTAAAAAGATTGTTGCGTAAGTCATTATGCAAAAATTTGAAGTTAAAAAACAACACTTTGATTGTTGCACTTTCCTATAAAATTGCAACATTTGGAAACGAAAGTTGTTGGAACAGATCCTCAAATGCAACAATTAGTTCGAAAGTAGTTTTTAAAACCGATATTAAAAAAATTATAACACGTGTTATAAGTGTTGTTTAAAAAAGGTTGCATACTTGCATTAAGGCTTTTTTTTGCAGTGTTGCTTCATTGCTTGGTTATGTTAAGAATATTTTTATTAGGATTTGCTAAACATTGCTCAGTGGTCAATGGTTAAACAAATTATTATAATAAATATAAAAAGTAATTTGTAGTTTATTTATTTTGTATTAAATATATATCCACATTAAATGTAGAAAAAATATATTATTTAATATAATTTATACGTTCATTTATTGTGTGTTAAATACATAATTATTTTATAAATATGAAAATAATAGGTTAATTAATTTGATTTAACCATTGCCTAGTGGGCAATATTTAGCGAAACCCATTTTTATTTTATACATGGGTTAACACTAAGGACTAGCTTTGCAATTGATCACTAACCTCAGGGTCTAACATAAAAAAACGTCGGTACTGTAGCTACGGTGCGGGGGGATGCTTTTTAGTATATATTATAAGGATAAGGATAATAAATGTGTTGCACTAATAGCAATGTACAATTATTACAAGCACAACATTACCTCTAATGTTCAAATGAACATTAGAGGATCCTTATCCATATTATAATAACAGCTTGATGGCTACTTCATTAGTTCTAAAACAGCTCTTTGCTTCCAACCTCGTCACCGGATTGTTCCGTCCTACCGTGGCAAGATCTTCTCGTTTTCTTAGTACTAACAGTGTTCATGATTGTAACAATTCTTCGGATGACTGTACTTACACTAGGGGTGGCAATTCTCGACACGACACTATAAACGACACGAACCCGACACGAAGTTAAACAGGTTTGGGTTGAGGATAAACAGGTTTGGGTCAAAAACAGGTCAACCCGTCCAACCCGCTTAATAAACGGGTTGTGTTTGGGTTGAGTAAGTATTAAACGGTCAACCCGTGAACCTCGTTTAAGTATATAAGATCTTAAAAATAAAATATATAACCTGGTTTTTATGTTGGATGTAGATTAAATATATTTTGTTATTTACTTAGTATGAGTAAATTATAATTTTATACCTTAGATATCATGAAAATTAACGGTTATAATTCAGAAAATTGTCGTATAGTTATTTGTATGTTATTCTTATCATATTTTAGATCCTTATATCATTTTTAGCATTTAAACTAGTTAGATCGACAAACCACTAGCTTTATCCACTGCTTGACATATTTACTTAAATGGGTTAAACGGGTCACAAATGGGTTACACGTATTATGCAGGTGTGAGTTAGGGTTGAGTTTCTTGACACGATTAATAAATGGGTCGTGTTTGGGTAAAGGCTATACTAACCCGCCAACACGCGAACCTGAATAGGTTAACACGAACACGACTCGATTGCCACTCCTAACTTACACCGCTACTCTTAAATGCTACAAGGTACATATGGTTCAACTTTACATTGCCAAGATGCCACGAGCTATTTATTTGTAACGAAATTGATAATATAGGTTATATATGTGTTTCATGATTTTAGACATTAAAGAATGATTCTCACTACGAAATTCCTGAGATTCCCGAAAGCATTAAGCAGGGAGACACAAAGGCGTATTTGAATTTGCATATAAGACCCAAAGAGCATCAAGAGGTATCAGAAGGTGTTACGTTCACGGCAAAGCATAATTTATTAGAGCGCATCAAGTGCTTTGAACTCGACTTCAAGGGCTTGTTTACCAGCGTACACATGAACGATGGAGTGGTAAATCTAAGTTTTCCTAAAACATGTGGAGGTATTAATAAAGCGGAGATCAAGTTCACTTAAACTAAATGATTTAGCGTATCTTGTTTTGATTTTTAGTTATAAATTTTATTTTTCTTTTCATGGGCATGCTCTATCTTTCAATATTTTCTTAGTGTTTTATATTATGTAAACCGTGAACTGCATTATCTTGATTATTCGTCAATCACAAGTCGTGTAAAAGTTTTTCATTGTATAAAATTCTACATTCTAGCTCATTAAATCGTCAAATGGTTTAGATTCAATCTTTCCCCTTTATTTTTCAACGAGTGGTGATACTCACATCACAACTTTTTATACTTTCACCACAATCTGTGCATTACAATGTTATACGGTGTGCTATATAGTTTGTACAAAGTGATGTAACTATCAAATAAAATGGTGTGAGCATCAACAACCTTTTTCAATATCTAATCAAGAAGCTTATGGACAATATCTAAAGGAAGTTTAATGCAAAGTACTTTTTAGTCTTCCCTTAGGGTAATAAAAAGGTACTTTAAAAATAAATGTAAATTGCTAACCGAGTTATACTTAAAAGTCAAAACTAACTAACTACAAATTATACAATGTCAAAAAGTATTTGTGTAAAACACACAATCAAGAAAAACATATTTTGTTAAATTTTGAACTTTAAGACAATTTTTGTAAAATGATGTATGTGACGGTGTTTATTTATGTAACTTTTCGTTTAAGGATGGTTTTCATAAAGTTAAGTAACAATACAATAAATTCTAAGTAAAAAAAGTAGAGAAAAGTTCAAATGATTACTCTTATTTTGATGCTTATCAAAAAAGAAATATTTACCATCCATTTAGTTTGATCTAATTATGGAGATTAACCTAAGATTTAATAGATAAACCTAAGTCTATTTTTTTATTGTCTTTTTATCTTTTTTTTTATTCACTTTATTTATTTTTCTTTTTCTTTTTTTTTACGTTTTTTTTTTAATTCACGTTTCTTTTCTTTTCTTTTCTTTTTTTAATTCACTTTTTTTTAATTCACGTTATTCACATTTTTTTTAATTTGCGCTTTTTTCTGCGCTCTCATAAGTTTTCGTCTGTTTTCATACGTTTTCGTCTATTTTCATACTTTTTTCATACGCTTTCATCTGTTTTCGTCCGTTTTCATACGTTTACGTCCATTTTCTTACGTTTTCGTCCATTATTCATACATTTTCGTCCATTTTCGTTCGTTTTCATACGTTTTCGTCCGTTTTGATTCATATTCGTTCATTTTCTTACATTTTTGTCCGTTTTTAAATGTTTTCAGCATCCTGATCTCCAGAATATCACAAGTGATTTTAAACTAATGTTTTGTAACATGAAAATCACAAGTGATATTCAGAATATCACAAAATGATATCCAGAAGAACACAATTGATATTTAGAATATCACAAAGTGATACCCAGAATATCACAAGTGATATTCAGAATATCAAAAGGTGATATTCAGAATATTATAAAGTGATATTCAGAAAATCACAAGTGATATTATGAATACCATATTCAGAATATCACAAAGTGATATTAAAAAATCACAAGTGATATTCAGAACATCATAGATTATCACTTGTTATAGTCATAAACGGACAAAAACAAACGAAAACATAAGAAAACAGACGAAAACGTATGAAAGTGTAAAAACACGTCTGAAAACGTATGAAAATGGAAGAAAATGAAAGAAAACTGATGAAAACGGACGAAAACGTATGAAACAAACGGAAACGGATGAAAACGTATGAAAACGGACGAAAACGTATGCAAACGGGTGAAAACGTATAAAAACGGACGATAGAGACTATTTCTGTAAAAAATTTGTTACAAAAACAGTCCATATATTTAACTTAACTATTTGTAATCACGTTACGATAGAGACACACACTCTAGTTTGATCATTGTCCGGCACACCACACACACTCTCTACTAGGATTGAAACAAAACTCTTATTTTAGTTGATTTTTGTTAAAATTTTCTCCACTGATCAAACTTCAAAGCGCGAATAACTACTAAGGTTGAAACTAGAGTGTGTGTGGCGTGCAATACAGTGAGCAAGAAAATGAAAAAAATGGAACCAATACAAAAAACAAAAGAGAACACCCAAAGAAATGGTTTGATTTTAACTATTTTTTTTTCATAAAGTTTTATATCGGTTTTTATTTTATATATCCAAATCTGTTACACTTGAATCTTCTATCTCTCATCTTCATATATATATGTTATACATACATGACCAAAGATCAAACGAGAAGAATTTTTAAAATAAAAAGGATGAGAAATAACGATAACTAGATATAAGAAATGTATCAATTTGAATTAGATGCATTCATAATCTTTTATATGCATCACAATATATTTTCTAGCTAAAAATTAGATGCATATACATATATTATATGCATTTCATCAAGTTAGACGAAGCCTATGTATTTTTCGTCTTCTACGGTTCAAATTTGTTGCTAATACTACTTCATCGTTTTCACTTCAAAATCACTTTTGAAACTAATTATGATGCATCTAATTAAAATCGATGAATCTTAAATAAGTAATTATATTTATTTCTTATTCTTTTCATTTTATTTCATTTCACTGTTCATTAAATTAAAATTGAACTTAAATGCGGGGGCTAAATATCTACAAAAACGAGTGCAAACAAATGCTCCATCTGTCCCATATTAACTGTCATGTTTGACTTTTTCAAGTATTTCTTTCTTAACTTTGACCTAAAATATTTTTGTTTGTGTAATATAATACTTGATGCAAAACATATGAATGGATTGGGTTTTAAATTTATTTTCATTGATATAATGTTTATCAAATATTATAAAACATAAACAAAAATATTTAAGGTCAAAGTTAAAAAAAAAATACTTGAAAAGGTCAAATAAGACACTCAATATAGGACGGAGGTATTAGAATAGTTTAACGTTAAATAAAAAAACCACTTAACAACCCGAAAGAAACACTCAAAGAAATAAGCTTTTCATATTTATAAGTCGTTGAATATGATAAAACACTATCCCCAAAAAAAATTATTTTTATATCCTTTGCAACCAAATGAACATTTTATAAAAATAAGGTGTGTATTCGAATAAGATTGTCTTATTTGTAGTAAGTTTATAAAATAGCGCGAAACGTGATGCAGTGGTATGACCAAGTCTCACGCCTTAACGATTAAGGTGAAGCTTTTGCATTTATAAAGCGTGACATAAGACGGCACAAAATATAAAAATATTTATAAATTTATATCATATTTTATATATATCGAGTTTAAAAAAAAAACGTGACAGCATGACCAAGCCTCACATATTTTTGAAAGCTTTGCGCGTCTTTTAAAACCATGATTTGCAGTAATGATACAAGGCCCAATACAGCTCATAAAATTTCATGGAAGGCCCAAAGTGACTCGATCTTGCCTATCGGGATTGCTTTGCCGGCTCTTTTAATCGAATCGAATGAATTATACGTTGTTTAGTTAACGAGCAATAGATATTCCTTGGAATAAAAGATGGAAATTGCTATATGGCTATAATTAAGATGAATAGTGATTGAGAGGCTTAAAAGATATGCCTAAACTTGCGTGGCATCATCTTGATGGCTGCAGACAGGGAACCCACTTTTTCATAAACCATCAGAATCATGCCACGTATGTTTAGGCATATTTTTAGATACATAATTTGTTGGTTTGTGGGAGTTATAAACACGACAAAACGACTAGAAGTGTGTGAGCCAATGGGGGCACACACGATAAACACGAGTATACGTGTTGAACGTATTCGATACTTGAATTACATACCCGTTTTATGCATGAGCTTGACCCGATTCTTTGCAAGACCCATGGGCTTGTTTAAGTCTTAAAGTGGGTCGAATTTGGAGCTGCCTTGGGCCTAGTATATCCAACTGATCGGGCAAGGCAAGAGAGGGATGGGCTTTTTGCTTGTCAACCAAGCCAAGATCCAATGTCAAGGGTCGGTTTGTTTTGTTTATAAACAAACACGCCCTACCTCATACCATGCGTATGATAGACATCCTTATCTCTGCTTTTTATTCACATGCAAAGGGTTGGTTGATATTTGATATAAAAACAAACATATCACAACCTTATTCTCTGCTTTTTATTTAAACGATTCACTTTGTTTTATAAAGTAAACCAATCGGAACTTTAATGATGATTGGTTTAGCTTGAGTTGACTAAACTTAAACCTTAAACTTGCATTCTTTATTCAAGTGTTTTAAGGTTCTAGTGTTGCTACATCTTGGCCTTCTTTCCTTGTCGAATTTGACAGCCAAGATCAAAGGATTTGTTTGTATTGTTCTCGGGTAGAAAATAGCAGTTGAGGTTATTGGACAAAGCCTTGTCCGATTTCGGACAGAACTTGTTTGGTTCTCTGGTTGCTACGTTCTCGGACATAAGTATAGAAAGTGTTCTTAGGTTACTTTGGTACGATTTATTCAAGTGAATTCAAGGGTTGATTGGTTTACGTTCTCGACTAGCCATATATCGAACGTATACGTTATCGGGTTTGTGTGTGATACTCATTGAGGCATCTATTTTAGGTGTTTAGTTTCGTATTGGTTTTATTGTCCGTTTCACTTGCGTTCAAATAGCCACGAAAGGTTAGGTTTACTTTTATCCCTTTTATTAATTAATTGTTATATTGATTATTGTTTATTATTATGTGTTAATCTAATTGCGATTACTAGATCCTTATCCGCTGCGTACTCGTAGAGGTTAATGGTTAACTTGTTCTAAAATCCCAACAGTGGCATCACGAGTCAACTCGTTTTTGCGATTATGGGTTACACGTTTCTGATATTTATAAACATGTTTTAAAAAGTCGCATGAAACCTAGTTTAGTTATTTTGTTTCATTTTTATTTTGACAACTACATGCAATACTTGTCAATTTTAATAAATAATAACTAGTCACACACAAATTAAAATTATATTGATAATTAGAATTAATTTGTCAATTAGAATTTAATTTACATGTGAATTATAATTACCTTGTTAATTAAAATTAAATTGTTAATTAAGAATTACATGTTAAATTAAAATTACTTGCTAATTGGAATGAAAAGTTAATTTGTATCACATATAATTATTGTTAATTAGAATTATTGTGATAATTAGAATTACATATTGATTTAAATACATATAATGCGTAATTACTTGTTAATTGAGATTGCCATGCTTTATGTGTTTTTTCGGCCACAAGACCCACTCAATTGCTTTTCTAAGTGATGTATGGGGCGATCTAGGTATTACATCCTAGTGACGGTCTTATGGTTCTCCGTTTGGGGAAGACTCGCAAGAGAACTCGGAACAATATGTGGTTATTTATATTGATGTTTATGCTTGTATGTTTGTGATTCCTATATATGCATTATTACTTGTTTTGACACCTAATTGTATGCAATATGGAATAATACATATCGTAACCATAACATTAATATTGGTCTTTATTTACATGCCAAAACACCATGCTCATTGTGACCTGCTATTTGTTTCGTGGAAAATTGTTTTTGTAAAATAAAGTGACCTAAATATGAAACACGTTTTCAAGAATTTAAAAACTAGACGCTATGGACACTTGGGATGTACGGCTCACCCACTAGAACAAACTAGAAAGGGGTTTTAAAGAAGTGAGCACATCTCCTTTGAAAGGATGTCTAAGGTTATGCTTCAGTGCTTACCGGTCCTCTGCCTCCCTGCGTTCGATTGGAGCTACCGTGAACCATGATGATCACTACAGTGTCATTACCAAAGTTTTAAAATTAGTGTTACAAAGTTGTTTTGCATGCTTCTTTGTACACGACTTTCACCACATTTATATGTGCATACCTATTTGTTAATATTAAGTCTATGCCACCCAACTATGGACACGTGCACTTGGATTGACTTCTCTGGTCAGACCTAAGGGCCTTTCCAACCCATGGTAATTATTTCTGGTCAGACCTCTGGTTATTTTTACACGTTCATACTTGGTCGACTTATATCGAGTTAACCTGGTCAGACCTCGGACCCGAGGCATAAGATGAGAACTAAACATGCTTTTGACATTATTACTTGATACTAATGCCTTAAACAGTCTTATAAATCTAAGAGTTGCATTATGCAATTAACGCTCGTCGCTTACCTCTTGTCCTATTTTTACACATGGTCAGACCTATGGTAATTAAGTGGGGTTGCAAGATGGATCTTAGTCTTAATTAGTAATTAATTGGGTAGTTAATTCTTTTAAGAATGTAATTATCGAAAATACTAGATTTGAACTTTTTATGTTCTGATTAATTGTGTTATTGCAACATAATTCGTAAACAAATTTGTTTTTCTTTGAAAGACAAACTTAGTCTCTTTTCCTAGTAAGAAGAGTGAGACTTATACCTATCTTTTCTCCTTAGTTGACAAACTAAGATAGGATTCCTAAATTGATAAACTCTTATATGATCTTTTATTACCCTTTTCGTGGTCTAGAGTTAATTGAACGATAGAATATTTTGTGTAACTGAAAACATTGTGTTTAGAGCTACCAAAATAAATAACATCCTGCACTTGTAACGATGTATGAGTTTAAACCGCAAAGAGTAAAGGAATTACTAGCATATTTGCTAGGTAATTTTCTTGGACTCTTGTTTATTCCTAAAGTGCTAAATACCTTTGGGGCTTTGTAGATGATAAAGGAGGAATTGCGTGCTAAAGATTCAAGTTAATTGAATGAAATAATGGCTAGTCCATTATCTACATAAGTAGAACTTCATATACTCTGCTCAATACCTAAGTACATGCTACTCGTAGGCATTTGAAGAGAATAGGAAAGTATATAAAACCGCTATATGCTTTCTACTGGAAATGTAACACTTACAATGTTGACAAATCCAATGGGAGCAATTGCATTTTATTACTGAAATATCATTCATGTAATGTTGTCAATTTCATTGGGAGTTACGGATTTATTTCCTGTTAGTCACCCATATCATTTCAAACTAGCTTTGAAATAATCCATTACTTTTCGAATATGAACAACCATTGCTTAAAGGAAAATTGCATTTTATTTTATAAGATAACACGTTGCCTTCCAGCTGTCACTTCCTGAAGTGTTATCTATAAAATAATAATCCACAATTCCTTATTTCAGGTTATGGTTCTACAACTACTTATGATCTCTATGACATTATCATATTGTTTGAACAATCAATCACGTGTTGTTTGTTTTCATAATATGATGTTGTACCTTACACAAGTGGGAGAAATCTCAAAGTGTGTGTAAGGAACAACAATATTATTGGTATCTTTTGACCGCAAGGTAAAGGAAACTAATAATTCTACTAGGACTTAAACACATTAGATGTTTAATGCCCTACTACATGTAAATAAGAATTCTACTAGGACTTAAACACATGAGATGTTTATTGCCCTACTACATTCTAATAATGATTCTACTAGGACGTGAACACGCTAGATGTTTGTGTCCCTACTATATTCAAATGTCATGATATATTGTTAAGATACTTCAATATTTGACTACATGTTTTAGTCAACATAATTATGGTTATATGATAATGATCATAATTCTGAAGTATAAAATTAACTTGAAATTACTATAGAACTCAAGAGTTTGCGTTCATGATTACTTTTGTTAGTATAATTATGCTTACATGTTAAGACATAATTATAAAGTCCTTGAATTAGTCAATGACTTATAACCTAAAGTATATATATAGTAAATGTGTTATGTCTTCTAGTTAACACATAAACATGAGGCTTTGAATTATTCAAAGACTAATAATGTATTATTGAAATGTTCTGTTTTCTTGTTAACACATGAAGATATAATCCTTGAACAGTTCTGTCTTCTTGTGAACACGTGAACATAAGGTTCTTGTATTATTCAATGAATATAAATTGTAGCATGTACTTGGTTCGTAAATACTTTATATGCAATTTGGCTCGACCCAATTGACAAGTATTTGGTCCTAAGAGAATTAAGTTATCTATAGAATTCTGATATAGTTTCACAATTCTAATAACTCATAGGATACCACCTGATTATGGTATGTCTAATGTGTTGGATCAAACCTTATTCATATTGTTTGGTTCATGATAGCTTTAATTGCTCTACCTCCAAAACATATCAAGGTTAGAAATTGAGTGTGTCATGGATACACTCAATATAGTTCAAACCTAGAAGGTATTCAAGACAACCCATAACTAAAAACCCTAATTCCTTAGGGATTTGAGGTTTTACCACTCAAACCAATTGAATCATAAACCCTTTTAGATTTTTGATTGTTCTACACTTCCTAGCTTGAAGATTGTAGTTTTTGATGTTCTTCCTAGCTTGACGAAACACAAAACTGTTGCTAGAGCTTTTGGTTAAAAAGTGATACTAAATTAGAGTTTTTCTATAAACCCTAATTTGAGTTGCTGGAAGGAATTCCATTATGTCTTGATTTAAGTTCTGAATTTGTTAAAATCTTATGAAGCATTTTATTAACAAATCTTGAGATGAGAACTTAAAATGTATTTTGTGGTTCTCCATAAAGAACAATTTATTGTTGCTTAAATACTTAGTATTTAGATAATTGTCTCTACTTACAAAAGTAAGTGGGAGTATACACATATCTCAAAGTTTTTGAGAACAAAATACTTAACCTTCTAAAATGTACTTATTAATGTCATACTAAGGTTAAACATGAAAATGTCAACCGAAGTGTAATGATTACTCTCATTCATAAATCCGAAAGGATGCCTCATCACTTGAGTGATATTTTATATCAATGCTGAGGGATATAAGTTAGAAGATTATTGTAAATCAGCTAACTACTAAAATATATTATCACATCTTGAATCTGATAAATCTTTTAGAACTATGAATGATAAGATGCAGTCCTTAAAAGGCAAATTGAGTTTTGAGCTTGATTGTTATTTCGCCTAACTGTTAACCTATGAGGTTGGAATGAGTTTCTTTTGAAGAAAGACTCACTAGGACAAAATTGTATACATATTAATGCATGGCATTCTATGAGAAGTTTTTAATCATACTTAAGCAATTGACTGTGATTAAATTTTCTTATATGATACATGCATTAATTATATAAAGATATTTAATTGTCATACATATGATTTGTATGTTGAATATGACAATTAGATTTTATAACTCTTTCTTTATGATTACCTTTTGCGAGGACGGTGTGTAATCAAAAAGGTTATGAATCTATATTATCTTTATGTAGTATACAAAATTTGAGCAATCCATATTTTGGATGGATCATGCATCTAAGAGCTGAGATCTTGAATTTAATTACAATATGATTCTAATTGAATTAAGATAACTCTTGAGTACATCTGACATTGAGTGGGAGCATTGTGTTTTTCGTTAAAATTTACATGTTGAAGATATCATTCTATTTAAGCTGGATATTAATCCTAAAGCTTGGAATAAAACTTCATTTGGAATTTAGGGAATAAAACAAACAACCCTGGAATAAATGTTTATTTGGAATAAACAAATGCGAAAATTTGAGTCTGACACAAATGTAATATATCATTCAAGCAAGTCTTCAATGATATATTTCACTTTAAATAATTTACATGGATGGATACCGTATGTATTTAAACTAAGGGTTTATCATGTATATATATTATATTGTGTATAAGACTAGTTGTTGCTTTTGTACAAGAACAAAATGAGCTTACAACAACAATATCTAATTGAGAGAGTTTAGATTATTGTTTTATAAATGTTTACGAATTTTAAAGCATAATGTTGTATAAGTACAAATGATGCTAGAGGATTATTAATACTAGTTGTAGTAGGATTTCATCTTTTATGATAAATCTGCTAACTAGTTATGCTCAACATAGAGCATTGTTGCATTACACATTAAAGAATGAGAATACTTTACACTTTTAGAAACTGTAAAGATGATTGTCAGTATGTTGTTGACTTTTACTACCTCATGCAAGGTAAGACAACATCTTCATACTATAATTCTTGCAATAGTATGAACATATGAGATAAGACACTCATCTTATATTTCAAATCACTCACTATATGTGATATTTGAAATAAGTATTCGGAAAGTTTACTCAGACAACTATTTAGTTTTTCTTCTAAAGAAAGGTTGAGAATGTTGGAAACATTAGGGTTCAACTTACTAAATGAGTTTCATGCATATCTGTTTTAGTATTTGGATAATTGGGATTGATAGACAATTTTTACTTTATGATGAATAAAGATACTTGGTATTTGTTATTCATTCATATAATAATTATTATCCTATATTTGCATGTTTAATCCTTGAGTAATTTTATTATTCTAAATATGTCCATTGTCGGTTAACAATATGGGAATATTGTTATGATAAGGCAAATGTGAGTGTTGGTTATAATTCTAACGAGAATGTGGATTGTTCCCGCCAAACTCATATGTATTCACAAGGGATGCATATTGGATACCCCAACTTTCAAACATTTACTTTTGGATCCTTGTCATAAGTAAAATATTGGAAATGGTTTGTTATCTTCATCCTTAGACTTGAGATACAAGCAAGTTCTGTTATGTTTGGATATCATTTTTTGTAAGTATACGCAAAACGCTATCTGAATAAGGTAGCTATAAAAGCTATATTTCGAGTGATGTGAGCAGCATCCACAACACTTGTAGTCAATAAAGGATTTGTTACTCCACTTGATATGTGCCGAAAGATACCATGGCGCCTCTCCAGAATTAATAAGATAATTGTTCGGCCGAACCCAAAGGGTAATGCAAGATGATACTTGATTACATTTGGTATATCTAATTAAATTCTATAACGAGATTCTAAATGGTTAAACTATATGGAATGACTTAAGATCCATAATCCATGGTTTAACGGTATCTATAACAAAGGATGATTAGAGCAAGACATTGAATGACCATGCAACTGAGAAACTTTTACGAAACTATTCTCTCAGACACTTTTAGTTAAAAAGCGAGTGAGAGCATTTGCTAGGCGTTTCCGTCGTTAGTTTTGTGTGCCATTCGACACACCAACTCCCAAGTGGGAGCTGTTGGTTTGTGGGAGTTATAAACACGACAAAACGACTAGAAGTGTGTGAGCCAATGGGGGCACACACGATAAACACGAGTATACGTGTTGAACGTATTCGATACTTGAATTACATACCCGTTTTATGCATGAGCTTGACCCAATTCTTTGCATGACCCATGGGCTTGTTTAAGTCTTAAAGTGGGTCGAATTTGGAGCTGCCTTGGGCCTAGTATATCCAACTGATCGGGCAAGACAAGAGAGGGATGGGATTTTTGCTTGTCAACCAAGCCAAGATCCAATGTCAAGGGTTGGTTTGTTTTGTTTATAAACAAACACGCCCTACCTCATACCATGCGTATGATAGACATCCTTTATCTCTGCTTTTTATTCACATGCAAAGGGTTGGTTGATATTTGATATAAAAACAAACATATCACAACCTTATTCTCTGCTTTTTATTTAAACGATTCACTTTGTTTTATAAAGTAAACCAATCGGAATTTTAATGATGATTGGTTTAGCTTGAGTTGACTAAACTTAAACCTTAAACTTGCATTCTTTATTCAAGTGTTTTAAGGTTCTAGTGTTGCTACATCTTGGCCTTCTTTCCTTGTCGAATTTGACAGCCAAGATCAAAGGATTCGTTTGTATTGTTCTCGGGTAGAAAATAGCAGTTGAGGTTATTGGACAAAGCCTTGTCCGATTTCGAACAGAACTTGTTTGGTTCTCGGGTTGCTACGTTCTCGGACATAAGTATAGAAAGTGTTCTTAGGTTACTTTGGTACGAGTTATTCAAGTGAATTCAAAGGTTGATTGGTTTACGTTCTCGACTAGCCATATATCGAACGTATACGTTATCAGGTTTGTGTGTGATACTCATTGAGGCATCTATTTTAGGTGTTTAGTTTCGTATTGGTTTTATTGTCCGTTTCACTTTTGTTCAAATAGCCACGAAAGGTTAGGTTTACTTTTATCCCTTTTATTAATTAATTGTTATATTGATTATTGTTTATTATTACGTGTTAATCTAATTGCGATTACTAGATCCTTATCCGCTGCGCACTCGTAGAGGTTAATGGTTAACTTGTTCTAAAATCGTAACATAATTAGGTCTCAAAATCATTTTCCAATTAAGATATTTAAACATGTACTAACTGGACTAAGTGCTCAACCGTGTATTTAAGCTCTCTCAATTGATTCTATATATGTACCATCAATCATAGTTATTTTTGTTTTCTAAACATATCACTCAAGGCTATTTTTAGCAAAACTCATAAAAAAATTGTTTTCAAAAAAAAAAAAAAAAAACGTAATTTAAAGCACGGATAAATGAAAGATTATACTTTCGGTTAAGATTTGCTAAAAAAATACGCTTGCAGAAAGATTTTCCCCGTTTAATTAATCATATTCGGTGATGGAATACGACATATATAATTCCATTATTTTTTTTAATGCATTCAGATTTCCATTATATTAAACACCCTTTAAAATGGAAAAATGCATCAAATTAACCGTCACAATGGTCACAAGCCAAAAACCACCATGCATGCATGCAACCGTCGCCTTCCCATGCAACAGACACATCGGTTGGTTATATACCTTAACCTATATATACATACGTGAAAATGGCAGTTATTTTTATTGGACATATACAATCTACAAAACACAACTGTCCTATCAAACAAATTAAAATTTAATCAATAAGAAGAAGGATAACATGGAGAATTCCAATGATTACGGTTCGGGATTGGGATCGGTAGTTGCGATGCTGTTGGTGGTCGTTGCGATGCTGTTTTTGCCTCTTGGAATGGGAACGTTGGCACCACCGTCAATCCCGATGATTCTGGTAATTCCGGTGCTGTTGGTTGTCATGTTCATCTTTTTGTCTCATAACTCCAACCCTTAGTAAACTATATGTCCTTCTTCTTCTTAAAATTAATGTATCTCCAGAATTATATTACATTATTAATTAATATTTCCATCTTATTCTACGTGTTAGATGTCGATCATTTGTTGCTTTTTGATGTTATATGATATATGGTATGTTATACATTCAGTTAACCATATATATTGTGAAAAATGTAATAGATCTTACTACAGTAACACTTGTATATTTTGGATATCTCGCTTTTGGTGACATCAAATATTTCGTCATGGACAGGATAAATTAGTCACTAAATCCCTTTGATGACATTTAGTACAGTCATCAATTGTCGTCACAATAGATCCATCACTAATTTTATTTAGAGACTAGTTGCAAATGATTGTCAATGGCAAGTGAAAGCTATATTTTTTAAGACATCTTTCATCACAAAATTTTGTCACTGAATGAGTTTAAGGTGTCCCTATTTCAGTCAGATTAACGATTAAAGGTGGTACCAAGTTAAACACCCACAGACCACAGTCACCAATAAGTCGTTATATGAGAATCTCGTCGTCACTATATTGTGGGAGAAAATGGAAATAGTACAAACTTGGGTAGTGGTCATTGTTTATGTTAAAACCTGTGACTTATATTTAATTAAATTAACGTATGATTCAAATTCAAACATCGGAAGAATACAGCACAAGTTGTTATGGCATGCCAAGACCTCATATTTTGTTGTCACTTCAATTTTTGTGTCAAAATTGCTTTCCTTTACAACTTCTACAATCATAAATAATTAGCACACGTCCATCTTTATCGACTGATATCAATGTTACCCATAATAATTATAGCTTCGTTTTGTTAAACCTTAATACTAATAGAATGCATAGTTTTGCCGAGTTGGAGAACTGAAAAGTAATGTACCTAAAAAATTGAGATCATGTGTGATACCCTTCAAACTTTTTAATATTAATATTTAGATTTATAGTTAAAATTTTAACAATGCAACACACTGCCAAACAAGAGCAGCTTTGGTTCACCAAGTATCCCATGATTCCCATCAACCATAGTGCAAAGATCATGAAACTCCTATGACAAACTTGTGATTAATTAATGGATTTACTTGCTTGGTTTCCCATGTGGCTCTTTACTACGAGCTTCAACCTATACTTGTATAATCTTACATATGACAAGTTCACCAAGTAAACGTATGGCTTCCTGTATAATAATAGGAAAACTCTTCTTTTAGATTATCAACACAATGAGAAAATGCAAACAAGCCTGAGCATCACCCATGTAAAATTTTATAAACTTACTTTTTGGCCCTTAAGTTCCAAAGAGAGATTGTTGATCACTTAGAGATGCCTTTTTGGAAAAACCTAAAAATAAATAATTATTAAAGAATGAATCAAACAACAAAGAGTTGTACATGCAACACAAGTCTTTAATTATCTTCCTCTACTCCGAAATCTTTGTTTAATTTTTGTATTCAACCTTACATAAGTAAAATAAGTTCCTTTGTGTTGTCATTTGTGTAGAAAGTTTTTAGCTAAATTTTGTTAGTTTTGGGGAAAATTTTAATACGTGTATGTTCGGATTCGAACTCGAGACCACGGGATTGCACACTTTACGTATGAGACTTGATGTTAAAATAATTAATGTAAAATGTTACGTTTAATTATTAAATGCACAGTAACGACTAACGAGCATTAAGTAATTAACAGAAATTGACTAACGGTCATTAAGTATTAAAGAGAAGAACTAGAGATGAAAATAAAGGTCAAGAAGGTCCCGGAAACCCCTTGTAGGTATTAGGGCTATCGGTTAAGTTTTCATACTATATAAACAAGGCCTAAAATTCATTCTTGGGTAACCTTGTATCACATTAGCAACCCTAAACTTCTCATTCCTTCCCTCCTGTGTGGTAATCGGCCATACACCCTAAACTTATTAGGGTTTCGATTTTGATCATTCATATATCAAGTGTTTGGTGTACTTATTGTGTTTACAAGAACTAGCATTCACATCAGATCGATATTAGTACATGTGTACAAGAACGTGATGCAAACACATTATTGTTTGCTTCTTGGTTTGAATCGAAAAAGGGTAAGGGTCGATTCACATAAACCATATAAACACTAATTAGGGTTTTAATCTTGCTTTGATTCGTGCTAGCGTGGAGTTGCTAAAAGGAACGCATACATTTATATTTGGTTAGTTAATTACAAATATATGTATAAGTCTTCCGTTGTATGCTTTGATGTTTATGTGTTTTAATTTATTATTGTCATGCTATTAAAATTCCAACAGATTTACTCTCTTTTTAACCTATCATCACATTTCAAACTAATTACTCCGCATATACCATTGAGTTAAGGCTCTCTGTGAAAATGTAGTAAGATACATTGTATGGAAGCTTACAATAACTAATGGGAATCAACTTGGATAGTGGCATTGTCATGGATGATGTCACAACTCAAGAAATTTGCTTATAAAATGCAATGAATCCATGCTTCATTTTTATCTTATTCACTTTTAAATCTCTTAAGAGTTCCTGTGAAAAAGCTAGAGAGTTTGTAATATCTCTTAATACAAGAGATATAACTATTGGTGTTTATCGTTGTAATTAGATAGTGTAATTCTTAAGTTTCTACATAGTGAAACATATCTTCCTTTGCCCGTGTTTTTTACCCTATTGTGGTTTTCCACATTAAATACGTGTGTCATCTTTTATCGCATTTGATATTTTAGTTGTGGTTATGCTTCAATCGGATATCACTTTTCCCAACACATAGTATCAAGATCCAAGATTGGGTGTGTGTATAATTATTTATCGTATGCTCTGTAGTTGCAACTAATAAGTAAAATCTCCAGATCAAGATATAAGTAAGATTATACTTAGTCAAGGTGTTCATTACTATAATCAACAACTAATAGTTTTGCCGAAAAGAAGATTTTGATTGTAGCTATGTCGAGGAAATTTGAAATTGAAAAAATCATTAGGTGTAACTTCTCGTTGTGGAAGTTAAAGATAGAGGCTATCCTAAGAAAGGATAAATGTTTAGTGTCTATTGGTGAAAGTCTAGCTGAGGTCACGGATCACAGTAAATGAGAAGACATAGACGAAAATGCTATTGCGAATTGTCATCTGGCAGATGAGTATTGTCAACCATAGAGGAGAAAAAAAATGCAAATGAAATTTGGGATCATCTTGCTCGATTGTATGAGGAAAAATCACTCTAAAATAATTCTTAAGAGGAAACTATATGATTCGCGCATGACGGAATCTACTTCAGTAACTGAGCACGTCAATAGTTTAAATCTATGTTGCACGAAAATTCCATCGGGGTGACGTCTCCCGTACCGGAAACGTTTCGGAAATGCGAAATGCCTGGAAACGCCTCAAAAACGTTTCTGGAAAATAGGAAATGTTTCACGCATTTGGAAACGTTTGGTGTTGGGCAGGAAACGTGTTGGAAATGTTTGTAGGCCATTTAAAAGCTTTTCTACTATTAAAAACGTATATTTAAGCCCAATTAAAGGCCTAATCGTTTAAGAGTTCATTTTAAATATTAACCCCTTTTCCCAATATTAAAACGACGAAAATTGTTCTATACTTCTATGATTAATCTCCCGCTCTCATGCTTTGTCCTCCCTTTGTCGCTCTATCTTATCGGCTTCTCATCCAAATAGTTTAATGAAGAATCGGTTTCTCAATAGGACTACATACGAAATTACAAACAGGTATGATTATTTATTTAGTTATTTGTTTAATTGTTTATTTGTCTTTATAGAATTCATAAATCTTAATTATTCAAATCATTCGATTAAGCTTCATGTTTTATAATTTCCAATAACATTTTAAATTTCATAATCATGGATTCGAGTTCTAGTGCCGGTAATAGTACTAGCGGTAGCGTGCCCTCAACGCAATCTACCGATAAAGGGCCATTGTGGAATATGTTACTAAAATCTCTAGGGCCGACGGGGGTTACATGAAATATCAACTAATTGATATGTTATTACTAGGTGGTTTTTTTATAGACGGTTTCATGGTTGACAAATCTTGACATTTTGGTGATAACAATTTAATGTTAGATGTTGATGTTTATTTATTTTTTCTCAAATCACTTCTATGAGCTATATAATAGAGCCACAAGAACGTGCTGAAATTCTAATTTACTGTTTACATGACTCATATGACCACCTTATCATCAATTAAACAATAATGTTCTTTCATACTATCTTGTCTTCAATGATGTTGCATCCACTATTGTAGAAGAAGAAAATAGGCGCAAAAATAGGGAGGACAGACGAGTTCATTTCAAGACAGGTGGAGACTTTGGTGGTGACGAAAGGGAGGTTAACGAAACGTGGCCTCAGGGAGTAACAATCATGGTAAATCAAAATTAGGAAGGAAGAGGAGTTACAAATGTTACAAATGTTGCAATTCGAGTCACTGAGGAAGGATTGTTGGGATTTAAATAACTCTAATCCTTAAAGAAATATCGCTAGCACTTCATAATATGGAAACGACCTATGTTGTGAAGCAGCAGTGGCAAATGAAGTGTGATGTTTGAAGTTTTCAAAATTTACAAATAGCGGGATTAAACTTGATTCTAGACAGAAGATCAAGTGTTTGAGGGCGAATACACTAGCGATGAATTAGATACTATTTGTAAGCAAGAAGGAATCAAAAGGCAGTTCACGACATCATACATTCCTCAACAGAATGATGTGGCAAATCAGATGAACATAACCTTGTTAGAAGGGGCAAGAGCAATGTTGGCGACTAAAAGTTTGGAAAAATCGTTCTGGGTAGAAGCAGTTAATACCGCTTGTTATGTGATAAATTGAAGACACCGATAGAGATGTGGTCGGGAAAGCCAGTCAACTATTCAGACCTTCATATATTTGGAAGTTATGTGTGCATGATGTATTATACCCAAGAAACTACAAAGCTGGATCCGAAATCCAGAATTGTTCGCTCTTAGCGTATGATGACAGAGTAAAGGGGTATTGCTTGTGGGACCCCAATGCCCGGTTGTCAGCACAGATGTTGTCTTTATGGAAGACAAAATTCAAGTTAATGGAAACGACGATAGCACAACAATAAAAACTACTTTAATACATATGGAAAAGCAATTTCAACATAATGATTCTTCTGAAGTTGCACCCTAGCACGAGGTGAATGAGACAAGTAAGTCTCAAGCTCCAACAACTCGTACTCTTAATTGTGAAAGAAAATGGCCAGTGTGGCACTCGGATTATGTTATGAAGAGCAACATTGCATATTGTCTTCTTACAAAGGAAGGAGAACCGTCAACTCTTCAATAGGCACTAAATAACCCACATGCATCGCTATGGATGGCAGCAATGCAAAAAAATTAAAAATCTTAATAAGAAAAAAACTTGAGATCTGATGCCACAACCAGGAGATAGAAAACCTATTGGAAAAAAATGAGTGTATAAAATTAAGAGAAGCGGTGAAGATCAAGTGGAGCGGTATCGTGCAAAATTGGTGGTTAATGGATATACTCAAAAAGAATGAATTGACTTCAACAATATACTTTCCGCTGTAATTTGAATGACAACAGTTCGATTGGTTTTGGCAATTCGTGATGCATATGATTTACATCTAGAGCAGCTAGATGTGAAAACTGCATTCATTCATGAAAATCTTGAAGAAGAAATTTACAGGCTCCAACCAGAAGGTTTTGAACATAAAGGAAAATATAATATTTTATGGGAATCAACTTGCATAGTGGCATTGTCAAGGATGATGTTACAACTCAAGCAATTTGCCTATACAAAGCAGTAAATCAATTCTTGATTTTGATCTCATTTACTTCTAAATCTCCTGAGAATTCTTATGAGAAAGCTAGAGAGTTTCTAATATCTCTTAATATAATATACAATTATTGTGTTTATCATTATAAATAAAGAGTGTGTAATCAATCGAATGATCAACAACCCATTCTCGACATTTATATTTGTTTGTTGTACAAACATACGACCGTTAACAATAATTTGTATTCATTTAGCTAAATGAGTGAACATTAATAGGATTCTTGATTATATTCATCAATGTTCGTAAATGTCCGACATACATTCGAGATGCCATTAGATATGTCGTTTATTTTTATGTTCGCACGTGACTAAGAGCACTCCCAACAATAACGCAAGTTAAACTTTAACATCGTGTCACGTCAGCGCCACATCAGCTTTAACATTTCACCTTAACTCACCCAAAAAAAACACCCGCAATCATAACATCCCAAGTTAAAGTTTAACATTTGATATTTTCAAACTCAACCCTTAAACTAAAACAAACACTTCATTTATTAACAAAAACATATCACATTAAACATTAAAACACAAAGTACATTAAACATTTAACACGAATTAAAACTACAACGAGATTGAGTAAAAATAAAACTACTAAAACTTAATAAAACGAATCACTAGAGTCCCAACCCTTGTCACTTGAAGAGGAATAAAACTCGCCATTAACGAGCCAAGTCTCCATTATGTCAAAGTAGTTATCTCGAAAATATTGAGCTTCCCTTGCTTCTTGTTCACGACGAGTAGCTTCCTCGCGTGTCTGCTCTTCCATAATCTCTCTATAGTTTTCTTCGTCCTGCTCAAGTTGACGAAGGGAAGCCTCACTTAACCCGAATGGGTTGTTTTCAAGATCCACCTGTGGACTGTTAACAGCTTGATTGTTAACAGCTGGATTGTTAACAATTGGATTGTTCACAGGTGGAGAGTTTAAAAATACATTTTCCGGTTGGAAAACCGGAAAGACATCTTCAGGTGGTGATGAGTAAACTTCAAATTCTTCAGGAGTTGGAAAGCTGGTTTCCGGCAACTGCGTTGGAGTTGGAAAGCTGGTTTCCGGCAACTGTTGTGGACTTGGGAATTGCTGAGAAAAATCTTTGGGAGACATTTTTGTGTGTGTGAGTTGTGTGGGTAACTTGTGTGTCTTGTGTGTTCTAAACAACTCTGGTAGAGTTGTATATATAGGCAGAGTTGATTTTAAATTTGAATAAATCCCGCTCATATTTGATTTTTAAATTTCAAATTTGAATTTGAATTTATCCCGCCCAGAATTAACTAGTATAATTTAAATTTGAATTTGAATAGGTTGAGGGGGTGTGAGTGAAAATTTATTTGAAATGGTTTAGGGGGGTGAAATAATTTTTAATTTTATTTTTATTTAAGGTTAACGCCCCGTTGATGGGGTAACTTCGCCCGTTTAACGACGTTTTAACGCACGAGGTGCAACGGCCAACGCCGGGATAACGCCGGTCTCGGCGTTATTGTTGGGAGTGCTCTAAGGATGTACCTCTAGGATGTTCTTTTGGTTCACGGGAACCTGATGGATATTTGTCGGGTAATGTAATTTTTTGTTAAAAATTTTGATTTTTTCAAAATGAACTCAGTTTCTAAATTTTGTATCACATAAATATGACTTATTTAGTTAGCCCGTTAATATGTCAAAAAAAATATATGTTATTTTAATATGTTTACTAGTTTTAATGAAATCATATCTTTTAATTCATTTTATTTCGTTTATACTTATAGAAAAGAATTGTGCACCTTAATAACATAGAGTTTGGATCCGCCCCGGCACTTAATGTTCCAATATGATAAAAAGGAAGTGTGAGGAACCTTAATTTGACAAAAGCAATATTTGAGATACCATCAGTCACGGTTTTACAAGTATTAGGAATTGTAGTTAATGATCATGTATTTCTAAAAATTAATTACCTGGAAATTGGGGTTCTAGAGAATTCATTATGTATAAACAGATAGGCGAGTATTGATCTAGTGACAAGAATTATTTAAATGAAAAGAGTGAGAAAGAATTTTAGCCACATATTTTAAATAAATAAATAAAAAATAATAGGGAGATGCATCTATTTTTATGGATGCATCTATTTTTATGGATGCATCTAATATTTATAGTTGTGGTTTCTTCTCATTCTTCCCATCTTAATTATATTTCTCATTTGATTCTATCTCTAAACAGATAAGGTTTTTACTGTTAAGATTATTCGATGAGGTCAAATACTTGTCTCGGATAAATGTGGTTTAACCGGTGTTCCAAGACAATTTTAGTATATGCATATACTCAAATGTTCCAAAAACACTCCTTTTGCCATGCTTTGTTAATGAAAAACATGAACCGAGAAACTAAGGGTCCGCTTGGTTCAAAGTGGGGAAAGGGAAAGGGAAAGGAAAAGGAAAAGAATCTGAAATGAGGTGAATAATCAATTTATTTATAATGGTTCGTTCATTCACAAATTATTTGTGATGTAGTCACTTGAATCCTTACCCATTCTCCCACCCCTAAAGCTCTAAATATCAATAGTTATTTATTTATTTATTTTTATTTTTTTCCTTTCTTTCTTATTTGGGATTACAGCCCAACAATTAAGCTTTTTTCTTCTAAGCCACCCTAATATTAGGGCACCCATTTTTATGTTTGCTTTTGTTAATATTAGTTTCGGATATTCTTTTTCTATCAAATCTTTGAATCAATTAATAAAGCTAAGGAGAACATACTAAAATAACGCAAACAACTATTTTTATTTAGTTAAAGTGATTTATAATAATTTAACTAAGGTTTTACATTTAAATAATTAATTTTATTGTTTTGATATGTTTTATTTAGCTTTATTTTTGAATTTGTACAAAATTTCCGGTAAAAATTTTAACATGATTAATATAAACGAAAACAAACACATATTTTGGTGGCCTGTGGTAATTTAAATAAATGAGTGGCTTAAAAATAAAATGTTTAATAGTTGGACGGCCTTCGGATACATAGTCCTTTCTTTTTTAACATAGTTGGTCGAAATGATTGAAATTCATGTACTTATGTTTTTCACTGTAATAGTTACTTGTATTTTTTTATAACGGTGCTTTCACAACAAAATTTAACTTAAAAATGAGTTTCTAGAGAATGCATTATACATAGTAAACAGATAAGGTTTTCTTTCTTAAAGCTATTCAATGAAGTCAAGTATTTGAATTGTCTCGGATGTATGCGATTTAACCACGTTCCAGACAATTTTAGTACATATGCGTTAAGCTTATACTCAAATTTTTCAAAAACACTCCTTTTGCCATGCTTTGTTAATGATAAACACCAAACTGAGAAACTAAATATCGAAAGTTAGTCAGTTGAAATGACTTAAACTCTCGTGGTTATGCTTTATTTACACGTATTTTTCATAGATTTTAAAAATAGGTTTGTTTAACTGGTACTCTCAAAACAAAGTTTAACAAGACTAAAAGAGAACTTTGAATTTATTTAATTAAAAATTAATTTTATAAGTTTATTAAATTCAATTTAAGTTTAGGTTTAATAAATTTAGTTTAACTACCTGTTAGATATTCCCTTTAAAAATAGTTTATTAAATTCATAATATCTGTGACAGAAAATGATCCAGACAAATAATTGGAAAGCAGTAAATTGGGTCAATGGCCTGGAAAATCAATAACTTGTAGAATGTTGTCTATTGATGATTTAAGAACTATATATCAAACCAAGGCTTTTTGCGAAAATTTCAGATCAAAAGATTACAATGAACCAAAACTTGAACCTACAAAAATAGATGGCCAATCCATCCGATGGATACTACAGATGAGCTAATGATACTATTTGGAAATTCAAAGTTCTACAAATACTGGCGTAGGTCTTCACCAGTTGTTGTTTCCATATCCCTTAGAATTTCTTGAGCCAGCGACTTGACATTTGGTTCCACATCTTCCAACAATTCACCAAGGAATGGTATGGTTTCGGCTATGGCTACAGTAAACTCTTCCTTTAGATTATCTAGTAGATACTTCACTATCTTCAACCCCAGTATCCGGGTACGTACCTTCTCACTTCGAGTTTCCATTAAGACCTGTAGGATTTAATTTCACCATATTCGTCATGTATGACCCTTCGGACAGAGAGCTTATATGTAGGTAAATTACTATAGGAATAATATATGCCTGTATGGTGTTACTTAAAATGCTCAAAATGTTTTTTTTTTTTTTAATTAATTTTTTAATCAACTTTTAGACATTGACTATTTACAAGTTAAATAAATACCCGACTTTCTTTTGCGGGCAGGCCAGACGAATCTGACATGTTAAAGTAGACGAAGAAAAAAGTGTGAAGAGAGTTGAAGACCAACCTCATGAACAAGTGATTTCCACAGAAGGTCACTAGCAGATGTAACAGCCATTTGTCCAACACAAGAAACCAACACATCATCAACTTCATTCACAGAGGGTACATCAGGATGCTGTTCGAGGGAGCTTGGTGGATCAACATCAAGCTGTAAGATGATTGGTTTCAATAACACCTGTAAAAATAAATCCAAAACAGCCCATTTTTAATCAAAATCAAGTATGACAATAAACTTGATTGAAAGAAAAAATCAGATGCTAGAGCGTGAAGTCGAAGAATAACACACTGAAACAAAATAGAAAGGAAATATCCACTTACTTGAAAATTTGAGGAGTCAAGAAACTCGAGGTTTCCAGCGTCAAAAAGAAAACATTTATGTAGAGACGACAAAACCAGCGCCCTCACATGCCACTTTCCTACAGACAAAGTAGAATCCTCCTGGCTCTTACTCGTTTCTGAGTCCATAAGCTTTGCCTTCTTCTTTCGAGATGGACCAGGTCTTACAACTTCATCAGTCAGATGCAGCACCAATCCGTTTAGAATATATTTGAAGTATGGAACAAACAAGGATCTGTAGCATTATAGTAAACAATATTAGAACAAATTTTGAACCAAAGTAGCAAACTCTACAAGTATAATATTGGTACGTAACGGGTTGATATGTCACACTTTGAACGACTGTTAACCTGTTTAAACAAGAAACTTTCAAACCTTTTGATGGTTAATGTCGGATAAAACCAGCTAACTTTACCATTTTGGGGGTTTAAACACTTAAAACTTTATCTTTAGTGGTCTTTCCTTTAACCTTTCTTTGACTTTAAAAAAACATGAATATTGGAGTTTACCCTGTAACTTACATAACTTGTACGAGTAAAAAAGTTAAAATAGTAGGTTTCAACTCACCTGTGGCTATCAACAAGCTTCTGTATTAAATTGAAGAAAGATATTGTCCTGTAGATATTTGCATGCTCTAAATCCTGACTTTGCTCCACATATTCCGACCACTCAACACACCTAATGAAAAGTGGCTTAAACATGTTCTCTGTAAGTTTCATTGTAAGAACCACCATTGCATTGATAACATCCTTTTCAACAGCAGTAATACTTTTGATCGAAGCAGGATGCTGGCGACGAAGATCCAGAGCAAGCAAGCACATGTCAAAAATATTTACATAATAGGTAGATATTGCCGATCGATCCATTGTACTAATGAAGTTTCCTAACATCTGAAAAGTAATCGATAAACTCGAATCCCCAAATTTGATTGCTTCAGAATATATCTTCAAGAGAGGAGGAAGTGACAGACGAACCTGGTAAACAAAATATAATAATAGACAAGTAGTCATTAATAGAGAATTGAGATCCAACAGCCCTGTTAACATAGATCGCAAATCACTTTATATTAAAGCAAATTAAAGTAGCCAGAAGTGTAAAATTATAATCACGACTTATTTCATTAAAGATATGAGCAGACTTATATTAGAATTAAAATATTTGTTAACTAATCGTATTTTGCTTTAAAATATTTGGATTTGGGACAAAGAGTGTCTTGGGTTGACCTAAGCCAAACCGATCCACATACCTACACCAAAAAAGTACCAACTGAGACCAGTTACCAGACCCGCAAACTTTGTTACCTCTTATTATTATAAAGAAACCCATGACAAAGTTAGAATTAGAGTCGAACTTACAGGAACTTTTTCTGTTATGAGTTTTCTCACAGCATCAGCTTTCAACTTTAACTTCGAACCGGAGTTATTTGCATATTGGGGACGCAAAACTAAAAGTTCAAAAATACGAGCAAGATACGGGTTCAAAAAACCACCAAGCTTATCAATGACTGCCTCTATCGTAACAAGAATAGACATGAAGAGAGTTTCTTTTGAATTTGATGATCCGCTCAAACTCATATCATCACTGTCTTGGGTTTCTGAATTTATACACCTCTTGAAGACATTATCCATGATATTTGGAAGCTCAGGTAGGGCCCGCGGCCCAAGCACATTAATCAATGCGCCAACAGTTCGGAAACAACCAGAAGAGACAGCCAAATCATCGGAATGTATATGCTTAATAACTGTTGCCAGACATGTGTTAAAGACGGAGTCACTTGAAGGAAAAACCGTGACTAAAACTTCAATAGTGGAAACGGCTGAAAGTCTCAAGGAGCTATGTTTTGATGTATTAGCAGTGTCGTCAACTATTTCTAAGATCTCGTGACACATTTGTTCGAAGCGTTTTAACGTAAGTTCATCGAACTGAAGCCATCGAACTGAAGCCATGAGCTTCTTATGCTTGAATTTAATATTCTTTTATTATGCTTCTGAGTCAACACGTTGCATTCTTTCGCCATATCACATAGAAGCCCAAGAGCCTGTTAAAATACAAATAAATGAGTTTAGAGTATGTTATAAATTTGTAATAATTATTGGTGCTGTGAGAAATTTCTAACCTTTCTTCTCAAGTTACGATCTGCATGGCCTAACAATTTGATGATGACTTCAAAGTAAGTGGAAGGCAGGAGACCCTTTCTGACAGATGTCAAAACAGCATGCATAAGCTCCTTTAGTTCTTTACCTACTGAAGCTGGAACACCAAGCTCCTTTCTCCTTGACCCAACCAGTTGCAAACAGTTGGCGACATGCTCCATTAGTGCCCCACTTGTTGCCTGAGAACATAAAAGAGAAATAAAGTTTAAAAATTGGATTGAACCAAAATTATCAATTATTACTTTTTTGAAAAAAAGTTGTTCCGTCGAAATATGATTCAAAAAACTCTACTATTGTAAACCAATGTAAAAGTTCATTTTAATTTTTATCTATTTACGAGGTCTGACAAACTCAAAAACACATTTAGGCAACTTTCAACCCATTTCGGTTTTTACTAAACTTTTTCATAGCCTAAGAAATATCTACTACACAAATAGCTAACTATGAAAGATTAAAAATCAGACCTGAAAGCTACTGACATCTTCACCAGATTTAAGCTTGAATGCTATTTCAGGATCTTGTAATTTGTCACTAATAAACTGCATTGCAACTAGGAGTTGCAGGACAAGTTGCGGGTCCCATGCACCCATATCTATCTTTTGAAGCGTCACCACAAGTGAAGGAAGCCATATCATGCATGAATACTGCTCACAAATTCGCAAGGCAAATACGTACTCCCACTGTGAACGTACATTCGTACTCAATTTCTCTGAAGTATCCTGATTTGAAGCCAATGATCGGAAAAGGAGGACAAGCAATGAAGCTAAGCTGCTGCTCTCCCCTAGAGTCCTGTAAAGTATGCTTGTTAGGTCATATACACCCAAATCAAACTTATATTATATCAAGTCTAATGTGAATACTGAACACCTCCAACAAGAAGTGTAACATGACAGCTAATCATAAATACCTCAAAAGGTGCACCATGATCGAAAGTCTCCTATGTTCAGCGACATCAGGCAATATATTCAGAAAGATCTGAGAGAAAGAAATGGCAAGTTAAACTAAGAAAAATAAGTGCCATCATGGTAGAAGCAGTAAAAATATGTTAAGCACAGATTCACATACCTGCAACAGTTCCTCTTGGTTTTCAGTCTTTGACAGCCAGCATGGCACAATAGTAGATATAAGGTCTTCAGATACCTTCTTTGATTGATTGTCCCACTGCCAAGAAAAGAATAGATACAACTAACCGTTACTCGCTAAAACGACATCTATAATTAAAAGCTTGGTAAGCATTGATTGTCCCACCTCAAGTGCTTCCATACATCATAAGATAGTTGTTAAACTTCTCCCAAACATGTGATAAAAAGTATTAACAAAGGCTGCGTTAAAGATCAATATACCTGTGTAACAGCTGATTCCCCAATAAGAGTAAGAATATCAAGTATGTAGTCCAAGATTCTGTCTGGCATAACCTTTGAAACTGCTGATAACAACGAAAACACATGATTACGTGTGACTGCATCATCTGTGGATCGGGCACAACTAACCAATAGCTTTATGTCGAAACATTCAGTAACTCCATCCTGCAATTTAAATGGTGTCATTATACGATCAATTAGCAGTAAATACAAACTGACAGGTGCAACTGAGTTTTTATAGAACAGAAGAAAACCGAAAATGAGTATAACCTGTGCTCTATCATTGATAAGGGAATTTGAGATATCTTCAAGAACAGATAGTAGATTCTGTTGAATGTAACACAATTCATTTTGTGAACTATCAGAAGCAGCTTCTGCATGTTCCTCATCCTGCTTTATAGCTTCATGTATCCACTCTTTGTCCATAAAAACAATGCTAAGATGCTTGAACAGTGGCTCCACGAGAGCAGTCCTGAAATAAATGATTATGTTTGTGATCAACTCAATCAATAATAAGCACCACAAAAGATAATAGCAAACCAACTCAATTTATTTAAACAAATTAATGGATAATCATAGCAAAATAAACATATTTTTCAAGTTTTAGGGCACATTCATCAAATAATAAATGTTCTAAGTACAATTACATTCCTCTATTTCTTTGAATAAAATGATTTAGGAGATTGTACGCATTTTCAAAAACATGTAAGCCCAAATTCTACCTGTATGACCCATTACTCTTTTACCTGATATTATTTTACCCTATTTGACACCATTAGAAATAACACATATCCCGAATCAGCTCATTAATAGGCTAACAGGTCATTAAGGACACCTCTAAATTGTCTAGCATTGACTGTTCTACACTGGAAGCTCACCTGTTCTCTATGTCTTTCTTTATTAGCAAAATATCGAGTAAAGAACTCAGAAACGAGAGCTTGCTGCAGCGCTTATGACCCGCATCATTATGTAGTTCAGTTTTTAGATGCAAGGATGCTGTCTTTTTCTTCTTCCCATGCGGTGTACCAGTTAAAGGTACTGCTTTTTCCAAAACACAATCAAGCATCCGCTGTATGATTGAGCTAGAAACCTGCAAATTTAGAGGAAAGTAAATAAAGTTGAGAGCATCTCACAAACAAAACACAAAAGACTACTATAGAAACAAAGAATCAACAATACAAAGATATTGATGATGCACATATAATAAAATTTCAAACTTATTGTCCACTATGTTTAAAATACTACAGCAGTGTGGAAATAGTAATGTCTCAAATTTAAAGAGTCTAGCAGGTGCTTGTGGAATTATAAATAACAAACAAGAGCAATATCCCAGTCATACAATATTCCTCAACGGGGTGAAACCCTTTGAAAAATATTAATATATAAGAGGGACAAATAATCTTAAGCAAGTTAAAATTAATATTAAGTAACTGAGCAGCACAGAAAACCATGAAAGGGAGAAATGAATAGAAACCTTTATCTGCAACAAGGCCACCCGAGCCGCATTCTGAATGTCTCCGTTATAGCTTCGAAACAGACACACAAGTTCTTGAAACACAAGTTCCTGCAAGTTGGTAAACAGCCAGTGGGTCAGACAAAATTGCTAGTAAGCATGCTAAATGTATTAGCATAAGATATCGTGTTTAGATATCCAATATTTTGTGAAGAGCTTAACGATCAAAAATCAGCTTAGAAGCATCTAGATTCCATTAGAAAGAATTACCTGTAATTCAGGCTTGAAACCCCCATACAAAGAGCCATTAAGGCATTTTAAAATAGTAGCACAAGGCTGTATGATGGAAGCATCTTCGGAATATGATCGATCAACCTGCCAGGAAAAAAATAAAGAAAAAGGTGAACATTTAATTCAAATCAGGCAGCTTTGACCAGAAACACTACTTGCAAACAAGTTAACCTTTTAACTAATAGATGATGTCAAATATGACTATTAAAAAATACACACATTCAAGTACCTTTTAAGCTAAATATTTTTTTTTTTCATCCTATTAAACAAAAAACAGAAGCCACATCGATTCATTCATAAGTAAATGGGTGTATGGCACTATGGCTACCAACCTGAAGTGCCTTCAATATGTATGACTCAACGGCATGCGCACCAGCTGCTGAAGTGAGCTTCGTACAGCACTAAAAAACAGATAAAATGTTACTTTAACAAAGCCGTGGGATTCTAAATGCAAAATCATGTAACCTCATTACAGGAAGTTACCTCCAGTAATAGACACAGGATTTTAACTTCAACACTCGACAATGTTTGATGATGGGATTTATTGCGTCTTTCTAACAAATCTTTCAACAAAGAATCCACTTCTTTAACAAGAAAAACTTGGCTTCCCAAGCCTTTGAGCAAAGATAACACTTTCAGCTGCCAAGGTGTCGATAAAGAAGTTAATACACATTAACTTGGATACATAGAGAACAATGTAACTACTAAAGAGAGAGTTGCAAGACAAACCATGGAACTGAGATATAAAACAAGTAAATCAACAATTTTCATGAACTTACCACGCCATATGGACATAATAACAGGGCAGAGCTCAAGATGAACTTCAGAATGCTGTCCTTTTTAGGTCGATCAAAGCTGGATATATTTAAAAAAGTACATTATATATATGAAGATGAAAAAACTGTCATAATAAATGGTAAAACGAAGGCTAAGAAAATAGAGGTGGCATGATGGTCAGGTTGGGTAACAGGCAATATGAGTCCAAGTTGATACAGGTAATGTTTCAGTAGGAGTCAAACCGGGCAGACATTTAAACACTTTCGTTCATTCAAAAGAATTTAAAATTTATAAGTAAATACGCTGTTTGTTAGGAACATTTTTACAAAGAAAACTCTACTCAGGGAGCTTTGAAGGTAGCCTGAGTGTAACAGATGTATAAAACTATTTGCATAAAAACTTCAACCCCATTTGACCCGTTCCTTTTAAGCTGACTTTGTTGACTAGCCCTTTTATACCCCGTTTGAAGTATTTAGAAGAAGAAAAAAAAAACCAGCCTCAAAATAAGTAAATGTTTTGAAATAGCCATGACTGATTATAGCAAAATAACTTGATGAACTACCTCTCTCCAATACTCTGTGGCACCAAAAGGCTATGATGTCCAGAGCTTAGCAATGTTGTAAAGAATTCAGAGAGAAAATCTATGTCAGATAAAATAAGTTTCTTCTGTTGAACCATCATCGCCAGAATGTCTCCAAGAAAATGACTCCATACTGCACTTCTCCCTGTGACAGAAGCAACATAGCATGTTATATGGTGACTTGAACATTAGTAAGATAGGTCTGAGCTAAAAAAGATGTACCATTTTTTCCTCCAGATTTACTAACATGTGGCCATAGAGTAGATAGTCCTTCAATGCAGCTCATTGCGGCTGTGCGTATTTCCTGTGAAAAGAGAATATAAATGTAAGGGAGGTAAAGAATATAAATGTAATCACCATTGCAAGTATAACAGCCAACAGAGCATTTAGCATGCAGTTTACCTGAGAGACCAGGAACATTAAACAATAGAGTAACAATTATGAGAAACAGAGGTGGCATAATGGGAGGGTCAGTTTAAGCCAGCAAAAAATATATTACCATTTTTAAGAAAAAGTTATAAAAGAAAAAGGCTTTTGTTATCATTAGACACAATCAAAATCTTTGTAAATAGATAAGAAAGAAGGCCGTATGCATTATAAAGACTTTGGGACTTTCAACCCATGTGACATGCATGTTCCCTTTAGGCTAAAAGTATTGATTTGACCACCAGGAGATAAAGTCATAAAACACAACCCAAAACAGCCGCCCATAAGTAGATGGTTAAAAAATTGCCAAATTGACCAATTCCTAAGTAGATGGTTCGAAATTGTCACCCAATCATATGTACTTCTAACCAGTTTAAGGTAGAACTCATGATTACCATATCGTCACTGGACAGTGGAACAAGAACTGAAGGAAACTCAGCAGGTAGTTGAAGTAGTAATCCCTCATTCACTTCAGTTTTCAAACGGATTCCCTCATCTAACTGAGAACAAAGAAATGCATACGAGTGCAGACTCTCTCTTTGGACAGAAGCAGCGACACCTGCAATAATATAATTCTTGTAATGAGAACCATATCAGTAATTCAAGATAATGAGCATCGAGACATAACCCTTTTTTACAGTCCTTTCTATAGTTCAGTATTGCTAATTATTTTAGAGCACTATGACTTGTATAGGTAAATTGAACATAGAACTAACCAAGATCTCAGACACTCGGTAGAAAAGATAGCATAAATGAACAGTAGTATAAAAGATCTCCTTTTATAAAATAACTGATTTGTTTATTAGGCGGAGAAAATGGCAGAATCAGCACGGAAAACATTTCAAAACAGTTACTCACCTTCGTCAGTGAAAAGTGTAGACAAAAATCGAGCTGGTGAATTCTTCTGTTTGGCAACAAGATGATGAAGATGCTTCTTGAAAGCAACCTTAGAATGAGAAGCAAAGAAGGAAAAAAGATTCTGAAGAATAACTTCCTTCTTGTTTTCATCCTGCAAATGTTAATGTTATAGGATAACAAAGTGCTAAATCCGGATTTTTTTTTTAAAAAAAAAGTACATAACTAATTTAAGCAACTAACTTTCTCAAATTAATTCATTTAATCGCTGAAATTCTTGAGAAGTGGTTTACCCCTTAAAGCTTATTTATTTTACTAACAAAGCTGAATTAGACTAATTTTATGATCAATCCCATAAAACTTTGCGGACTATATTAGTATGTTCAGCTAAGTAGAAACAAAAAGTGAAACTTTGTGACTAGTCCCCTCAAAAAAAACATAAGAAATTGCTTAAAAGATTAAAAAAAATGGTTGGTTAAACTAAGCTATTAACTACAAAAGATAATATCACAATGAAATAGTGAATGATAACTTTAAACATCAAGTGCTTTGACTAACCTTAGAGGTATCCTCAGCAGTTGTTGCAAGAAAGGCATCTAGTAACCTCCAAAATATGCATTTTAATATCTCAGCATTTAAGTCATCAACTTTTACGTCATACATCTGATCAAGAAATCCTTCGCAATCTCTATCCAGCATGCTTCTACTTGACTGTAAAAATAGAAAAGTTAGTTGGGTGTAAAAACTGAATACCATTATGTGTTGTTGTTGACAGGTGTACCTCTGCTGTAGAAACTCCAAACCCAGCTGTCTCTGACTTTTCCCACTCCTTCGTTGCTACTGGAAAACAGGACTCGTACAATGCCAAAAATTGACCAAAATCTGAAGCAAATGGGTGAGAAAAATGAAGCAATCAGACTATGCAGTATGCACTGGCATATAAAGCCATTTTATTGACAAACAAAAACGCAAATGAAGTAAGTTTTAGCAAGAAATTTTTTGAAATCCTAATTATATTAGATATTTAGGTTCACAAAATGATGTATTTATTTGGTTTTGCAAAAATGGTGATGTTACTGGCATTTTCCAACTATAAGATAGAGTTCAATCCACCTAAAAAATTCACCTGTATAATCAAGTTTAACTTCATTGCATTTTATGGTAAGAGATTGGCAACCTTGGAATGCAAAATTGCTAACAAAAAATAAATAAATAGAAAAAGAAATAGCACCCTTTTTACAAACCAACGAAAAAACATCATGTCTGCAGACATGTTTTACCAACTTAGAATGGATACAAGCATGAATAAAGACATATACTATATAGCATTCTAACCTTTATGTGTCTTCTTTAGAGCATGCAACATTATCAAGAAAAATAATGTTTTCGACAACTCCGAATCATGGCAGTGTCCAGCAAACCACTGTACATATTCATCAGAGTTGGCCAAGAAGCTCTCTGACATGACACTAACATTATCAGCATTAAGAGCCGATGTACTTTTATGCGCCAATTTCTGTAAAAAAAATAAACATAACAGTATTAAGCCTGGAACAATGTAAACCATAGTTGGCTGGATACTCTATGCTTTAATGAAGCAGCAATAAATAAACTGTATCAATCCAAACTAATTCGAGGAATCAAATAATAGTTACTTGCCTGCCCGGAGGTGGAGATGGAAACAAGTTTCTGGTAGAGTGGCCATTTTAACTCCTTCGCAGCACTTAAGGCCTTCAGGTTTATACTCTGGCTCTGATAGGACAAACGAAACAAATGTATATTAGCACAGGTATAATTGCAGGAAAATTGAAACTGCCACTTGTCAGAACAAATTATAAACAGGTATTTCGCATAGTAGTAGGCCAGCATCAAAGTGGCCCGCCAACCAATAGGCTGTGGGTTTAAGTCAAACAGGTGTGAGTATTCCGTTAATAAAAACAAGGCTTTTTATAAAGAGACCTTCGGCATGATTAGAAGCAAAGGGAATATCATTGCAGCGAGCTCTTTTGTGTATTCTTCTTGGCCTAGGAAGCTTGAAGTTACGTGCTCCAAACATGATATGGTGACATCAGCAGCTAAAGTTGTATTATCCGATACCCCTATACACGAAAATTCAAGCTAGTTAAAAGATTAGCAGTTAAATATGCATCGACAAAAGTAAATACAAATCGATCAACCAAATTTGGAATCAAGAAACTGTATGCTAAAGAAAGTGTATAATCCATTCACAGTGAAACATCATACATATAGCTTAGGCCATCCAAATAAACCCTGCAACAAAAGACTTGTGAAAATATTAACATAAATCACCTTATAATCTTAAGGCTGTTGCAACCACACATCTGTATTACAGTGGCCATGTAAGACCACAAATGTTACTAGCCAGTCACCAATTACTTCATATGCCACACCTCAATGGCTTATGCACTCAAAGTTCTAATTTGAGAACTGAAAGCTAACGCATTAAACCATAATACTTGTACTTAGTTCAGCTTAGTTCAGCTCCGCAAAATGTACCAACATGCCAACACCACCACTTTGCAATTAGGGCATATAGAAAATGAGTGTTACATTTAAGAACCAAAACATTGATATCACTATACTAATGATAACCTCTCATTACATTTCTACTATTATAAAACAGTCACCGCAGATGCAAAATTAAATAGAATGATTTAAGAGTTATTAAGGCAAAAAATAACTGTTGGAAAGTAATTTTAAGGTCACTATCCAATAACTCTTTAGCTAATTCAGGCAATAATTGTGCGCCAGCTAGCAGATGCAAGTACAAATGAGCAGAAATAGAGTAAAGATAGAATAACAAGAAACGTACCAGAAATTAATATATTGTTGCATCTTTTCAGCACCTTCCGAACTGCATCAAGAAGATCTGAATGTTCTATAAATTCAGACAATCTACCCATACTTAAAACTGCCTGAACCACACTTAGATCATCATCGTAAAGCCGGCGCAACAGTGCATCATGTACAGTTTTAAACTTCTGAAAAAAAAAATAAAGAGAAATTGAATAAAACAGAAAAAAGTATTAGCATATTGCTTGTTGAAATATAGTGTTCAACACTCTAAACTATATACCTAAAATCTGAGACATTTACATACTGCTGGTATAAATTAACATATCACCTGTGAATTAACGGACTTGTCTCCAAGACTAGAATCCGCATCCAAACTAATAACTGTAGCACGCCGAACCCTAGCCTGTGATATCATGCAGGCAAAATAAATATTAGAAAAAGAGAAAGAACTTTAAGTAGACCATTCCTTTGAAAGTGGCATACTATATATACCTTAGGATGTTCCAGTCCAAACCAAATTTTTGAATCAGATAATGCAGATGAGTCCACACCTCCATCTAATGTCTTACAAAGGATTTCATATGCCAAATTATCTTTCTTGGATAGGCCTTCAATGCCCTAAAAAAGTTAGATAGAC
Source organism: Chrysanthemum makinoi (assembly GCA_910596185.1). Taxonomy (NCBI): domain Eukaryota; kingdom Viridiplantae; phylum Streptophyta; class Magnoliopsida; order Asterales; family Asteraceae; genus Chrysanthemum; species Chrysanthemum makinoi. Next base: position 112,428,869 of record OU343222.1, on the reverse strand, counting down.
ACTGAATTTAAGATCAAATTTGAAATAGCAAAAGTAAAAGAGAAGGAGAAGTAGACAAACAAAAGAAACCACGAATGTGTATACATCAAGACAACAAACAACAAACCTCTAGAAAACTTTGAACTGCTTCGCGTAATGCCAGCGGATAATGTTCATTAATGCAGACCAAAATTTGTTTCGCTTTGCTTCCTGTTATATTTATTCCAAAACAACAATGAGCAAACATACAAAATCAAGTTGTTACTGATGTAACTTGAATAGAAGTGACAACTTCAACCCATTTACTAAAAATTGGGCTGATTCAGCTGTGCAGACCAAAATTATTTCAACAATAATCTTGAAAAAAGTGACCGGAAAAGCAGCAAAAAAATTACTTTTACTGCTTGAAACCTCCAACATCATATTCTCCAAAAGATTGAGAATTTATAAACTAATATATGTTTTGTACAATTATCGACACAGTAACTACTAACTAGATTAAGAAAGATAATAATTACGGACAAAAAGTGTTCACGGTCATCCCATACAAAGGCCCATTTTAAACTATAACCCAGCCCAGATAATAATTTGGCCACCTCTAAACTTAAATGATGGATTTCAGAATTCATATTTATCCACACTTGACCACATAAAATAGCAAATATCGATTAGCACTTTGAAATCAAACCTGATGCAGATGATGATGTTTCGGTCCCTTTCTTAGATAACTTCATCGAAGTAGAAAGAAGTTTTGAGACTAGACGACCAACTAGAGCATTAACAGGAACGGTACTTATCAAGGAAAGCAGAACATCATGGCACATATCATCATCAGATCCATACTCCATAAGAGACTCCAACAGAACCACCAGAAATTTGTCAATATTGAACTCCTTGGTTAATCCAGAAAGTATCCCAGAAAGATCCCTTCATCACAAAATCAATCCATGCTCTTAGAATATAAATAAAAAGCATAAAGACGGATTTCAAAAGAAAGAAAAACAAAAATGAGCCCTTGAGTTCTACCTAATTTCCTTCAAGATATCAACAGCCTTCTTGGGGAGCATTTCCACAGATTGCAGCTGTCATGTGAAGAAAAATGACAAGTATAATTTTACCTATTAAGTTTTGAAATAATATATTCACAAAGAGAATGGAATTTTGTAAATGAATATAATATTCACTTGCAGTGCCAATGCAATCGCATGAAAAGAGTACCTGTACGACATTGACCAAAGCCATGAATGACACTCGAAACAACTGCAAATCAGTAGAATCAACTGCATCCTCGCGTGCCACATCAGCAATGGATCGAATCAAGCTTTTGACAAGATTAGGAGACAATGCTGATCTATTAGCTAGTACGCCAACTATCATCAAAGCTCCAGCCTGACGCAATAGCAATCAAGAGCATCTTATATTAAATGATTGTTTATCTCAAACAGCAAAGGGATATTATTAACATGCAATAGGAAACAGCAACAGTCCAATAACTGATTGTAAATGTTAGCAAAAAATTTAAAAAAATAATAAAAAAAGTTCCCGCATAGAGAGCACCGAAAGTTAAAACAGACCAACGATATCATTTCACTATGCAAAATAGGAAACAGCATGAAGTATTTATAAAGGATACAAAAAACTGAAACATTTGACTCACACACTTTAATAAAATGTTAACGGGTCAAATTTTTAAAATGTCCTTATAAAGGCAAAATATAAAGAACAGTAGAAGCAAAACTCATCGATAACAAGTTAAAACTAACGAGGTAAAAGGTTCCCACAAATGACACTGAGCCATATTTTTGAGACTCTATAAAGAAAACTGTTGACTTTTCAATCTCACCTTGTGATCTATATTCCCTTTTGATGGAGTCTGAAGACCCGAAACCACATATGGAAGTACTCTCTTTACAACATCAGTGTCGATAACAGCAAGAGACCCCAAAACCTCTATAATGACAGCTGTACAGAAACTTATCACGGGCCTTGTCGGTTGAAGCTTATTGGTAGGTGAAGCCTGAAAAATATGATAACTCCAATGTAAAATCTGAAACATCTTTAATAATGTCCCTCGTTAAACAGAAGACATGCAGTACAAAGACTTACATAGTTGCAGAGAGCCTCTAAAACCCCCATATCGCGAACACATTGCTGCACAATAACCTTTCGGGGTGGCGGTGCACCAGATATTTTAACACCCTCAAGAAACTTCCATTTACCATGGCTAAAACAAGACAACGCAATTATGAGCACTCATTTGCAAGAATTCAAAAACATAAGCAGAAACAGAATTTTGCCTGGTTCTGGCATGATCAGTAAAAAGGTCCGGTCATATTAAATCATTGTCTTCCAAATTAATAAGATTAGCATAGTAATAGTTGTGTCAAATAATTTTAAAAGATTATTATATTATAACAATAGTCTTACTTTATAGGGAAAAAAGATTTAAAAGGTTTTATGCATTAAAAAAACACACTTTGGGCCACCTTCAACGACCCTTTGAAGATAAAACATGACCTGAACCAACCCATTCATAAGTGATCATGGCAAAGTTGCCATTTCTAATAAATAGAGTTAGAGTGAAAAAAGGAGCATTTCTTACTCTGTGTCGAGAAGCTGAACTATCCGCACAAAAACATGTGTATCATGGTAAGGCAAAGCACATAGAATTAGTTCCTCAGTGTTGTACACATGGATCCTATAGACAAAAATATGAACACATGAATAGATAATTCAATACAGAAAGACGGGTATACAAGTAAAAAGAAGCAACTGTTCTTTATCAAAGCCTTATCCTAACAACTGACGAAAGCGACAGCATACAAAAAACCATAGAAGAAATGAAAGAACGCGGAGAACTTAAATATGAATAATAATACATACTTGTATCTACGTATTAGATATTCGACTGTCCGTAGAGCTGAAGGTAGCTGAAAATATCCGGAAAGCAGTCGCAAATAAGAACTGATTGAAGCATTAATATTTTTATTTTCTTCAATGCCCATAAGTTCTCTGTCCATTTCTCTACTCTTATGCGTGAATAAATCATTCTTGTAGTTCCCGAATCTTTCATCTTGGCTCACAAGAACCTCCAACCCTGTTGAAAAAACAAATCTCACATTATTTAAATCTGCACCAGTTTTAATGACCATTATATTAAAAGATCCTATTAAGCATATACCCTAAACTACATCAACAGTTTTATGACCAAATATACGTATCTTACTAACATCAAACAAGGTATGCTTTAAGCTTAATAACAAGAACAATATATGTCAATGACAAGTCAAAATATAGAGCATATAATACTAATAACTTGCTAACTTAGCATTCTAGAATGTAAAACTAGAGTTTACTCAATTTAAGCTATAGCGATAATGCGATATTATAATTCTTAAATTCTAACTAGCAAATAGCTTAATTCGAGCTTTCAACTATTGAGTACTAAGAGTAATAGTCAAATATTCCTTGAAAACAGCTATTTTTGCAGTTGACCCGACTTATGCTTCATTTATAAAAACTACAGCAATCTATGTTATAGTGCACTAGAATCCAATCAATTGAAACTGTAATACTAAAAATTCACTAGTTTCACATTCTAAAATACAACAACAACAACATACCCAATCCCGCCGGGGCGGGGTATGGGGTTTCACATTCTAAAATGCGGAACTAAATTTACTGTCTATAAGTTAACAACTAGCATTGTACTGTGTTTAATTCGCATATAGCTTCATTACAGCTTTCAAGTACTAGGAGCTACTATTTTTTACTGATTATTTTTAGACAGGTAACCAATTTGATATGTTTGACTAATCCAAACTCCTCCTGTTTTTTTTATAAGCAGTTAGTGACATCTTATTCAATGTGCTAATTTAACAAGCAACTTAATTACTATGTGAACATATATTTTGGTCTTGTAGTTCTTACAAATTAAGCAAATCCCAATACTATTTCCAGAAGTGCAAAATTAAGCTTTCGAGTACAAAACCAAGGGTGTAGGAATGTAGGATTGCTAAATTTTACTTCTTATATAAAAACAGATAAGCTCATTATTCGAGATGCAACTAATATTGCTATATAAGTATACATTTTTGGCCGTATAGCATGTTTTTACAAAAACAAACTAGTCCCAACACTATTCCTGAAGTGCTTACAATTAAGCATGCTATAAGTGCTTAATTTCAGCTTAACGATACTATAATGGTGTTTAGGATTGCTTACTTTTACTGCTCACAAACAAACAAATTACCGCATTAAAATGTTTGGTTAATCCAAACTGCTTCTCCTTTCCAATAAGCAGTTACTGACATGCTCGTTCCAAAGCGCTTAATTAGATGCACCCAAAATAACTAAAAAACATTTACTTTTTGTACTGCTTATAAACGAATAGATAAGCACGTTAAAACGCTTAATTAATCCAAATTCCTACTGCTTTCAATAAGCAGCTTATTTCAAAGTGCTTATTTTAAGATGCGACTAAATTTAATATCATTTATTTATTTTCAATAAGCAAAGTCAAACAACACTTCTAAAACTGCTTATTAATAAGCAGAGTAATAAAATCAGCAAACGAGTGCTTATTTATAAGCAATTAAAATCATACCTGAAGAAGCTAGGTTAAAAAGAGTATCAATATCAATATCAGCAGCTTCTTTAGCATCAAATAAAATAGAAGGACGAGTGAATGGTCTTTTATGAGGGTCATTATCTGCTTTCACTATCGTCCTTATTGCTTCTAATTGTGAAGCTATTGATGTCGCCATTCTTCTTCTTCAGTTCAATAAGTTTATGATGTTAAGATATATGATAAACCCTAAACCGCCAAATGGGAGGTGGTTGCTGTGGTGGTGTTTCAAAGTTTTTTTTTAGGGTTTATGGTTTTGGTGGTGTATATGTTGTGGAGGGGGGTGTTTTTGTTTATGGCATTTTAGGTCCTTATAGTATTTGGTGTGTTGCATTTTTAGATCTTTGTTGTAAAAACAATTGAGGGAATTGCATATATATCCCTGCAAAGCCTCATAATTGCACATATATCCAACCAAAACTCATAATTACATATATATCTTTCCAAAGCTTTAAAGTTGTCATATATATCCAACTAAAACTCATAATTGCATATATATTCTTTCAAAACTTTAAAATTGTCATATATATCCAAATGATTATTTTAAGTACATTTAATAAAAAAAATGTCTAAAAAATATACTAGTAATTGATATATAAAATAATGATTATAATTTTATTTTTTTTTTACAATTAGAAAATATCTTTTTATTGGTTTGAATTTTATTATGTCATTTGATCCATATATATAGGGGTTTACGTTTAGATGGAATGATGGATGGTGCAGTTAATATTCTTATTCAAGATTCGTCGATTACGAACACAGTTGAGTAGCCGAACATGGTTGCCCTTTGTTTTCTTAAAAAATGGTTTAAGGATATTTTGTAATTGTTAAAAAAATAAAAAAATTGGTAAGTATAAAGGTATAATCGTTATTTTATATATTAATTATAGTTATTTGACATGTTTAAGGGCATATTCGTTATTTTATACTCCGTATATCAATTATAATTGATATAAGTATAAGGGTATAATCGTTATTTTATATATCAACTTTATACTTATTAAATTTTTATCTTTCATTTACTACTATTTTTTTAGCAATTACAAAATATCCTTAAACCATATTTTAATAAAAGAAAGAGAAACCATGTTCGGCGACTCAACCATGTTCGTTATTAACGAATCTTGAAAAAGAATATCAACTGCACCATCCATCGTTCCATTTAAATGTAAACTCCTGTATATATATATATATCAAATGACATAATAAAATTCAAACCAATAAAAAGATATTTTGTAATTGTAAAAAAATAATTATAATAATTAGGTTATAATTGTCATTTTATATGTCAATTATAGTTATTAGACATTTTTTTCTATTAAATATATATTTACAATAATAATTTGGATATATATGATAATTTTAAGGCTTTGGAAGGATACATATGCAATTATGAGTTTTGGTTTGATATATATGACAATTTTAAGGCTTTGAAAGGATATATATACAATTTAAGAGTTTTGGTTGGATATATATGCAATTATAAGGCTTTGGAGGGATGTATATGAAATTCCACCAAAACAATTAATCAAATTAGATAGAAAAAGAAGATAAAATGTTAGGGTAAATTACACCCTTGGTCTAGGGTTACGTGCTTATAGTCTCTAACATCGCGTTTTCACTCCCACACAGTCCAAGACCTAACGCTTGTTAAAAAATTTGTTAGCTATAAGGGTACTTTAGTCATTTCGCCATTTCATGTCCAAACACCTCGTTAATAACACACACTTTCACACATTCGCCAAAACACATCTTCTTTAACCTTTTCATTGCCGCCAGTGCCACCACCATTATACCATTATAAGCTTGAAGTAGTGGGCTACAAGTATCTTTACACTATGATTTTTAGTTCAAACCCAAATGATACCCGGTAGTCCATTGTCTACGGCTTGTGGAAGCGTTACATCGATGGTTAATGCACTGTTAGATCATTAGTAATTAGAACTTAAAGTGTATATTTGTTCAACCTTTCATAAACATAGAAAAAGCATTTTGGAAAGTGTTTTACTATTAAAAAGGCAAAAAATAAAGAAAAAAAAATATTTGTTTAAGAAAAAATAATATAAAGATAAATAAAATTTTGTAAAGTTCAGGGTTGATGAAACGTTAGTTTTATAGATTAACAAACTTTTGGGTGGATTAAAAAAATAGTGTTGAGTGTTTGGAATCAAACTCGCATGAAAGGGCATGAGGACAACGTTTTTATAAGGGGCTTACTGGATCAACCTAGCATTTTTGTTATTCATTTCAATTTTAATATACACTTGACGTTTACTCGCGCCTGGCGACGATGGTGTATATTAATATCAGTTTGTGTGAGCAATTTCTTTTTATGTATATATAAGTATGAGCGAGAGTGAATAAGTTAGTCGATTAAATTGTAATTAAGTATGCAAATATTTAATACATTGCATCGACTTTTATAAGTAAGGTATTTTAATCTAACAACATTACTTGTTTTTTTATGTTTTAGGTTTTTTTAAAAGAATGTGTTTTCTTTTTAAATGTAAGATAGATATAAATAGAAAAGCCAGAAAAAGACAATATAGTAAGTAACAAATCTTATGATTTGTTGATCCTTAAAAATTAAGAAATAACAATAAAATCAAAATGACGGTAACGAGTGTTGCGCGTCGACGTATAACATAATGACTAATACTTTTTCTAACATTCACAAAGAATAATTTCATTTTCTAATATAACAAAGTAGTTATTGCGTTTGTTTGAGGGTATGGGGTAGTTGTTGCGTTTAGACTTTATAGGCGAAACTTAGTAGCCTTGCCACTTGCATTTTAGATATAGAGTTCCATAGCTAGTTCCCTTTAGGCTTATCAGGCGTATGTACAAGACAACAACTGCAGAAAACAACTGCAAAAACCCAACACTTAACACAAACCAGTTTGACTCCAACCCAAAGCTATAACCTGAACCCAAACATACATTCATCATACAAAACTATAACCAATCGTTACTATAACGTATTAAACGACATTTGACTTGTTTGACCCTAAAATGGGTATATTTATACATAATACCAAACACCCCTCTAACCAAACATAAACACTTTAACTTATTACCATAAAATACCATTAGATACATAAATACTTGACTACACATAACATAGACTTTGACACTTGAAAACATTCTTAATAATTGACTCATGACAATCGGGGGTCCAACCTGAATTCGAGCTCGGTATCTAGTACTAAGCTCTACGCATGTACTTCTAAACCGTACTTCCAAATCTTAGTCTTGATCTAAGCATTACCTTATTCGCGAGAACCTACAAAACATGGTTAACTATAACAGTAAACAAAAATGCTTAGTAAGTAACCAAGTTAACACATGAATAATACGCCCATCCACGTATAAGCATCATGAACACTTAAAACCATTATAACACATAATACCATCAATTTTCATGTCCAAGCGCCATAATAATTACCATAAACTATAACACATAACCATAATAACCTTAAACACATAACAATCACAAAACACACCTTAGTCATTCCATAATCGTGAACTAACATTAGAGTAATCTCCCTAGGCAAGCCTCCTATTAAACCATACTTACAAATCCAAGACTTACCTGTAAGAATCATTGCTATGAACAACCCATAGTATTACCATCTTCAAACTATCACCAAAACACTTCAAGCACTCACTCTTTTCCTTTATTTCTTTCTTAGCCCGTCACCCCCCCCCCACACACACACAGAAGATAAGTACTGGAAATGTCTAGAAATCCATTTATCTAGATAAGAGGGTGACTTAACAAAAAGGGCAATTTTGTCATTTTTGTTCATTTTAGGCCGATACGTCGTATCCATTCCCATGGATACGACGTATCCAAGCTAGCTCACAAATATACCTTATACACAATCCTAGATATGTCATATCTAGGCCTATCTCAATACACCTTATCCCAAAACCTCATTACGCAGTATTGGAGCTCGAGCAGCCAACACTTATTTTCCATAAGTCCACCAATACGCCATATACATTATCTTGGAACGACGGATCCAGATCTACCTTAATATGTCGTATATGTGTCCTCCAATACACTGTATTAAAGCAATAACAGACTTGCTCTTATTTTATGCACTTTACAAAATACCATTTATCCTCATTCTAACTCATTTAGGCCTATTCAGTTTCATCTATGGTCATACCCATTTAAAAACGGGTTTCGAGTGTAACAATTCTACCCCTTATTTAGATTTCATCCCCAAAATCTCTTGTCTAAACTAACCAAAACATGATCACATATTTATCCGTTTCATAGCACGTTCAATTCTTTGTCTATTTAGTTGCACGGATCTAGGTGATCTTGCAACTCCAGACATACTATAATGCAACCGATACCATTAACCCATTCAACTTCTTGCTTAATTTCTATAACCATACGACTCTTACTAAAGTCATCATGTTATCCGGGACACATTTATTATACCAATTTATCCATATTCCAACTCTTTTACTATTACGCAATGATATTACTCAATTTTATTCCAAATCTTTCAATCAATGACTATATGTCACTTGAGAAAATTCACTAGTTTGACTTTACATAAGTCAAACATTATTTATTACTTCCATAATTTACCGTAGCCATTCCATTATTCTATTATCATTCTCACTATAACACCTTGTTTCTCTACTTCTTTCTAAGAATTTCTGACGAGGACTATAAGTCACTCAAGAAAATTCGTTACTTTGACTTTATAAAGTCAAGCCTCGACTACAATCCACATAAGGGTGCTAATAATATTTAGCGACTACCGTAGTCATTATTTACATTTACATCATATCACAAGGCATACTATAACATTACTTCAAACTTTTAACACATTCACCTATATTTGAAACACCTAAATATAGGTTACAATTCTATCATTGCGCGAGTGAGTTGAACTAATCATGCCGTAAGATGTTTTCTCACCTAACAAATTTAGCTATAGATTTTTTTTAAACTATTACTGTAGTAGAATGAAATAAGTGTTGACCAAGGTCTAAGCTATTTGATAGAAACTAAGAACGTGATGAAGATAGTTTCTTGATCGTTTATGAGCCTTAGGGTTTAACAATAACATAACAATGACAATACGCAGCGGATAAATCAAAACATAATTGTTATTGACACAAGGTTTTCAATCACTAACACTAACTAACCTTAGACGTTTATAGGAACACGTCTAGATAACTAAACTAATAACCTAGGCGTTTACAAGACTATACGCCTAGGACACACACACACCTTTAAGTCGACTACATCTTGGAAGACATATTGTTAAACCTACACATATGTCCTCTTTATATACTAGAGGATAAGGACTAATAAATAAAACTTCTTTTGCAAGCAAGTCCTTCCACCTTTTTGTAGATTTCTTCTTTGTCACTTTAAGCCCTTGATGTTTCATTCTTTATTGTTTTGTATCATCGAATCAATAAACCCAACAATCTTCCCCTAGTTGATAATGACAAAACCATTTTTGAACGAACTTCCCTAGACGATGTAGAGAAATTGAGACCAGGGATCTCACCATGAATGAAACAAGTATGTCTTCCTTTGTCTTCCCCTTAATCCATGTTATGCCACTCAAACATCTCTTCCCTTTTTTGTTATTATCCAAATAGGGAACATATGCAAATAATGATCTTGACCACCACAAACCAATTTCATACTTCCAATCTAAGACTTCCAATGTTTAAAAATCGCCCACCATTACGCACCATAAGAAAAATGGATTCAAAACAGTAGAAAACTCCAACTAGCAGTAGTAATAATGATCAACAGTAGTAAAAATCAAACACTTCCCCTTGAGTGATGCATGTAGATGAATGATTCTTCAAATCTGTAAGCTCCTTGTAATGATCACTTGTGAAGAAAACTAAGTATAACCAACTTGATGAAGAAGTAGAATAACCCAAACTTGTATCTTATGTCTTGTTTATCCACGTGACGTTGAACTTATACCGCTAACTAAAAATATAAGTAGATCGCAACCTCTTGACAAAATCCTCATCTTCAATGAGACACTGAGCACTACAATGTAACTCCTTTAAGTGATAGTTAACTAGGTCTTCATCCATCCACCCCTTGACCTATGAAAACTAGATTTTGCAAGTCTTCGTCAACATCCTTTAAGCACGAACAAGTTATCTACAAAGTGTAACACCCACTTTGAGATATGATAAGAGCACGAATCTGTGTAACTCTACTACAATATCAAATAGATGATATTCAACCTTCTTCGTAATCAATTCTTCAAATAATGCAAAAACGAGCCTTTTAAAAACCTTTAAGAACAAATTTCAATCTCCTTGTGTGTGTGAACCAATCTTGTGTGTGTCATTCGATATCCTTCAAACCATCTGAACTTCCCCTCAAATTCAGAACATACTAGAACAAAAAACAATTCGTTCTATCCGATATCGATCAAAACTAGCAGACACTTTAAAACAACGAGCAAGTACTTTCAACTTATACTGGCAGAGCAAAGTACTTTGAAACCTCGAACAGTACTTTATGAAATCAGTTTTTGATCAAAAGAGCAGTACTTTGAACATAAATAGCAGTACTTTGATCAAAAGAGCAGTACTTTGAACATAAACAACAGTACTTTGATCAAAGAGCAGTACTTTGAATAAACCCTAACAGTACTTTGAAAACACACAGCAGTACTTTGAAAACTCTCTTTGCAGCCAACTTCGACAGCATATATCTTTCACATAAAAGCTCAAATCGACAATCCCTCCGGTGAAAAGTTAGATTATCATATAGAGAACGTCCACCTAAAATTTCGTTACGATCCAACGGTTAACGAAAAAGTTATGATTGTTACAAAACAGTGTTGTAGTAACCTTACGAAAAAAAATTTAGTTTCAGCAGCAGACTTCGACAGCTTATAACTTTTGATTGAGAGCTCAGATCAACAATCCCTTCAGTGAGATTAAAGATAGATATACCAGGAAGCTCCAGTTCAAATTTTAGCCCGATCCAACGGTTCATTAAAAAGTTATACCCTCTTGAAAACTGTGCTGTAGAAAAGTTGTGAATTTTGCAAAAAATCGATTTTCTTCCTTCTTTTTCGCCAAAAAACCTTGTGAATCCCTAGGTAACGAGCTCCCCAAGCTCTGATACCAATTGATAGAAACTAAGAACATGATGAAGATAGTTTCTTGATCGTTTATGAGCCTTAGGGTTTAACAATAACAATGACAATACGCAGCGGATAAATCAAAACATAATTGTTATTGACACAAGGTTTTCAATCACTAACACTAACTAACCTTAGACGTTTATAGGAACAAGTCTAGATAACTAAACTAATAACCTAGGCGTTTACAAGACTATACGCCTAGGACACACACACACACCTTTAAGTCGACTACATCTTGGAAGACATATTGTTAAACCTACACATATGTCCTCTTTATATACTAGAGTATAAGGACTAATAAATAAAACTTCTTTTGCAAGCAAGTCCTTCCGTCTTTTTGTTGATTTCTTCTTTGTCACTTTAAGCCCTTGATGTTTCATTCTTTATTGTTTTGTATCATCGAATCAATAAACCCAACAATCTTGTTGGATCGATGTACTCTAACCAAACTAACTTAAAAAGCTTGTTAAGGTTTAATAACCTCGGATAAATCCTAAGTTATTAACAATGAAACACTGAATAATCTTTATTAAGTACGCGGAATTTACTTAACAAATCTAAGAAAAATATAACTTTAACTTTTATTAATAACTCTAAATCTGCTTGTTATGCAGATTCTTTAACAACTCTAAAACTCTAATAATAATCGTACTTTAGAATTCTAAAACTCTTCTCTAAAACTCGTACTTCTAATGCCAATCTAGGGGTCCTTTTATAGGCTCAAGGATAACCCTAGTCGATTTACAATTTGTATCCTTGTACGACAAGTAATCTAAACAAAGAATATTCTAGAATAAACAAAGCTTTCCATAAACGAATATAACAGTTCTTTAGCTTTGCAGTACTTTGACTTTCTCTTTAGCAGTACTTTGACTTTTCCAATACTTTGTCAATCTTCAAGAGACTTTCATATCCCAACAATCCTCCCCTAACTTGAATTCTACTTGCTTGACTTCAAGTTCCTTTGTAAACATATCTTTAACTACTCCATCTTCAAGGAAAGATTGTGTCTTTGTCTTTGGATTGTATCTTTGTAGACTCTGTGCTTATATCATCATTATCAAAGTATTCTTTAGAAATTATTCTTTACAACATCCTTGATCAGTAATCTCTTTTCAGCAACATTCAGCAATACTCCATCTTTTTAGCAACATAAGACAGTTTGTACATTAATTCAGTTTTAAGTTTCAGTCTATTCTCATCACATCCAGGTGTGTAAACTCCTGTGAGAGGTGAATCATTGAAAATTTAATGGATTTAATATCTCTTTACCAAAGCCATTAACTCTGGAGTAGCCAAATGTTTTGATGTGTAAGATCATGGTACATTGATAACCATATGATTTTTAGCAAATCGTCAGCTATCAACAGATTTGATTTGTCTTTACCAAAAGTTGTACCCTTTTGGACTAGTTATTTCTTTCAATCATGGTGAACTAATTACCATATAATGGTTTTTCCACAGCCTTTACCACAAGCCCATTTCTGGTGGGCTAGCCAACTCTTCACATTTACTGATATGGTGAGTTGATTACCATCCAACTTATTAGCAAGTTGTCAACTATAAAACGGATTTGAGATATCTTTACCAGAGCCGTTTGCTCATGGATTAGCCAATCCTTTTGTAACCATGGTGGATTGATAACCTATTGGTGTTACCATCTCAAAAACCATTTATTTCTTTTAACCTTTGTTTCAAAATATTTGTCACTTAACAAAAGTTTTTCAAAAATCATTAACTGGTTTAAAGCTGCAAGCAGTACTTTGATGAAAGTACTGTTTGATCAGCAGTACTTTGAATAAAGTACTGATATATCAAAAATTTATTCAATTAAAATTCGTACCAGTTATTCATCATCATCAGCCATAGTAGTCCATCTGATAAACAATTTGCTGACTATAAGAGCAATTTCATTGTCTTCTTCAACTTTCATTCCATGCTCTAGCATTCTTCTCATAAGATCTGCTATAAGTGGATATCTTCTATCTGCTAGCATGTGAATCATAGTCCCATCTTCTAACTCTAAAACATGTATTCCAGATTCTTCAAAAAATCTCCAGCTGATAATCTCCCAAGCTTCATGGTTCTTCCAAATCTCAGCAGTGCTTTGTTCTTCAGTTTCCCAAATAGTTGTGAGATCCCCAAGTAAGACTAAACCAACTCCTTCTGATGTATTATGTTCAAAATAATCTTGCACCAAATGATATAAATGAAATAAATCCACCCTATCTATTATGTGCAATAGATCCCATAACATGTTGAATGTTCTGAAGCTTTCATCTTCTCTATGAAACATCATATAACTTCCATCCTTTGACTCTACAACTTCAAAAGTGGTTATTGGAGATTTGTTCATCTTCATTTCATCATCATCTTTAGAATACTCAAATTCTACTATTCTTAAGTAATTCCTTAGTTCATCCTCAATATCAGACCTTAACTCAACTTTCTTTAATGGTTGTGTGTCTTCAACCTCACTTGATATTTTTCTTTTTAAGCGTTCTTTTCTTTTATCTTCTTTCTGAGCAAAGACCTCTTTATAATCTTTGATACTATCAACCTTTTTCTGATAATCTTCTCTAACAGCTTCATACAAACCTTTCATCTCAATATAATTTAACTTATTCAATCCAATATACCATTGACCTTTCAAATATGCCATCATTGCATTCCTTTGTTTTGCAAGATTTGGTCTTCTTGGTAAAGCAGAAACAGGAATAGGTGATGGTACATCAGCTAGAGCATTTAATTCTTTTTGTAGTTTCCTAGCTGCTTCTTCATTCATAGCCTCTTCATTAATAACTTCAGCATTTAATTCTTCTTGTATCTTTCTAGCTGCTTCCTCGTTCATAGCAACTTGAGAAGCCCTTATATGTGCTAAAGTAGGTTTCTTTTTCTTCTTTGTCTCTACCAATTTACCTTTTCCTTTATCCTTAGGATCTATAGTAGATTGAGAAGCTTTTGGTTGTTCTTCTTGTACTCCTGGAATACTAACACCCCTTGGCTTTGATAAATCATGCAAGATCTCAGCAATGGTTTCATCATCACTTGCAGTATGTATAGGTTTGGGTGTTTCAGCTTCTTTTTATGGTATGACAGTTGAAGGACCAACTTCTTCTTCATGTAAAACAGTTGAAGGAGTTGAAGGACCAGCTTCCTCCTCAAAATCTAACAACCTTGGAGTAATCAATTCTTGCCTGTAGGTTCCATGAAAAGCAGTACTTTGATCAGCAGTACCTTGATCATCAGTACTTTGAACCTTAGTCCTTTTGTTGGAATCACTCCTAAACCTTATTCAAGTGTTAGTTACTCATATGTAATAGTTAGCTTAATTATGGCCTTTATGTTTGTCATTAGCCTTAAGCTTATGTAGAAGGCCCATAAGCTTAGGCCCAAGCCTATAGGAGAAAGGAATGGACTATGAGTGTTGCCCTAGCTTCCCTCCTATAAATACTATGTAATAACCCTCACTTGAGGGTTAGTTGTTCAAGTTATTTCTTTCACATACATCTACGCCTAAACCGTCTTTATTATCGTGTGTGTGTGTCTGTTTACTTGTTCAATCGCCTTTCTATCTTTCTATTAAGCTTGTGTGGTAAATCTAGTGACCTAACAGTGGTATCAATCGCCAAATAGTTGGGTTAACACTTTTGTTTTTGAAGTTATTGTTTTCGGTCTTACGCGTAAAAGTGGTTCACACTTTGGATCGCTTAAAAACTCGTTTTTTACATTTTTTAATCCAAGATTCTTGTACTTTCAACGTTTTAAGGTGTTAAAATACTTGTTTTTGGCAAAAAGTTTCAATCTTTACGCGTGGATCTAAGTTTTTTAGCTTGTTTTTGTTCGAGGGTATCGTTCTACGCGTAACCTGTTTAGCTGTTTTGTTTCATCAAGTTTCACACTTTTGTGTTATTGTGGTGATATTGAAGCTATTCCATAACAAAAATCTGGTTTAGAAACATCTTTGGGCAAAATCATTTTTACGAGTAAGTCTACGCGTAAGAAAACCCTAATCTTACGCGTAACTTTTTCCTTGGTTTGATCTTCGTTTTCGTGGTTTACTCCGTGTTTTCTTGCTTGGATAAGCCTGAAAATACGTCGACTTTGGATATCTTTTGCACTGTGATAGTGTAAAAGATCACTTGGGATAAAACCCTAAACTTACGCATAAGCATAAAGCTTACGCGTAGAAATCCTACGCATAAGATTCATCTTACGCATAAGCCTAGTCTTACGCATAAGGTAATCCTACGCCTAACTTTCTACGCCTAACTTTGTGTCTACGCATAACTTTAGCATTTTTACCCTACTTACGCGTAAGCTAAATCTACGCGTAACTCTTGATTGTTACGCGTAATTTTGGTGTTTTTACGCATAAGTTCTACTTGGTTTCTTGTGATTTCTACACCTAAGGACACTTCATCAACAAAGGTTCATTCGACTACAAAGATCCATTTTACCAACACAAGTTTTCAACATGTCACAACCACCATACTCTAACTATTTTCCTTACACTTATTCTCAACGTCAACAACAACTAACTCCACAACATCAACAATGGAATCAACAACAAGCAATTTATCAACAACAATTTAATCAACAACATACTCCACAACTTGCTGCAATTCCACAACCTCAAATGGTTCAACCACCACCAAGTCTTCAAGTTCAACCCTACACAAATGAATTCAATCAACATCCATCAAGGAACACTATGAAGGAACCCACTTGGTTTGCAAAGATGTGTGAAGCTTTAAGCAACCAACAATCAATTCATGAGGTCGGATCACTTGATAGACCTCCAATGCTCACTCCAGGAAACTACGATCAATGGGTGATAAGGTTCTTTAGGTTTTGTGATCCGAAGAAGCCACATGGAAAGTTCTTAAAGAAGGTTATCTTGGAAGGTCCATTTGAGATGCCTACTATCATTGTACCCGCAGATCCAAATGCTAATCCACCAAGAGATGAACAATCCAACATTGCTACTGTTGCGACTGAATGCAAGAACTTCTACACTATGAAGCTGATGAACTTGCAATGCAATATATCCTCTTAGGATTACCTAACCCAATTCTTCGAAGTGTTGATGCTCAAAATATTGCAAAGGAAATGTGGGATCATATTCATCTTCTTATGGAAGGATCGTACTCAATCGGAGGATTTGGAATCCAAAATTTACTTGGCTTATGAACACTTCATGATTGAACACGGAGAGACACTAGAGTCTTATCATCATCGTTTTTCAGACATCATCAATGATTTGGATAAACACAACATCATCATGCCAAGAATTGCAGTGAATACTAAGTTCCTGAGTAGTCTTGGTCCTGAATGGGAGAAGTATGTCATTTTTCTCCGTCAAGCAAAGAATATGCATCATTCTACATATGGATTGTTGTACGATTACTTGAAGCCTCATGAAAAGGAAGTTGATAGGGAAAGGATTCTCCGTGCTCAAATTGCTTCATCGACACATCCGGAAAATCAACAACTTGCCTTATATGCTCAAAAGCTTATTCTCCTCAACCGGCAACTCAACCAACTGCTACAATCACACCATATGATCCTTCACAACCTCAATCTCAACAAAATCAATTGGTTCCATACAACAACAACAATGCTCAAGCAATTGTCAATGAAGCTAATGAGGACATCGATCCGTTCGAAGCATTGCAACAAGGATTTGCTATGATTGCTAATGCCTTTAGCCGTTATACCAACAAATCCAACAATCGTATTCGTTCCTCATCTAATACAAGGAATCAAGCTATTGTGAACAATGGACGAGTTGAAGTTTAGAATCGTGGTTATGGTCGTCGGATGGGCGGTGGTCAAGGGTTTAATGTTGTGGGTAGGAATAACAATCGAGCTCAAGTGGTGGAACAGGGAAATGCTCAGAATGGGTTGAATGGTCTTCGATGCTACAACCTGCAATGAGAAGGGACACCTGGCTAATGCATGCCCAAAGCCTAGGACAAGGGGCAGTGCTTATCACAAAGAGGCTCTTCTTTTGGCTCTTAAGGATGAAGCTGGTGGAACTCTCACGGACAAAGAGCAGAGCTTTATGGCAAATGCGATTCGGATGATGATATGGAGGACTTGCAGGCCAATGCACTGTTATGTTGATGGCTAATATGCAGGAGTTACACATGAGTGACACAGGCCCATGTATGACATCGATGGCTTGTCTCGTGCACCGAACAAACCATATTTATCTCGATCTCATATCTCCGCCAACATCTGAATCCGGAAGGCTCGAATGTTCAAAATGAGTCGTCCACATCTCATTCCGACGATTTTCAACTAGACCCCGTAGTTATATTTGACGATCAAGATGACCAAACGGTCTCCCTTGATAATCAAATTGACTCCGTGGTTATACTTGAGGATCTAAGTAATGATCATGTTGTGACTCACGTTGAACACACCGAACTTTTGCCTCATCTAGATTTTGCTCGTTTAATACAAGACCAACAGACCATAGTGGAAAAATGTCATGCCATTAATCAGGACTTGAAAAGCAAAAATGCACTGTTAACCAAGGATTTTGAATGTTTACAAAAGCAACTCAACTTTTTCAAAACTCAAGAAAAACGTGAAAACGGTTTTGAAGCAGCCTTTGCCAAATCTCATCAAAACGAAAAAGATTTAGAGAGACAGATGTGATCTAGCCGCCGAAGAATGCTTTGTTGTTCGAAATAGAACAACTGAAACATGAACATAAAAAGCAAATTAACGCTCTCACCTTGGAAAATCAAAAGCTAAGGCTGAGTTGTTAACTTGTCAAAAACAGTTCTCTGCATACAAAAAGCATTCAACGAAACGAATAGATGATCATCTTGAAGAAATCATCGGCTTGCAAAACAAACTTAAAGAGTTTAAAACTGTTGTTTACTAACATGGCGAGTCGGTAAGACTATTGAAAAGTTTACTTTAAAACCCAATCCAAATGGATATGGACCAAATCTTGCCGATTACAAACCTAAGCTTTCAACCAAAGCATTCAAACCAAATCCCGAAGTTTCCGGTGCGAATATAAAATTGATAATTCATTTATGAGTGTTGTTGAATATCATCGTCAAGAGGAATTAGATGGAGAAGACGAGAGTCGATCAAAATTAGAAAAAGTTGTTTACAACAAACCTTTTAACTATTCAAAAGCGGTCACTTTCGTCACACCAACGGATTCTTCTAACACACCAAGGATTATCATAAAAACGTCTGAGTCTTCTAATGTTAATCCCAAACCGGATTATGCACAAACTTATGGTCCTTTACCTTCCATCAGTGAAGTAAACTCAAAACCTGAAAATCGCAAAATTCTTTGATATTTTGACCATTTTCATGGTGACCTCAAAACTTTACAACATGAGATAGAATATCATTCTGAAATCAAAGTTCAACACTTTCAATCGCCTCTAGCGCGAGAACAAAGAGACATTTTTGAGAAAAATCTTTTACCAAATGTTAAAAATTTGAAAAGTTGTGCATTGTCTTGGGAAAGGACTTTCATAAGGAACTTGGATTGATGAAGGTCGTTTTAGAAAACGAAACATCTATTTCTAATACTAAACGTAAAAAGAAAATGTTGAGAAAAGATGTTGATCGTCTCTTGGAAGATGTCATCGTGTGATGTCCATAATGTTGTGTTATTGAATTCTTTGTCATATGCATTTGATTATATCTCTGCGATATCGTTGATTCTGTGGTAAATGTTGAGAACACCGATAATGTGCTTGGTCGAGTCCTTAAAAGTTGAAAACAAACGATTGTCAAACGAACTTTCAAATGCAATACGTCGTCTTAATTGGTGTCAAAAAGATATTCACGATCAACAACTTGCTTTTAAACACAAAATCGCCCGGGCGTGACAAATCTTGATCCTAAAATTGAGCAACTGGATGATCAAAACGTGTCTTTTAAGTGTCAAATCTCAAAATATGAACAAGAACTTGTAAAAGTTAAAAGGAATATGGTGTCATATTTGATTTACTCAAAAAGACTCGTGATGAAGCATCAAATGAACTTGATCATTATCTTGCACACACTAAAGAAGTTATGCATTTTGATGGAAATATTCGGTCCGAAAATCAAGATCGATTCACACTATCTTCAAGTTAAGAGAAATGTTAGGAAAGTATGAACAACTTCCGCCTACCATCATTAAGAGAATAGCACCAGTAACACTTAGTAATCATGAACCTAGAATCACTACTGCCAAATCACAAGTTGCTAACGTGCTTCCTTCTACTGAAACAGGAATAGTTGCTTTTTCCAAACGTCCGCACTTCACAACCTAAGAGCACTACATCGAAGAATAGGAAGTTGCGACCTAAGAAAAGATCAATAAAGAATGCTAAAGTAGAAGAACACCCTAGGACTATGAATAAGACTCACGTTGCTTACACTATAGATATTGCCCGCAAATGTAATAGAAATAGTGATGTAACGAATGCTAAACCTTTAAGTACTTTTGATATTCATCGATGCACCTTGTGATATTTGTTGTAAAAGTATGAATTCTGTTTGTCATGATAAATGTGTTGCTAAAGCTATCATCTCTCGTTTAAGGAATCCTAAGAACCGGAATACCTCTAGGCCCACTAATCTTTCTAAGTCTGTGCTTGGTAGACCGCCATCTTTAGATTCTAAGAAACGCTTTGCTGTTCCTGTAGCTCCAGTTTCACCTCCTAGGAATGTAGTACCACCTAGTGCATTCACTAAGACTAAAGCAAATACTAGTTGGAGATGGCAGAAATGGATATATAACACACTAGGATTTAAATGGATACCTAAAGCTATTGATGTGTGTATATCTACTATAACTGCTCCGGAACCCTCTAACATTTTGGGTTCCACATCTACTTCTATTCCATCTGTGTCGCCTGCGGTGTAATGCAGGTGATACAGATCATTCTCTGGATTGTTGATAGCGGATGTTCCCGACACATGACAGCAACCTTAAACTGTTATCAAACTTTATGCAAAGTTCATTGGCACCGTCGAGGTTCGAATGATCACTTCGCAGCTATCATGGGCTACGGAGACTATATCAATGGGAACATCGAAATTAGCGGGGTTTATTATGTGGAAGGCCTCGGTCACAATCTGTTTTCGTGAGGTAGTTTGTGATGGAGATTTGGAGGTTGCTTTCAGGGAGAAAACTTGTTTCATTCGTGATCTACAAGGAAACGACCTTATGTCTCGCTCGCGTAATTCCAGTCTTTACACTATCTCTATGCAAGACATGGTTGCTTCTTCTCCCATTTGCTTACTTTCAAAGGCAACATCAACAAAATCCTGGCTATGGCACCGTCTCTCTCACATCTAAACTTTCAAACCATCACCAACCTTGCTCGACACAAACTAGTTGAAGGACTCCCACGATTTAGGTATTCTAAAGATCACCTTTGCTCGGCTTGTGAACAAGGCAAAAGCACTCGTGCTCATTTACCTTCAAAGGTGGAACCAGCTCTCAAGCATGTGCTTCATCTTCTTCACATGGATTTGTGTGGCCCGATTCGCGTGCAAACGATCAATGGCAAACGCTACATCTTAGTAATTGTTGATGACTATTCACGCTGGACTTGGGTCTACTTTCTTAGCAAAGATCAAGCTCCACAGATGATCATCACCTTTCTCACAAAATACAAGTTCACTACGAAACACCGCTCGACAAATCGAACGACAGAGGCAATGAATTTGTTAACCAAACTCTTCGTGAATTTTATGAGAAAGTGGGAATTCAAAGATCGACATCTATTGCACGTACACCCGAACAAAACGGAGTTGTTGAAAGACGAAACCGAACGTTAGTGGAAGCTGCAAGAACAATGTTAATCAATGCTAAACTTACAGATTACTTATGGGCGAAGCGTATCTCGCATGCTATACTCAAAACCGTTCTATGATTACAAAACGCCACAACAAAACACCTTTTGAGCTTATCCACAACAGAAAAACCGAATCTCAAACACTTTCATGTATTTGGATCTCTTTGCTATCCGAATAATGATCGTGATGACTTTGGAAAGCTCAAAGCCAAAGGTGACATTGGAGTCTTTATAGGATATTGTGATAATTCTAAAGGTTTCCGAATCCGGAATCGTCGAACAAAGGAGGTTATGGAAACGATTCATGCTCATTTTGATGAATTCACGGAAATGGCTTCGAGTATAACGACTTGGAACCCGATCACAACCGCTTAAACTTCCCCAAACCCCATCATCGGTGAACAAAGCCCCGACTTACTCGTCAACAAATGGAAAGGTTGTTTGCTCCTCTATTTAGTGACGATATTGATGAACGTGCTCCAGGTGTATCCGCTGTTTCCATTTGCTCAACCGATAATACTCTTATACCGATACACCTGCTACAACAACTACGGTTGAAGAAGCACCACCAGTTGACTCCAACACAACAGTTGAACAAACCGCTTTTAACAATGATGAACCGGTGATGATGTTCGAATGAAGTACCCCCACCTGCATATTTTGATCCAAATGCGTTCTTCAACCAGTTTGCTAATGAGATCGCGCACTGGATGTCGGGAATCTTCAACAAGCCATTTGAATCCTCAAAATCGCACAATGTATACCAACATCAACCCTCCACACATAGATGGACAAAAGACCATCCTCTGGAAAATATTATTGGCAACCCGAATCAACCGGTCGTTACAAGACAACGTCTTCACTCAGATGGTGAACATTACATTTATGCACTCACCGTCGCCAATCGAACCTAAAAACATCAAAGACGCAATGACAAAAGACAACCGGATTGAATCCATGCAAGAAGAACTCAACCAATTCAAACGTCTTGAAGTATGGGAACTGGTTGAAAGACCAACAAGGGTCTACGTCATTGGTCTCAAATGGATTTGGAAAAACAAATTGGATGCTGAAGGAATGTTATCCGAAATAAGTCACGTCTGGTGGCTAAGGGTTATCGTCGGGAAGAGGGTATTGACTTTGAAGAATCTTTTGCTCCGGTTGCTCGTCTTGAGGCCGTTCGGATATTTCTCGCGTTCGCGGCTCATATGAATATGACGGTCTATCAGATGGATGTCAAAACTGCGTTTCTCAATGGACAACTTAAAGAAACGGTTTATGTCAGCCAAACAAATGGATTCGTTGATCCCGAGTTTCGAATCACGTCTACAAACCTAACAAAGCTCAGTATGGTCTCAAACAAGCTCCTCGGGCATGGTACGATAAGCTATCATCTTTCCTCATTGCTAATAATTTCACCAAAGGTTCGGTTGACCCAACTCTTTTTATACAATATCACGGGGCACATATCTTAATTGTTCAAATTTACGTGGATGACATCATTTTGGGTCTACACATAAAAAGTTTTCAATCGCTTTTGCAAAACTAATGAAGAAAAATTTTGAAATGTCCATGATGGGTGAACTTACGTTCTTTCTGGACTGCAAGTTCATCAATCACCCCGTGGTATTTTCTTGAGTCAGTCCAAATATGCCCTTGAATTGTTAAACAAATTTGGAATGCAAAACCGTGACACCTATGCCACACCAATGGCTCATACCAAGAAGCTAGACGCTGATTTACATGGGAAATTGGTGGACCCTACCAAATACCGAAGTATTATTGGGTCTCTCATGTATCTAACAGCTAGCGGACTGATATTGTCTTTGCCGTTTATCTATGCTCCCGTTATCAGTCGCGACCAACTGAAACCCACCTCTTCGAGGCTAAAAGAATCCTCCGATACATCAAGGGAACCATTAACTTGGGGATCCGGTATCCGAAGGATTCTGGTTTTGAACTAATCGCTTTTTCAGACGCCGACCACGCAGGATGCTTAGACTCACGGAAAAGTACTTCAGAGCTTTACAATTTCTTGGTGATAAACTGGTGTCTTGGCAATCGAAGAAGCAGGATTGTACATCGCGTCCTCAACCGGCAGAATATGTAGCCATGTCGGCCTGTTGTGCTCAAGTCATTTGGATGAGAACACAACTCAAAGACTATGGTTACGTATTTGACTGAATCCCGATGTATTGCGACAATCGGAGTGCCATTGCGATCTCGTGCAACTCCGTTCAGACTCGAAATCAAAGCACATCGATCTTCGATATCATTTCATCAAGGATCACGTGGAACATGGTAATGTTGAATTATATTTTGTGGGTACAGAATACCAATTGGCAGATCTTCTCACCAAAGCCTTGCCTCCGCTAGGTTTAATGAGTTGGTCCACCGATTGGTATGAGGTGTTTGACTCAAGAGGAATTGGATGACCTCCTAAAACAGTCTTAAAAAACCTATCAAACACCAAAATCTCTTTTGTAAATAATTTTTCAAAAACAAAATACAAAAATATAAAACCTGATAAAACAACAAAAATATTCTTCTAATCTAATTTTCTTTCAACATGGCAAGTACATTTCTTCCATCAACACTATAATCTTTCAAAATTCAGTATTTTTCCGATCAAGTGTTGAGGGGGAGAAAATTAATACCAAACTGTTTCAAAAACATTCGTGTACTTGCATGTTATTCTATATCGGCTGTTTCTTTTATCAATGGTGGCAAACTTTTCTGGTTTTATGACACTCCTCGGACTAAAATTTATAACCTTTCATTATTTTTCTTAAGTCGAGGGGGAGTGTCGTCAAGTTTCTTTCTTAAAATCTTTGTTTGGTAACCAAAATGGAAGTTAAATGGCTTTGTATGAAAATGGAAAAGGTGGATGGACCAAAACTGCCAAAAGTTTAAAGTTATTTTTAATAAAAACACTCCACCTAACATATTCATCACATTTATTACTCATAAACCTAACCAATCCTACGCACGAAATTCGTTCTTCAAATCTGTGTTTCTGATCATCAATTTGTAAGTTGTTTCATGATCTTACCATGTTTACAAAC
Organism: Chrysanthemum makinoi; assembly: GCA_910596185.1. NCBI lineage: Eukaryota > Viridiplantae > Streptophyta > Magnoliopsida > Asterales > Asteraceae > Chrysanthemum > Chrysanthemum makinoi. The sequence continues at coordinate 112,404,193 of OU343222.1, read as the reverse complement.
ATAGGTTTTGATTTTTACACGAATCCAACGGTCAAATTTTTGTCTATGATTGGTTTTGTGTTCTACGCATAAGCGTATGAACTCATAATCAAGAATGGGTGTTTGTGGTTAAAAGGATTGTGTCAAAACATGTCTTTAACATCAATGATACTAATTCTATCCTCTAAATCCACCCGAAACACAATTGAAGGTTTTTCAAAATTAGGGTTCTTAAGTCGAATTGGGTGTTTTCAAATGTGAAGGTTTTTGGTCAAAAAGATTGTTTTGTGAGGTTAATATGATGTTGAATTAATGATATCCAGGCCCTATAACAACCCAGAAACACTAATTGAGAATTAGGAATTAGGGTTTAAAGTTCTTAAGTTTGGGTATTTTTGATTCATCTCGAACTAGATGTTATAACTTGGTTTATAGACTCTCACAACACTTTAGACCTACCAGAAAAGTTTGGTGCAATTTCCATGGTTAGAAATCTTATGCGTAATTCATAACCCTTAGGGTTTTGACCTACGCGTATGTGTTTCTACGCGTAAAATGTTTAACATGTTTTCATGCCGTAATATGTTTAATATGACTATGCATGTTAAGATTGCTGATTTGATGATTTTATTTCAGGCTTGCTACGCTTAAAATTCAGAATCAAGGTCATTTGAATCTCTACGCATAAGGATCACCTTACGCGTAGAAAGTTACGCGTAAGAGAAATCCTACGCGTAACTATTACGCGTAAGGTTCTACAATGGGACTACGGCGTATCCCGTGAAGGATATCGTAAGCATGACTCTACGCATAAGGTCTACTCTTACGAGTAAGCCTTACGCGTAAGGTATATATCACGCTGGCGTAAGCCCCTACGCATAAGGTTCCTTTTCCTACGCGTAACATTTCTTACTCGTAAGTAAGGATCCTACGCATAAGCTTGCGCCTACGCATATACTTCTTCGTATACGCAGTAACTTTATCATTTCTACGCCTAAGCCTGGATTGACCTTAATTTTGAATTGTTACGTGTACAAACTTGTAAATAAACCAATCATATCGTCACGAAACCAATAATGTCACTAATAAGCTTAAACGTTTGATATGTTGTGAACTATAAGTGATAACATAAACTTTAAAACTTAAAGTTAACTAACTCACGAAACGTTTCACGACGTCATTGGACTATTGGACAAACAAGTGACTTAGGACTCGTAACAATCATTGACATTGTACATTCAATAACTAGACAATAAAACCTTCGTTGACTAACATTATGTCTTTCGATATGTTGGTTCTTTTGGCTAATGTTATTTCAGATCACGACATGGCTACACAAATGAATGTGGATGCACCAGAAGTTCTCACAATTCTGATATCTTCCCCAATGGCTATCCTAGAAAGATTGGAAAGAACAACCTTAGGGTTGACTTTGAAACCCTCACATGCTTAGAATCTTCTTGTCTCATTCTTTGTGGATATTCTAAGGAATCATCCCTACCGAACATGCTCTCACACCTCTGACTTACAGCCGAGAAATCTACATTCAACAATTCGGAATTCAATGCAGGAGGATCACAGGTCAAAGTGCGGATGACAGTGACACTTAATCACAAACAAGTCACTATCACTCTGCAGACTTACGGGTACGTACTTATCATTCCGGACATAGTGCCTCTGACTTCTTTGCCACACCTAACAAGAGACAGTTCTGCAATTTCTACTTGATATTGGCTATGATGAAGCGTCGGGAATTATTAACAAGCACTCTCACGTGGAGCTTAAGAACATTCCTCAACCGTGGAGAACACTCTACATCATCATCACTAAGTCTGTCTCTCGTCGGTGGCTATGAGCATCCCAAGCTCATGGAACCGCAAGTCTTCTGGTCATTGATCAATAAGAAGGACATTGAAATCGAAGCACTGATATGGGATGACATGATGACATTTCACAAGAAATTTGGCTCAAAGATTCCCTATGTCAGATACACAAAATTTTGATCGAGAGCACTTGGACTTAACTGATCGATATTCCCAGAAGGCTCAATGACCCTCGACAATCACGGCGTTTGTTGTCCGAACCTATCCTTTCTATCGGAATCAAGGAATCGACAACAAAGAAACAAGGTGCCGTCTTTGCTGATCACCTTCTGACAAATGAAATCAAAAAGCTTGAAACATACAAAAGGTATCAATAGTAGATACGAGAAGGAAAAGTTGGTCATCTCGATGAAAAGCCTTCGGAACTCCTACTCGGAGAAACGAGAAGATGAAGTCTGGAAGTGCAATAAGCGCAGAGAGTCAAAGGAAGGTCCCAAAGAGAAACCTACTCAAAGAAGAAAGTTCCCTCAAGGAAGCTGCTCCTATCCTACACCTGAACCACAAAGAAGCTACTGGGACGAAAGCTCTGAAGATACACAATAGACGAGGGAGGGTCCCTACTCTGAAACTGCAAAGGATGACACTCCATCAGTACCAAAACCTCCTAGTCCAATAGTTGAACATGGCAAAGGAAAGACTCATGTACTTGTGCCATATGATGAAAGCTCAGAAATGATGAAGAGCAACTGGATAAAATCATACAGGAAGAAGTTCAAATTCGTTCGACTTCAACCGTTGCACAACAATTTGCTCAAGAACAAATGGGTGGCCCCGGAGGGTCAAGTGGTGCATCTCAACCTTCACGGATCTGATGCGGTTAATCAACCCGATAAGGGATCGGTGCCACCACTTGGTTGTACAACAACAAACACGTGTTGAAGACACTCTTGAGTATGCTATCGAAGAACAGAGTCGAGAGTTAGAGAAGTAAAAGCTGATGAAGAAGAAGCTGCAGCAAAGCCAAAGCGATGAAGAAGCTGCAGCCAAAGCCAAAGCAGATGATCAAGCTAAGGCTGGAATGAAGAAGATGTTGAGTATGATAAGTTTCTTCTAGATTTCCTGCCGATCAAAGGAAGAAACCTCTAAGCCCCAAAGGACCCGAGTCTCCTCAATATCATCATCAGATTCGTCTTCTCATTCTTCACCACCACCATCAAAGAAATAAACCAAATCAACATCAAACAGTAAAGAAACCACCTCAATCTTGGATTTCTCATACTCATGAAAGAATTGTGAAAGCTGTCCAACAAGTCTGAAAGAAGGACATGCTCTACAGAAAACTGAATTGGTTTGCTGACCAAATCAGATATCTACATGATGAGAATGACAAGATGAGAATGAAGGGAGTACAGAAGCTTCAGGCGGGGATGATCTAAGGAAAAAATGGACAAAATGATCGAGGCTAACTCACACAGTACCTGCGGATGATCGTTCCTAAATTCACTAAGGAGATGTTTACAGACAACTTATACGAATCTTATGCAGATAGCCAAGCAAACTATAAGATCAACACCCTTAACCGTGACAATCAATCCATCGATTCGTAGTTTTATCGGATAATGAATTGGTGGCCAAGCTTGTCACACAAATGTCTAAACGATCTAGGACATTTACTTATGATGAAGGAAAATTTGTTTCAACGCATTCTTTGGACTCACCAACTCAAGAAGCATGCCGATTCGAAGCGAAAGGTCCAAGCGTCCTAGAGCGATGAAGATAAGGATCAGGATAAGAATGATGAGCTAAATGACAAAGAAGTCTGGTGATCATCTTCCATACCACCTCTCCCCAACGACCTCTGCTCAACAAAGGTCCCCTCCTCGTTCTTCTCAGATAAACCTCCAGGATTCTCTGATGCCACCCCTGACTCCGAAAAATCGGTGATTACTTTGAGTATATGGGTGGTGGCGATGAGGAAGTCCGTGAGACCCTACAACAACCCACCTCTCCCAAACAAGTAAAGAAACCAGAACCCTCTTCTAGGCCTAAGAAACGAAGAAGAAAAAGCGCCCAAGGCTGGCGTCCTATCATGGCTAGATGAAGACAACCACAAAAGGAATTTGAATGGTTTTCTACACTGTCAATTCACTCCCTAACCTGAAGAAGGTCAAGATCTGGTGGAGGTAATACATTGGAGCATGCTAAGATTATGCCAGAAAAGTTCCATGTGAAGAAGATGACGAAATCCGAGTTGAGGCGAATCAAGAATGAAGCTTTTCAACTGTGGAAAGATAGCTCGGAAAGTGCCATCGAGGTCGAATATCACTTGAAACATTGCTCGCGCTATGTCTAACAACATGGATTGGCTCAACCCGAAAGCAAACATCGACTTCACTAAGCGGGACAACCCTCCATACTACACCGATTGTCCAAAACCTCTACCAACAATGGCCAAACCGGATGAACCGAGGATTCCATTGGATATTTCTTACAAGACCGGAATTTCTTCTACATGGTGGCGATGGTTCAAGGAAATACGCTACATCGTTGACACTTCCATTCCTTGCAGCTATATACTCACGAGCGCATAGCCATCGAGGAGCGTGCCAATCACTTGTTCTCCAACAAAGTGGAAGCATCTACGACCGAGTGCACTTTACGGGATTCATCGTGGCCGGAACGCCCGAAGAATCTACTCACAGAAGCTGCAGGTTCAAAAGTCTCAACCTCAGTATTCAGTTCTAAAAGTATCGTTGCCATCAAACACGTCGATCTTTCATCGAAATGGGACTACACCTTCTAAAGAATATAGGTGGTCAAACGACAAGATGAAAGGGATTATGCATTCTCTGAAGCTGACTTTGAGAATTTGTCTATCAACGACATAGAAGATATGTACCTTGCCAAAGTCAGGTGGTATGAGACAATTCTCCAATGAAATACAACGTGAATTCATCAAGTCACGTGCTCATCTTCATCAGCGCATAGTTATCAAAAGAACGTGTAGAAGATCTCCGGTGGCGGTTGAATCTTATCAGGCCACCGTGTAAACTTCACTCCACCAAGCTTGATCTTCCCGACATCAACCAGCTCTCACAACTTACACTCATCAGCAAACCATTCGGCGGCGTTTACCGCAGTGAACTTCAAAGAAATTGCTTGATGGCGTGCAGAGATCTTCACAAGTTTGGAGATCACACTTTGAAGTTGGTTAGGGATGGATTGGCTTATCGGTTGAAGGATATACATCAGAAGATTGGGTCTCCTAAGCGATGGAATTCTCAGGATCGAAGGGATGTGAAGAGGATCATCACGATGATTGATGAGCGGTTGTATAGAAGGGATCAGTTCAGAAGATTCGAAAGCTATGTGGTGGTTCGACCCAGGAGAAACATCATCGGCTTTCACGCCCGATTCACATTCACGGCAACATCTCTGGACTACATGGTACCCCTTGAACTGCTTCTTTCATTATAAACTTTGGATGTATGATTGATTATGTTCAATGCTTGTGCACACATACAGGTGTACAACCCGTACTTGTAAATAAAGGACCCTGTGGTGCGCTTCTGCCACAATCCTATAAAAGGAGCGAAAGCTTCTTACTTTTGAGTAAAACCTATCAAACCTTTCATTTTCAAGGTTTTGCTCAAAAGAACAAGTACTTCCCTTATGATTTTCAAAACCTCAACCGTTTATATCACTTGTTGAGGGGTACTTGACTTAAAACTTTGTTCAAAATTT
>OU343222.1:112363157-112398547 GCA_910596185.1 Chrysanthemum makinoi | reverse complement strand
TCTCATAAGCTAGACCTTAAACAAACATAAAGGCCATAATAAGCTACCTATTACATATGAGAAATAACACTTGAATAAAGGTTTAGGAGTGATTCCAACAAAGGACCCACAAAAAATTGAGAGGTATAGCTTGGCTATAATTTTTTGTAGCTAATTGGCTACAATTTAAAAAAAAAATACACAAGCAAAAAATTCAAGGACCCACAAAAAAATATAGCACAAAATTATAGTCATTTGTCTATAAAAAGTTATAGCTAATGTATTATCTTTAAACAAATGTATTTTTTTCTTTAGACTAAAATACACCGTTGGTCCCTAAACTTGTTCAAACGCATCGCGATGGGACAAAGTTGGGAGTTATCATCGCCAGAGGTCCAAAACTTGGGCTTTTAATGCCAAACTGGTCCCTTGACAAAGTCAATATCTTATTTTTGTTTTGTAGTCGAAGGTATTTTAGTCCATACACATTTATACTTAGATAACACATTTATATTTTAGCCCTTCATCTTTATTTGTCGTCGTCAACATCATCCTCGTCATCATCTCCCCAAGATAACATCTCTTGCAGGTTTTGGTTCAGGTCAAAGTTCAAGTTTTGAGGTATTAAGTAACCCTTTCTATCATTTGTGGGTCAATATTCATTTCATATCTCTTTAATTTGTGTTCTCTGATCATTGTAGGTAAACCTATTCATGCTCAAAATAAATCATTTGTGTCAATATTAACCCATGTCTAGGCAAACCTATTCATGCTCAAATAATCAAGTCTGTTGTTCATGCTGGTGTGTTCTTAATGAACAATCTCATGAACTTGTACGCCAAGACAGGTTCTCTCGTAGACGCACGTCAAGTGTTAGATGAAATGCCTGTTAAAAACCCGTCTTCCTGGAACACGATTATTTTAGCGTACGCGAAACAGGGACAGATTGGCAATGCACGTCGTTTGTTTGAACAAATGCGAAACCGATTCGTCTCATGGTGCGATTATGGTGGGGTATAATCAAATGGGTCGGTTTGAAAATGCGGTAAAGTTGTTTGTCGATATGATATGTTCTAAAGTGATGCCGACTCATTACCGTTTACTATTGTTTTGGCGTCGTGTGCCGCGATGAAGTCATTGGAGATTGGTAGGAAAGTTCACTCGTTTATTGTGAAAGTTGGCGTTAGTAGTTACACTAGTGTTGCGAATTCTTTACTAAATATGTATGCAAAGTCAGGTGATTTAGTGATGGCGAAGTATGTTGTGGAAAACTAGAATGGGGGATTGAATAGTTTTAATAATTTAAAACTTTCTTTTAAATATTTAAATCGACTTATGTCAATCTATTTGGTTTTTTATATTTGACCTTGATAGATAGATATATAAAAGTGTAATGAAAGGTAAAGAGTAAGAAGCACATCACCACGACAAAAGTATTATAGTGGTTTCGGCAACAAGGACACCTTCCTTTCCCTACTCCACTCCCCGAGTCACCTACTCGAGAGTTAGTAAACACTACACCAACTCCTTATGGCGGAGAAGCCGCACAACTGCGTAAACACACCTTTTTCTGGTACAAAGCTAAATTACCGAGTTCTTTCACACCAAGGCGAACCACACCTAACACAACGTCGCCTACCCTTTATACGGTGCTAGGCTAACCCCCGAGTTCTTTCACACCAAGGAGAACTAATCCTATCACAACGTCGCCTACCCTTTATTAGGTACTAGGCTAAGCACCTAGTTCCATTACTATGGAGGACCTACTACCCATCCAACACAACACCGAATCTTAAGGAGATCCACTCCTTATTACAACACCATCAAGGATATCACCATCCTTGGAAATAAGCTAATACTTATATGTATAACGATACGCCTCATCGATTATACGACCTAGGCATTCTTCCCTAATGCCACTTGATTTGATTCATAGGCATCCTTCACTAATGCCTTTGACTTGACACCTTTAGCATTCTTCACCAATGCTTTTGACATAGACATTAAGAAACTTTCACTAATGCTTTCGTCTTGACTCTTTCGGCATCCTTCACTAATGCCTTCAACACAACATCTACGGAGGAAGAAAGAACAATCAACAAGAGAACCTCAGTTGTCTTGATGATGACGAAGCATGGCAACTCATGGACTTGAGCTTGCTCGACTTCAAGAGGTGGTGATCTCGCCTTTAAGAGGAACCTATAGAATCACACAAAAACAAAAGACAAACTACATAGAGAGATCCCTTAGGATCAGTGTTAGATGAAATGCCTGTTAAAAACCCGTCTTCCTGGAACACGATTATTTCAGCGTACGCGAAACAGGGACATATTGGCAATGCACGTCGTTTGTTTGAACAGATGCCGAAACCTGATTCCGTCTCATGGACTGCGATTATGGTGGGGTATCATCCAAATGGGTCGATTTGAAAATGCGGTAAAGTTGTTTGTCGATATGATATGTTCTAAAGTGATGCCGACTCAGTACACGTTGTGCTGTATTTGTGTTTTGGCGTCGTGTGCCGCGATGAAGTCATTGGAGATTGGTAGGAAAGTTCACTCGTTTATTGTGAAAGTTGGCGTTAGTAGTTACACTAGTGTTGCGAATTCTTTACTAAATATGTATGCAAAGTCAGGTGATTTAGTGATGGCGGAGTATGTTGTGGAAAACTAGAATGGGGGATTGAATAGTTTTAATAATTTAAAACTTTCTTTTAAATATTTAAATCGACTTATGTCAATCTATTTGGTTGTTTATGTTGGACCTTGATAGATAGATATATAAAAGTGTAATGAAAGGTAAAGAGTAAGAAGCACATCACCACGACAAAAGTATTTATAGTGGTTCGGCAACAAGGACACCTTCCTTTCCCTACTCCACTCCCCGAGTCACCTACTCGAGAGTTCGTAAACACTACACCAATCTCCTTATGGCGAAGAAGCCTTCACAACGCTTACACACCTTTTCTGGTACAAAGCTAAATACCGAGTTCTTTCACACCAATGTGAACCACACCTAACACAACGTCGCCTACCCTTTATACGGTTGCTAGGCTAACCCCGAGTTCTTTCACACCAAGGAGAACTAATCCTATCACAACGTTGCCTACCCTTTATTAGGTACTAGGCTAAGCACCTAGTTCCATTACTATGGAGGAACTACTACACATCACAACACAACACACGACGATCTTAAGGAGATCCACTCCTTATGACAACACCATCAAGGATATCACCATCCTTGGAAATAAGCTAATACTTATATGTATAACGATACGCCTCATCGATTATCGACCTAGGCATTCTTCCCTAATGCCACTTGATTTGATTCATAGGCATCCTTCACTAATGCCTTTGACTTGACACCTTTAGCATTCTTCACCACTGCTTTTGACATAGACATTAGAAACTTTCACTATGCTTTCGTCTTGACTCTTGCGTCATCCTTCACTAATGCCTTCAACACAACATCTCTACGAGGAAGAAAGAACAATCAACAAGAACCTCGGTTGTCTTGATGATGACGAAGCATGGCAACTCATGGACTTGAGCTTGCTTGACTTCAAAAGGTGGTGATCTCGCCTTTAAGAGGAACCTAGAGAATCACACAAAACAAAAAGACAAACTACATAGAAAAGCCTTAGGATCAGTGGTTAGAGTGGTACAATACTTGGAGAAGGTATATATGAAAGTGGTGGGCCAAAAGGAAGAAATGGCTCACTATTTATAGAGGAAAAATCTACTGTTCCCCGGATCCCACTGATCCTCCCCAAGATCCAGACTATCGTAAGCTAGGGATCCGTTGGACGGCTCCTCTTTGCCCATGGGTATTTTTGATTATGGGTCATGGGTCATGGGTTATGGGTTGATCCATGGGTTTCTTTCTAGATACAATGTATCTCTAGAATACAATGAACCTAGTTAAGTGGTTTGGACAAAACCATGGGTTATGGGTCAATACCATTTGTTAGTTTTTACCCATTTTAGTATATACTTGTTTTTACCCATTTTAGTATATACTTGTTTTTACCCATTTTAGTATATACTTAGTTAAGTATATGTTAGCTCAATATGTAAACACTAGTTGTTGTACATATGTGACAACTGCAATTTAGAGAGTCTATTTTAGGTAACTGCATTACGTTAAACTAAACCGAGTTTTGCCTTTATCACTATTTTCATAAACCATGACTTGATTTTATATCGTCTATTGGTTTTTATGAATTATTTAATTATTAAATGAGTTATCATATGAGTTTTAACTCTATTTGGTAGGCACTATTCAATTCGGCACTAGAAAAGCCTAAAACGAGAATTATTGTAACTTTTAGACCGTAACTCTAAAATTGATAAATAAATAGTCAAAACTCATGGAAAAACATAAATAACGATGTTAGAAAGTCGAATGAACGTCGTGAGACACTCGGGGGACAATATATGAGCTCGGGAATGGGTACACGGGATAGTTACGAAAAATTTCAACTCCGACCCCCTTCTTTATCCCCTAGCCGGCGCCCCCTCCCCCATATTTATTTATTTTTGAGTCCCTAGTGTCCTAGTATATATACCCTCACCTCACCACACTTTCACTCTTTCATTCTCTCTTTAAAACACACACACCACCCTCTTTCTCTCTCTAACCTCTCTCTAAAACAAACCCTAGCCGCCGGCCACTGTTCCGGCCACCACGATCACACCACCGTGCGTGACCACCCATCTCCACCACCATCTTGAAGCTTTCTTTCTCCTCTTTCCAACCATATATTACACGCTCCATTTGGACCTCCATAACACCTTCAAATCTTCGAATCAAGATTCGTACTTTTAGGGTTTCAAGTGGGTTTTGCAATTGGTGCTTGAATAAGGTAAATGGAACAAGATTAGAGCTTGTTTGGGCAATAATAAGCCATGAATTGCAATCTAGGGTTTCGACCCTATGATGAAATTTGGGGCCTTTGGTTTAAACATGAAATTAAGTCTAATTAACATCTAAATAAACATGTAGATAGTGTTTGGTAAGCATGTGGTGTATCAATTTGATGGGTTTATGCATTTTAGGTTTAGTTTCATATTTTTTTAAAGAATGATGATGGTTTTGTGTTTGGTTAATGAATGGAGCTTGAATGATTGGATTTGGATGTTGTGGAATTGATTTGGTTGCGTTTGGATGATGTTTGGCTATGGTGAAGGGCGTCGAACCAAGAAACCCACGTAGGGGTCTGGGTTGGTGCGTCGCGTGACCCACTTGGCCACGGGTCTAGGTCGGGTCGATTTGGTAGCTTGTTGGTTATGTAGTTGAGGTTTGGATGTGAACCGTGGGCCGAAAAGCTTCTAGAGCTTGATTGGTTCCGCACGTGGTCTTAACCATGACCGTTGTCATGACCATTAGGGTCATAACATTGGTTTCGGGTATATTTGGTTGATTGATTGGTTGGCGAGATTGTTTTGAGTTGATTTGGGATTGAATTGCGCTATTATGACTTTTAATTTGGACTTGATATATATATTGTTGACTTTGAGCTACGTCGGTGTCACTTTGACTTTTTAGTCAAGTTGACTCGACAAAGCGAACATGGACTTTAGTATAATTTGGACTATTGATTGATTAAAAGCCGAGAAGTTATGACTCGTGCTTGTGGACTCGAAACGAATAACGATATGAGATTAATATTAGAATTTGACGAAATATATATATATATATATACATGAAAATGCTAATAAACTATGAAATATAAATAATAAATGGGCTTTTGTACCAAAAATATCGATAACAAGACTTATCTTGTTATTTACTATTTTTAAATGGAAACTAACGACTAAAATGGAAATGTTTTATAATAAATGAGTGATTAATATTTCGAGTACACGTTTATCGAAATATGCCAATTATGGGCATTTAATATTAGTTTAAGTATTTATTTGCTTACGTTGTGTGCATGGGTTACGGATAACCTAGCATTAATAGTGTTGATCCACGTGGGTAGCGGACTTATTAGGTTGACGAATCTGTTAGGAATTAGAAAATCCCATAGTGAAGTATCGGTCACCCCAAATATAATATAGCATAAGTTAGCTCGTAGACATTACGTTATTTACTAGTTATTTAGTTAGCTATTTTGTTTAGTGCAACACCGTGGAGGAAGGACGGGTCTTTACCCACTGTATACCTGATCCACAGGCCGTCAGGAGGTCGTTTAGTTTGTAACCTATAAAATACCCTCTACCTTGCAAGGTAGAGGGTTGGATGTTGGTAATCTAACCTTACATGAGTTTCTCTTTCTAAGAATATCCCACTTTCTCTCTCTCTAACATCATCTATACGCCCAAGTATGTTTGTGTTATGATGTGTATGTGAAATCCAATATGTTACAAATGGTATCAAGAGCCATGGTTAGATCATCTCTTACATATCTTTGGATTTCTAGTGGTTTTTATGTAGTTTTTGAGTTTGAGAAAGTTTAGTGGTTTTTGCATCATTTGGTTGATTTCTAGTGTTAAAGTTTGGATTTTGATTGTACTTTTGTGTTTAGGATCATCACAAGTGTTTAGGTTTTGATTTGGAAGGCTTGAATCATCGTGGTTGGGGTGTTTTTGGATTGAAAAGTGTGTTTTGGAAGTTTTTCAAGTTAGCGACTTGGCTCTTGGTGTAATTTTCTTGGTAGGCGACTTGCTTTGAAAGTCTGCATGCGATTGCAGTGTTGTTTGGTGGCGATTTGGTCCTAGCGACTTGCCTTTAGATACAAGCCGACAAAAAGTACTGTTGGTAGATTCTCCACTACGGGTAGCGACTTGGTAAGGTAGCGACTTGCTTTCAATTTTGATAGCGACTTGCTCTTTAAGTTTCGTAGCGACTTGGTGGTAGCGATTTGGTCACTAGCGAGTTGCTATTTAGCGACTTGACATCTTAGCGACTTGGTTCATAGCGACTTGCTGTCAAAATTCATAGCGATTTGGTAACTTAGCGACTTGTTATTTAAGTTATTTAGAAATTTGGTGCCTAGCGACTTGGTTCAAAGATTTGTAGCGACTTGGTTGACTTTTGTGCGTAATACGGTTTTCTCTTGATTTAGTAAAATCCCATGAAAGAATCTATTTCCTGGTTTAATCATTGAGTTATAAAATCCCGTATAGTCTGTCAACATGTCTACCAACATGCCTACGATCATATCTACTATAGGCGAGGCCTCATACACAAATACTCATCCACCCAATGTCTTACGTCCCGACCCTTTTTATCTCAGAGTGCTTGCTCTATGATACCCATAGAATAATGAAACGGGTTGCATTTCTGAAGATCCTACCTTGATTGATTCTACAAATTATGATCAAAACTCCTCACCTTCTGAGTAAAACTTCAACAAACCACAACTGTTAATGACCCATGATGCAAAGAATTCAGAATCCAACATTGAGTCGTTTCAATTACTTCATCAGCACCTTACACAACTATTATCCACTCCAATGAGTCGAACATGCTGTGCTCTCTTTCGCCATGACTTACCTACGTTGAAAAAGGTTGTGTTACTGAACTTAGAACAACTGAAGCTTCAAATTACCAATGAGAAGGTATTAATTGATGACTCTAATGCTGCACTTCAAGTTATCTACGACCAATTTCAGCCATTTATCAAAGGGGAATATTCTGCTGACTTTGATCCAAACATAACTGGAATTTCATTCAAGAAATACACTAGAATGGAAATTAATGAGTTCATCAACACATATATCCAACTCATGAATAATGTGGAAGTCTACATTAAGGATGTTGCTCAAAGGAATGAATGCCTGAATAGTTGAAAGAGTCATGGAAAATTAAAGGAAAGGTGTGATATTTTGGGTAATGGTTACGTTGAAGAACGGATAGCTGATGCGTTACTGCGAATTTCAGATACTAAAATGATGTATTGGCTGTACTGAACACAAAGGCTCTGAGTCCGAAAAACTTGAAACTGCTTTCATGTCAGTAAATCCTGTTGTGCATAAGGTAAACACTGATGTCATACCAACAAATGAACAAGTGTCATGCATTGAGGTACCCTTAGCGGCCCTATCTTTGATAATGATATCGATAAATGTGTCTTGGTTGAGTCGAATCTAAAATCCCTTAAAACAAATGACATGGTAAAAAAAGGGGTTTATGATGAACTTTCAAACAAATACTCAATTCTTGAAATACATTGTATTTCCCTGGAAATTGCAATACAACAAAAGGAAGAAAGTTTTAGTTGCTACAAATCTTGCATTAATCCGGATTTCCAGAAGTTCGAGATTCTTGAAATTAATCACTTGAAAAACCCATTAGGATAAAGATTCAACCATCACGCAATCTAAATGTCAACTCTCAGATCCATAAGAATGCAATCTTAGGATAAGCAATCCTAACCATGAGATGTGTAGTGAGCTTAAATCTAGGAATGATGAATTAGCTTTATGTGTATCCAACTTATTAAGGGAAAATGAGGTCCTTAAGAAAGAACTTATTAGAGAACGATTCCAAGTTGATAGATCAAACAAATTCCTTTTTGGCTGACATTGATGCCCTCAAAGCCCAAATTCAGGATAAGAACTTCAATATTGTTGCCTTAAAAAATGAGATTAGAAAATCTATTGGAAATAGGGTGAACACTAAGTTTGCGAAAAAATCGACCTTGGGAAAGTCAACTGTTCAGAACAACTCAAAACATAACGTAGTTAGGCAGCCGAATGCTTTTAGAACTGGAAGATTTAAACCATCGAAATCTAGGCTTGCCTCCCAAGTTGATGCGAATTCTGTTTTGCCAAAACCCGGTCACTTCACTACCTCATTCGATATGATGAATAAGAAACCCTCAGGTTAATGTTCAAAGTTCTAGATCAGGATACTAGGAGCTCATCTACTTCGTAGAAGCATCAAATGGCAGATCAATCCCCTAAAAACAAATGTTTACAAAAGGACCAATTTCAAAAGAGAATGTGCCTACACCCATATCTACTAGCAGATGTTTCAAATGGATTCCCACTGGTAGACTATTTAAGTTTACAGGATCCAAACTAACTTATATACCTAGATCTTGCCTTAAGTTGATGCCCACAGGAAAACTCTTCAAGAATAGTGAACCTAAAGGGATCTCCACCAATGAGATGCCGATAATCACAAGCGTACAACATCCATTAGTGAGAATACTCATGTTACTAACTCATCTATTTGCAATACTACATGTGCTTCTAGTGCAATGTGTTCTCAGTATTTTTCAGGTACAATGCTCAACTCATTTAGGAACTTCATGACTTGGTTTCCATCTGAAATGAATAGTGCTCACTCTGGAATGGTTTCTTGCAAAAACTGACGTACCTTGTGCTTTGACTCCTATTCATCTTGAATCAGGACTCGCTCTTACATATCTGTGTACAAATCATTTCTGTGTACAAATCATTTCTAAAAAAAATTACAAACAAATACAATTTTTAAATTAATTATCATTCTTTTGTTTTTCTCCTCATTCTAATAAAAGATATATCTTCTGTTATCGATAACATCTACGATCCTAGAAATGTCATTCATAATGACATGTGGTCATAGATGAAGTTTGAACAAAATATATTCTTGTTTTTACAACGGGTGGGGTCTATTCAATCAATGTTCCTTGCATTAAACATTGATGAGGGGGAGATTTTACAAGTTATCTCGTTCATACATGCACAATGGTTGCTCATTCTATTATGTCATCTTAAATATGCTATGTCTAGTTTGCTATCGATAAGTTCTTGACTGTAACTGTAATATGATATGATAGCGACTTGCTCTTGTTATTATGGTTGCAACTTACCAAGTCCGTGTTAGCAACTTGTTTTGTAAACTCTAGCGACATGGTTGTTTTTGCTAGCGACTTACTTACCTAGTCTTAAAACTACAGGACGAAATTGTCATGTTGATAATCTTGTAAATACTTATCCCTACCCTAGCGACTTACATTTTTTTTTCATTTTCAAAATATCAAAAAATATCTTTATCTTCTCTCTCTCGTTTATCTCTCAAACTAGCGACTTGAAGTGGTATGTTTTGCATCTTTCATTCTCTGCTCTCAGTTATATGTCGTAGTTGCTAGACTAACGCAACTTTTTACACAGATCCCACCGCGCATTTGATCCCCTCTGTTAGGTTGGTAAATGGACTCACGCTAATGGAATCTCTTAACAGGCTTATGTTGTAGGTTTATGGGCTTTAGGAATGATTTGAGTCTTTATGTATTGTGTTAATGGATTTGAGTTAAATTGTTCTTGCTTTTGAATATGTTGCGATAGGGTCATATGTATTTGTTTGTGTTTGTCGTGAACTGTATTTGCGTTAGATAGAGATCTTAGCGTGTTAAGATATTGATTGGACTTTGTTGTGTGGTTATGATGAAATGTTCTTGATATGTGTTAAGTAGTAGCGAGTTAGTTTGTGCGTTCTTGGTGGCGACTTACCAATATTCTTGGTAGCGAGTTGGTGTATAAGTTCTTCGTAGCGAGTTGGCTTGTATGTTCTTGATGGCGACTTAGAGATGTTCTTCGTAGCGAGTTAGCTTGAGTGTTCTAGGTAGCGATTTAGTTTGCTCATTCTTACTTAGCAATTTACCTATATTACTCGTGGCGACTTATCAGCATTAAAATGGTAGCGACTTGTACTTACAAGCCTGCTTAGCGACTTGGTTCTATCATTTTTTATCGCGACTTATGTTTTATAAGTTTAGCGACTTGCTGGCTAAAATTTTCTTGTGGCGACTTGGTATGTTACATTATTTCAAGGCGACTTGCTATTGCAATTTCATGATTAGCGAATTGATTCAGGTTTACCTGTAGCGACTTGCTTTAACAACATACTCTTAGCAACATGCAATAACATCTTTGTTTGAGCAAATTTGTACCTAGTTCCTCTTGTAGTAACTTCGTATGACAATTTGTCTCAAATAACTCGCTATTTCATCCACATAATAGTGTCTTGCCTCATGAAATTCTTAATAGCAACTGTGCATTTAAATAATTTGATACTAAAACAACTTGTCACTCGAAAAACCTTGCCAAATGGAACCTGTACCTAGAAAAACTCTTTGATGCCACTCAATCTTTTTCAACATGCTTATGAGAACTCTGTCTAAACTACTAAGTTATAGTGTTTATGACATAAGGGTGTATTCAATGTTACTTAACTAACCTTCTATAATCTAACATGCTCTCAATTATTGCTGTTGTTTGTGTGTATCATTAGATCTACCATGGCAAACACAACCTCAGCCGAGAAAATTGCATCTTCTGCTCCACCCAAAGTGCTTACAGAACAGAAATCCTTCCTAAAGATAGCTGGTAGAGATAGGAAAAAGTAATTGTTATGTGGACATGCAAAAACTGCAACAAAATCCAATCCTCAAAGTGTCAATTGATATTCTTAAAAACACCAACTTCTTCAGTGCCCTAACCAAGCAATGCACAATTCCCACCATTTACATCTAACAATTCGGAACACACCATTAAATATGACAATATCACAACTCATTACACTTGCATGCTTTGATGATAAGGAATTTGTAATCAACTCGGACATCCTCATCAAGGCTCTTGGAATCACTCCCTGTAACTCCACCATAGAGCTGTACCTCCACCTAGTGCGAAGAGCTAATAGTCTTCTGATTGGGTTGGTTATCATAGAGCGTATCTGGGAATAATTCTCGTTGTCAATGAACACATTTATCACTGATAGAATGAACTTTTAGAATAAAGCTTCGAGGGTAGAAAGAAAGTTAACAAACTTGTGATCCCTAGTATCAGATTCTCGAAACTTGTCATCCAGTACTTGCAACAAACTCACAACTTCAATCCTAGGAGTGAATCAATCCTTCATAATGCCAATGAAGAATTTGTTCTGGGTAACCTTAAATATGTTCCTAAAGGTATGGATAAGGAGATCTTTGGTCTGGCAATTCCTGATAGTCTTCTCACTGACGATATTAAGAAGAATGACTACTTCAAACTATACAAGAAAAGGGCTTCCAGATCTGGTGCTAATGATGATGTCCATCCTACTCCACCACAAACCAAAGCTGCCAAGTCTAACTCAGAATCAAAATCTTCATGTGTTGCTCTTCTAAAAGGGACTTAAAGGTCACAACCTACGACACCACAACTAAGAAAAGCAGAAAAGAAAGAAGAAGGAAGTGGTAAAGGGAATGTTGAGGAAGCTGAGGTTTGAGGGGTGATACCAGTTTGATTGATGTAGATGATGATGATGCACTAGGAATCAAGCAAAGCCTAGAAATTCAGAATGTGAGAGCACCAATTGGAGGAGTAGTGCTAAGAGAACCTGAACAAGTTCCTCGCCAAACAACACCTATCTCACAAGACAAACGGAAAGGGATTTTTGGTATAGAACAAGCTGCTCACATGCTTTTGACCTTCTCCTCTTCACCATCAAGAACTACAACTCAATTTGAGCTGAAGAAAAGAAGTGTTGAATCGTCATCAACTCAAGAACAATCTGGACTGGAAAAGGAGGTATCTGAAACACAAGAAGAAACTCTTGAATCAAGTGATACCCAGTCTGAGCAAAATTTTGAGGAAGAGTTGCAACATGTCTCACAGGAGAACCTTGAGTCAAGATCTGATGAGACCAGGCACTTGGAAGAACCAAATTTGTCCAATGACTCTCTACCTTCTTTGAAGAATCTTGATACAGACATCTCCTTTGGTGATCAGTTCATAAGCGACAACCCACGGAACGAGACTCTGAAGCAGGTAAGGAGAAAAGATGAAGTAGAGTCCATGTTCACCGTCAACATACAACAAGACACTTCTACAATCCTGCCAATGTCTGCTCCTACTCTTAAAACCGCACTTCCACCACCCTAAACCTGCTCATCAACTGCACTTCCACCACCGATCCTACTAATGTTCAAATCACTTGAACCGTGATTACTCTCTGATCTGTCACTCCACCTGCCTCACCACCTCGTGCCTCACCTCTTCCTGTTAAAACAATAGAGGAATTGCTTGAAGAGGCCATGTTGCGTATTGCAACTATTGAGAAACATTTTCCTATAGCTGTCAACAATCTTGATAGACGTGTCCAGGCTGGAGAATCTTAATCTCAATGAAGTCGTCACAAAGGAAATAGAAGCGGATATTAAAGATGCAGTTGAATGGGCAATGAAGGCTCCACTTCTCCAGCTGATTCAAAGATTTTCCGATCTCCGACATAAGATCATTCACTCAGAAAGTATGTATGAGGCGAGGAGAGCACTTACCAGTACATACATCTAAATTATACGAGGCTCTCGAAGCATCTATGAGGCACGATGACTATATCAGATTTGTAGTCGATGTTCGTGAAAGGGATAATAAGAAGAAAAGAAAGATTGTTCCAGAGAAAACTACTGATAAGTCTGAGGTCCCAGCCACTACCTCCAATTGGAGGAGCTGAGCTTCGGTACTGGTGGAACTTCTAGCACAACTACTACACCTTCACCACAACCACCATCATCACCACCAAAACCCCCCAAGCAATCTAGTCCTTCCGGAGATAAGGGGACTCAGAAGAAATCTGCAGCTTGGACAACAGTTGACTCAAGGTTCACACCCAATCCTTCAATTCATTCACGAAGATCAAATGGTTCATGAAGAATCGTATGTCATGGCAGAGTTGGAATCGATGAAGATGATGCATCCACCAAGCAATTCCCAGCCGTCTGAAGATGTATGTATTGATTCATACGTGTCCGGGAACGCTCTAACACATCTAGAGTGGCACCTTTAAGGGACACAATTCAAAGCTGGTTCACCGAAGAGAGACCTCATACTCCAGAACCTTCATGGTCTATCCCAGAATCTAGCATGATGATTCCTGATAAAAACTGGGCATCAACTATCACAAATAACTATGAAGCCCCAGATGAAGAATCTCTTTTACACATCACTTGAGATATGGGCAGCTTTATGAAGTGGTTTTGTGAAAAGAAAGGAATTTCATCTATCACTCCGAAGGATCTTGAAGGACCTGCCTTTGAAATTGTCAAGGTGTTCCACTCAGATGCCAATCAACTCCAATACCAAAAGGAAGAATGCCACAAGATGCTGAATGATCAAGTCAGTGAGCAGATTGGTCGATTCAACATAAACAGGCCCCTTCCTCTTGGTGGTGAACCTGGACAAATGACGATTCATCACGAGTTCTTCTTCAACCATGACCTGGACTATCTTTGTGCTCATACTACTAAAAGACCAGCCTTATCAATCTCAAAAATGAAAGCTGCTACCTACTTGATCAAAGCCTTGAACGATGGTTCCGGATCAATTTGGGCGACAACGAACAAAAGTATGACATTGCCGCTTCATATGGTATTTCTCACTGGTGGTACAAAAAGAAGAATTTCTACATCGAGAGACATGGTGCTGATAAGAGTCGCAAACTGTTCGATCCAAGGTGCGAATCTTAAGTGTTGTCAGTGTAGAGATCTTCCAAATCTATGGCTACGATTACCTTAAGAAGTATTGTGTCTCTAGAAGAACAAAGCGACAAGAAGGATTATGTTATTGAAAGAAACGACTTTAAACATCGTGCCAAATGACTTTGAAGATCTCTATCTTTTGAATCTTCAGGACACCTTGAACACCTTCCCTGCTGGATCAATAGAAAAAGCTCTCTCTAAGATGTCAATCTTTGGATGAGAGGACTAGTCATCCGAAACGGGTTGAGTCTGACTGGGATGGGATGGAAAGCTACGCGACTAGGGGAACTTGCGAGGCCACAATGGAACCGAAGGACATGAATTTCGT
Source organism: Chrysanthemum makinoi (assembly GCA_910596185.1). Classification (NCBI taxonomy): domain Eukaryota; kingdom Viridiplantae; phylum Streptophyta; class Magnoliopsida; order Asterales; family Asteraceae; genus Chrysanthemum; species Chrysanthemum makinoi. The sequence continues at coordinate 112,383,785 of OU343222.1, read as the reverse complement.
CCGACTATAGAGTGCTTGACACCCAAAGGAGTGCGTCCTTCAGTCTCGGAGAAGATTTACGGACGGGACTCACATGATGAGAACTGTGCAGCTCTACAAATCAGTGGGATCTCAAGATGAGCGAAGAAGAATGAACTCCAGAGTGAAGAAATCGAGTTGATTATGAAGCCATGGAACAAAACAAAATTTTGGACTGATGAGGATTTAAAGAGGTGTGAAGATTTCATTGCTGCAATCAACGACTTAAGAATCGAATGATCTTCCGCACGCTGGAAAGCTTTGTTGGTGGGAGACTTCGTGAAGGACCATTACAAACTACTTCAGAACTGAATGAAGACATCTTCCGAATTAGTTTTCGCTGGGTATTATCTATGTGTAATATGTGGTGTACAAACTATGAACAACTATAATGCATGTAATAGTGTTAGGATAATGACTGTGGTTTCCACTGTGTGTCCAAAAAGGGAACTTCAGTGTTGTCCACTTTTGATCATATAAAATTGGACACATTTTTCTCCAACAAATATTTTGTCTCATACATATTTAAATCACTTGAGATCCAAAATCTCAAAGGATTTGAAATTTTTGATCAGGGGAGAAAATGTGATATAAATATGAAAGATGATAAAAAATGACCATTTTCTATCTCAAAGTGCATACTGCTTTCTAAATATGTGCTAAACTATTTTCGAATCTCAAAGCACATATTAAGGGGGAGCATTTCAAAAAAAATTCAAACCTTCAAGGAACAAGGTTTTCCATGCTTTTATTTAAGGTACCTTGATTGTGTGTTAAATGGTTTCTAAATGTTTGGTAATCGTGGATGTACTTCAAATGACCTCTTGCCTCTATGTGATAAAATGATTTCAAATATCCTACGCACATATTGAGGGGAGAAGTTACAAGAAAATCAAATGGTTTTCTATAAAAATTGTGATCAAATAAAATATTTTAAAGTCCTCTTGCCTCCATGTGCTAAACAACTTCTAAATCATATGCACATGTTGAGGGGAGGTTTTCTAAATGATCAAAACTATTAAGGTACAAAATGCTTTGATCTCGTATCACAAGTACCTTGATTGTTTTTCCAAATGATTTTTCAATTGGTTTCAAGGAAGAATGAATGGTACCAAAAGACTGACCATTTTACTTTATGTATGGAATTATAAGGATGGTGAGATTAGGTACTAGTTCCCATGATCCCCAGAACCGGGAGGGATCTACCGAGGACAATCCACTAGATAGTGTATAAGTCCTTAGGTATGATGAAAAAAGGAGAAAAGTGAGATATGGGAAGAGTGCGGACTGAGACTGAACTAGTACTGGAATAAACCCAACAAGGTTCTAGTAATGAAGTCTCGGTAAGCACTTGAGGGGTTGAAAGAATGAAAAGAATTGAATGTGAAAAAGGGTGAAAGAAATAGCCCTCCATTTATTCAACCTTAGGGCAGAAACCGGGTTCAATTCATATACTACTGGAGGTTACCAAGGTAACATCGGCATTGAAGACAAGGCGTCATGGACCCGGTGACGCCTGCACTTCAACTTTCCAAACCACTCAAGTTCCTCTTAAAAGGGCTTGTTTCATTCTCCACGGGAACCGGCATAATCATCGACTTTCTCTTAGAGATTGTTGGTATTGAAGAAGGAGACCCTCTCCCTAGTCTCCGGAATAGGAACCAAATGTGCACAATTGAGTCTAGAGCCAAGAGATCATCCAATAAATCTCATTAGGACACTTACAATGAAGAGAGAGATTATATCTTATGAGTCCTACGCATTATCCTTGTGGTATTGCCAGAACATCTGAGTGATATGCATACATATTCATGATGAAGATGGAAAGCCTTCTGGAGCCAACATCAAACAAGCTCCTGGTAGGTGGCATGTGAGATCTATCCAATAGATCAACCATGTGACAACTGGATAGAAACAATGGAGAGATTCAATCTTTTGAATCAATCATGGTTCAGGTTATGGATTGACGGATGCCTCTGAAAAACCAGTCGTTGTGCGTAAAAACTCTTTTTTTAGCACATCGACCTGTGATTATTTCTCAAAATAAAGGTGTTTATGATTGATATTGATTTTCATTAAACCTTCGTTGTATTGCAAAACAATTCTATTGAGCAATCCCGATTGTTTTCAAATCTCTTTTCATCAATCATGAATCTCGTTTATTTGGTTCACTCACTCCGTGTTGTCTTCTTTGAGACGTTCCGGTTTGAGAACAGCTAAGCAGTGCGAAAACCTGCACGGAAATTCTTCAGAATTATATACCGATCACAGGCTACTTGTACTTGGATCAACGGGGAACCGTGGGTCGTGTACCTCAATTCATCGAAAGTGATCAAAGACGCTTTCGTGCGCTTTATTGCTAACTATCTTATGCAGGTACACCCTGACATTTGCAGCTGATCAGAATGGAGCGGTCAATCCATAGTCGCATGCTCACACAACACATTCATATCTAAAGAAATCATGATTAGTGTATCAATGACTCTGATATTATCACTCCATGCTTCTGCTACGCTGCTGCCAATATCATGAATCAACGAAAGCTTCCGCTACTCTGATAAGAAGAAATCATGATCCAGAATGTGAGCATGTCGGTCCAAATGTCACAACATCATATGCTGACAACACAACAATGGGTGATGCTGAGATTTGCAGTGGCTGATGATCTCTAGTAATGCTCAAAAGGTCATCATGGTCGATCAGCTCAACAACCTCCACGAAACATACATCGTAGTTGAACAATGATGAAATCAACACAGATGCACATAGTTTCAATACTTTGATGAAGAAAAGTCTGTGAGCTCAAGACTGAAGATTATATAGAATGCTAGGATTCAAAATGTAAAACATGGGGTGACCTCCCTTAGGGGGAGATTGTTAGGAATTAGAAAATTCCATAGTGAAGTATCGGTCACCCCAAATATAATATAGCATAAGTTAGCTTGTAGACATTACGTTATTTACTAGTTATTTAGTTAGCTACGTTTAGTGCAACACCGGGGAGGAAGACGGTCTTTACCCACTGTATACCTGATCCCAGGCGTCAGGAGGTCGTTTAGTTTGTAACCTATAAAATACCCTCTACCTTGCAAGGTAGAGGGTTGGATGTTCTTTGGTAATCTAACCTTACATGAGTTTCTCTTTAAAAGAATATCCCACTTTCTCTCTCTAACATCATCTATACGCCCAAGTATGTTTGTGTTATGATGTGTATGTGAAATCCAATATGTTACAGAATCTAATAAGAGCCCGCTAGGTACGTTGGGTAACCTTATTAATGGGTGAATTATCCTTATGACTCTTTAGGATACGATTGATTTATGGGATAATAAGCGACACGAATAAATAAAGGAGTTTATCGAGTTGACGAATTCGATAAGGTCTACTATTTATTCCAGAACTTATTGAACTATGGAGCTTATCGTTTAGAGGTCTCATTGTGTCGCATTGAGTTATATATTGGTTGTTTGAGTGCATTCATAGCATCATATTGAGTCGATACACCCACATGAGGAATACCAAACACTAGGATTAAACGGTGAAACGAGACATTTTTGGAAATAACGAAATAGAATACATTGGGGTAGATAACGTTGATTTTGGGGAATATATATATTAAAGTTGGTCTACATTAATAGGTTGTGCCGAGTCGATAGTTGCTGTGTCGTGATACCGTTATCTTCTGCTAGCGTTTATTCGTGCGTTGATTGCTTGAGGTGAGTTTCATAGCCCCACTTTTATCTACGTTTTGACTATATTGGGGTGAGAATCATGCTACTGTTTTTGGACCGTGAAAACTATTTAGATTTGCTTATGTGCTTGACTGTGTAGATAGATGCGCGGTAGTTGTTGCCTTAGACTAGGTTAAACCGTTGCCTAGCTAAGAAGAGACTTCTACCTCGACCTAGTCCGGGGTTGGCAATTGTGACAATCCGTACTTTCAGGTCATTTCTCGACACGATGCATGTCTCATTATTTCAACATTTTTAGTAAACTTGGTTTACTTGTTTCAAATTCGCGTAACCTTGGAGGTTTAGCGGCGAATTCATGATCATGACATCACGTACATTTCATATGGACTATGAGTAGTCTACATTTCATTGACATCATGTGCATCTCATAAATTCATTCACGACATTTCATTTCATATTTTACGCGTAATTTTTATATTTAATAATCTTTATCGCGTGAGTTTTATTTTAACATTTAATCCGTTACTTTCAAAAATGATCCCGAGGTATTTTTAAACTTACATTTAGTTTATAAAAACTATATTTTTAGTTTTCCTAGTGTTTCAAATTTATTTGGTACTTAAATCGTTAAAATTTAATTTATTACGGCGCTTTTCTTAAAATTGTGCGATAATTATTTTATCACCCAAATTTCACAAGGAATGTATTTTTAAAATTTTTATCATCTCAATACAATCTATTTTGACTTATTAAAAACTTACTTGTACCAAAAACTTCCATTTACCTTACAAGATTTATTTAACTTACATATTTCTTATACTTTGTCAAATATATACATATACTTTCAATGTTAAAAAAAAAAAAAATAAATAAATAATTGGGGAACAACAAGCCCCAAAAAAATCCGGCCCCTAGAGGGTGTATTTAATGTTTGAGTATGGTTTCTTGATTGCTAAAACTCATACACAATCTAAAGTCTTACTTGATTATTTTTTTTTTATCTCATTCATTCACCACTTATTCACCTAGAGTTAGCAACTTTCTCTCTTGTCTTCCTCTCCTTCATCAACCGGTTTTACAAAGAGATCATCAAGGGATCAAAAATTTTCAAGATCAAGTGTTATTACAACCTAGTATATATCCTTTATTTGGTTTTGAAATAAAACCAGATATTTAAGTTAATCCTTGTTACTTTCACCTCTTCATTATCACTAGTAAGCATGTTTTATCATTTTAAGTTTCCTTTTCATTTTCATATGTTTCTTTTCATTTTTGGAGCTTTTATGCATGATATGTGATTTATACCATTTATTTCATGATTTTTAAGTTATATATACACATTGGTCATCCTATAATTATACCCTTGGTATTGGTTGGTCTTGATGGTGATTAGGAACCCATGACACCCTAAGGAGGTGTATGGTAGGATTAGATTAGTTTTGGAGTTGATTTGAAGGGATTAGAATAGGTTTTGTCCGAGAAAAACTATTTTCGATAAGTATATTTTGTGTTCTGTCCTTGTTTTGCTTTTCTGGAAAATCCGACAGTAGGCACGACATTTTTGCCTTGATTTAGAAAATATACTTTAAAACGAATCCGTGGCCGCTTGAACGGATAAAAGCGGACTTATAACGAAGAAGTTATGGATTTTACAAGTTTGACGACGAAATATATTATTTTCTGGATTTTCAGCAAACTGTTTTTAGTTTGTACGGGTCAAAAAACGAGCCTTAAGCTTCACAAATTATTTCGACTAGTCAAAAATATATTAGTATACTTTGATACGAAGCTAAGGACATATAAACGTAAAACGATTTGAAACGACAAAGATATGCACTTTTTTCATAAACTTGCCGTACTAATTTTCTGCACTCATTGGCCAAAACCACCATCTTTAACCCTTAATATCTTTATGTTCGAGACCTTTTGGACGAAAACTCCTGAACTGAAACTTTTAGATATCGATACAAACTTTCCAAAACAATCGAGTTCGTTCTCTAACGATCGACGTATACACCATTTTACGACTAGTTTTCCAAAGCATTTTTGGTAATTTCATGATTTTTCCGACCCATTGTTTTGCGACGAAAAGTGGTAATTTCACCAAAATCATTTTAAAACCATGTAGGATGACATTTTTACGTAAAACATGTAAGTCATTTTGATTGGTCAAACGTCAAAAGAGTATTTTTCGACGTCGAGTAATATTTCAAAACTCATAAATGGTATAAATAACATATCAAGTGCATGCATAACATTACATTGCAATTCATGACATATCATATCATTGATCATAGGTCCCGTTGAGCATACATTAAACCTCGGTGTACTCACATTTGCCATTATTTCAGTTTATCCAAGTGAGTTTTCATAGCCCCGTTTTACATGCTTTCGATTATTTCAAACCCACGGGGAGAAATACATTGCACTACATTTTTTTTTGTACGATACCAAGTATGTTAAATTCATTACATTGCTTAAGTTACCACATATGCCAATTTGAAAGGCCCCATTTCCTGAACCATAACCGTTAAATCTTTGAAGCGAGGATGAGTGGATAGATCTATCGAGGGTGACGCCTCCATCCGGGTTGGTGAATCCCAAACAGGAAAACGGATGCATTTCATTTGATTTCATTACGGAGTTGTCTGGCAAACATTCCGTGGAGGGGCATACATAATTGATCAGTCTAGTTTTGGGGTCATGGGCTTAAGGCAATTGTAACATTATTTTTACGTGACTTGATGGTCATGCATGCTAGATACTTGTGTAGTCGTATAAAACATTTACATAAACCTATGATTTCTCACCAACATTATTGTTGACCTTTTTAAAATGTATTTTCAGGTAACTGAGGCATTCGTATCATGACATGGTTTAGGGACCTACATTTTGAGTCGCGGTGCCGACTTACATTATGTACATTATGGCACTTTATTTCAAAACATCGTTTGGATTTGTAACATATTTGTATTTTGGCAAACTTTGAAACCTTTTGGGACCGATGTTGTACTCTGAATGTTTTTATGATATATCCAACGATGTGTTTTTTTTAAAGCGGCACTTTAGGTCGTTCAATATAACTGTGATGTGGTGCTATGACAGTCGATCCCCCAGGAATTTCATTCCGCTGCAAAACAGATAAATTGGGGGTGTGACAGATTGGTACCAGAGCTACAGTTATAGAGAACTAGGTTGCATCATTGACCCTAGACTATAGCTACATTATCATAGCATCTCATCATTTCATCATAGTACATATTCACTTTTCATGCGGATTCACTTACATTTGATTCGAGATTATTTACGTTTATTTCACATCGGTTGTCACAGAGATGCCTTCAAATACCCATCCATTAACCGCATCACTTTGACATGGAGAATGCCTTGTCATTCCCTATCACAATTTTAACATCAGTTGACTCAACACCGATAACATCAGACGATGACACTGAGACCTTTCAGGAGGACGAAGTTGCACCTACACCATCACGATCACTATTGATTCACTGTAGAATCAGGACAATTTTTATCACTCAGTTGGGACAGATCATACCATTGGGTAGAACCTATAGGCTTAGTCCTAATGAACCTATTCTCTTAACTCACCACAAGGATTCCATTATCATCATTGTCATTATTTTCTTCATCATTATCATTTCGAGCACCATCCGTACCATCACATCTCATACCCGATACTCATACACCTGACTTGCGGCTTGGGAAGCGTGCATGATTTGACACACCATTACCACCTACCACTAAGACTATAGACACTACACCATCTCATAGGTTTGAGGACTGTAAGATTTCTAGGGCTATTGTTGCTGCTAGACCGCCTACTACTCCTACACTTGAAACACGATTAGACCACCAACAAGAACAGATAATAAGCACCTTTCTAGCTAATGTAATCTTTATCATTTATTATCTATACGATACATCACTACCTTACTAGGGGTTAGGCCAACTTTATTCTCGACCAATTAGTAGACTATTATTACTCGATAAGGTTCTCCTATGTATCCTACAAACCATCCAATAAATGTTATTCCAAATTATTCTGCTATTATTTCATAAAATTATTTCACTTGATTTTATTTCGAATTATTTTATCACCATCTCAGAAACGTTGTTTCATAAAGTTTTAAGCAAGTTGTTTTATTACCAACTTATCAATTGGTTTCAGTCATTTTATCAACTATTTAATATACTCAGGCGAAACGATTTTCATGTTACTCTGAAAAAAATTATTGAGCCATTATCTTACAAAACAAAACGTTGAATACCATCTAAAACTTCGGAGGAACATAATACTATTTCAACAAAAACAAGCATCACATCATTTGTCCTTATTATACATGGCCGATCACCTATGTAAATTCAGGAAGAATATGTCATGAAAGTAACAAGCATCATTTCAAATCTCCTAACAACAATTCTCATTTAAAAGCAAGTTTTATAATCATAAATCGGTGCATAAACATTTCTTTTGTTAACACTCTATAGGTGCTTACGCCATTTATCTTTCACTCAACCGATAAGTTAGGATTTGACGAGTGACATTTTAGGAAAGACTTCCTATACCATCTGTGAAGAGGATTTCTCGATACAAGAAAACAATGGAAGGATTTTGGAATTACCAACAAGGACTAGAACTAGGTGGTAGGATGATTCAAAACCCAACAAAAATCTTAAGACATCACGAGACTTTCCGAACCACTATTTTGGGTTAGAATCCAAACTCTATCATTCCAAAAGTATTAGTTAGACCGAGTTACGAGATTTAGTACGAAGTATACCCACGAAGCAACATTATAGGGATATATCAAGTTTTCTAACTGAGACTGTAGAACACTCTGTTAAGCATGGCCTCAACAATAGGTGAACTTCCCAACAATGAGTTTTCCTTAAAGGAAAATTAAGTTAAATTAAGGTTATCGATATAAACTTCCTCTAAGGCATTGTGTCCTCTAGAAATTCCAAGTAACCTCACCTCTATATCAAGAGATGTCACAGGTTTGAACATGTCGGACAATCAATGATTCCTCATCTACAAGTGAAGCTAGAACAGACATTCTTCGACATAGTATAAGCGGATATCTATTTTCTTGCTAGCATGATAACAATATTAGTGATGAACTACTTTTGGAAGCACCCAATATCGGAACGATTCTTGAAAACCAACCACACTAGACGTATCATACAACGTCGAATTAGCTAATGGTAGCATAGTTAGCACCAACACCATTGTCCGCGGTTGCACATTCAATTTTCTTAATCATCCCTTCAACATAGACCTCATGCCCGTAGATTTGGGTAGTTTCAACGTCGTCATCGGCATGGACTGGTTATCTAAGCATCGTGCAAAGATCATTTGTAATGAGAAAGTTGTTCATCTTCCTACCACGGTGAAACTTTGATTATCGTGGGAACGAAGTGGAACTAGAATTAGGATCATATCGTGCATCAAACGGAGAAGTACATTAAGAAGGGTGTCTTGCTTTCTTAGCTCATGTAACCGAGAAAAGTCGGAGGAGAGCGACTTGAAGATGTTTCCTATTGTTCGTGAATTTTCTGAAGTTTTTCCGAGGATTTACCGGGACTTCCACCGGCACGCCAAGTAGAATTTCATATTGACTTAGTGCCCGGAGCTGCCCCGATTGCGCGAGCACCGTATCGTCTAGCACCATCCGAAATGCAAGAATTGTCTAATCAATTGCAAGAGCTTCTAGACAAAGGATTCATTAGGCCGAGTTCCTCGCCCTGGGGAGCACCGGTCTTGTTTGTGAGGAAGAAGGATGGATCCTTCCGAATGTGCATAGATTATCGAGAATTGAACAAGTTAACGGTGAAGAATCGTTACCCCACTCCCCAGAATTGATGACTTGTTCGATCAGTTGCAAGGTTCCGTATTATTCCAAGATTGATCTTCGATCCGGTTTTCATCAGCTTCGAGTCGGGAAGAGGATATTCAGAAACCGTTTAGAACACGTTACGGTCATTACGAGTTTCAAGTGATGCCGTTTGATTGACTTAATGCACCGGCGGTATTCATGGATCTCATGAATAGAGTTTGTAAGCCGTATTTGGACAAATTTGTTATAGTGTTCAGTGACGACTCTTGATCTACTCCAAGAGCAAAGAAAGCACGAAGAGCATTTAAGGATGATTTTAAGGCTACTCAAGAATGAGAAATTGTATGCCAAGTTTTCGAAGTGTGATTTTTGGAACCACAAAGTGCAATTTCTTGGTCATGTCATTGATAGTCATGGACTACAAGTTGATCCCGCAAAGATTGAAGCCGTGACAGATTGGGCTACTCCAACGAATCCTACTGAATGCGTCAATTTCTAGGACTAGCCGGGTATTACCGAAGGTTCATCGAAGGTTTTTCCAAAGATAGCGAGACCTTTGACCAAGTTGACACAGAAAACAAGAAGTAATACGAGTGGGGAAAGAAACCAGAAGTTGCTTTTCAGTTGTTGAAGCAAAAGCTTTGCAGTGCGCCAATTTTGGCACTACCTGAAGGCATTGAGAACTTTGTTGTATATTGCGACGCTTCCAAAAGGACTTGGGGCTGTTTTAATGCAAAACGAGAAGGTGATGGCGTATGCTTCTCGACAACTTAAGACTCATGAGAAGAATTACACAACTCATGATCTCGAGTTAGGAGCCGTAGTTTTTGCGCTCAAGATTTGGAGACACTACCTCTATGGTACAAAGTGCACAGTGTTTACCGACCACAAGAGTTTGCAATATATTCTTGATCAGAAGTAGCTTAATATGAGGCACGTCGTTGTTGGAGTTACTCAGCGACTATGATTGTGAAATCAAGTATCACCCGGGAAAAGCCAATGTTGTGGCTGATGCTCTTAGTCGGAAAGAGAGGCCTAAACCTTTAAGAGTTCGTTCATTGGGAATGACGATTATTTCTCCTTTACCATCGAAAATCCACGAAGCACAAGTCAAGCAGCCTTAAGGAGGAAAATCGACCAAGTGAAAAGCTTTATGGTATGCCCGAAAGCGCAAATGGTTTTGTAAAGAGCAGATGGAGTATTATGTTTCAAGGATAGAATGTGGGTTCCATTGTATGGCGGAATACGAGAATTGATTATGCATGATTCGCATAAGTCAAAGTATTCTATTCATCCAGGATCGGATAAGATGTATCAAGATCTTAAGAAGCTTTATTGGTGGCCGAACATGAAAGCGGAGATTGCCACGTACGTTAGCAAATGTCTTACCTGCGCTAAGGTAAAAGTTGAATATCAGAAGCCTTCAGGATTACTCCAACAACCGGAAATTCCTCAATGGAAATGGGAACGTATTACGATGGACTTTGTTCTGAAACTTCCTAAGACATCGGAGGTTACGACGGCTATTTGGGTAATTGTTGATCGTCTTACCAAATCAGCCCATTTCATACCGATTAGAGAGACTTATTCCATGGAGCAACTCACTAGACTTTATGTCAAGGAAATAGTCTCGAGGCACGGAGCACCAATTTCTATAATTTCCGACAGAGATAGTCGATTCACTTCAAACTTTTGGAATTCATTGCAAGATTCATTCGGAACCAGACTAGAGATGAGCACAGCGTATCACCCACAAACCGACGGTCAAAGTGAAAGAACCATTCAACATTAGAAGACATGCTAAGGCATGTGTGATTGATTTGGCAATGGTTGGGCTAACCATTTGCCATTGATTGAATTCTCGTACAACAATAGTTATCACACCAGTATCAAGATGGCACCATTCGAGGCACTGTATGGTCGCAAGTGCCGATCACCTGTTTGTTGGGCGAAGTAAGGAGACGCACAACTTACTGTTCCAGAAATGGTACGGGAAACCACGGAAAAGATTGTTCAAATTCGTGATAGACTCAGAACTGCAAAGAGTCGACAGAAAAGTTATGCGGATGTTAGACGCAAGGATTTGGAATTTCAAGTGGGAGACAAGTTATGTTGAAAGTATCGCCTTGGAAGGCGTTGTACGATTGGAAAGCGTGGAAAGTTAAACCCGAGATACATTGGACCATTCAAGATTTTGAGCAGAGTTGGTCCGGTAGCTTATCGACTTGATCTTCCATCAGAACTCAGCCATGTGCACAACACGTTTCACGTTTCAAACTTGAAGAAGTGTCTTTCAGACGAATCGCTCGTTATTCCTTTGGACGAAGTTCAGCTTGAACGACAAAACTCAATTTTGTAGAGGAACCTGTAGAAATCATGGACCGCGAGGTCAAGCGGTTGAAACAGAGTCGTATTCCTATTGTGAAAGTTCGTTGGAATTCTCGAGAGGTCCGAGTTTACTTGGAACGGAAGACCAGATGCAACGCAAGTATCCTCATCTTTTCACCGACACTTAGTAGACCTAACAACGATTGAATTCAGGGACTGAATTCCCTTTTTGGATGGGCGAATGTGACAATCCGTACTTCAGGTCATTCTCCGACACGATGCATGTCTCATTATTTCAACATTTTAGTAAACTTGGTTTACTTGTTTCAAATTCGCGTAACCTTTGAGGTTTAGCGGCGAATTCATGATCATGACATCACGTACATTTCATATGGACTAGGAGTAGTCTACATTTCATTGACATCATGTGCATCTCATAAATTCATTCACGACATTTCATTTCATATTTTACGCGTAATTTTTATATTTAATAATCTTTATCGCGTGAGTTTTTATTTTAACATTTAATCTGTTACTTTCAAAAATGATCCCGAGGTATTTTTAAACTTACATTTAGTTTATAAAACTATATTTTTAGTTTTCCTAGTGTTTCAAATTTATTTGGTACTTAAATCGTTAAAATTTAATTTATTACGTCGCTTTTCTTAAAAATTGTACGATAATTATTTTATCACCCAAATTTCACAAGGAATGTATTTTTAAAATTTTTATCATCTCAATACAATCTATTTTGACTTATTAAAAACTTACTTGTACCAAAAACTTCCATTTACCTTACAAGATTTATTTAACTTACATATTTCTTATACTTTGTCAAATATATACATATACTTTCAATGTTAAAAAAAAAAAAAAAATAATTGGGGAGCAACAAGCCCCAAAAATCCGGCCCCCTAGAGGGTGTATTTAATGTTTGAGTATGGTTTCTTGATTGCTAAAACTCATACACAATCTAAAGTCTTACTTGATTATTTTTTTTATCTCATTCATTCACCACTTATTCACCTAGAGTTAGCAACTTTCTCTCTTGTCTTCCTCTCCTTCATCAACCGGTTTTACAAAGAGATCATCAAGGGATCAAAAATTTTCAAGATCAAGTGTTATTACAACCTAGTATATATCCTTTATATGGTTTTGAAATAAAAACCAAGGATATTTAAGTTTAATCCTTGTTACTTTCACCTCTTCATTATCACTAGTAAGCTTGCTTTTATCATTTTCAAGTCTCCTTTTCATTTTCATATGTTTCTTTTCATTTTTGGAGCTTATATGCATGATATGTGATTTATACCATTTATTTCATGATTTTAGAGTATATATATACATATGGTCATCCTATAATTATCCCCTTGGTATTGGTTGGTCTTGATGGTGATTAGGAACCCATGACACCCTAAGAAGGTGTATGGTAGGATTAGATTAGTTTTGGAGTTGATTTGAAGGGATTAGAATAGGTTTTGTCCGAGAAAAACTATTTTCGATAAGTATATTTTTGTGTTCTGTCCTTGTTTTGCTTTTCTGGAAAATCCGACAGTAGGCACGACTTTTTGGCCTTGATTTTGAGAAAATATACTTTAAAACGAATCCGTGGCGCTTGAACGATAAAAACGGACTTATACGAAGAAGTTATGGATTTTACAAGTTTGACGACGAACGATATATTATTATTTTCTGGATTTCAGCAAACTATTTTTCGTTTGTACGGGGCAAAAACGAGCCTTAGCTTCAACAAATTATTTCGACTAGTCAAAATATAGTATGTCACTTTGATACGAAGCTAAGGACATATAAAGTCGAAAAAGCAGTGTTTGAGCGACAAAGATATGCACTTTTTCATAAACTTGCCGTAACTAATTTTCTGCACTCAATTGGCCAAAAACCACCATCTTTAACCCTTAATATCTTTATGTTCGAGACCTTTTGGACGAACCCTGAACTGAACTTTTAGATATCGATAACAAACTTTCCAAAACGTCGAGTTGTTCTCTAACGATCGGACGTACACCATTTTACGACTAGTTTTTCCAAAGCCATTTTTGGTAATTTCATGATTTTTTCCGACATTGTTTTGCGACGAAAAGTGGTAATTTCACCAAAAATCATTTTAAAACCAGTGTAGGATGACATTTTTACGTAAAAACATGTAAAGTCATTTTTGATTGGTCAAGACGTCAAAAGAGTATTTTTCACGTCGTAATATTTCAAAACTCATAAATGGTATAAATAACATATCAAGTGCATGCATAACATTACATTGCAATTCATGACATATCATATCATTGATCATAGGTCGGTTGGCGCCATTACATAAACCTCGGTGTACTCATTTGCCATTATTTCAGGTTATCAAGTGAGTTTTCATAGCCCCTTTTACATGCTTTCGATTATTTCAAACCCACGGGGAGAGACATTGCACTACATTTTTTTTATGCGATACCAAGTATGTTAAATTCATTACATTGCTTAAGTTACCACATATGCCAATTTGAAAGTCCCCATTCCTGAACCAGGAGCCGTTAATCTTTGAAGCGGGAGGATGAGTGGATAGATCTCGAGGGTGGCGCCTCCATCCGGTTGTGGTGAATCCCAACCGGAACGGATGCATGTCATTTGATTTCATTACGAGGTTCGGCAAACATCCGTGAGGGGCATACATAATTGATCAGTCTAGTTTCGGGGCATGGGCTTAAGGCAATTGTACATTATTTTTACGGTGACTTGATGGTCATGCATGCTCGATCTTACGTGTTTGTGTAGATAACATGTTATACATAAACATTTACATAAACCGATGATTTCTCACCACATTATTGGACGTTTTTAGCAATGTATTTTCAGACGTGGCGGCATTAGTATCATGACATGGTTTAGGGACCTACTTTTGAGTCGCGGGGCCGACTTACATTATGGGCCTTTAATTTCAAAACATCGTTTGGATTTTGGTACATATTTGTATTTTGGCAAACTTTGAAACCTTTTGGGACCGATGTTGTACTCTGAATGTTTTTATGATATATCCAACGATGTGTTTTTTTTAAAGCGGCACTTTAGGTCGTTCAATATAACTGTGATGTGGTGCTATGACAGTCGATCCCCCAGGAATTTCATTCCGCTGCAAAACAGGTAAATTGGGGGTGTGACAGCAATTGTTCTAGATTTTGCCACAATAGGGCTGGACTAGAGTCGCGGGGCCCGAGTAATCCCTGAATGTGGGATATGATTGGAGATCCGGGTAGGATCATGTGTGGAAACGGTATGTATCTATCTAGGTCTTGCATAGCAAATCAACTCTTACAGGCCACTATGATTTGTTTGAACTTAACCTATGACTCACAGCGTAAGCTGACCGTTTAGCATGATTTCTCAGTAATGGAGAGATGTTTGGAATGCGTGATCGGAAGCTCGGCAAAAGCGGGGGGCAAGGATCATTCGACTCTGATAAACTTTGGGGGCCTATTTTATTAAACTATGTTTTGGGCCTAATATTTATACTTGTGGATTAAATGTTTTGAATAACTAAATTTGGGATTGGTTTTGAATGTTAAATGACCATCTATTTGCTATACTTGTGTGCGATACCAATCCAATATTAACGCCCTGAAAACTTGATTTAGTCTTCCGCTGTATCAAGATTTTGGGGTGTTACAGATTGGTATCAGAGCTTAAGGTTATAGAGAATTAGGTATTTTATAAACCCTAAACTATAACCACTTTTTGAGAAAATTGATCCTCGACTGACGCACGCCCGCTTGCCAAGCCGAAGCTTCTTATTTGATTATGGTATGAACTGCGATTTGAATTATGAGATGATATGTTAAGGGATATTGTGAACTGATTATGAGATATGATTATTGATTTTGGAAATGAGATATGATTATTGGTTTTGGGAAATGAGATGTGATTATCGAGATACAACGGTATATGATTTTGAGTAAACGATATATTATGATTTTGGGATTTTGAACTCGATTGAATTGATATGGGATTATGTGATGAAACTGAACTTATGTGTTAATTAAAGGCATATTTTGAGTAATGCGGTACCTACACTTTTAAAAGCTTTCATTATGTGATATATGTTTTGGGTTAAGTTGATGCGCTTATTAAAACTAGTTGTTTCGAACACTTATACCTACCCTATGCCATTGTCACAGACTATGCCTTCACTAGCTTTTGATGTGTCTGAGGAGGTCCTTGCTTTTGCTAGTTCGCAAGCATTGACTCTCATGCCGGTTTGCGCAGGGGATCCTTATGAGATTGCCCGTCACACTAGTTTATCATCATCAGATCGCCTAGCTCGTCTGGCAGCCTCCACTTTACATACATCAGGTTTTAGCGCGAGCACAGACTCTAGGCTTTCTTAGCACTACCCGTATGTCCGTGAGACCACCATCATCACCTATCCATTTAGCAGCATCACCATGTCTTAGGAGGCCTAGATCTCTTAGTGTACCACCTCAGGATTTACCTGCACAGAGACTCCGACTCATGGACTCTCCCCCTATGGATGAGGGCGAGGAGGAGCATGAGATTGAGGAGCAGTATGTAGATGAGGATGAGGATCCTCAGAAGGAGGATGATGAGGATATCCCAGAAGGGGGTACTACTCCATTGAAGATCCTGCACATTCTCAGGCCAGACCAGTTCTCCTTTGTCTGAGCCTGTTCCCCTGGACAGCCTTTAGACATTGACTCGCCCCCTTACTCCCTTATATAGTAGCCCGTTAGGATCTGAGATACCATCGGAGATTGTTTCTGAGCCCGAGGAGTATGGAGGTACGGGTCTGATCTGAGGAGGATTATACCCAGAACATTAGTCTCAGTAGGTTGTCAGATCGATTAGATGGCTGACGAGGACTGTATAGAGGATTTGAGGATAGATTTGACTAAGGTAGAGAAGAAGTCGATGGCCTTGAGAGAAGGTCCTCGGGACTCTATGAGCAGGTTGGTGACCGGCATCAGAGTGCTGACAGCCTTGGAGGCGACCAGCGCTCCAGCGCAAGGTCAACGGTTTGGAGAAGGAGGTCGTGAATCTTTGGAAGGATTGCGACTCTCAGCGTTTGGGGATTTTGTCACTATAGAGAGTGATGAATGATGTTTGGATATCATTTAGGAGTGCTCGTAATCGCGGCTAGATAGTATTAGATTTATGGCTTTGTACCATCTTGAAATTGAGTAGTACTTGGTTAGAGATGTAGGATTATCCTAGTTGTCTTATTAGTATCGTCGTTAGGATCGTTTTTTATTTCTTCGTATCCTTCCATATATTTCCGCTTTTGAAACCTATGAGTTATGGTTATTGGAACGTGCATCCTTAGTTATGATTCGGTATTTGATTGTTTCGCTTTGGTACAACGTTATCCCTGTTGGCCTTGATTATGTATTCAGGCGTTATTGGGTGACCCTTGGAACCCAACTCTATTTTTAGAACGGGGATTGTGAACTTATGAAACTGTTCTTCTTGCCTCCAGAATGGTGGCAACAAGACGAAACCCGCTTAGGAACAACCGAGCAGCTCCTCCTGCTGTTGTTGCCCCTGGTCGTCGAGGTTGTCGTCCGGCCCCGACCACACCACCTGTTGAGAACCCTAAACTGATAACCCAGCTGTAGAAAATCCGAATGTGAACGACCGTGTTGAGAATGGTCCTGTTCCACAAAACCCTCCACTTGTGAACCCAACCCTCATTGACCAGCTAGTGTCGCGCTGTCTCTGAACTGCTAGTTGAGGCTAATCTCACTAACACCTCTGGTGGGACCCCAATGATGAATCGAACTCGAGGTTGTACCTATAAAGAGTTCCGATTCTGTGGTCCCATTGAGTTTGGGGGAACTGAGGGAGTAGTTTACCTAACTAGGTGGTTGGAGAAAACTGAATCAGTGTTTGCTGTTAGTAACTGAAGGAGATTGTAAGGTTAAGTATGCAACCTTCACCTTGAAGGACGAGGAGTTGACCTGGTGGAACAACTATCACAGATCAGTAGGAATTGATGTAGCTTATATAATGACTTGGACTCAGTTTAAGACCCTCTTGATTAAGACTTACTGTCCTAGGAATGAAGTTAAGAAGTTAGAGAGTGAGTTCTGAACCATAGGTTAAGGGTACTGACATGGCGACTTATACTCGTCGTTTCCAAGAGTTATCGTTGCTTTGCCCGAAATGGTTCACAAACCGAAGAACTTAGGATTGAGAGGTATACTGATGGATTGCCTTTGGCTACTCAAAATGATGTCATCGCTGCCAAACCAGTTAATTTGCATGAGGCAATGCTGTGGCTCGGCGTTTGATGGACTCTATGACAACTTGAAGTAGGGGACAAGGGTAAGAGTGATAGGAGTGATAAGAGGAAGAGGAATGAAGTTGCTAAAGGGAATGGAAAAAAAGGGCAAGAGACAGCGAGGTGTGTCATCGGAATGGGATAAGAAGGGTTATGAAGGTAGTAAGCCTGTGTGTGGTCATTGTAACTGACACCACCATGGACTGTGCCCCGAATGTATGTAGGAAGTGCTCTAAGGTAGGGCATTTGGCCAAAGACTGTAGGTCCCGACCACTTGCTGCAGCTCAAACTGCACAAGGAACGGAATGGAAGGCCACTGTCACCTGTTTTTTGAATGTGGAAAGAAGGGACACTTTAAGAATGATTGCCTGAGAGCCGTGTGAGAGGAAATCCCGGTAATGTAGGAGGATTTGCTAACCAAGGTGTAAGAGGTAATGGATTAAACCCTGTGAAGCGTGAGGTTGTGGAAAACCAGGGAAACCATGGTGCTAGGAATCAGAAGAGAGACAGGGAACGCGCGTGTTTACGCTATTGGGAAGGAAGCTAGTAAGGAACCTAATGTAGTTACGGGTACGTTCCTTCTCAATAATCGCTATGCTTCCATACTTTTTGATACAGGTGCGGATATGAGTTTTCGTATCCACCAATTTTATGCCATTACCGGAATCTCCCAAACACCTCTAGGGTTTTAGTTCGACGTGGAATTAGCGAATGGGATATAGAGAAGATAGACACCGTAGTCCCTCGGGTTGTACCTTAAGTTTCCTAAACCGCCTCGTTTAGTATAGACCTATTGCCGGTTACCTTAGGAAGTTTTGACGTCATTATCGGAATGGATTGGTTATAGAAGAAAGGTGCACACATCATTTGTGATGAGAAGATTGTGCGTTTACCGTATGGCGGAAAAGTTCTGAGCATACAAGGAGATCGGAGCGACTCTGGAAGTCCTTCCCGGTTGAGCATCATCTCTTGTATTAAGGCCCAAAGTACATCGATAGAGGAGGTTGTCTTTTCTTGGCTCGAATTCTGAAAAGAAAAGTGAGGAGAAGAGTGAAAGAAACCTTAACGATGTACCCGTCGTTAGAGAATTTCCGGATGTGTATCCCGACGATCTGCCAGGGATTCCACCTGTCCGACAAGTGGAATTCAAATAAGTTGATACCCTTGCGCACCCGTAGCCGGGCACCATATCGACTTGCTCCAAGAGAATTGGAGGAACCGTCTAAACAGTTGGCAGAATTGTCAGAGAAGGGATTCTTTCGACCAAGTTCGTCACCGTGGGGAGCACCAGTGTTGTTTGTGAAGAAGAAGGATTGATCGTTTCGGATGTGTATTGATTATAGGGAATTGAATAAGTTGACAGTGAAGAACCGATATCAGTTACCTAGAATAGATGATCTATTCGACCAACTCCAAGGAGCTAGTGTCTTTTTTAAGATCGATTTACGATCACGGTTATCACCAGCTTAGAGTTTGAGAGGAGGATATCCCTAAGACTGCATTTAGGACTCGTTATGGACACTATGAATTCCAAGTGATCTCGTTTGGTTTGACCAACGCGCCAGCGATTTTCATGGATCTCATGAACCGAGTGTGTAAGCCATACCTGGATAAGTTTGTGATAGTATTCATAGACGACATCTTGATGTACTCTAAGAGTAGTAAGGAGCACGAAGAGCTTGTAAGGTTCATTTTAGGATTGCTAAGAGAGGAGAAGCTGTATGCCAAATTCTCTAAGTGTGAATTTTGGATTCCGTTCGTGCAATTCTTAGGTCATGTGATAGATATTCGAGGTGTTCATGTTGACCCAACTAAGATTAAAGCCATTAAAGAATGGGCAGCTCCTAAGAACCCACCAGAAATCCGACAGTTTCTAGGGTTAGCAGGCTATTATAGGAGATTCATTGAGGGATTTTCCAAGATAGCTAAGTCGCTGACCAAACTAACACAGAAGGATGTTAAGTATGAATGGGGGGAAAAGGAAGAAGAAGCATTCCAACTTCTGAAGGAGAAGTTGTGTAGTGCGCCCATCCTAGCTTTGCCTGAAGGAAGCGAAGACTTTGTCATGGACTGCGACGCTTCGCATAAAGGCTTAGGTGCTGTTTTGATGCAACGTGAGAAGGTAATTGCTTATGCATCCCGACAACTTAAGAAGCATGAGAAAAACTACACCACCCATGACCTTGAGTTAGGTGTTGTAGTGTTTGCTCTTAGGGTCTGGAGACATTATTTGTATGGAACCAAATGTGTAGTATTTACCGATCATAAGAGTTTGAAGCATATCTTAGATCAGAAGGAACTGGACATGAGACAATGTCGTTGGTTGGAATTGCTTAGTGATTATGACTGTGAGATTCATTATCATCCTGGTAAGGCTAATGTTGTGGCTGATGCACTCAGTCGTAAAGAGGACATTCCACCCCTAATAGTTAGATCA
>OU343222.1:112246555-112363057 GCA_910596185.1 Chrysanthemum makinoi | reverse complement strand
GGAAAATTGCATCTTCTGCTCCACCCAAAGTGCTTACAGACAACGAAATCCTTCCTAAAGATAACTGGGTAGAGATAGGAAAAAGTAATTGTTATGTGGACATGCAAAAACTGCAACAAAATCCAATCCTCAAAGTGTCAATTGATATTCTTAAAAACACCAACTTCTTCAGTGCCCTAACCAAGCAATGCACAATTCCCACCATTTACATCTAACAATTCTGGAACACCATTAAATATGACAATATCACAACTCATTACACTTGCATGCTGGATGATAAGGAATTTGTAATCAACTCGGACATCCTCATCAAGGCTCTTGGAATCACTCCCTGTAACTCCACCATATGAACTGTACCTCCACCTAGTGCTGAAGAGCTAATAGTCTTTCTGATTGGGTTGGGTTATCATATCAGAACGTATCTGGGAATAATTCTCATTGTCAATGAACACATTTATCACTGATAGAATGAACTTTAAGAATAAAGCTCAGGGTAGAAAGAAAGTTAACAAACTTGTGATCCCTAGTATCAGATTCTCGAAACTTGTCATCCAGTACTTGCAACAAACTCACAACTTCAATCCTAGGAGTGAATCAGTCCTTCATAATGCCAATGAAGAATTTGTTCTGGGTAACCTTAAATATGTTCCTAAAGGTATGGATAAGGAGATCTTTGGTCTGGCAATTCCTGATAGTCTTCTCACTGACGATATTAAGAAGAATGACTACTTCAAACTATACAAGAAAAGGGCTTCCAGATCTGGTGCTAATGATGATGTCCATCCTACTCCACCACAAACCAAAGCTGCCAAGTCTAACTCAGAATCAAAATCTTCATGTGTTGCTCTTCCTAAAAAGGGACTTAAAAGGTCACAACCTACTGACACCACAACCAAGAAGCAGAAAAGAAAGAAGAAGGAAGTGGTAAAGGGAAATGTTGAGGAAACTGAGGTTTCGAGGGGTGATACCAGTTTGATTGATGTAGATGATGCTGCTCTGCAACTAGGAATCAAGCAAAGCCTAGAAAGTCAGAATGTGAGAGCACCAATTGGAGGAGTAGTGCTAAGAGAACCTGATCAAGTTCCTCGCCAAACAACACCTATCTCTCAGGACAAAGGGAAAGGGATTTTTGGTGTAGAACAAGCTGCTCACATGCTTCTGACCTTCTCCTCTTCACCATCAAGGACTACAACTAAATTTGAGCTGAAGAAAAGAAGTGTTGAATCGTCATCAGCTCAAGAACAATCTGGACTGGAAAAGGAGTTATTTGAAACACAAGAAGAAACTCTTACATCAAGTGATACCCAGTCTGAGCAAAATTTTGAGGAAGAGTTGCAACATGTCTCACAGGAGAACCTTGAGTCAAGATTTGATGAGACCAGGCACTTGGAAGAACCAAATCTGTCCAATGACTCTCTACCCTCTTTGAAGAATCTTGATACAGACATCTCCATTGGTGATCAGTTCATAAACGACAAACCCATAGACACTGAGACTCTGAAGCAAGGTAAGGAGAAAGATGAAGTAGAGTCCATGTTCACCGTCAACATACAACAAGACACTTCTACAATCCCGCCAATGTCTGCTCCTACTCTTAAAACCGCACTTCCACCACCTAAACCTGCTCAATCAACTGCACTTCCACCACCTGATCCTACTAATGTTCAATCACTTGAACCAGTGATCAGTGATACATCGTCACTCCACCTGCCTCACCACCTCGTGCCTCACCTCTTCCTGTTAAAACAATAGAGGAATTGCTTGAAGAGGCCATGTTACGCATTGCAACTATTGAGAAACATTTTCCTATATCTGTCAAAAATCTTGATTGTCGTGTCAAGAAACTAGAAAAACTTAATCTCGATGAAGTCGTCACAAAAGCAATAGAAGCTGATATTAAAGATGCAGTTGAATGGGCAATGAAGGCTCCACTTCCTGATTCAAAGATTTGCCGATCTCCGACATGAGATCAGCCACTCAGAAAGTATGTATGAGGCAGGAGAGCACTTGCACAGTACACATAATAAATTATACGAGGCTCTCGAAGCATCTATGAGGCACGATGACTATGAGCAGTTTGTAGTCGATGTTCGTGAAAGGGATAATAAGAAGAAAAGAAAGATTGTTCCAGAGAAAACTACTGATAAGTCTGGAGGTCCCAAGCCACCACCTCCAACTGGAGGAGCTGGAGCTTCTGGTACTGGTGGAACTTCTAGCACAACTACTACACCTTCACCACAACCACCATCATCACCACCAAAACCCTCCAAGCAATCTAGTCCTTCCGGAGATAAGGGGACTCAGAAGAAATCTGCAGCTTGGACAACGGTTGATTCAAGGTTCACACCCACAATCTCTTCAATTCCTGAAGATCAAATGGTTCATGAAGAATCGTATGTCATGGCAGAGTCGGAATCTGATGAAGATGATGCATCCACCAAGCATATTCCCAAGCCGTCTGAAGATGAATGGTTTGATTCATACGTGTCGGAGAACGCTCTAACACATCTAGAGTGGCACCTTCAAAGGACACATTCAAAGCTGGTTCACCAAGAGAGACCTCATACTCCAGAACCTTCATGGTCTATCCCAGAATCTAGCATGATGATTCCTGATAAAAACTGGGCATCAACTATCACAAATAACTATGAAGCCCCAGATGAAGAATCTCTTCACACATCACTAGAGATATGGGCAACTTTATGAAGTGGTTTTGTGAAAAGAAAGGAATTTCATCTATCACTCCGAAGGATCTTGAAGGACCTGCCTTTGAAATTGTCAAGGTGTTCCACTCAGATGCCAATCAACTCCAATACCATATGGAAGAATGCCACAAGATGCTGAATGATCAAGTCAGTGAGCAGATTGGTCGATTCAACATAAACAGGCCCCTTCCTCTTGGTGGTGAACCTGGACAAATGACTATTCAGTCTGAGTTCTTCTTCAACCATGACCTGGATTATCTTTGTGCTCATACTACTGAAAGAAGACCAGCCTTATCAATCTCAAAGATGAAAGCTGCTACCTACTCTGATCAAGGCCTTGAACAGATGGTTCCGGATCAATCTGGCTGACAACGAACAAAAATATGACATTGCCGCTTCATATGGTATTTCTCACTGGTGGTACAAAAAGAAGAATTTCTACATCGAGAGACATGGTGCTGATAAGAGTCGCAAACTGTTCGATCCAAGGTGCGAATCTTAAGTGTTGTCAGTGTAGAGATCTTCCAAATCTATGGCTATGATTACCTTAAGAAGATTGTTCTTAGAAGAGCGGACAAGAAGGATTATGTTATTGAAGAAAACGACTTTAAACATCTGATGCCAAATGACTTTGAAGATCTCTATCTTTTGAATCTTCAAGGACACCTTGAACACCTTCCTGCTCGTTAAAAGAAAGCTCTCTCTACCGCTGTCAATCTTTGGATCAGAGGACTAGTCATCCGAAAACGGGTTGAGGACTTTCAGCTTGGGATGGAAAGCTACCAGACTAGGGTCAACTTAACGAGGCCACAATGGAATGCCGAAGGACATGAATTTCGTCACGACTATAGAGTGCTTGACACCCCAAGAGCCGTCCTTTTCCACGACAGATACGGGACTCACATGCTGATGAGATTGTGCGAGCTCTACAAATTCAGTGATGGTACTCTCAAGATGGTCGAAGAAGAACTGAACTCCAGAGTGAAAGAAATCAGAGTTGATATGAAGCCATGGAACAAAACAAAATTTTGGACTGATGAGGATTTAAAGAGGTGTGAAGATTTCATTGCTGCAATCAAGCGAAGACTTAAGACTCGAATGATCTTTCGCAGCCTTGAAAGCTTTGTTGGTGGGAGACTTCGTGAAGGTCATTACAAACTACTTCAAAGAACTGAATGAAGACATCTTCCGGAAGTAGTTTCTGCTTTGTATTATTTATGTGTAATATGTGGTGTACAAACTATGAACAACTATAATGCATGTAATAGTGTTAGGTTATGTACTGTGGTTTCCCTTTGTGTCTAAAAAAGGGAACTTCAGTGTTGTCCACTTCTGATCATATAAAATTGGACACATTTTTCTCCAACAAATCTTTTGTCTCATACATATTTAAATCACTTGAGATCCAAAATCTCAAAGGATTTGAAATTTTTGATCAGGGGAGAAAATGTGATATAAATATGAAAGATGATAAAAAATGACCATTTTCTATCTCAAAGTGCATACTGCTTTCTAAATATGTGCTAAACTATTTTCGAATCTCAAAGCACATATTAAGGGGGAGCATTTCAAAAAAAATTCAAACCTTCAAGGAACAAGGTTTTCCATGCTTTTATTTAAGGTACCTTGATTGTGTGTTAAATGGTTTCTAAATGTTTGGTGATCGTGGATGTACTTCAAATGACCTCTTGCCTTTATGTGATAAAATGATTTCAAATATCCTATGCACATATTGAGGGGGAGAATTTACAAAGAAAATCAAATGGCGTTTTCTATAAAAATTGTGATCAAATAAAATATTTTAAAGTCCTCTTGCCTCCATGTGCTAAACAACTTCTAAATCATATGCACATGTTGAGGGGGAGGTTTTCTAAATGATCAAAACTATTAAGGTACAAAATGCTTTGATCTCGTATCACAAGTACCTTGATTGTTTTTCCAAATGATTTTTCAATTGGTTTCAAGGAAGAATGAATGGTACCAAAAGATGACCATTTTACTTTTATGTATGGAATTATAAGGATGGTGAGATTAGGTACTAGTTCCCATGATCCGCTGTACGGGAGGGATCTACCTGTGACAATCCACTAGATAGTGTAGAAGTCCTTAGGTATGATTGGAAAAGGAGAAAAGTGAGATATGGGAAGAGTGCGGATCGAGATCGAAGCTAGAATCGAATAAACCCAACAAGGTTCTAGTAATGAAATCTCGTAAGCATCAAGGGGTTGAAGAATGAAAAATAATTGAATGTGAAAAAGGGTGAAAAGAAATAGCCTCCATTTATTCAACCTTAGGCAGTAAACGGTCAATTCATATATACTACCGAGGTTACCAAGGTAACACTCCATTGAAGACAAGACGTCATGGACCAGTTGACGATCTGCACTTCAACTTTCCAAACCACTCAAGTTCTCTTAAAAGGGCTTGTTTCATTCTCAACCCATAATCTATCTAATTCTCTTAGAAATTGTTGGTATTGAAGAAGGAGAACCTCTCCCTAGTCTCCGACATAGGAACCAAATGTGCACAATTGAGTCTAGAGCCAAGAGATCATCCAATAAATCTCATTAGGACAATTACAATGAAGACTCTCTGTTTCACACAATGTGGAAAGAGAGATTATATCTTATGAGTCCTACGAATTATCCTTGTGGTATTGCCGTAACATTCGAAAGTGATATGCATACATATTCACAATAAAGATGGAAAGCCTTCTGGAGCCAACATCAAACAAGCTCCCGGTAGGTGGTGGTATGTGAGATCTATCCAAGAGATCAACCATGTGACAACTGGATAGAAACAATGGAGAGATTCAATCTTTTGAATCAATCATGGTTCAGGTTATGGATTGACGGATGCTCTTCAAAAACTGTTGCGCGTAAAAACTCTTTTTTAGCACATCGCGTCGTACTTATTTCTCAAAAACAAAAGGTGTTTATGATTGATAATTGATTTTCATTAAAACCTTCGTTGTATTGCAAAAACAATTTCTATTGAGCAATACACGCTTGTTTTTCAAATCTCTTTTCATCAATCGCGAATCTCGTTCACGGGTTCACTCACTCCGTTGTCTTTGAGACGTTCCGTTTGAGAACGCTAGAGCAAATAAAACCTCGACAAGGAAATTCGTAATTATACCCGATCACGTGCAGTATTTCTGTACCGATCAATCTGAACCGTGGGTCGTGTACCTCAATTCATCGAAGTGATCAAAGACGCCAGGCGCTTTATTGCTAACTATCTTATGTGTACACCCCGACATTTGCACTGATCGTAATGGAGCGTCAATCCATAGCCGCATGCTCACACAACACATTCATATCTAAAGAAATCATGATTAGTGTATCAATGACTCTGATATTATCACTCCATGCTTCGCTACGCCAATATCATGAATCAACTAAAGCTTCCGCTACTCTGATAAGAAGAAATCATGATCCAGGATGTGAGCATGTCGGTCCAAATGTCACAACATCATATGCGCTGACAACACAACAATGGGTGATGCGAGATTTGCAGGGTTGATGATCTCTAGTAATGCTCAAAAGGTCATCATGGTCGATCAGCTCAACAACCTCCACGAAACATACATCGTAGTTGAACAATGATGAAATCAACACAGATGCAATATAGTTTCAATACTTTGATGAAGAAAAGTCTGTGAGCTCAAGACTGAAGATTATATAGAATGCTAGGATTCAAAATGTAAAACATGGGGTGACCTCTTGGGAGATTGTTAGAATTAGAAAATTCCATAGTGAAGTATCGGTCACCCCAAATATAATATAGCATAAGTTAGCTCGTAGACATTACGTTATTTACTAGTTATTTAGTTAGCTACTTTGTTTAGTGCAACACCGCGGGAGGAAGGACGGTCTTACCCATCTGATACCTGATCCACGCCGTCAGAGGTCGCTTAGTTTGTAACCTATAAAATACCTCTACCTTGCAAGGTGAGGGTTGATGTTCTTGGTAATCTAAACCTACATGAGTTTCTTTTAAAAGAATATCCCACTTTCTCTCTCTAACATCATCTATACGCCCAATTATGTTTGTGTTATGATGTGTAT
The DNA here is from genome assembly GCA_910596185.1 of Chrysanthemum makinoi. NCBI lineage: Eukaryota > Viridiplantae > Streptophyta > Magnoliopsida > Asterales > Asteraceae > Chrysanthemum > Chrysanthemum makinoi. Next base: position 112,356,282 of record OU343222.1, on the reverse strand, counting down.
GTGAAATCCAATATGTTACGTAATCTAATAAGAGCCCGCTAGGTAATGCTGGGTAACCTTATTAGTGGGTGATTTATCCTTATGACTCTTTTAGGATACGATTGATTTATGGGATATAGTTTACACCTAATAAATAAAGGAGTTTATCGAGTTGACGAATTCGATAAGGTCTACTATTTATTCCGAACTTATTGAACTATGGAGCTTATCGCTTAGAGGTCCCATGTCGCATTGAGTTATATATTGGTTGTTTGAGTGCATTCATAGCATCATATTGAGCCGATACACCCACATGAGGAATACCAAACACTAGGATTAAACGGTGAAACGAGACATTTTTGGAAATAACGAAATAGAATACATTGGGGTAGATAACGCTGATTTGGGGAATATATATATTAAAGTTGGTCTATTAATAGGTTGTGCCGAGTCGATAGTTGCCGGGTCGTGGATACCGCTATCTTCTCGCTAGCGCTATTCAAGGTTGATTGCTTGAGGTGAGTTTCATAGCCCACTTCTTTTATCTACGTTTTGACTATATTGGGTGAGAATCATGCTACTGCTTTGGACCGTGAAAACTATTTAGATTTGCTTATGCTTGATCAGGTAGATAGATGTGTAGTTGTTGCCTTTAGACTAGGTTAAACCGCTTGCTCAGCTGAAGAGACTTACCCTACCTAGTCCGTTGGCAATTGTGACAACCGCATTTCGTGTCATTTTCTCTCATTACACGATGCATGTCTCATTATTTCAACATTTTAGTAAACTTGGTTTACTTGTTTCAAATTCGCGTAACCTTGAAGGTTTAGCGGCTAATTCATGATCATGACATCACGCATATTTCATATGGACTATGAGTAGTCTACATTTCATTGACATCAGGTGCATCTCATAAATTCATTCACGACATTTCATTTCATATTTTGCAATTTTATATTTAATAATCTTTATCGCAAGTGAGTTTTATTTTAACATTTAACCGCTACTTTCAAAAATGATCCCAAGGTATTTTTAAACTTACATTTAGTTTATAAAAACTATATTTTTAGTTTTCCTAGTGTTTCAAATTTATTTGGTACTTAAATCGTTAAAATTTAATTTATTACGTCGCTTTTCTTAAAAATTGTACGATAATTATTTTATCACCCAAATTTCACAAGGAATGTATTTTTAAAATTTTTATCATCTCAATACAATCTATTTTGACTTATTAAAAACTTACTTGTACCAAAAACTTCCATTTACCTTACAAGATTTATTTAACTTACATATTTCTTATACTTTGTAAAATATATACATATACTTTCAATGTTAAAAAAAAAAAAAAAATATATAATTGGGGAGCAACAAGCCCCAAAAATCCGGCCCCCTAGAGGGTGTATTTAATGTTTGAGTATGGTTTCTTGATTGCTAAAACTCATACACAATCTAAAGTCTTACTTGATTATTTTTTTTTATCTCATTCATTCACCACTTATTCACCTAGAGTTAGCAACTTTCTCTCTTGTCTTCCTCTCCTTCATCAACCGTTTTACAAAAGAGATCATCAAGGGATCAAAAATTTTCAAGATCAAGTGTTATTACAACCTAGTATATATCCTTTATATGGTTTTGAAATAAAAACCAAGGATATTTAAGTTAATCCTTGTTACTTTCACCTCTTCATTATCACTAGTAAGCATGTTTTTATCATTTTAAGTTTCCTTTTCATTTTCATATGTTTCTTTTCATTTTGGAGCTTATATGCATGATATGTGATTTATACCATTTATTTCATGATTTTAGAGTATATATATACATATTGGTCATCCTATAATTATCCCCTTGGTATTGGTTGGTCTTGATGGTGATTAGGAACCCATGACACCCTAAGAAGGTGTATGGTAGGATTAGATTAGTTTTGGAGTTGATTTGAAGGGATTAGAATAGGTTTTGTCCGAGAAAACTATTTTCGATAACTATATTTTGTGTTCTGTCCTTGTTTTGCTTTTCTGGAAAATCCGACAGTAGGCAACGACTTTTGGCCTTGATAATTAGAAAATATACTTTAAAACGAATCCGTGGCCGCTTGAACGGATAAAACGGACTTATAACGAAGAAGTTATGGATTTTACAAGTTTGACGACGAAATATATTATTTTCGGAATTTTCAGCAAACTGTTTTTAGTTTGTACGGGTCAAAAACGAGCCTTAAGCTTCACAAATTATTTCGACTAGTCAAAAATATATTAGTATACTTTGATACTGCTAATACATATAAAACGTAGAAAACGGATTTAAAAACGACAAAGATATGCACTTTTTCATAAACTTGCCGTAACTAATTTTCTGCACTCAATTGGCCAAAACCACCATCTTTAACCCTTAATATCTTTATGTTCGAGACCTTTTGGACGAAAACTCCTGAACTGAAACTTTTAGATATCGATACAAACTTTCCAAAACAGTCGAGTTCGTTCTCTAACGATCGACGTACACCATTTTACGACTAGTTTTCCAAAGCCATTTTTGTAAATTTCATGATTTTTCCACGACATTGTTTTTATAACTAAAAGTGGTAATTTCACCAAAAATCATTTTAAAACCATTGTAGGATGACATTTTTACGTAAAAACATGTAAAGTCATTTTTGATTGGTCAAGACGTCAAAAGAGTATTTTTCGACGACGAGTAATATTTTCAAAACTCATAAATGGTATAAATAACATATCAAGTGCATGCATAACATTACATTGCAATTCATGACATATCATATCATTGATAATAGGTCCCGTTGACGATTACATTAAACCTCGGTGTACTCACATTTGCCATTATTTCAGTTTATCCAAGTGAGTTTTCATAGCCCCGTTTTACATGCTTTCGATTATTTCAAACCCACGGGGGAGAATACATTGCACTACATTTTTTGTACGATACCAAGTATGTTAAATTCATTACATTGCTTAAGTTACCACATATGCCAATTTGAAAGTCCCCATTTCTTGAACCATGAACCGTTAATCTTTGAAGCGAGGATGAGTGGATAGATCTATCGAGGGTGACGCTCCATCCGGTTGGTGAATCCCAACCTGAAAACGGATGCATTTCATTTGATTTCATTACGGAGTTGTCCGCAAACATTCTGGAGGGCATACATAATTGAACAGTCTAGTTTCGGGGTCATGGGCTTAAGGCAATTGTAACATTATTTTACGTGACTTGATGGTCATGCATGCTAGATACTTGTGTAGTCGTATAAAACATTTACATAAACCTATGATTTCTCACCAACATTATTGTTGACCGCTTTTAGCAATGTATTTTCGTAACTCGAGGCATTCGTCATCATGACATGGTTTAGGGACCTACATTTTGAGTCGCGGTTTTAACTTACATTATGTACATTATGGCACTTTATTTCAAAACATCGTTTGGATTTGTAACATATTTGTATTTTGGCAAACTTTGTGAAACCTTTTGGGACCGATGTTGTACTCAATGTTTTTATGATATCCAACGATGTGTTTTTTTTAAAACGGCACTTTAGGTCGTTCAATATAACTGTGATGTGGTGCTATGACGTCAATCCCCAGAATTTCATTCCGCCGCAAAACAGTAAATTGGGGGTGTGACAGATTGGTACCGTGAGCTACAGCTTATAGAGAACTAGGTAGCATCATTGACCCTAGACTATAGCTACATTATCATAGCATCTCATCATTTCATCATAGTACATATTCACTTTTCATGCGGATTCACTTACATTTGATTCGAGATTATTTACGTTTATTTCACATCGGTTGTCACAGAGATGCCTTCAAATACCCATCCCATTATACTCGCATCACTTTGACATGGAGAATGCCTTGTCATTCCCTATCACAATTTTAACATCACGACTCAACACCGATAACATCGCACGATGACACCGGAGACCTTCTCAGAGGACGGTTGCACCTACACCATCACGATCACTATTGATTCATCAGAGAATCAGACAATTTATCACTCGTTGGGACAGATCATACCATTGGGTAGAACCTATAGGCTTAGTCCTAATGAACCTATTCTCTTAACTCACCACAAGGATTCCATTATCATCATTGTCATTATTTTCTTCATCATTATCATTTCGAGCACCATCCGTACCATCACATCTCATACATTTATACTCATACACTGACTTGTACTGGGGAAGCTGCATGATTTGACACACCATTACCACCTACCACTAAGACTATAGACACTACACCATCTCATAGGTTTGAGGACTGGGAGAGTTCTAGGGCTATTGTTGCTAGACCGCCTACTACTCCTACACTTGAAACACGATTAGACCATCAACAGAATGATAATAAGCACCTTTCTAGCTAATGTGATCTTTATCATTTATTATCTCTACGATACATCACTACCTTACTAGGGGTTAGGCCAACTTTATTCTCTAACCAATTAGTAGACTATTAATACTCGATAAGGTTCTCCTATGTATCCTACAAACCATCCAATAAATGTTATTCCAAATTATCCTGCTATTATTTCATAAAATTATTTCACTTGATTTTATTTCGAATTATTTTATCACCATCTCAGAAACGTTGTTTCATAAAGTTTTAAGCAAGTTGTTTTATTACCAACTTATCAATTGGTTTCAGTCATTTTATCAACTATTTAATATACTAAAGTAAACGATTTTCATGTTACTCTAAAAATTATTGAGCCATTATCTTACAAAACAAAACGTTGAATACCATCTAAAACTTCGAGGAACATAATACTATTTCAACAAAAACAAACATCACATCATTTGTCCTTAATTATACATGGCCTGATCAAATGTATAATCAGGAAGAATTATGTCATGAAAGTAACAAGCATCATTTCAAATCTCCTAACAACAATTCTCATTTAAAAGCAAAGTTTTATAATCAGATAAATCGTGCATAAACATTTCTTTTTGTTAACACTCTATAGGTGCTTACGCCATTTATCTTTCACTCAACCGATAAGTTAGATTTGACGAAAGTGACATTTTAGGAAAGACTTCCTATACCATCTGTGAAGAGGATTTCTCGATACAAGAAAACAATGGAAGGATTTTGGAATTACCAACAAGGACTAGAACTAGGTGGTAGGATGATTCAAACCCAACAAAATCTTAAGACATCACGAGACTTTCCGAACCACTATTTCGGGTTAGAATCCAAACTCTATCATTCCAAAAGTATTAGTTAGACCGAAGCTACGAGATTTAGCAATAAGTATACCCACGGCAAAACATTATAGGATATATCAAGTTTCTAACTGAGATCGAGAACACTTGTTAAGCATGGCCTCAACAATAGGTGAACTTCCCAACAATGAGTTTCCCTTAAAGGAAAATTAAGTTAAATTAAGGTTATCGATATAAACTTCCCCTAAGGCATTGTGTCCTCTAGAAATTCCAAGTAACCTCACCTCTATATCAAGAGATGTCACAGGTTTGAACATGTCGGACAATCAATGATTCCTCATCTACAAGTGAAGCTAGAAATCACATTCTTCGACATAGTATGTTTGGATATCTATTTTCTGCTAGCATGATAACAATATTAGTGATGAACTACTTTTGAAGCACCCAATATCGAACGATTCTGAAAACCAACCACATTAGACGATCATACAATCGAATTAGCTAATGGTAGCATAGTTAGCACCAACACCATTGTCCATGTTGCACATTCAATTTTCTAAATCATCCCTTCAACATAGACCTCATGCCCGTAGATTTGGGTAGTTTCAACGTCGTCATCGGCATGGACTGGTTATCTAAGCATCGTGCAAAGATCATTTGTGATGAGAAAGTTGTTCATCTTCCCTACCACGGTGAAACTTTGATTATTCGTGGGAACGGCGGAACTAGAATTAGTACCATATCGTGCATCAAAACGGAGAAGTACATTAAGAAAGGTTGTCTTGCTTTCTTAGCTCATGTAACCGAGAAAAAGTCGGAGGAGAAGCGACTTGAAGATGTTCCTATTGTTCGTGAATTTTCTGAAGTTTTTCCCGAGGATTTACCGACTTCCACCGCACGACAAGTAGAATTTCATATTGACTTAGTGCCCGAGCGCCGCACCATTGCGCGAGCACCGTACTGTCTAGCACCATCCGAAATGCAAGAATTGTCTAATCAATTGCAAGAGCTTCTAGACAAAGGATTCATTAGGCCGAAGTTCTCCCTGGGGAGCACCGGTCTTGTTTGTGAAGAAGAAGGATGGATCCTTCCGAATGTGCATAGATTATCGAGAATTGAACAAGTTAACGGTGAAGAATCGCTACCCACTCCCCAGAATTGATGACTTGTTCGATCAGTTGCAAGGTTCAAGTATTTATTCCAAGATTGATCTTCGACGGGTTATCATCGCTTCGAAGTTCGAAGAGGATATTCCGAAAAAAGCGTTTAGAACACGTTACGGTCATTACGAGTTTCAAGTGATGCCGCTTGGATTGACTAATGCACCGGCGGTATTCATGGATCTCATGAATAGAGTTTGTGTCGTGATTTGGACAAGTTTGTTATAGTGTTCATTGACGATATCTTGATCTACTCCAAGAGCAAAGAAGAGCACGAAGAGCATTTAAGGATGATTTTAAGGCTACTCAAGAATGAGAAGTTGTATGCCAAGTTTTCGAAGTGTGATTTTTGGAACCACAAAGTGCAATTTCTTGGTCATGTCATTGATAGTCATGGACTACAAGTTGATCCCGCAAAGATTGAAGCCGTGAAAGATTGGGCTACTCCAACGAATCCTACGAAATTGGCAATTTCTAGGACTAGCCGGGTATTACCGAAGGTTCATCAAGGTTTTTCAAGATAGCAGACCTTTGACCAAGTTGACACAGAAAACAACAAGAAGTACGAAGTGGGGAAAGAAACAAGAAGTTGCTTTTCAGTTGTTGGCAAAAGCTTTGCAGGCGCCAATTTTGGCACTACCCAAGGCATTGAGAACTTTGTTGTATATTGCGACGCCGATAAAGGACTTGGGGCTGTTTTAATGCAAAACGAAGGTGATAGCGATGCTTTCGACAACTTAAGACTCATGAGCAGAACTACACAACTCATGATCTCGAGTTAGGAGCCGTAGTTTTTGCGCTCAAGATTTGGAGACACTACCTCTATGGTACAAAGTGCACAGTGTTTACCGACCACAAGAGTTTGCAATATATTCTTGATCGGAAGGAGCTTAATATGAGGCAACGTCGTTGGTTGGAGTTACTCAATACTATGATTGTGAAATCAAGTATCACCCAGGAAAAGCCAATGTTGTGGCCGATGCTCTTAGTCGGAAAGAGAGGCCTAAACCTTTAAGAGTTCGTTCATTGGGAATGACGATTATTTCTCCTTTACCATCGAAAATCCATGAAGCACAAGTCGAAGCACTTAAGGAGGAAAATCGACCAAGTGAAAAGCTTTATGGTATGCCCGAAAGTTAAAATGGTTTTGTAAAGAGAGCAGATGGAGTATTATGTTTCAAGGATAGAATGGGGGTTCCATTGTATGGCGGAATACGAGAATTGATTATGCATGAGTCGCATAAGTCAAAGTATTCTATTCATCCAGATCGGATAAGATGTATCAAGATCTTAAGAAGCTTTATTGGTGGCCTAACATGAAAGCGAGATTGCCACGCACGTTAGCAAATGTCTTACCCGCTAAGGTAAAAGTTGAATATCGAAGCCTTCGTGATTACTCCAACAACCAAAAATTCCTCAATGGAAATGGGAACGCATTACGATGGACTTTGTTACGAAACTTCCTAAGACATCGGGAGGTTACGACGCTATTTGGGTAATTGTTGATCGCCTTACCAAATCAGCCCATTTCATACCGATTAGAGAGACTTATTCCATGGAGCAACTCACTAGACTTTATGTCAAGGAAATAGTCTCGAGGCACGGAGCACCAATTTCTATAATTTCCACGAGATAGTCGATTCACTTCAAACTTTTGGAATTCATTGCAAGATTCATTCGAACTGATTAGAGATGAGCACAACAGATATCACCCACAAACCGACGGTCAAAGTGAAAGAACCATTCAAACATTAGAAGACATGCTAAGGGCATGTGTGATTGATTTTGGCAATGGTTGGGCTAACCATTTGCCATTGATTGAATTCTCGCATAAACAATAGTTATCACACCAAGATCAAGATGGCACCATTCGAGGCAATCTATGGTCGCAAGTGCCGTTCACCCGCTTGTTGGGCCGAAGTAGGAGACGCACAACTTACATCGTCCGTAAATGGTACGGGAAACCACGGAAAAGATTGTTCAAATTCGTGATAGACTCGTAACGCAGGAGTCGACAGTAAAGTTATGCGGATGTTAGACGCAAGGATTTGGAATTTCAAGTGGGAGACAAAGTTATGTTGAAAGTATCGCCTGGAAGGGCGCGGTACGATTGGAAAGCGGAAAGTTAAACCGAGATACATTGGACCATTCAAGATTTTGAGCGAGTTGGTCCTAGCTTATCGACTTGATCTTCCATCGTAACTCCATGTGCACAACACGCTTCACGCTTCAAACTTGAAGAAGTGTCTTTCGACAATCGCCGTTATTCCATTGGACGGTTCGCCTTGACGACAAACTCAATTTTGTAGAGGAACTCAGAGAAATCATGGACCGCGAGGTCGCAAATTGAAACAGAGTCGTATTCCTATTGTGAAAGTTCTGGAATTCTCGACGAGGTCCCGAAGTTTACTGGGAACGGAAGACCGATGCAACGCAAGTATCCTCATCTTTTCACCGACAACCGTAGACCTAACAACGATTGAATTCGTGGACTGAATTCCCTTTTGGATGGGCTTAATGTGACAATCCTGCTTTCGTGTCATTTCTTAATAACATGCATGTCTCATTATTTCAACATTTTAGTAAACTTGGTTTACTTGTTTCAAATTCGCGAACCTTGAGGTTTAGCGGCTAATTCATGATCATGACATCACGTATATTTCATATGGACTATGATTAGTCTACATTTCATTGACATCATGTGCATCTCATAAATTCATTCACTACATTTCATTTCATATTTTACGTAATTTTTATATTTAATAATCTTTATCGCTGAGTTTTTTATTTAACATTTAACTGTATTTTCAAAAATGATCCCGAGGTATTTTTAAACTTACATTTAGTTTATAAAACTATATTTTTAGTTTTCCTAGTGTTTCAAATTTATTTGGTACTTAAATCGCTAAAATTTAATTTATTACGTCGCTTTTCTTAAAAATTGTACGATAATTATTTTATCACCCAAATTTCACAAGGAATGTATTTTTAAAATTTTTATCATCTCAATACAATCTATTTTGACTTATTAAAAACTTACTTTTACCAAAAACTTCCATTTACCTTACAAGATTTATTTAACTTACATATTTCTTATACTTTGTCAAATATATACATATACTTTCAATGTTAAAAATAATTGGGGAGCAACAAGCCCTTAAAATCCGCCCCCTAGAGGGTGTATTTAATGTTTGAGTATGGTTTCTTGATTGCTAAAACTCATACACAATCTAAAGTCTTACTTGATTATTTTTTTTATCTCATTCATTCACCACTTATTCACCTAGAGTTAGCAACTTTCTCTTGTCTTCTCTCTCCTTCATCAACCGGTTTTACAAAGAGATCATCAAGGGATCAAAAATTTTCAAGATCAAGTGTTATTACAACCTAGTATATATCCTTTATATGGTTTTGAAATAAAAACCAAGGATATTTAAGTTAATCCTTGTTACTTTCACCTCTTCATTATCACTAGTAAGCATGTTTTTATCATTTTTAAGTTTCCTTTTCATTTTCATATGTTTCTTTTCATTTTTGGAGCTTATATGCATGATATGTGATTTATACCATTTATTTCATGATTTTAGAGTATATATATACATATTGGTCATCCTATAATTATCCCCTTGGTATTGGTTGGTCTTGATGGTGATTAGGAACCCATGACACCCTAAGAAGGTGTATGGTAGGATTAGATTAGTTTTGGAGTTGATTTGAAGGGATTAGAATAGGTTTTGTCCGAGAAAACTATTTTCGATAACTATATTTTTGTGTTCTGTCCTTGTTTTGCTTTTCTGGAAAATCCGACAGTAGTGCAACGACTTTTGGCCTTGATTTTTAGAAAATATACTTTAAAACGAATCCGTGTCGCTTGAACGGATAAAACGGACTTATAACTAAGAAGTTATGGATTTTACAAGTTTGACGCATTTAAATATATATTTTCTGGATTTTCAGAAACTATTTTAGTTTGTACGGGTCAAAAACGAGCCTTAAGCTTCACAAATTATTTCGACTAGTCAAAAATATATTAGTATACTTTGATACGAAGCTAAGGACATATAAAACGTAGAAAACGGATTTGAAACGACAAAGATATGCACTTTTTCATAAACTTGCCGTAACTAATTTTCTACTCAATTGGCCAAAAACCACCATCTTTAACCCTTAATATCTTTATGTTCGAGACCTTTTGGACGAAAACTCCTGAATTGAAACTTTTAGATATCGATACAAACTTTCCAAAACAGTCGAGTTCGTTTCTAACGACGACGCGTAACCATTTTACGACTAGTTTTCCAAAGCCATTTTGGTAATTTCATGATTTTTCCGACACATTGTTTTTGTAATTTAAAAGTGGTAATTTCTCTAAAAATCATTTTAAAACCATTGTAGGATGACATTTTTACGTAAAAACATGTAAAGTCATTTTTGATTGGTCAAGACGTCAAAAGAGTATTTTTCGACGACGAGTAATATTTTCAAAACTCATAAATGGTATAAATAACATATCAAGTGCATGCATAACATTACATTGCAATTCATGACATATCATATCATTGATCATAGGTCCCGTTGACGATTACATTAAACCTCAGTGTACTCACTTTTGCCATTATTCCAGTTTATCCAAGTGAGTTTTCATAGCCCCGCTTTTACATGCTTTCGATTATTTCAAACCCACGGGGGAGAATACATTGCACTACATTTTTTTTAACGATACCAAGTATGTTAAATTCATTACATTGCTTAAGTTACCACATATGCCAATTTGAAAGTCCCCATTTCAACCATGAACCGTTAATCAGTGAAGCGAGGATGAGTGGATAGATCTATCGAGGGTGACGCCTCCATCCGGTTGGTGAATCCCAACCGTGAAAACGGATGCATTTCATTTGATTTCATTACGGAGTTGTCCGGCAAACATTCCGTGAGGCATACATAATTGATCAGTCTAGTTTCAGGGTCATGGGCTTAAGGCAATTGTAACATTATTTTTACGTGACTTGATGGTCATGCATGCTAGATACTTGTAGTAGTGATAAAACATTTACATAAACCTATGATTTCTCACCAACATTATTGTTGACCGCTTTTAGCAATGTATTTTCGTAAATCGAGGCATTCGTCATCATGACATGGTTTAGGGACCTACATTTTGAGTCGCAGCAGTTCGACTTACATTATGTTCATTATGGCACTTTATTTCAAAACATCGTTTGGATTTGTAACATATTTGTATTTTGGCAAACTTTGAAACCTTTTGGGACCGATGTTGTACTCAATGTTTTATGATATATCCAACGATGTGTTTTTTAAAGGCACTTTAGGTCGCTCAATATAATGTGATGTGGTGCTATGACAGTGATCCCCCACGAATTTCATTCACGCAAAAAGGTAAATTGGGGGTGTGACAGCAATTGTTCTAGATTTTGACACAATAGGGTGGACTAGAGTCGCGGGGCCCGAAAGTAATCCCTGAATGTGGGATATGATTGGAGATCCGGTAGGATCGCCGTGTGAAACGTATTTATCTATCTTAGGTCTTGCATAGCAAATCAACTCTGACAGGTCCACTATGATTTTGTTGAACTTAAACCTATGAACTCACCAATGTAAGCTGACCTTTTAGCATGATTTCTCGTGCACGAATTGAGATGTTTGGAATGCGGATCGGTGGAAGCTCGCAAGAAGCATATGGGGTTCAAGGATCATTTCTAACTGATAAACTTTGGGGCCTATTTTATTAAACTATGTTTTAAATATATTTATACTTGTGGATTAAATGTTTTGAATAACTAAATTTGGGATTGGTTTTGAATGTTAAATGACTATCTATTTGCTATACTTGTTAAAAGGATACAATCCAATATTAACGCTCAAAACTTGATTTAGTCTTCCTCACAGATCAAGATTTTGGGGTGTTACAGATTGGTATCAGAGCTTAAGGTTATAGAGAATTAGGTATTTTATAAACCCTAAACTATAACCACTTTTTGAGAAAATTGATCCTCGACCGACGACCGCTGCTGCTGCAAGCTTCTTATTTGATTATGGTATGAATTATGATTTGAATTATGAGATGATATGTTAAGGGATATTGTGAACTGATTATGAGATATGATTATTGATTTTGGAAATGAGATATGATTATTGGTTTTGGGTAAATGAGATGTGATTATCGAGATACAACGGTATATGATTTTGAGTAAACGATATATTATGATTTTGGGATTTTGAACTCGATTGAATTGATATGGGATTATGTGATGAAACTGAATTTATGTGTTAATTAAAGGCATATTTTGAGTAATGCGGTACCTACACTTTTAAAAGCTTTCATTATGTGATATATGTTTTGGGTTAAGTTGATGCGCTTATTAAAACTAGTTGTTTTGAACACTTATACCTACCCTATGCCATTGTCCACATCATGCCTTCACTAGCTTTTGATGTGTCTCGAGGAGGTCCTTGCCGCTTAGTTTCGCCAAAGATTGACTCTCATGCCGGGTTGCAGGTGATCCTTATGAGATTGCCCGTCACACTAGTTTATCATCATCGACGCCTCTAGCTCGCCTAGGCAGCCACTTTACATCGTTTTAGCGCGCATCGAATCTAGGCTTCTTATAGCACTACCCGCATGTCCGTGAGACCACCATCATCACCTATCCATTTAGCAGCATCACCATGTCTTAGGAGGCCTAGATCTCTTAGTGTACCACCTCAGATTTACCCACAGAGACTCGACTCATGGACTCTCCCCTATGGATGAGTAGGAGGAGCATGAGACTGAGGAGCAGTATGTAGATGAGGATGAGGATCCTCAAGAGGAGGATGATGAGGATATCCCGTGAAGGGGGTACTACTCCATTGAAGAGTCCTGCACATTTCAGTGACTGTGTTCTCTTGTTCTGAGCTCTCGGTCCTCGGATGCTTTTTAGACATTGACTCACCTCCTTACTCACCTTATATAGGTAGCCCGTTAGGATCTGAGATACCATCGGAGATTGTTTCTGAGCCCGAGGAGTATGGAGGTACGGGTCTGATCTGGAGGAGGATTATATCCCAGAACATTAGTCTCAGTAGGTTGTCAGATCGATTAGATGGAGTGACGAGGACTGGTATAGAGGATTTGAGGATAGATTTGACTAAGGTAGAGAAGAAGTCGATGGCCTTGAGAGAAGGTCAGTCGGGACTCTATGAGCAGGTTGGTGACCGCATACGAGTGCCCGACAGCCTTGGAGGCCGACCAGCGCTCCGCCAACAAGCAGTTAAGGTCAACGGTTTGGAGAAGGAGGTCGTGAATCTTTGGAAGGATTAAGTACTCCAGCCGCTTGGGGATTTTGTCACTATAGAGAGTGATGAATGATGTTTGGATATCATTTAGGAGTGCTCGTAATCGCGGCTAGATAGTATTAGATTTATGGCTTTGTACCATCTTGAAATTGAGTAGTACTTGGTTAGAGATGTAGGATTATCCTAGTTGTCTTATTAGTATCGTCGTTAGGATCGTTTTTTATTTCTTCGTATCCTTCCATATATTTCCGCTTTTGAAACCTATGAGTTATGGTTATTGGAACGTGCATCCTTAGTTATGATTCGGTATTTGATTGTTTCGCTTGGTACAACGTTATCCCCAAGGCCTTGATTATGTATTCAGCGCATTGGGTGACCCTTGGAACCCAACTCTATTTTTAGAACGGGGATTGTGAACTTATGAAACTGTTCTTCTTGCCTCCAGAATGGTGGCAACAAGACGAAACCCGCTTAGGAACAACCGAGCAGCTCCTCCTGCTGTTGTTGCCCCTGGTCGTCGAGGTTGTCGTCCGGCCCCGACCACACCACCTGTTGAGAACCCTAACACTGATAACCCAGCTGTAGAGAACCCGAATGTGAACGACCGTGCTGAGAATGGTCCTGTTCCACAAAACCCTCCACCTGTGAACCCAACCCACATTGACCAGCTAGTGTCGCAGCGTGTCGCTGAACTGCTAGTTGAGGCTAATCTCACTAACACCTCTGGTGGGACCCCAATGATGAATCGAACTCGAGGTTGTACCTATAAAGAGTTCCGATTCTGTGGTCCCATTGAGTTTGGAGGAACTGAGGGAGTAGTTTACCTAACTAGGTGGTTGGAGAAAACTGAATCTGTGTTTGCTGTGAGTAACTGTGAAGGAGATTGTAAGGTTAAGTATGCAACCTTCACCTTGAAGGACGAGGAGTTGACCTGGTGGAACAACTATCACAGATCAGTAGGAATTGATGTAGCTTATATAATGACTTGGACTCAGTTTAAGACTCTCCTGATTAAGACTTACTGTCCTAGGAATGAAGTTAAGAAGTTAGAGAGTGAGTTCTGGAACCATAAGGTTAAGGGTACTGACATGGCGACTTATACTCGTCGTTTCCAAGAGTTATCGTTGCTTTGCCCTGAAATGGTTCACACCGAAGAACTTAGGATTGAGAGGTATACTGATGGATTGCCTTTGGCTACTCGAAATGATGTCATCGCTGCCAAGCCAGTTAATTTGCATGAGGCAATTGCTGTGGCTCAGCGTTTGATGGACTCTTATGTACTGGAAGTAGGGGACAAGGGTAAGAGTGATAGGAGTGATAAGAGGAAGAGGAATGAAGTTGCTAAAGGGAATGGAAAAAAAGGGCAAGAGACAGCGAGGGTGTTCGCATCGGAAATGGAGATAAGAAGGGTTATGAAGGTAGTAAGCCTGTGTGTGGTCATTGTAACTGACACCACCATGGACTGTGCCCCGAATGTATGTAGGAAGTGCTCTAAGGTAGGGCATTTGGCCAAAGACTGTAGGTCCCGACCACTTGCTGCAGCTCAAACTGCACAAGGAACAGATTGGAAGGCCACTGTCACCTGTTTTGAATGTGGAAAGAAGGGACACTTTAAGAATGAGTGCCGAGAGCCGTGGATGAGAGGAAATCCCGGTAATGTAGGAGGATTTGCTAACCAAGGTGTAAGAGGTAATGGATTAAACCCTGTGAAGCGTGAGGTTGTGGAAAACCAGGGAAACCATGGTGCTAGGAATCAGAAGAGAGACATGGGAACAGCGCGTGTTTACGCTATTGGGAAGGAAGCTAGTAAGGAACCTAATGTAGTTACGGGTACGTTCCTTCTCAATAATCTCTATGCTTCCATACTGTTTGATACTGGTGCGGATATGAGTTTCGTATCCACCAATTTTATGCCATTACCAGGAATCTCCCAAACACCTCTAGGGTTTAGTTACGACGTGGAATTAGCGAATGGGAATAGAGAGAAGATAGACAACGTAGTCCGAGGTTGTACCTTAAGTTTCCTAAACCGCCCGTTTAGTATAGACCTATTGCCGGTTACCTTAGGAAGTTTTGACGTCATTATCGGAATGGATTGGTTATAGAAGAAAGGTGCACACATCATTTGTGATGAGAAGATTGTGCGTTTACCGTATGGCGGAAAAGTTCTGAGCATACAAGGAGATCGGAGCGACTCTGGAAGTCCTTCCCGGTTGAGCATCATCTCTTGTATTAAGGCCCAGAAGTACATCGATAGAGGAGGTTGTCTTTTCTTGGCTCGAATTTCTGAAAAGAAAAGTGAGGAGAAGAGTGAAAGAAACCTTAACGATGTACCCGTCGTTAGAGAATTTCCGGATGTGTATCCCGACGATCTGCCAGGGATTCCACCTGTCCGACAAGTGGAATTCTAAATAGAGTTGATACCCTGTGCGGCACCCGTAGCCCGGGCACCATATCGACTTGCTCCAAGAGAATTGGAGGAACCGTCTAAACAGTTGGCAGAATTGTCAGAGAAGGGATTCTTTCGACCAAGTTCGTCACCGTGGGGAGCACCAGTGTTGTTTGTGAAGAAGAAGGATTGATCGTTTCGGATGTGTATTGATTATAGGGAATTGAATAAGTTGACAGTGAAGAACCGATATCAGTTACCTAGAATAGATGATCTATTCGACCAACTCCAAGGAGCTAGTGTCTTTTCTAAGATCGATTTACGATCTGGTTATCACCAGCTTAGAGTTTGAGAGGAGGATATCCCTAAGACTGCATTTAGGACTCGTTATGGACACTATGAATTCCAAGTGATCTCGTTTGGTTTGACCAACGCGCCAGCGATTTTCATGGATCTCATGAACCGAGTGTGTAAGCCATACCTGGATAAGTTTGTGATAGTATTCATAGATGACATCTTGATATACTTTAAGAGTAGTGAGGAGCACGAAGAGTACTTGTGGCTCATTTTAGGATTGCTGAGAGGGGAGAACTGTATGCCAAATTCTCTAAGTGTGAATTTTGGATTCCGTCTGTGCAATTCTTAGGTCATGAGATAGATAGTCGAGGTGTTCATGTTGAGCCAGCTAAGATTAAGGCCATTAAGGAATGGGCAGCTCCTAAGAACCCATCAAAAATCCGACAGTTTCTAGGGTTAGCAGGCTACTATAAGAGATTCATTGAGGGATTTTCTAAGATAGCTAAGTCGCTGACCAAACTGACACAGAAGGATGTTAAGTATGAATGGGGAAAAAAGGAAGAAGAACCATTCCAACTTCTGAAGGAGAAGTTGTGTAGTGCGCCCATTCTAGCTTTGCCTGAAGGAAGCGAAGATTTTGTCGTGTACTGCGATGCTTCGCATAAAGGCTTAGGTGCTGTTTTGATGCAACGTGAGAAGGTGATTGCTTATGCATCCCGACAACTTAAGAAGCATGAGAAAAACAACACCACCCATGACCTTGAGTTAGGTGCTGTAGTGTTTGCTCTTAGGATCTGGAGACATTACCTGTATGGAACCAGGTGTGTAGTATTTACCGACCATAAGAGTTTGAAGCATATCTTAGATCAGAAGGAACTGAACATGAGACAACGTCGTTGGTTGGAATTGCTTAGTGATTACGACTGTGAGATTCGTTATCATCCCGGTAAGGCTAATGTTGTGGCTGATGCACTTAGTCGTAAGGAGGACATTCCACCCCTACTTGTTAGATCATTAGGAATGACCATTGTTTCGCCCTTACCATCTCAAATTTTAGCCGCCCAAGCCGAGGCATTGACGGAAGAGAACCGTCCTCATGAGAATTTTCATGGAATGGTAGCAAGTGAAAACGGCTTCTTGAAGCGTTCCAACGGAACATTATGCTTCAAAGACAGAAGCTGGATACCATTTTATGGTGGAATCCGTGAGTTGATTATGCACGAGTCGCATAAATAAAAATACTCTATTCATCCCGGAGCCGATAAGATGTATCAGGATCTTAAGAAACTTTATTGGTGGCCTAATATGAAAGCCGATATAGCTCAGTATGTCAGTTGGTGCCAGACTTGTTCTAAAGTTAAGGCCGAACATCATAAACCATCAGGACTTTTAGTTCAACCCGAACTCCCGGAATGGAAATGGGAGCGAATAACCATGGACTTTTTCACTAAATTACCGAGAACAGTTAGCGGCAATGACGCTATCTGGGTAATAGTTGATCGTTTAACTAAGTCTGCTCACTTCTTAGCTATTTTAGTGAAACCGATAGTCTCGATAAGCTTGCTCGATTATATCTTAAGGAGGTAGTATCGCATCATGGAGTACCGATATCTATCATTTCCGATAGGGATAGTCGTTTTACATCCCACTTTTGGAGATCGTTACAGACAACATTAGGAACGAATTTGGATATGAGTACTGCTTACCATCCTCAGACTGATGGTCAAAGTGAGAGAACCATTCAGACTTTAGAAGACATGCTTAGAGCCTGCGTTATTGATTTCGGCAAAGGCTGGGAGAGACATCTCCCTTTGGCCGAATTCTCTTACAACAATAGTTATCACTCTAGCATTAAGGCCGCCCCATTTGAGGCACTGTATGGCCAAAAATGTCGTTCTCCTGTTTGTTGGGCTGAAGTTGGCGAGAGTTAACTTACAAGTCCCGAACTTGTCCTAGAAACCACTGAGAAGATAGTTCAGATTAGAAACCAGTTGCAAACCGCTCGTGATAGACAAAAGAGTTATGCCGATAAGAGACATAAACCTTTGGAATTTCAGGTTAGAGATCGTGTTATGTTGAAAGTTTCTCCTTGGAAAGGAGTGATTCGTTTTGGAAAGCGTGGAAAACTCAATCCCCGATATATTGGTCCTTTTCCAATCCTGGAAAGAATCGGACCAGTAGCATACCGCCTGGAGCTACCATCGGAATTGAGCAGTGTACACAATGTCTTTCATGTTAGTAACCTTAAGAAATGTCTTTCGGAGGAAAACATAGTTGTGCCTTTAAGAGATATTCGTATTGATGAGAAATTGAATTTTGTTTAGGAACCGATTGAGATTATGGACCGTGAGATCAAAAGGCTGAAGAATAGCCGTATTCCAATTATTAAGGTTCGTTGGAACTCCCGGCATGGACCGGAGTTCACTTGGGAACGTGAGGACGTTTTTCGTAGGAAATATCCTAAACTTTTCATGACAACAAGCAACTCGGAGTGAAACCCGGGACGGGTTTCTTCTGAGGCTGGGAGGCTGTGACAACTGGCAATTTAGGGAGTCTATTTTAGGTAACCGCATTACGTTAAACTAAACCGAGTTTTGCCTTTATCACTATTTTCATAATCCATGACTTGATTTTATATCGTCTATTGGTTTTTATGGATTATTTCATTATTAAATGAGTTATCGTATGAGTTTTAACTCTATTTGGTAGGCACTATTCGATTCGGCACTAGAAAAGCCTAAAACGAGAATTATTGTAACTTTTAGACCGTAACTCAAAAATTGACAAATAAATAGTCAAAACTCGTGGAAAAACATGAATAACGATGTTAGAAAGTCGAATGAATGTCGTGGGACACTCGGGGGACAATATATGAGCTCGGGAATTGGTAAACGGGATAGTTACGAAAAATTTCAACTCCGACCCCCCTCTTTCTCCCCTAGCCGGCGCCCCCTCCCCCATATTTACTTATTTTTGAGTCCCTAGTGTCCTAGTATATATACCCTCACCTCACCACACTTTCACCCTTTCATTCTCTCTCTCAAACACACACACCGCCCTCTTTCTCTCTCAAAAACAAACCCTAGCCGCCGGCCACTGTTCTGGCCACCACGGTCACACCGCTGCGCGTGACCACCCACCTCCACCACCATATTGAAGCTCTCTTTCTCCTCTTTCCAACCATATATTACACGCTCCATTTGGACCTCCATAACACCTTCAAATCTT
This sequence comes from Chrysanthemum makinoi, assembly GCA_910596185.1. Lineage (NCBI taxonomy): Eukaryota > Viridiplantae > Streptophyta > Magnoliopsida > Asterales > Asteraceae > Chrysanthemum > Chrysanthemum makinoi. The sequence continues at coordinate 112,336,757 of OU343222.1, read as the reverse complement.
CGAATCAAGATTCGTACTTTTAGGGTTTCAAGTGGGTTTTGCAATTGGTGCTTGAATAAGGTAAATGGAACAAGATTAGAGCTTGTTTGGGAAATAATAAGCCATGAATTGCAATCTAGGGTTATGACCCTATGATGAAAGTGTTTGGTAAGCATGTGGTGTATCAATTTGATGGGTTTATGCATTTTAGGTCTAGTTTCATATTTTTGGTTTGAATAGATGATGGGTTTTGTGTTTGGTTAATGATTGGAGCTTGAATGATTGGATTTGGATGTTGTGGAATTGATTTGGTTGTGTTTGGATGATGTTTGGCTATGGTGAAGGGGCGTACGAACCAAGAAACCCACGTAGGGGTCTTGGTTGGTGTCGTACATGACCCACTTGGGCCACGGGTCCGGGTCGGGTCGATTTGGTAGCTTGTTGGTTGATGTAGTTGTGGTTTGGATGAGACGCGTGGAGCCGAAAAGCCTCTAGAGCTTGTTTGGTTCACGTGGTCTTAACCGCGACCGTGTCATGACCATTAGGGTCATAACATTGGTTTCGGGTATATTTGGTTGATTGATTGGTTGGCGAGATTGTTTTGAGTTGGTTTGGGATTGAATTGCGCTATTATGACTTTTAAATTTGGACTTGATATATATATTGTTGACTTTGAGCTACGTCGGTGTTACTTTCACTTTTTAGATAATAGTTGACTCCGACAAAGCCGTAACATGGACTTTAGAATAATTTGGACTATTGATTGATTAAAAGCTGAGAAGTTATGACTCGTGCTTGTGGACTCGAAACGAATAACGATATGAGATTAATATTGGAATTTGACGAAATATATATATCTATACATGAAAATGCTAATAAACTATGAAATATAAATAATAAATGGGCTTTTGTACCAAAAATATCGATAACAAGACTTATCTTGTTATTTACTATTTTTAAATGGAAACTAACGACTAAAATGGAAATGTTTTATAATAAATGAGTAATTAATGTTTCGATTACACGTTTATCGAAATATGCCAATTATGGGCATTTAATATTAGTTTAAGTATTTATTTGTTTACGTTGTGTGCATGGGTTACGCATAACCTAGCATTAATAGTGTTGATCCACGTGGGTAGCGGACTTATTAGGTTGACGAATCTAATAAGAGCCCGCTAGATACGTTGGGTAACCTTATTAATGGGTGAATTATCCTTATGACTCTTTAGGATACGATTGATTTATGGGATAATAAGCGACACGAATAAATAAAGGAGTTTATCGAGTTGACAAATTCGATAAGGTCTACTATTTATTCCGGAACTTATTGAACTATGGAGCTTATCATTTAGAGGTCTCATTGTGTCGCATTGAGTTATATATTGGTTGTTTGAGTGCATTCATAGCATCATATTGAGTCGATACACCCACATGAGGAGTACCAAACACTTGGATTAAACGGTGAAACTAGACATTTTTGGAAATAACGAAATGGAATACATTGTGGTAGATAACGTTGATTTTGGGGAATATATATATTAAAGTTGGTCTACATTAATAGGTTGTGTCGAGTCGATAGTTGATGTGCCGTGATACCGTTATCTTCTGCTAGTGTTTATTCGCGCGTTGATTGCTTGAGGTGAGTTTCATAGCCCCTCTTTTATCTACGTTTTAACTATATTGGGGTGAGAATCATGCTACTGTTTTTGGACTGTGAAAACTATTTGGATTTTCTTATGTGCTTGACTGTGTAGATAGATGTGCGGTAGTTGTTGCCTTAGACTAGGTTAAACCGTTGCCTAGCTAAGAAGAGACTTCTACCTCGACCTAGTCCGGGGTTGGCAATTGTTCTAGATTTTGCCACAACAGGGCTGGACTAGAGTCGCGGGGCCCGAGTAATCCCTGAATGTGGGATATGATTGGAGATCCGGGTAGGATCAGTGTGTGAAACGGTATTTATCTATCTTAGGTCTTGCATAGCAAATCAACTCTTACAGGTCCACTATGATTTTGTTGAACTTAAACCTATGAACTCACCAGCGTAAGCTGACCTTTTAGCATGATTTCTCATGTAATTGAGAGATGTTTGGAATACGTGATCGGTGGAAACTTGGCAAGAAGGCGGGGTTCAAGGATCATTTCTGACTCTGACAAAACTTTGGGGACCTATTTTATTAAACTATGTTTTGGGCCTAATATTTATACTTGTGGATTAAATGTTTTGAATAACTAAATTTGGGATTGGTTTTGAATGTTAAATGACCATCTATTTGTTGTACTTGTGTGCGATAACAATCCAATAGTAACGCCCCAAAAACTTGATTAAGTCTTCCGTTGTACCGAGATTTGGGGGTGTTGCAACATACGTATCTCTAAATCATAAAATCACTTATACTTGTTTTCGTGTTTTATGTGAAAACGTAAGTGTGTTAGAAAAATATTGGTTTAAACAGTTTACATATTTTATTTGTTTCGTTAAAATGATTTTACGTTTGTTATCGACAAAACATTAGAAGATCGTAAAATAAAATATAAATAAACGTTTTTAGGGCTTATTTGTATTAACAATCTCCCCCTTTATGTTGATGACAAAACATAAAATTATTTTAAGGAAAAACTAAAATTCGTAAAAGTTCAAATTGGAGTTTTTACTCTCTTCTCCCACTTTTTGTCAAAACAAAAAGAGCATCGAAAAGAAACTAACACAAAGTTTTAAGAAAAACATCTAAAAAGAAAAGATGTAAAGTGAGTATGTGACGGGAATGGTTCTCGTCTTAACTCCTCTTGACGAGTCCATCCCTTTGTGAGGGCGTCAACTACATGAAATAAGTGAGCTAATGCCTTGCAATTATGTTTGCAATTGGTTCGTCCTTATGACGAAAAATGCTCTCCTTGAAGATTGCAATTTTGCAATGGGGTGTCATGAAGAGTAATCCAAATAAGGATCAAGTTGCAAATGGATTTGCAATGTATGGTTTGACACAAAGCTCCCCCTAGCTTTATGGTGTCAAAATCTTCATGTGTATTTTGAAAATCTATAAAATAAAGGTTAGAAAACAAGAGTATAGTGCATAATTTCCTGCAAATAAGACTCAAGTTAGTAGTAATATGTGCTTCCGGACCACGGATCCCATGGTTCCCTTTGTGGAGGGATCCGTCTAGGCCATTCTTAGAGATCCGGCTGTCTAGTGACAGATTCTTCAGCAATGAAGATATGTCAAACAATGCTAATGAAGAGGTGAAATATATGATTTAGCAAGCACAAAACAATCATGGCATATAGATATTCATTCAATAAAAACAAGAGATAGTCAAGCAAATCTCTAAAACTAAGAGAATGAACTAGACATACAAATACTACTAATACTAACTAGTTACTAGACTTAAAACGCGAAAATATGGTTGAGTCTAGGGATGAGTGGACTTGTTGATTTGATCCAACATTGCAAGAAGATGATTAAACATAAAATGTGTCTCATTTCGTGCTTCTTGAACAAGTCCTTGAGTGATTAGACAATTTGGACAATTATTGTCTTGGTTTGGAACCGGAGGGAAATGGATATTTTGAGGAGGCTCTATGTGTGATTGTGGGTCTTCATTTTGAGGTTCTAAAAATGAGGGTGGTAATGGAAATTCTTCCATATGATCAAGGTTGTTCCTTGTCTCCCATGATGGACTAGTTGGTGTTGTCAGTGGTTCCTTATTCAATGAAAAGGTTAGTGAGTGAGTGGCTCTTGGTGGTGAATGATTCAATGAGTAGATGTTTGGGTGAGGAAGAGGATCATTCAAGGAGTGTAGTCCATGCTCAAGGAATGAGGATTTGGATGGCTTGCTAGAACTAGCCATGTTTGGTTTTGAACTAGATGATCCTTTTTCTAGTCCGAAAGGTTTGATGCTAATCCTTGCGGTTCTCTTAGCACATGTTGGATGAGTTTGATGAGGTGGGATTCTAGCATTATTATCTCTAATGGGAGATGTTTCGATGGATGAGATTTCATGGATCATTTGACCCTTTCTTTTGGATGATCCTATGGTTGAAGAGTTGTTGCTAAGAGCCTTAGTCATAGTGATGATGATGTTAATATAAACTTCTAGTTGCTGATTTTTGAGAGGTAAGTGAGAGTGGTGCCTTAACCCTAAGGTTGTTTGGTTTATAAAGGATAATTTGAATTAGGAAATTAAATTCTTGACCACTAAGAGGATTAAGCATGCACTTAGGATATTGATCAGCTCTAGGAGGATAATAAATGAAGGCTAAAAGTGGTTAGATAACCAAAAGGTGACTTAAAATTGAATATGGAAGCTGATTTAGGCTTTCTGCAGCTACGGATCCCGTGGATCCCTCTCAGCAGGGATCCGTCTGGTTATAGACCCGGGATCCGACTGTCAGGCAGGTTCTAGGTAAGGTGATTATGCTTTTGTAAGGTTTATTATCTATGAATTTTGAGTTTTAGACTTAATTTTGAAGTCTTTAGCTGATGGGTATCTTAAATGCTTAACCATAAGAAGTGAGGATGCTTAATGATGGTTTTGGGTAAGAAAATTGATTTTAAGTAGTCTAACTATGTGTTTGACAAGGAGACCATTTAATTTAATATGGAGAAATGGTGGTAATTAGTCCTAGAAGTCAGATGATGACTTAAGAAAAATTTACTAAAATCTTTAAAAATAAAGATGAAATGAAAAACTAGTTTTGAGTCAAAAGGTGATTAAGATCAATTTGCTAAAATTGATGGATATACCTAACTAAGTGCTATGAGATGTGATAAATAATGTGTGAGCATTGGAGCGGAATTATGGTGAGTTTTGATGAGTTGATAAATCAAAAACACTTCGAAATATATCTTAGGTAAGCCATGGATGAGTGTGAGGCTTTCAACTGTTTGAGGAAGACTTAGTTGGCTCTAGTATCTTATGTTTGACTAGTGTGAGGTGATCTAGTAGGATATTTTGATGCAAGTAAGTCTGTATTGCTCATCAGTGGTCACGGATCCCGCGGTTCCCTTCTGGGAGGGATCCGGCTAGTTCAAATGTGATCCGCTATCACTGCCGATCGTAAGGCTTTCAGCAAATGTGCAGCTTTGCAATTTTTAGTAAATGCTTCTCCTAGTTGTTTCTATAGGGACTAAATGCAAGAACTCAACAAATATAAGGCATAGTAAAGTAAGGAGACCTAACATTTCCGAAAATGAGTGACAACGACCACTTGAATGTTTTTCAAGGAGTCGTAAAATCTCATTCTACAAGTTCCTAAGTCAAGATTGTTTAGTGCCAAGATATGACACGATCTACATACTACACTATCCTACATAAGCATTGTTTAAGTATTACAACCCATTGTTTGAAATTGTTTATCACAAATTTAGGTCCTATGACCTTACCTCATTTCTCCTCCCCATCTCGTCTTCACCCGTCATCCACTCTTTATCATACCATTTCTACCTCTTTTTCTTCAAGAAGTTGGCAAAGCACTTGAGGATTCCCTTGGTTTGTTGCCATTCGGGTGATGCACCAGGAACGTCCGGCAATTGGTTGATATACTCCAAGAGGTCGAGTTCGGTATTTCCGAGTGGGTTGCTACTTCCTTCACCTTCTCCTTGCCTCTCCCTTTCTTTCGAGGAATCCGCGGGTGGGTGAGGCCTTTTGCCATCTACCATAAACCTCGTGGTTCTTCCCTCGGTCAATGATTCCATAACCTTGTTACAAAAGCTATGGTCATAGGTTTGTGGAGAAGGATCTAATGCAAAGATGAATTTAGCAAGACGGGTTAGGAGCATTGCATACGGGAGCACCATCTTGTCCATGCTTGTTGATCCCAGTTAAGCAAACGATCTAATATAGAAACTGACTTAGAATAAAATCTTATTAAGTATTACGCGGAATTTAACACTTAATCTTAAGAAGAAGAACAATTAACCTTCAACACCTCAATATTATTTATTAATATGAATACTCTTACAGTATTAGGGTTTTTCAACCTTGAAGTGTATCGACCTTAGATATAAAACTTACGTATATCTAATCTAACCTAGGACCTCCTTTTATAGACTAAGGAATCCTTTACATAATACAATACGTAACCTACAAGATAAATATCTTTTCCATATTTATCTAATACAATAAACTAAACCGACTATACAAGACTAGCAGTGGTTACAATATATTGTCCGTGGTTACACACTACTACTAGCCGTGGTTTGTCTTCATCAGTGGTTCCATCCTTCTGTCCGTGGTTATATCAACTCTGTCCGTGGTTCCAGTACTTAGAGTAATTCATGATTCAAGGAACCAAAAACCCAACAATCCTCCCCTAAACTTGATACATTCCAACAGAATTCTCAAGTTTCCTTTAAGCACAAAACATCTGAATTGGAGGATGTAGCCAAACACTTATGTGATTTAAGGATTTTCTCATATTTCATCAATAAATCATAAGCTTGACCATCATAAGGTAACAGCATCTTGATAATACCAGGCTTCAACATCTGAGCAATAATTCCTGGAGATTTATTCAACTGAGGATAATCACCTTCTACAAGCATGTGAATAACTTTTCCGGAAACAGTTAAAACATGAACTCCACAAGTTTGATATAAAACCATCTTGTTACAGTACCATTGTAGAGTCCTTTCCACTCAGGTTCATCATGAGTTGGTTCAAATAAAATCTTCAAATTATAATAGACCAGCCTCTCATGATAATCATTTGGATGTACTTCACCAAACTTATTCTTGTAAAGTCTCCAAAGATTCATCAAATCATCTCTTTCAAAGTACTGAAGCATTTGTGAAAATTTATTATACTCATAAACTTCATTGTTGAGTCTTTGAATTTTCCAAACTCCTTCACTTCCATCATTAAGGTGAAACTCATAAGAAACAATTTGATTAACATCTTCAACTTCTTTCAATCTTTTAGAATCAGATGTCTCTTGAATCTCAGACTTTCTCTTTCTTTTACTTTGAATCCACTCATCATCTTTCTTAATCCACTCTTCATCTTTCTTAGAATTCATTGGACAGTAATCATCATGATTAATCTTCATACATCTTTCATAAATCTCAAGAATTCTTTCAAATGAACATCTATTAAGATTTTCAGAAATATGAATGCCTAAATTCTTAATAATTTTCATTAGTACATTCCTCATCTGTGCAAGTGAATGAGGTTTCTTTCTTATAACTTGTTTCCTTCATTTACTGACCTTCCTTGCCCATTCACCCAAAAGCCTAGCTTTTTCCTCATCATCCAACAAATTCCATTCTTGTGCAGAATATTCATCATGTATTTGTTGAGAAGCTTCAAGAAAGTTTTGTGATTCATACCATGTAGCTAACATTCTCTGACTAGCTTCCTCTTCTTCCTGCTTTCTTTTCTCTAAAGCTGCTTGTTCATCAGCTACCATGTTCTTTGCATACTCTGCATCATAAGCTTCTTGTTCTGCTTTAGATTTAAACTTCAGCTCTGGTACTGCAACCCCTTTACCTTTTCCAATATCAGATTGAACCACTTTCTTCTTCAAAGGTTCACCAATAACTAAACTTTTTCCTTTGGTTTTGGGTTTAGTTGCAGTTGATTGAACAGATAAAACAGGTGCAATGATAGGTGTAGAAATAGATGAGGTTTTGCTTAGATTTATCAATGTACTTGCAGCTTCTTTCTCAACTTCTTTAGACTTAGGTGGTGATACAGAGAGAGTTGTGACAACAGTGGAAGTGGTTATGATAGCAGTTGGTATGATAGTAATGGGTATGATAGTAGTGGGTATAATTGTCATATCTGAAACTGCAGCAGTGGTTACAAGAGTACTAACCGTGGTTTCAGACACACCATCAGTGTTTGTGTCCTGCACTACATCTTCTACAACATTCTTCACATTCTCAAGAACTGCCTCATTCCCATCTTTATCAGATACCAAAAAGTCTTGATCTCCACTATTTTCTTCCATAGTTCCATCAGCAGCCTCCCCTGAATTTATGCCTTCACTCCTCCCCTGTTTGGATACATCCTCCATATTCAGAGCTGGAGAGGAGTCCGTTTTCTTCCTTCGCATAGCTTTCAAAACAGCAACTCCAGGTCATCTTACTTTTTCCAAAACCAACACTCTGTGCTTCAATCTCCTAATATCCTTTCCATGAAACACAGCCAACTCCTTTAGATTCGAGATCGTCTCCTCCATCTTGGTACATTTAGCCATCAATTCATTTAAGCGTTCAAGAATATCCTCCCTACTTCGACCTATGTGAACTGGTCCGAGAGGTGGTTCATTGGAAAAGTCATCATGTACAAACTCAGAATCCGTCAATTCATGTTCATGTTCCAAACGATCCTCATCACTTCGAGCTGTGTTAACTGCTCCGAGAGGTGAATCCTTGGATATAGTAAACATAGCATCAGACCTAGCCTGAACAACTATGCACCCTGTATTAGCCAATTGGCTAGGGATTCCTCCACCTGTGTTAAGTTCCAAGGAACTCTCCACATTAGAAGTTGCCAAAGGTTGGGTCTTATTTATGTTTCCACTATCCTGACCAGCATCTAAGCATGAATCAGTAGTGGAAGCCCTTCCGATCATGTCACCTCCACAACCTGTGACAGCCTCATTAGCAACACCACTAGCACTAGCCTGAGGTAGCGTAGTGCCCTTCGGTCTCCTAGTCCATACAATAGGTGTAACAGTGGTTTGACTTTGACTATCAGTGTTTACATGTGTACTATCAGGGTTTTGAGGTGCATCAGCAGTGGTTTCAGTTGGTACAGAGACTATAGGTTGAGATTCAGAATCCTCATCAAACTCATGATCAGTAGGCAAAGTAAGCATATGAGGAAATAAAGGAACATCTATAATTTGTACATTTTGTGGCTGATTCCTCATATGTGCAAAAACCTTAGGAAGCATATGATGTACTTCATACTCCTGAGTATGCTCAACAGGCTCCTCTATTTGACTTTCCACAATCAGTTGAACAAACCTAGGATATAAATAGTATTTACCCTTCTTCCTAATGTTTTGTACTAGCCCCTCATATATCATCTTAGACCAATTGAACTTTCTTCCATCAGACAAACAAATAATAGCAGTAGCAATTTTGGAAGGAAAGTCATTAAACCCTGTGGTCTTATTACTCATACACATCAATAAGGTATGAATAAGAAACTTCCATTGTTTTGAAAACAAACTCTTAAAATATTGTACCTTATCACCTCTGTGGGTATAACCTAACCTTTCCAAACCAGCAACAATCTCAACATCTGAAAGATTATCAACACCATCAGCATTATCAAACTTTAAAACATCCCTAATGATCTCCTCAGTAACAGAAATAGCATGCTCATCCACAACAGTGCTAAACAATTCGACTCCATCTTTTCAAGCTTAGCATTCCTCCAGAACTGATGTATGTAGGCTTTAAAAATGGTTGGTGTGACAGTTAAGGCATAGTGAATAGAACTGTGAACAAGGAAATCAATCATTTGATGAAACCCTTCAGATCGATCATTCTTTGTCAGAATAGCAACAAGGTTATGTGTAGGGGAATACTTATCAGCCATTGTGATTAATGATGGTTATGATGTAGGATTTGTGAATTATGCAAAGATAAGTGATTAGGGTTAGTGGTGAGCGCCAATTGAAGTGTTTTGAAGATCAAAGAAATGATCCATCCGTGGATACATAGTAACACTTCAACCAAACGTCCAAGAGTTATAGCAAGCAAATCTGTGTCATTAGAAGAGAGATCTCACAAAAATATGAAGGATCTTTTTTTTTTTTTTTAAATCAAACATAAGCAGCTAACACACCAGCTCCTATGTACAAATATCCTTCATATCTGTAAGACAAAAACACAAAACAAACACAGAGAAGAAGGTTATGGTTATCAGTGGTTAGAAAAGGCCAGAAGTGGTTCCAAATGAACTATCCGTGGTTTAGCACAGGTAAGTCAATATGGTCAACTTCCAGGAATAATATTAGTCCAACTTCCAGGAATCTCATTAACTCCTCAACCATATTTAACCTGCCCCTCATTTACTTCCAAAACCCATAACTCTGCTTATATAAAGAACCCAAAACTCATATAACGCACACACCAATTAAAATCAAAACCCTAATTACTCCAAAATCCACAATCAACTTCGATCGCCATGTGGAACCATAGTTGGAATAAACCAGAGGTTGTTGATCTAACATCCTCCTCATCCTCATCATCATCAAGTGAAGAGACTAACCCATGGCAGTTTTACCTCCCTCCACAAGAACCAAGACCAAGAAAATCCCCATTTCTTCCATCATCATCAGAAGATGATAGTGTGGTGGATCCAAGTGAGGCATCTAAGGACTCTGAAGACTCCTCAAAGAAGAGAACTTCAAACTCCCAACCTTCATCATCCCAACCTCAACCAAGACCACGAGCAAGAAATCCACCACTCCCAAAGGACAGAGAGGTGGTTCTTGGTCTTCCTGCACCAAGTTGTGGTGCTTCTTCACATATCGTATAGGGGAAGGGAAAAAGGAAAATGGAATGATGCTTTTTGGTGAAACCATTAGATGCAAGTATGATATGACTATGTCCTTTGTGCTTCATCTACTGTATTCATCTTCATCATCTTCGTTTTCATCAATCCATCCTTCCCATTTTGATCCTTAGCTTCTCATGCATATCCAACAGCTGAGGATAGTAGTAGGAAATCATGTATAGAAGTAGTCTTTTAATTTGCACTTGAAGTTTCATTGTAAGCTGTAAGCTGTAAACTGTTTTGATGAATGAATGAACAATTAACTTCAGTACTTCTTTAGCTTCTATAATGATCTTTCTTGTATCTGCAAAATAGTTAGTGGAAACACAGAACAACAAGCAGTGGTTTGAACCAAACTATCAGTGGTTAGAAACAAGAATAGCTAAACTAAAATTACATAATAACAGTCCAATACTTATACAAACTGGTACAAAATAATTTGAGAGTTTAGAGATTAATCATTCCAATGCTAACAACAATGTACTGAAACCTCCCCACATCAAAAGCTTTAGTGAGAAGATCAGCAACATTGAAATCAGTATGGATTTTTACCATTTGAATCAACCTTTTCTCATTACAATCTCTAATAAAACGATGTCTTATCTCAATATGTTTAGTTCTAGAATGTAAAACAGGATTTTTAATGATGCATATTGTACTGTTATTATCAATGTAAATCTTAGTATGCATAAAATTGTACCCAAAATCCAGCAATTGATTCTGAATCCAAAGAACTTGACCACAGCAACTAGCAGTAGCCACATATTCAGCTTCAGTTGTAGAATTTGCCACAATAGTTTGCTTTTTACACTGCCATGAAATAAGTCTGCTTCCCAAAAACTAACATCCACCAGTAGTAGACTTCCTATCCAAACTAGAACCAGCATAGTCACTATCTGAGTAGGCCATCAAATCGAAAGGAGAATCCTTGGAGTACCAAAGGCCCAGTTTAGGATGACCTTTAAGATACCTAAAGATCCTCTTAACAGCATTCATGTGTGAGGTATTAGGTGTGACTTGAAATCTGGCACACACACATACTGAGAACATAATATCTGGCCTAGATGCAGTGAGATACATCAAAGATCCAATCATGGATCTGTACAACTTCTGATCAACTCTGGGACTTCCATCATCAGGTAGCAGTGGTTTCTGAGTCTCCATTGGTGTACTAGCACTCTTCACATCCTGAAACCCAAACTTCTTCAACACATCTGCTACATACTTGTCTTGACTAATGAAGATACCATCAGTCCTTTGTTGAACCTGTAGCCCCAAAAAGAAAGTGAGTTCTCCCATAGAACTCATCTGAAACTTATCATGCATAAGCTTCTCAAAATCTTTGCATAGCTCCTTATTGGTTGAGCCAAAGATGATGTCATCTACATAAACCTGAACCAATAAAATATCATCTTTGTGCTTTCTAATGAGCAAGGTCTTATCAATCAGCCCTCTTTTAAACCCATTATCCATCAAATAAGTGGACAGGCACTCATACCATGCCCTAGGAGCTTGATGCAAACCATACATAGCCTTCCTCACCCTGTAGACCTTGTCAGGATGATCAGGATCTTCAAAACCAGGAGGTTGACAAACATAAACCTCCTCATCAATTGTGCCATACAAAAATGCACTTTTAACATCCATCTGATACACAACAAAGTTTTTGAATGAAGCATAAGCTAAAAACAATCTAATAGCCTCAATTCTTGCAACTGGAGCAAACACTTCATCTTAATCCAAGCCTTCAGTTTGTGTGTATCCTTGAGCAACCAACCTTGACTTGTTCCTCACAACAATACCTCTTTCATCCCTTTTGTTTCTGAACACCCATTTTGTCCCAATTGCCCTCTTACCATTTGGAAGATCAACCAATGTCCAAACCTCTTGAAGTTTGAACAGAAGAAGCTCCTCTTGCATTGATTCTACCCATCCTTCTTCAGATAATGCTTCTTCAACTCTTTTGGGCTCCTTTTGAGACAGAAAACAAGCAAACAGGCAATTTTGCAGATCTTTATGACTATTTCTTTTGTGAAGTGTTCTTGCAAAGAACCCATGTTCAGGAAAGGGTTCAGTGTTCTTAACCCTGCTTCTTGTTTAACTGGAGTATTCAAGTTTCCAAGTATTTGTTCCTTGGGATGAATCTTGTGTATTCTTGTTGAGGTAACAGGACTTTCATGAATGACATGTTCTAAATTAGTTAAATCAGCATTGAAGAAATCATCCATGTCTTCATCATCAGTAGGGGTATCAATTTCAATCAAAGCAGGAATATCAGGATCATGTGGATACTCCTCTTCACCATATAATGGCTTTGCAGTTGGTCCAAAGAAAGTACTATCATCAGTACTTACAGCAGGGATTTCACTTGTGATGACAGTATTAGAAGTTGTTGACTTAGCCATGCTTGCATTATCTCTATCTGTGCTTACATTTGGCTTAGCAGTGCTTTCAGAATGCTTAGCAGTGCTTTCAGAATCCTTTTTCTTCTTTTCAATTTCTTCTATCAACACTGAATTATCTTTCAACAACTCATCCTTATCTTGATGATGATCAACATTGCCTCCAGTATTCAAGACATCATCATCAGTGGGACCTTGCTTATCAATGATGGGTGAGACAAAAATAGCTTTCCACTTTTCAAACAAATAGAACTCTTGAGGAGAATCAGCTTCCTTAGAAATGGCTTCTGCACCAGAATCCTTTTGAGTACCTGCATCAACATTAGTGGAAGTTCCTGCAATGATAGGCTCATAATTCATAGATTTGGTTAGCATATCAATGTTAAACAGCCAGTCTGGTCCTTTGGTCTCAACACAAGGAGTCTTTTCACTAAATTGAACATGTAAGTTCTCTTCAACAATTTTAGTCCTCCTATTGTATACTCTAAAGGCTTTACTATTGGAAGAATAGCCTAAAAAGTATCCATCATCAGCTTTTTCTTGAAACTTGCCTAGGTAGTCTATGGTATTCAAGATAGTAACAGGACACCCAAAAGGTTTTAGGAATGCAATCATTGGCTTCCTATCATGTAACAGCTCATAGGGGGTCTTGTTATGAGGCTTCACTACCTTACTTCTATTCTGCACATAACATGCAGTGCCTACAACTTCAGCCCAAAAGGTAGTTGGTAACTTAGACTCTGACAGCATAGTCCTAGCAGCCTCAATTAGTGTTCTGTTTTTCCTTTCAGCTACACCATTTTGTTGTGGTGTTCTAGCAACACTAAACTGTCTTTCTATACCTTTATCTACACAAAACTGATTCATCACAGCATTCTTAAACTCAGTTCCATTATCACATCTGATTATCTTTACTTTATGATTTACTAGATTTTCTATCTTAGTAATGAAACTCTTGAGAATTTCACTAGTTTCACTCTTAGCAGCCAAAAAGTAAACCCAAGAAAATCTACTATAATCATCAGTGATAACTAGGAAATACTACTTATGGTTCAAACTCTTAACAAAGGTAGGTCCAAATAAGTCCATATGAAGCATAAACAGTGGTTGTGTAATGGTGTTGACAGTTTTGGACTTACAAGAAGCTCTATGTTGTTTTCCTTTTTGACAAGCCACACACAGTTCCTTACACTCAAAAACCTTAGAAGGTAACCCTCTCACCAAGTTGCCTTTTACCAGTTTATTGATTGTTTTGTAATTGAGGTGACCTAATCTTCTATGCCATAACTTAGACTCATCCACAGATGCTTTAGCAAACAAACAGGTTAAGGACCTATTAGGAATTACATCTTTAAGATCAAAACAATATATATTTTCCTTCCTAGGTACCCTAAGTTGTATAAACTTCTCATCAGGCATCTTAAACTCAGGAGACAACACCACACACTCAGTTTCACCAAAAAGTACCCAGTTTTTCTTATCACACATTTGAGAAACACTGAAGAGATTGTACTTAAGTCCCTGTACCAAATAGACTTTTTCAAAGTCTAAATTCCCTGTTCTGATTGTGCCTCTTCCAAGTATCTTTCCTCCCTTTGAATCATTGCCAAATGCCACATATCCTCCATCAAAAGCTTTAAAATCTTCCAGGTTGCTCCCATCCCAAGTCATGTGCCCAGAGCAACCACTATCAAAAACTCCTTTGTCTTTTAGCTCATCTTGTAGATTGCCCTGCACATGAAATTAAACAAATTAGTTCCTTTTGTGGACCCAAGCCAATACTGACTTGGGTCTGCCCTGTGCATCAATATAATCAAATTTGTTTAGGTCCATTGATGCACAGTTGACATGATGTAAAACCTTGGTCTTAGGTTTCCATTGCCAACTAGCTGAGGCATTTACAGCATAAAAATGATTTCCAACCACTGTATCAGTTATCACCTTTGGAATTTTTAAAACTTCTTTGTTATCTGTGGTGATTTTTGGCTTAGCAGTGTTTTGATTTTGCTTAGCCGTGTTTGCACTTTGCTTAGCAGTGGTTGGAACCCATTTTGGAGAAGCAGTGACAATTGATTTTGTATTCCCATTCCTCATTAACACTGCTCTAGGAATCATGTTCTAGTTTTTCTTGAAGCATCTTGATCTCCCTATCCTTAAGATCAATTTCTCCACCTAGTATATTAATTTTATCAACATACTCAAACTCACATTTGATACAGTAATTAAGCCTCTCTTTCACACTTTCTAGACCAACTCTATAACCTAGGTTGTCCATAGACAGTCTTTCTACTTCTTTTCTTAAACTCTCCGTGATAGCTTTTTGAGATTCTAAGTTATCTTGACATGACTTAAAAGAACAAGTAGACTCATTAGATACCTCAGAATCTGAACCAGAAGATGAAGCATATGCCATTAGAGCAAAGATATGCTCTTTTGAAGCTTCACTAGCAAGAAAAGCTGCATTGAGTCCTTCTTCAATTTCATCACTCCAGTCATAATCACCAAGACCATCTTGAGCCACCGATGCTGAAGAAGGAGCAGACTCTTCAGTGGTCTTCTTGACACCTTCAATCCTCTTAGGAGCTCGACATTCCCTTGCAAAGTGACCCTTCTTCTTGCATTTAAAGCATTCCATCTTGCTTTTGTCGAACCTAGCTCTTCTTTTAGCATCATACTTGACATATCTTCCAGTCCTCCTCAGAAACTTCCTTGCTTGGAGAGTCAACATTGCCATTTCCCATTGAAGATTAATCTCATCAAGATCATCAGGATCTATTTGATCTAGATCTTGATTCAATACATCAACACTGGTGGTTAAATCAGACAGAAAAGCACAAATTGCACCATCACTGACAGTATCACTAACCATGGTATTGTTGGCAATAGCTGTGGTTATTCCATAGGCAGCAGTGGATACATCATGGGAACTTTTGTGATTAGTTGAAACAAAAGCAATGTTCTGATTAGCAGAAGATGCACCAGCAATGTTATTCTCAGACTCATATACCTTCAAGTTGTTGAAGAGATTGTCCAGAGTCATCTTATCAAAGTCATCCTTGTTTCTCCACACAATAGTATGCATAGCCCAGTCAGGTGATAAACTGCTGATGAACTTTAGATTAATATCTTCTTGAGCAACTTTGTAGTCCACTGTCTTCAATTAGCTGATAAGCTTTTGAAGTCTGTTATAGGTGCCATCAAGTTTTTCTCCACTCAAAGCAGTGAAGTTTTCAAACTGATGCTTGAGCATATTCTTCCTTGATTTCTTTGTGGCTTCATTACCAGCAAACCTTGTCTCAAGAGCATCCAGTAACTCTTTAGCAGACTCATATTGTTCAAAATCCAAAGCATATTCATTAGGTATTCCCATAGAGAGAATACTATGAGCTTTAATCTCCATCTTTCTCTTAGCCTTGTCAATCTCACTAACAATGGCTATTTCTTTGCCATCATCACCTTTCTAGGAAGAGTATCACCTTTTTCCACAACATCCCAGAGAGCATAATCAATCATGCGAATGTATTGCCTTATTCGCATCCTCCAGATTTGGTACTCACCATGCTTGAGCATGGGCACCTTTGAAGCAGTAACCATATGTGTTTCGTCAGACATCTTATCTTACTTTAGCAAAACTTAACTTGACCTCTTCTTGATTACAGTTTCTAGATCACAAGCTCTGATACCACTTGTTGATCCCAGTTGGGCAAATGATCTAATATAGAAACTGACTTAGAATAAAAGCTTATTAAGTATTACGCGGAATTTAACACTTAATCTTAAGAAGAAGAATAGTTAACCTTCAACACCTCAATATTATTTATTAATACGAATACTGTTACAGTATTAGGGTCTTTCAACCTTGAAGTGTATCGACCTTAGATATAAAACTTACGTATATCTAATCTAACCTAGGACCTCCTTTTATAGACTAAGGAGTCCTTTACATAATACAATACGTAACCTACAAGATAAATATCTTTTCCATATTTATCTAATACAATAAACTAAACCGACTATACAAGACTAGCAATGGTTACAATATATTGTCCGTGGTTACACACTACTACTAGCCGTGGTTTGTCTTCATCAGTGGTTCCATCCTTCTGTCCGTGGTTATATCAACTCTGTCCGTGGTTCCAGTACTTAGAGTAATTCATGATTCAAGGAACCAAAAACCCAACAATGCTTCTTACACTTGCCATTCTCTTGATCATGTTATAGGCAATGTTAAAGCGAGTCTCGGTCACTAGGCAATAGATCATGAAGCTTAGACAAGCGTTAGGGTGGTCCTTGTTTCCTACTAGGCACACCACATTCTCCTTTATCACACCCATTTCCTATACAACCCGTACATCTCCGAGAGCTCCATTTGGAAAGGATCTCTATAGATCACTTTCGACTTCCTAGTAACCCTTGATGGGGATGCTCGTGGCATAAACACGGTGTCCCTCACCGTGGTTGCTTCCGGGATTATCGTGTGATAAATTTCGTGATGATCAACCATAGAGTGTATCTCCTCCAACGACCACTCATTAGGATACATGCAAACACCATCATATGGAACCCCTATTATTCTTCCAAACTCCTCAAGCGAAAGAGTGTACTCATGTCCATTTATGGTGAATTCAATTGAGATGGACCCATCATCATTTCTAATTATCCCCATTGTCTTGTAGAACTCAAGCACAAAGACCGGGCAAATTTGCTCGTTTATATCCAATAAACAATCAAACCCAATAGTTCCAAAAACTTCCCTTATGTCGGTATTTGCAAGAAATGATGGATCAACAACTCTACCTTCGTGAAAGAGTCTCTTTTCAAGCATCTTAAAGGCTTTCCTATCGTCTGGACTTAGTCCATCTTTCCTATGGTACATGGGTATGTAGTGAGCGGTGTCTTGGTAATCTTGTTGCTTGTTGCTTGGCATGATTGTTCCTAAACAATACAACCACAATGTGGTGTTAATTTGTAAATAGTAACCTAGAGGGTTTGATCACAATTTTGCTCTCATCATCTTTGTTGAATTCAAGAAATGTGTTTAATTTGTATTAACAATGTTAATTCTTTGATTTAGATTATCTTAGAAAACAATGTGGTGACAAATTATGATAAACCCATTTGAACCCAACTCTTAAAGATGAAGAAATTGTAATCCTAGAAATCAAGGAATTAAATTAACAATGTAGTGAAGATTATACTTACACAAGTGATTGTTAAGCTTGAGAGAAATGATCAAATTGCTCCTTTGAACAGTAGCTGAGTTCTTGTTCAAGAGTCTTTGAGGTGAATATAATTGTGGAACATCCACAGTGATCATTCTTTAACTTATATTGTCTTCTGTTGCACGGATCCCGCGGATCCCTCTCATTTGGGATCCGGCTAGTGTAAACGCAGGGATCCGGCATGACAGCAAAAATCAGCTCAAACATTCCTTGATAACTTTGGTTTGGGAGTTCTAAAACGCCTAGTGTTTTGATGTTAAGGCTCTAAAACTTGTGATTTGAGGTTTTGAAGATTTAATGCTATTCCTATTAGACGTGGTTCCCTTTTTAAGAATTAGTCATAATTCTTGGGGAGTTTTTCAAACATTATAATAAAATCCCATTTTATCATAATATAAGAAGTTTCACATGGATATTTATTGACATAGATGAAGTGTTAATAAGCCCTTTGTGATAAATAATGATTGACGCTATCGAATAACCAAGATATCATTATTATGAATTTGTAGTGTAGTCTATACAAATTAGTTGAGGAATACTATTCTTGATGATGACTTTAATATAGATAACTACTTAAGTAATTACTAGTGAATCATGCAACTAATATTTTAACAATAATAAAATTGAAAGTAAATTATTAGCGATCATACCTTTGCTAAATATTCTTTTTAATAAAAGAAGTATTTAGATGAAATGTCTTGTGATCTTCTTGGAATCTCCAGATTCATGTTGTGAGAAGGACAATACTAAACATTCTTTTCGCGAAAAGAAATATTTAGAGAGATTCTTCATGATCTTCTTGGTAACCCCAAATCCAAGTATGGATAATACTTAACAAGGAAAATGCTAGAACAATCTATCATTGTCCAACAATAAACATTATAATAATTTTTAAAACATGACTAAAAAAATCCTTCTTTGTAGTTTTCAAACATACACGGATCGTATCAAGTTTTTAAAGTACAACATACTCTAAGAAACTTGGTAACGAAGCTCTGATGCCAATTGTGGAAAACTAGAAGGGGGGTTGATTAGTTTTACCAATTTAAAACTTCTTTTTAAATATTTAGATCGACTTGCGTCAATCTATTTGGTTGTCTATGTTGGACGTTGATAGATAGATATATAAAAGTGTAATGAAAGGTAAAGAGTAAGAAGCACATCACCACGACACAAGTATTTATAGTGGTTCGGCTACAAGGACACCTTCCTTGCCCTACTCCACTCCCCGCGTCACCTACTCGAGAGTTCGTAAACACTACACCAATCTCCTTATGGCAGAGAAGCCTTCACAACGTCACTTACACCTTTTTCTGGCACAAAGCTAAATATCAAGTTCTTTCACACCAAGGCGAACCACACCTAAGACAACGTCGCCAACCCTTTATACGGTGCTAGGCTAACCACCGAGTTCTTTCACACCAAGGAGAACTAATCCTATCACAACGTCGCCTACCCTTTATTAGGTACTAGGCTAAGCACCTAGTTCCATTACTATGGAGGAACTACTACCCATCACAACACAACACCTAATCTTAAGGAGATCCACTCCTTATTACAACACCATCAAGGATATCACCATCCTTGGAGATAAGCTAATACTTATATGTATAATGATACGCCTCATCGATTATACGACCTAGGCACCACTAGTGGCACACCCGGTGGGAGACTCCATATCTTCTTTCTAGGAACTATTTTGTAGGCTTTTATCATATTATATTCTCACTTTTCTTATGATTGTAATTAGGAGACTACACTTCATGAGATCTTTGATTATATCATTTATCACATATACACATCTTATTTTTCTTTGTGAAAAAGATGAAATATATTGCACTAATGTTTTTCATTGTAGGTTCATCATCATATACACTCGATTGTATATAACTTACTCATCTAATGATGAAGTTTGCATCAATTATTTTTCTTATTTTAGGTGCTTCTTGACACCCTCGAACAAGGAGGAATATCCTTTAAGCACTCATATTGCATCGTCTATACACTTGTTTGTATATGACATATTTGTCTAAAGACAAAGCTTCTATTATACTAATATTTATTTTGAAGGTTCATCTTGACGACCTAGAGCAAGGGGAGCTTCCGTCAAGAATTTACTGAATGCATCTTATACACACTTTGTTGTATATCACTTACTCGTCCAATGACGAATATAGTTTTGCACTAATATTTGTTTTTTAGGTTTTTAATCATACCGTGACGCCTCAAACAAGGGGGAGCAACCATCAAGGGGGAGCATGCACGCATTTAGCATCATTCTCACTTTTCAACAAGCATTTTTGCTTCGATAAAAAGTGGATAAAATAGGCTAACATTGCTATGCCTTTTTCTTTTTCATATATTTCTCATAATTTTTGTTGCATAAAACTAACCTTGATGTAGGTTAAGCCTCTTTATTTGATCCATGGATCCGCTACCAAACAAGGGACGGATTGAAGTAGACGATTTAACTTCACTAGGGATGATGCAAGCACGCCTTTTTGGGAAGAAATTAAGTTAAACTCCAAGGACACGCCCTTTTTGTTTCGACAAAAGGGGGAGAAGAGTGTAAACGGAGAAGGTAATGTAAAAGTAGTAAGGATACAAGTAACTTTTTACATTTTACTTTCTATTACGTTTACATATCTTTGTCATCATCAAAAAGGGGGAGATTGTTAGTGCAAATATTACGATATTTAATCTATACAGTCTCGTTTGTTTTGATTGATGACAAACATGTAACTTGTAATACATAACGTAAAATGTACAAGTTACTTGTAATTTAATTTGTCTCAACATACATTCAACACCTCTCGATGTCTCAAGTCCTCGTATGTTACAACACAGGTTCGTACATGTTTGTTATGTGGCATTATGATCAAACCCATTAACAAATCATTTAGAATGTTTAAAATACATTTAGAGTCACTAAGTATTTTAATATGTTAACCATTCTATTTCGAACCTCATTTTACATTTTGCATTCACAAGTATTTTATACAAATACATCTTTTGTAAAATGTCTAACAAATATATACTTTTATTTGTACAAGTAAACTAACTATAATATTCATACAAGTACTAAAGTTTACTTACACTTGACAAAATATATTTTATTTTGACAAGCACTCAACTAGATATTTTATTTTACAAAAGGTTACTTACATTTTATTTACAAGTAACTTACCTTTTTAATAAGTATATACATTTGTTTAAATGTATTTTTCATAAAAAGGAAAACACTCTTTTATTACCTCATGCATAGTGTCATCTAAATCTTTAAAAGATTTTGGAAAGATTTTGGAAGATATTCTAAGATATCAAATCTAATAAATTATTATATTTTTGATTACCACTTTTGGTTATAAATACCATCGCATGGTTTTCTCATATCTTCATCCCTTCCAACATACATTCTCTCTAACATTCTTTCTTCACTTAGATCTATAGATAAACATATAGTAGCATCCATCAATCACCCTCACCATCATATGATCATAATGCTTCTAACATTCATCTTTGTTGTAAGCATATCTTACATTTTGATCAACCAAGGAAAGTTTAGAGATCTAGCCATCCTCATTCACCAAAGCATATCAACATATGAAGATTCAAGATCTCTTGATATCCTCATTGATTGAAGACTTCTTATTTAAGAAGATCATTTAGATTAGTCATTCATATCCATTAGACATTTATGTCATGGATCATCATTGTAAACATTATTGCATCATCACAACACTTTCACAAAACTAGATTAGATGGGTTATGTGTTTGAACCATAAAACACAAGGTTTGTTATGCTGGGCCATAAAACATAACGAGTGGTTGTACCGAAAAGAACTCGACATCTAGCTTAGTGTTGGAAATATTGTATAGGCGACGTTAGGTTGGTTCTACCTCGAACTAGAACCGGTATTTAGCTTTGTACCAGAAAAAGTGTAAGCGACGATTGTAAGGTTTTCTCCACCGAGAAGGGAGCTTGTTGATTTAGTGAAGTAACTCTCGAGTTGGGTACTCGGGGAGTGGAGTAGGGCGGAGAGGAGATCCGTGACCGAACCACTATAAATCCTCGTGTTCGGTTTGCACTTTCCTTTCTTTATCTCTTTACTTTATAATTGCTTGTGATGTGGTTTGATGTTTATGCTTGTGTGACAACTTAGTTTACTATGCTTTATATTAGTCACAAACAATAATTGGTACTTTCATATTATAACAAGCTTCATAAATGATTTGATACAAAAGATCTAACGTTTTTAAACGGTAACGTATTCACCCCTCTACGTTTTCACACCATGGGTTATAGGTCAATACCATTTGTTAATTTTTACCCATTTTAGTATATACTTGTTTTTACCCATTTTAGTATATACTTAGTTAAGTATATGTTGGCTCAATATGTAAACACTAGTTGTTGTACATATGTATCTCTAAATTATAAAATCACTTATACTTGTTTTAGTGTTTTATATGAAAACGTAAGTGTGTTAGAAAACTATTGGTTTAAACAGTTTACATATTTTATTTGTTTCGTTAAAATAATTTTCAGGTCATATTTCAAAACATTACTCATGCTTCAGGTCATATTTTCAGGTCATATTTCAAAACATTACTCATGCTTCATCATTTATCATTTATCGTAAACTAGATTTACGAGCATCAAATTCACGTAACCGTAATGGTTTAGCTGTGAATTCATGAATAATCATAAAGGACATTTCATATGGACTAAGTTTAGTCTACATATCATTAGCATCATTATCATCATATTAGTTCATGCATGGTTTTGCATTTTACATTAACCGTATAATTTCATATTAAATAAACGTTATCGCGTAATTAATTATTTTGAACAATTGATCCATTACTTTCAAAATTTATTCCAATATATTTTTATACTCATATTAAGTTTATAAAAATAATATTATGAGTTTACCCAGTGTTTTAAATTATTTTGTATCTAAATTGTTATATTTATATAATTACGACGTTTTTCTTAAAAACTACACGATAATTATTATTTCACTCAAATTTTGCAAGAAATGTATTTTTATAATTTTTATGACATCAATATGTTTTATTTTGACCCGTTAAAATTTATTTTTAATTAACGCTACCTTACAAGCTTAAATGTACACTAAATTACTTAACTATACTACTAATGCACATCTACTTTACATCAAATGACTTAGAAAAAAGAAAAAAAATATCAAAGCTATGACTAATACCCCCTTGTCGACACAAGGGGGATGAGTCACACTAAATGATGCATAATATCTATACATAATGTATTTTAAACATACCACCTCATACTCATACACATACACATACAATTACAATATCTAAGTGTAAAAGACCAAAATTTTCTCTTCTCTCTTGCTCATAACCGGCCATACACAAGGAAGAAGAAAGGTTCACCAAAAATTTTCTAATCAAGTTTTATATACTCTAGTATCACTCTTGTTTAAGGTTTTGCAATATAAACCTTGGGTGATTAGGAAAAATCCATTGTCCATAAACCTCATCAAGTTAGTAGTAAGCATCCATATTCATGTTTTTATTTCATATTCATTGTTATGGTCATTTCATTTTATTTGAGTAAACATGCAAGTCTCATGAGGTTTATACGACTTTTTACATTGATTTTAAGAGTTATATATATATTAGTCATCCTATAATTACTCCTTGTTATAAATCACTCTTGATGATGTCTAGGAACCCATGACACCCTAAGAAGGTGTATGGTAGGATTAGAATAGCTTCGGAGTTGTTTTGAATGGGTTAGAATAGGTTTGGCGCGAGAAAAACTCATTTCGACAAGTTTGCAAAAGGGTCTGTCCTTATTTTTAAAATCTGGAAAATTCAACAGTGGGTAAAAATTTTTGGCCTAGATATTTAGAAAATAAACTTTAAAACGAAAACGTTGCCGCTTGAACGGATTAAAACGGAGCTATAACGAAGAAGTTATGAATTTTTCAAGTTGGCGACGAAAACTATAATTTTCTGGAAATTTCAGCATGTTATATTTATTTTGTACGAGTCAAAAATGAAACTTAGGCGTTATAAATTATGTCGACTTATCAAAAATATACTAGTATACTTTGATACAAAGCTAAGGACATATAAAACGTAGAAAACGGATTTGTAACGATTAAATTATACCCGTTTACAAAAGTTGTCGTAACTTTAATATATAAGAAAAACTAGTCAATTTCTAATAGGCAAGTTTTACGGCAAAACAAGTGACCAAGTTGAAGGTTGTTTTTAACATTGATGTAGAACTTTTTATAAAGTAATGTCTTCTAGTAAAAGTGAGTTTGCCAAGTATATTTTCCAAAATGTCCGACCGTTTGATTAGCGGAGTTGTAATGAATTAATTATGGCTACTTAAAAATTTGCCGAAAACCATCCTTAAACTATATTTTGGGACACAAGTACCATACTTAACCTATATTTTTCTTTATGTTCGAGACCTCTAGGATGGAAACTCATTTACTAAAACTTTGAGATAATGATACAAACTTACCAAAACCATTGAGTACGTTTCCTAATACTCGATGTGCATCATTTTACGACTAGCTTTTAGAGGCCGTTTTATCACTTTCATGAATATTTCAACGACATTATTTTACGACAAAAAGTTATAATTTCTTAATAAATCACTAAATGATTATCCACGGATATCGTTTCAGCGTAATTACAAGTGGAGTAATTTAAAAATGGACAAGACGTTAAAAGATTATATTTTCGACGAAAAGTATTATTTTCAAAAATTCATAAGTGGTATAGATATCATCCGAATTGCATGCATAACATTACATCATAACTTATTATGTATCATATCATTCATAATAGGTCGAGTTTTAAGATTCACGCTACATTTCGGTGTACACACTTTTGTCATCGCATCAATTCATCAAGTGAGTTTTCATAGCCCCGTTGTATACGTTTATACTTATTTTCAAACCTACGGGGGAGAATACATTGCACATCATTTTTATTACGATACCACGTATATCAAATTCATTACATTGCTTAAGTTACCTCATGCCAATTGAATGTCCCCATTCCATAACATGAACCGTTAATTTCATAGAAGCGAGGGTGAGTGGATAGATCTATCGAGGGTGACTCCTCCATCCGGTTGGTGGATTCCAACTGGTTAAACGGATGCATTTCATTTAATATCATTATTTGAGTTGTTTGGCAAACACTCTGTTGGGGCGAACATCATAATCAATCTAGTTTCGGTGCCATGGACTTATAGCAATTGTAACATTTTTATTTGGCATGTTTGTCATATATGGTCTATACTTGTGTGGTTGTATAAATTATTTTTTTTATAAACCTATGATTTCTCACCAACCTTTGTGTTGACCGTTTTAGCAATGTATTTTCAGGTAACTAGACATTCGCATCATGGCACGTTAAGGAACCCTCATAGTGTCGCGGCGTCGACACATATCATTGTATATTATGGTTTTCTTTTCAAAACATCGTTTGGACTTGTAATAAACTTATTTTCCGCAAACTTTATCAACTTTTGGGACCTATCTTGTAACTCTGAATGTTTTATATTAATATCAAATGATGTGTTTCTAAAACGACACTTTTGGTCGTTCAATATAATTGTGATTGCAGTCAATCCCCAGGAATTCCATTCCGCTGCAAAACAGGTAATTTGGGGGTGTGACAGATTGGCATCAGAGCTTCAGTTATAGAGAACTAGGTTGCATCATTGACCCTAGACTATAACTACATCATCATAGCATCTCATCATTTCATCATAAGTGCATGTTCACTTTACATGCGGATTCATATACATTTTATTCGAGTTATTTACTTTTATTTTACATCGGTTGTCACAGAGATGTCTTCAGATTCCGACCCTATCCCTATATCATCTGACACGAACATGGAGGATGTCTCATCCGACACCAACATGAACGATACCTTATCACACACTGTAGTTTTATCTTCTATTGGCTCTACTTCGGATTTACCACTTATAGTGACTGACACTGAGACCGAACCCTTTGAGGAGGGCGAAGTCGCACCTACACCACCTGTTAGCCCTACACATGGCCCGATTCATCCACCATCACCACTTTTATCATCATCATCTTCATCATACTACCTTAGGGAGCCTATACCTACGTTGGACTTGCCGCTCAAAAAGCGTGCACGTTTTGACATCCCTACATCACCCTCTACAAAGCCCGAACCACCAGCTAGGTTCGAGATAGGTGAGAGCTCAAAGGCTGCTGCTGCTAGACAGCCTTCCATTGAGACACTAGGGGCACGTATTGATAGCCAATAGGTTCAGATAGATAGGATGTTAGGACAGTTGGAGGAATTATCATTGGATCGAGTGGAGACCATTGAGGAGGAGGTTGAAGGCCTCGTGATAGGTAGAGTTTCGATTGATATGGCACACCAGGGTTTAGAGTCTAGACAGTTAGAGAACCGGGGGCATATTGTTGAGTTGAGGCAGGAAATGCCTGAGTTATATGACAGAGCCGAGATGGCACAGGACGAACTTCAGCGTCAGGCTCAGGAGTTGGCATTAGCACGAGAGAGCATGGTTACCGCACAGGGTCAGATTAGCGAGTTGAGGGGTTTGATTGCTAGTTTGGTTGCACAGGTTCGAGATCTACAGGATCGAGCTGGCGGAGCACCAGGAGGTGCCTAGTGTAGACTTTTATCATGTATAGTTTTTATTTACTATTATCCTAGTCACAAGGTGTGTGACATAGTTTAAAGAACTTGTTGTCTTTTGGTTGTTGTACAAACAAAATATCAAGTATTGACTCAACTATGTAGGAATGGTTTTATTATCTATGATATCGGTCCATGAAGGCCGAAATTTTCATGTATATTATCCACGTGTGTTGTGATTATATTTGTGATATTTCGTGGTTGTTCCGTTGTGATTTCATTTATATTATGCATGTTGTGGTTGTGGATATATATGTGTAATGTTTGTTTCTACTTACGAGTTCTCATAATTGTTTCATCTTATGGTTTTGAAGAGCAATGGCGCCAAAGAAAGCCACACCTGAATTGACACAAGCTGCTATGCAGAAGTATGTGAACGATAGCATAGCCGAGGCATTAAGGACTGAGAGAGCATCGGTGGCGGCTGCTGCTGAGGTTGCGGCTACTGCCGAGGCCGCTAGACATGCTGCTGCTGCAGGTATTGCAGGAGGGTCCGGGGTTAGAAGTTGTACGTATAAGGATTTCAAAAGTGGAGATCCTACTAAGTTCAAGGGTACTGAAGGGGCAACTGCCATGGTTAGATGGTTCGAGAAAATGGAATCCGTGTTTTTGCTATGTAATTGCCCGGAGGGTAGCAAGGTTAAGTTTGCTACAAGTACACTACTTGATGGGGCAATGTCGTGGTGGAATTCGTATGCTCAGCCAATGGGAATGGAAAATGCGTACAAGCTCACCTGGGAGCAATTCAAAAGGTTGATAACGAGGAAGTATTGTCCGCGTACGGAGGTGAAGAAGTTGGAGACCGAATTCTATGAATTGGTAGCTATTGGGTATGATATTGATACTTACATTCGAAGGTTCCAAGAATTGGCCGCGTTATGCCCATCTATGGTTTCGGATAATGAAAAGCTACTGGAGGCTTTCATCGGGGGACTTCCCCAGGTTGTTCAAGGAGACGTGATTTCTTTTGATCCGCAAATGATCGAGGAATCCATTCGAGTGACTCAAAAGCTCATGGCAAACAACAATACCAACAACCACTCCAATTTCAACAATAACCGAAACAATTACACCAACTATAACAACAACAACAAACGGAAGTGGGACAACAACAGAGGTGGAAATGTTACTCAACAAACACCTAAGAGACAAGAGGTGGTAAAGGCCTATGTTGCAGGTCCAAAGGAGAAAAAGGGGTACACGGGGATTTTGCCTAAGTGTGTGATATGTTCTAGTCATCACAAGCCGGGACGTTGTCCTGAACCATGCGGGAATTGTAAGAAAGTGGGACATCAAACTAGGGAATGCAAGATGCCAGCTACCGGGGAAAATCAGAAACCACCAGTGACATGTTTTGGTTGCGGAGAAAGGGGACACTACAAGAGTGAGTGTCCAAAGGGAAGGAACCAAGGAAACAGGAATCAAGGAGGAATGGCACAAGGAAGAGCCTATGTCATGGGAGGTGGAGAAGCTAGGGAGGACCCAAATGTCGTTACGGGTACGTTCCTTATCAATAATCGTTATGCATCAGTTTTATTTGATTCGGGAGCCGATAAGAGTTTTGTGTCCACTATATTTGCACCTTTACTCAATATCAAACCAACCACATTAGACACATCATACAACATTGAATTAGCTAATGGTAACTTAATTAGCACCGACACCATTGTCCGTGGTTGTACACTCAATTTTCTAAATCATCCCTTCAATATAGACCTTATGCCCGTAGAACTAGGTAGTTTCGACGTCATCATTGGTATGGATTGGTTATCCAAACATCGTGCAAGAATCATTTATGATGAAAAAGTTGTTCATCTTCCTTACAATGGCGAAACTTTGATCATTCGTGGGGAACGAAGTGGAACTAGACTCAGTACTATATCATGCATCAAAACGGAGAAGTACATAAAGAAAGGTTGTTTTGCTTTCTTAGCACATATAACCGAGAAGAAGTCGGAGGAGAAGCGACTTGAGGATGTACCGATTGCTCGATAATTTCCTGAAGTCTTTCCCGAAGACTTACCAGGACTCCCACCGGCGCGACAAGTAGAATTTCATATTGACTTAGTGCCCGGAGCTGCACCAATTGCGCGAGCACCTTATCGTCTAGCACCATCAGAAATGCAAGAGTTGTCTAATCAGTTGCAAGAACTTTTAGACAAAGGATTCATTAGGCTAAGTTCCTCGCCTTAGGGAGCACCGGTCTTGTTTGTGAAGAAGAAATATGGATCCTTCAGAATGTGTATAGATTATAGAGAGCTGAACAAGTTAACGGTGAAGAATCGTTACCCACTCCCCAGAATCGACGACTTGTTCGATCAGTTGCAAGGCTCTAGTATCTATTCAAAGATTGACCTGAGGTCAGGTTATCATCAACTTAGAGTGCGGGAGGAGGATATTCCGAAAACAGCGTTTAGAACACGTTATGGACATTATGAGTTTCAAGTAATGTCGATCACCTGTTTGTTGGGTCGAGGTTGGAGACGCACAACTCACTGGTCCAGAAATGGTACGAGAAACAACAGAAAAGATAGTCCAAATCCGAGATAGACTCAGAACTGCCAGGAGTCGACAGAAAAGTTACGCAGATGTTAGACGCAAACCGTTAGAATTTCAAGTCGGCGACAAAGTGATGTTGAAGGTATCGCCTTGGAAAGGCGTGGTACGATTTGGAAAATGCGGGAAGTTGAACCCGAGGTACATTGGGCCATTCAAAATTTTGAGCAGAGTCAGCCATGTAGCTTATCGACTTGATCTTCCGACGAACTTAGTCACGCATACAACACGTTTCACGTTTCAAACCTGAAGAAATGTCTTTCAGACGAATCACTTGTTATTCCATTGGAAGAAATTCAACTCGACGATAAACTCAATTTCGTGGAGGAACTCAGAAAATTATGGACCGCGAGGTCAAGCAGTTGAAACAAAGTCGTATTCCTATAGTGAAGGTTCACTGGAATACTCGAAGAGGTCCTGGGTTTACTTGGGAACGGGAAGACCAGATACGCCTCAAATATCCTCATCTTTTCACCGACAACACTGTAGGACCCAACAAGGACTGAATTCAGGGACTGAATTCCTTTTTGGATGGGCGAATGTGACAATTCGTATTTTCAGGTCATATTTCAAAACATTACTCATGCTTCATCATTTATCATTTATCGTAAACTAGATTTACGAGCATCAAATTCACGTAACCGTAATGGTTTAGCTGTGAATTCATGAATAATCATAAAGGACATTTCATATGGACTAAGTTTAGTCTACATATCATTAGCATCATTATCATCATATTAGTTCATGCATGGTTTTGCATTTTACATTAACCGTATAATTTCATATTAAATAAACGTTATCGCGTAATTAATTATTTTGAACAATTGATCCATTACTTTCAAAAATTATTCCAATATATTTTTATACTCATGTTAAGTTTATAAAAATAATATTATGAGTTTACCCAGTGTTTTAAATTATTTTGTATCTAAATTGTTATATTTATATAATTACGACGTTTTTCTTAAAAACTACACGATAATTATTATTTCACTCAAATTTTGCAAGAAATGTATTTTTATAATTTTTACGACATCAATATGTTTTATTTTGACCCGTTAAAATTTATTTTTAATTAACGCTACCTTACAAGCTTAAATGTACACTAAATTACTTAACTGTACTACTAATGCACATCTACTTTACATCAAATGACTTAGAAAAAAGAAAAAAAATATCAAAGCTATGACTAATACCCCCTTGTCGACACAAGGGGGATGAGTCACACTAAATGATGCATAATATCTATACATAATGTATTTTAAACATACCACCTCATACACATACACATACAATTACAATATCTAAGTGTAAAAGACCAAAATTTTCTCTTCTCTCTTGCTCATAACCGGCCATACACAAGGAAGAAGAAAGGTTCACCAAAAATTTTCTAATCAAGTTTTATATACTCTAGTATCACTCTTGTTTAAGGTTTTGCAATATAAACCTTGGGTGATTAGGAAAAATCCATTGTCCATAAACCTCATCAAGTTACTAGTAAGCATCCATATTCATGTTTTTATTTCATATTCATTGTTATGGTCATTTCATTTTATTTGAGTAAACATGCAAGTCTCATGAGGTGTATACCACTTTTTACATTGATTTTAAGAGTTATATATATATTAGTCGTCCTATAATTACTCCTTGTTATAAATCACTCTTGGTGATGTCTAGGAACCCATGACACCCTAATAAGGTGTATGGTAGGATTAGAATAGCTTCGGAGCTGTTTTGAATGGGTTAGAATAGGTTTGGCGCGAGAAAAACTCATTTCGACAAGTTTGCAAAAGGGTCTGTCCTTATTTTTAAAATCTGGAAAATTCGACAGTGGGTAAAAATTTTTGGCCTAGATATTTAGAAAATACACTTTAAAACGAAAACGTGGCCGCTTGAACGGATTAAAACGGAGCTATAACGAAGAAGTTATGGATTTTTCAAGTTGGCGACGAAAACTATAATTTTCTGGAAATTTCAGCATGTTATATTTATTTTGTACGAGTCAAAAATGAAACTTAGGCGTTATAAATTATGTCGACTTATCAAAAATATACTAGTATACTTTGATACAAAGCTAAGGACATATAAAACGTAGAAAACGGATTTGTAACGATTAAATTATACCCGTTTACAAAAGTTGTCGTAACTTTAATATATAAGAAAAACTAGTCAATTTCTAATAGGCAAGTTTTACGGCAAAACAAGTGACCAAGTTGAAGGTTGTTTTTAACATTGATGTAGAACTTTTTATAAAGTAATGTCTTCTAGTAAAAGTGAGTTTGCCAAGTATATTTTCCAAAATGTCCGACCGTTTGATTAGCGGAGTTGTAATGAATTAATTATGGCTACTTAAAAATTTGCCGAAAACCATCCTTAAACTATATTTTGGGACACAAGTACCATACTTAACCTATATTTTTCTTTATGTTCGAGACCTCTAGGATGGAAACTCATTTACTAAAACTTTGAGATAATGATATAAACTTACCAAAACCATTGAGTACGTTTCCTAATACTCGATGTGCATCATTTTACGACTAGCTTTTAGAGGCCGTTTTATCACTTTCATGAATATTTCAACGACATTATTTTACGACGAAAAGTTATAATTTCTTAATAAATCACTAAATGATTATCGACGGATATCGTTTCAACGTAATTACAAGTGGAGTAATTTAAAAATGGACAAGACGTTAAAAGATTATATTTTCGACGAAAAGTATTATTTTCAAAAATTCATAAGTGGTATAGATATCATCCGAATTGCATGCATAACATTACATCATAACTTATTATGTATCATATCATTCATAATAGGTCGAGTTTTGAGATTCACGCTACATTTCGGTGTACACACTTTTGTCATCGCATCAATTCATCAAGTGAGTTTTCATAGCCCCGTTGTATACGTTTATATTTATTTTCAAACCTACGGGGGAGAATACATTGCACATCATTTTTATTACGATACCAAGTATATCAAATTCATTACATTGCTTAAGTTACCTCATGCCAATTGAATGTCCCCATTTTATAACATGAACCGTTAATTTCATAGAAGCGAGGGTGAGTGGATAGATCTATCGAGGGTGACTCCTCCATCCGGGTTGGTGGATTCCAACTGGTTAAACGGATGCATTTCATTTAATATCATTATTTGCGTTGTTTGGCAAACACTCTGTTGGGGCGAACATCATAATCAGTCTAGTTTCGGTGCCATGGACTTATAGCAATTGTATCATTTTTATGTGGCATGTTTGTCATATATGGTCTATACTTGTGTGGTTGTATAAATTATTTTTTTTATAAACCTATGATTTCTCACCAACCTTTGTGTTGACCGTTTTAGCAATGTATTTTCAGGTAACTAGACATTCGCATCATGGCATGTTAAGGAACCCTCATAGTGTCGCGGCGTCGACACATATCATTGTATATTATGGTTTTCTTTTCAAAACATCGTTTGGACTTGTAATAAACTTATTTTCCGCAAACTTTATCAACTTTTGGGACCTATCTTGTAACTCTGAATGATTTATATTAATATCAAACGATGTGTTTCTAAAACGACACTTTTGGTCGTTCAATATAATTATGATTGTGATGCTATGACAGTCAATCCCCAGGAATTCCATTCCGCTGCAAAACAGGTAATTTGGGGGTGTGACATCAACTCTAAGTGTATGTTCTGCATTATCTGCTTTGAGCAAAATAATCTTTTTCTATATGGTCCTTTATGTAACTGTATCGTTGCATTCTTACGCATGATTGAATTGTCCATTATATCAGAATCAAAGACATAATTAGAAAATTGTAGTCATTTGATTATCAACGTGATAAATCTTATTGGTTGTCCATCTAATGTTCTTGATCTAATCTTCTTGATTCTAGAAGATTGTTTATGATTAAGAATTCATTTTACGCCATCTACCTTTGTTTTTGCTTGCAAGACGTTGAAGTACATGGATAATATCAACTGCTTACTTTAGATTTGTGAAATATTGACCAACCATTTCTGGAAAATTTTCCAGCTAAAATACTAAGTTGATTTCTTCCTATTTAATAGGCTCACTTTTGAGGAATATTTCAGAATCCATGTCTAGCGTCAGCTGCAGCGACTTAGCTGAACTAGAAACATGCCGAGATGAAAAGGCTGCTCTTATCCTAAAGTTCATAGATATTGCCTCCATCTTTATAGCTGGAATTGCTGAGAAAGAAAAGGGGGTCAGTGAGGTATCTGATTAAGTAACCCTCAAAACTTGGACTTTGACCTGAACCAAAACCTGCAAGAGATGTTATCTTGGGGAGATGATGACGAGGATGATGTTGACGATGACAAATAAAAATGAAGGGCTAAAATATAAATGTGCTATCAAAGTATAAATGTGTATAGACTAAAATACCCTCGACTACAAAACAAAAATCAGACATTGACTTTGTCAAGGGACTAGTTTGGCATTAAAAACCCAAGTTTTGGACCTCTGGCGATGATAATGGCCAGGTTTGTCCCATCGCGATGCGTTTGAACAAGTTTAGGGACCAACGGTGTATTCTAGTCTTTTCTTTATATACAATAAAGATATAGTGGTGATAACAAATTAACCTCTAGTCTATTAAACTCTATATTTTATTTTTTTATAATATTTTATTTATTGTTGGTAATGGTTTTTTACATGGGTTAATTTTGGGTTTTGGCTGTTAAATAACTATATACTTTTTCAAATGTACCATTTTGGTACGTGTACTATTTTTTGTTCCACTTTATGTAGTGTACTTTCATCTTTTGTTTCCAATTTAGTACGTGTATTTTTTTAAGTTGTATAATAGCAATATACTTTTCATAAGTGTTTCATTTTGGTACGTTAATGACGTACCAAATTAGAACACTTATGGAAATTATGACGTACCAAATTGAAACACTTATGAAAAGTACATTGCTATTCTACAACTTAAAAAAAAAGTACACGTACCAAAACGAGACACTTGAAAAAGTATATTGCTATTCTACAACTTAAAAAAAGTACACGTACCAAAACGAGAGACTTGAAAAAGTACATTGCTATTTTACGGCTCAATCCCTTTCATGTATACCCAATTTAAACATACTAATGTCAGGATAGGATTAAAAAATAAGGATCTTATGATATAATGGTTTATTCTTTATGCAAAAGTGACTATGATTCCCATAATCATATGTTCTTTCAATGTAGTTATGCTGGTCAGTTTTGGAAAATGGTGAAACAGAAAATTGGGTTGAGCTGCAATACAACACAATGGAAGGATACAGTGAGTAAGGTGGCTTTGAAGTATAATGGAAGTTCTATAGATAGTATCATTGAGAGATTGAGATTAGCTGCAAGTGTATATTTGATATGGCAAGAAAGAAATTATAGACTGTTTAAAGAAGAAAGCAGGAATGTTAATGAATTTATTTGAAGTCTTCAATGAAACTATAAGAATGAGACTGTCTAGTCTAAAAGTCAAGAATTTTGTGGTTGTTTAAAGAGTTCAACAAAATAGGCACATTAGTATGGATATATGTGGTCTTGGGACAGTCTGAGTTTTAGGGTGTTATCTGATATGGGGTGTTTGGCAGAAGTATGTAAGTATTGTTCCATTGATATAAAATTCGGGCCATCACATGGATTAATACCTTGTATCTTGGAGTCTTAATTGGTGTGACTGTACTTACTTGCCCTGCATATTTTTTTATTAATTTGGCCTTCGGAGGAAATTGATTAAGATGTGTTTGGGACAGTGAGAGGTCTAATTAAGTATAGGTGTACCATAAAGTAGGGTTAAGCATTTTGAGGGGTAAATGGCCTAGGAGGGGAGTATAAGTAGAATGAAACTGAGAGTTGTGAAAGATGAAATTTCATGGTCCATTCTTTAAATTCCCACATGTGGTAATGGTTGGTCTTCCCTCAAGGAGTGTGTTCCCAATTGTGTGAAGCCATTTTAGAGATGGAAATGTAGCACAATTGGTATAGCCCTTGACTTGGAGGGGTTATGGGTTCTTGATGATGCCTCTCATCTTCTCTACTTTGAATACTGTGGGTGTTGGTTGAGTGGTTTTGGTAGGAAGATGTAGGGGAAATGTAATCAAATGGTATAGTGCAAAACATAGGTGAATTTGAAGCTGCTTAAAGCCTCCAAACTGGAGATGGTTTGTTGCAGTTTTCTGAGTAATATGTGTCTTTCTGATGTAGTTTTGATAATTGTTATGATAACAGCCTATCATGTGTTATGCCATATTGTTTCAGTTTAGCTAGTAAGTTAAAGTTTG
Source organism: Chrysanthemum makinoi (assembly GCA_910596185.1). Taxonomy (NCBI): domain Eukaryota; kingdom Viridiplantae; phylum Streptophyta; class Magnoliopsida; order Asterales; family Asteraceae; genus Chrysanthemum; species Chrysanthemum makinoi. The sequence goes on along the minus strand of OU343222.1, from coordinate 112,301,076 downwards.
GGCTTGTCTATTTCTCTTATCTCATTGATGTAAGTAACATATGTGTTATTAATAATTTACTTTTTGCAAAAAGAATAAAAATAATAATAATACTAGTAATAATAATGTCATATTACACACTTAAAAGAATCATAATGTCATATATATACTCAATTTAAATATTATATTGTCATATTACCCAAATCATTATAAAATCAATTAAAAGTTAATTTACATTCTTAAATTCCTATTATACCCCTAATTATATCATAAAATAATTCAATCTCCTATTTCATTTATTTTACATTTCAAACAAAATATTTGCAGAACCCATATTAAAATATATAGTGTGTGAAAACAAAATATTTGCATAACCATATAATGTGTTACTCATGTCCTACATTAAAATATATAGTGTGCTATTTTGATGTCTATGTAACTCTCTTGTGAACATGTTCCATGTGCTGTTAATTATGTATTTTGTGATGTTTGTTTAGTTTTGAGTTTTAACATAAGTCTCATTTGCTTGATTTATATTTAGTGGAGTTAGATGTAAGGTGGAATGATCAGGTGCAATTTTTATCCATCTACAATAGAGAAATATCGTCTTGCACATTTGTTTTCTCCCTTTATAATTCATGTAATTAATTTTTTTTTGTATTCCTACCATGTTTTGTTTTGTTTCATATTATTGTTAGAAGTTTAGAACTATATTTAGTGTCTGCAAAATGATTGTTTTCATAGTCAATGTAATGCACAGACATAAAATATATCGTTATTTATAGGGGTGTTCAAAACCCCCGAGAAACTGACAAACCGAGTCAAACCATTCAATCCGAAACTGAAAAAACACGAAGAAAAATCGAAATAAAAAAAACCTGCTTATTACAGTTCGATTTCGCTTTTTATTGTTAGGTATCCACGGTTAACAGAATCGAATCATGTATAATATACATGAAGGTTTTTAGCTAAATATTGAAATAATTATAGATGACTATATAATATTATGACTAAAATACACCGTTTGTCCCTAAACTTGTACCAAAGCATCACAGTGGGACAAAACTGGGCCTTTCCATCGCCACAGGTCCAAAACATGGCCTTTAAATGCCAAATTAGTCCTTTGACCAAGTCAATTTCTGATTTTTGTTTTGTAGTTGATGGTATTTTAGTCTATACACATTTATACTTTTATAACACATTTATATTTTAGCCCTTCATCTTTCATCCTCGTCATCATCTCCCCAAATCATTCATCTCCCCATATCATCATCTCCCCAACATCTGTTAGACAATGAAACCCGTAGGTATTATGTTTATTATTGATCACTATTTATAATGACAATTACATGAGAGATATTAAACCCTAATGGACCCGAAGCCCACAAACCGGGCTTGGGCCTACTATTTATCTCTAATACACCCCCGCAGTCCGAGCGGCGAAATCGCGAAAGCTCGGAATGAAGTAGAAAACAAAATAAAACATTAAAGCAATAACTAGTTATTTGATGAAAACATCTAACATCAAGCAGAAGCAAATCTTCAAAACCGAATGTCACGAACTGATAAACCTGGAAAAAACCGAAGTAACTCTTTTTGCGGATAAACCAAAGTATCCTTGCGGATAATCCAAAGTATCCATTGCAGAGAATAAGTCAATGTATTCTCTACCATTTTTTTTTTTTTACTATTGCATATCATACATCATAAGAAAGAAACTAAAATAAATAATAATACTAATTACGAGTAAAGAAGAAAAGGAGATTGTTGCCATATTTGATGGTCAACAATGACGGCTAAGCAAAAGGAACACAAACCATAAAAGAAAGATTATAATGACAGCAGTGCAAAAGAGATGGGTTGACCGCTGAGATAGAGAGATTAGAGGGGGTAGTATAGAAGAGAGATTAGAGGGAGAAGCAGTATACCAAGAAGGAGAGGCAGCGGATTTTTTTTTTTTTTTTTTTTTTTTTTTTTTTTAGGTTTTGAGATAGGAGATAGGAGGTTTGACGGGTGGCTTAGAGTAGGAGGCTCAACATAGCCACCTAGGTCTGAGGATCATACCCGCTCTGAAACCATGTTAGACAATGAAACCCGTAGGTATTATGTTTATTATTGATCACTATTTATAATGACAATTACATGAGAGATATTAAACCCTAATGGACCCGAAGGTCTACTGCTTCTCCCTCTAATCTCTCTTCTATACTACCCCCTCTAATCTCTCTATCTCAGCCGTCAACCTATCTCTTTTGCACTGCTGTCATTATAATCTTTCTTTTATGGTTTGTGTTCCTTTTGCTTAGCCGTAATCGTTGACCATCAAATATGGCAACAATCTTCTTTTCTTCTTTACTCGTAATTAGTATTATTATTTATTTTAGTTTCTTTCTTATGATATGCAATAAAAAAAAATTGTAGAGAATACATTGACTTATTCTCTGCAATGGATACTTTGGGTTATCCGCAAGGATACTTTGGTTTATCCGCAAAAAGAGTTACTTCGGTTTTTTCCAGGTTTATCAGTTCGTGACATTCGGTTTTGAAGATTTGCTTCTGCTTGATGTCAAATGTTTTCATCAAATAACTAGTTATTGCTTTAATGTTTTATTTTGTTTTCTACTTCAGTCCGAGCTTTCGCGATTTCGCCGCTCAGACTGCGGGGGTGTATTAGAGATAAATAGTAGGCCCAAGCCCGGTTTGTGGGCTTCGGGTCCATTAGGGTTTAATATCTCTCAAGTAATTGTCATTATAAATAGTGATCAATAATAAACATAATACCTACGGGTTTCATTGTCTAACATCATCATCTCCCCAAGATAACATCTCTTTTCAGTTCAACGGATTTGAAAGCTTGAAGAATATAATTATGAGGAGCTTGAAGAATATATTAAGATTCTCCATCTGTTGAAGAACTGCGCTTAGGTGCCTGAAATTGTAAATAACTGAAACCTATAACTGTGAACACGTATAAGCTACCCAAAAAATTGACATAACTTAAGTTGATTTGAATGTTATCAGGTTATCCCACTTGAATTCATAATGTTATTTCGTTTAATGTTTTTTTCTCGCACTGTATGGTCAAAACCATTTTGTATGTTCTAGTTTGATTTGAAGCCTCACATGATTAGAGAACGTATCATCACTAACATTATTAATACGATTATTAAAAGTAATTAAGGGGGTGCTTGTCATACATTTTGAAGTAATTATAGGAAAATTTCAGTTTCCAGCCATCTTTTTAGTCTTTGTTCTATACTAAAACTAATTCATACTACAAATATTGACTATTTATAAGTCAACTACTCAGTTAGAGATAATAAAGTTTAGAAGCACATGTAACCAACCTTCGTCTAATCAGATACCAATCCAACAGATAATTCTACATGTAAATCCTTAACTAACCACCTGTCACTAAACAATTAAACAACTCATTATCCTAAAATTATCGAGGCTTATGATCTTAGTAGCTTATGTACCAAAAATAAGCCCATTGAAGTGTTTGCATAAGCTTGTAAGTAAATTTGCACAGTGTTACAATTTCATATGCAAAACTAAGGTGTCTTATTGTTCTAACTTACATGGTCAAACAAGCCTTAGATTGACCACTTAATACTACCAAAATGATTAAAACTTCAAGGTATGATCGATCACGCAATACATATTATAAATTTAAATTATATATATGCGTTTTAATATTTCCAAATTATCATTATAAATCAACATCAATTTCGACTTTTAGATTATTAACGTTGACCATAAAAGTCAAACTCAACAACACTTAAATAAACTGAGATTCTGTACTTCATGACCTAGGCAAAGTCTTCTGTAAGTCATAGTTATTTAGCTTAAAGTAGCAAGATACATTACCTATTTTTCCAACTGTAGTAAAGTATTACGAAAATTATCAGTAATAGTAACACACCATGTGCATTTTGTTACCAATCATAGCAACGTACCTCCATTGTTTACCGAATCATAGCAACATACATCATCTTGTTTACTCATACTAGCAATGTAATTTATCTCATGGTTGCTAAAATATGATGTGCTTGTTAGAAAAGAAAAGCATCTTGCTATTTCGGAAAAGTTTAACAAACATTGAAATTCGTAGTTTTATATATTCTATGTTCTAGTTCAGATTGAAACAGTTTTATATATTCTAAATCTGAACTAGAAAAGAACACTATTGGGGAGATGATGACCAGGATAATGTTGGGGAGATGAATGATTTGGGGAAATGATGACGAGGATGAAAGATGAAGGGCTAAAATATAAATGTGTTATCAAAGTATAAATGTGTATAGACTAAAATAACCTCGACTACAAAACAAAAATCAGGCATTGACTTGGTCAAAGGACTAATTTGGCATTTAAATGCCATGTTTTGGACATGTGGCGATGAAAAGGCTCAGTTTTGTCCCACTGTGATGCTTTAGTACAAGTTTAGGGACCAACGGTGCATTTTAGTCTAATATTATTGCGCTACTTTTATTGTATAACGGCCTTTTTGTTCCCAATGTAAACATTCGCTAAACATTTATGTGTGAAAATTGTTTAATATGGTCGTAACTTATAAATGTCGAACGATATTTTTGTTAATTTGTTATGTATTTTTATTTGAATGCAATTATTTTAGCTAAATAACTTTACTATGACTTTAATCTATTACATGTTATTTAATTTTACTAAAATAATATTTTAGTTTTTAATTGTTCATGCGTTAAACTCAATTAAATGTCTAAAATGATTTTTTTTTTTTTTAAAAAGGCAACATGCATTAGAGAACCCAAAAACAAGATACAAAAGAAATGGCCGCCCACCTTCTTAACAAGATAGTTAAAAAGGATGAGCCCCAAAAAGAAACAACCCAACAAAAGTCACCTAACAAGCAAGGAAAAAAACCATTCTATCACAATACATTAAAAAGAGACCACAAGCCCCACCAAATAATGTAGCCAAATGAGACTCTTGCAGAAGAAAAATCCTACAGTCACAACCAAATAAAGTAAGCACTTGAAGGAAAAAGTCAAAGAATTGGACTACTTTTCTTGAAGACTTGAATACCACTGAGCAAAATTCTCCTTCAGTAACCTTTGTAGAATATAAGATTGCAACAGAGAAAAAAACCAACTGCAATAGTCCCAAACACTACAAAAATTGCAGCAGACATGATCCAGGTGTATTAGACCCACGTACTCAAAAGATTCCGTCACAGAAGCGATTGTATCAAACCAAAATAACCAAATGCAACAATTTTTGGAAGCACCCTTGAGACAAAACCTGTGCTGACCCAAACACTCTAAGAAGATTTCAACAGCCTGTAGAATAACCAATTGCAGCAGACACTTGCTGTAAACACAAACTAATGGGGCCCCTCAACCAAAGTTGCCAATCTATCACTTTATATTTATTTGCTCTTCGAACGATCCACTCGAAGCATTTTAATTGGATGTCTTGAACAATTTTATTTGTACTCGATACTTTTTTTCCAAACACGCGTACATTCCTTTCTTTCCAAATGAAATACCCGGTGGTCCAAATAACCGCTTGCCAAATACAAACTAGATTAGTAGGGATGCTAACCTTTCCAAGTGATGAAAAGAAATCACCAATCGAAAAAGCATTAACAACTCCCACTTTCCACCAATTATAGATTTTTTCCCACACACTCATAGCTAAGTCACACGTAACCAAACTATGAGTACATGATTCCGTAGCGTTATTACAACATGGACAAAGAACCGAGTCCAAATCAATGCCTCTTCTATCTAGCTCCACGCGAACCGGTAGTCTTCCTTTTAAAGCTCTCCACACAAAGATGTTCACTTTTTTAGGTACTAGCTTATTCCATCGTGTGTCCTGACCGTCACCCTCTACATGAATAAACTTTTCCTCAATCAAGCTTGATAATTCTTTGACCGTGAAAATACCGTCTTCAAATATCTTCCACCTCCATCTATCCCTACAATTATTAGAAATAGCGACATTTTGCAATAGACCTAATAAATCATTCAATTCATTCCCCAATCTACCTCTAATATCACGAATCCAATCCCAAACCCAAACCCATACCCCATTTACCCACACCCCTTTCTCTTTTATGCTACTATCCTTACTCCTATCTAGATGATAAAGTCTTGAGAATCTATCACAAAGTCTCCGAAGGTTACGACCCAAATATCTCCCCAAAACCTAATGTCATTACCATCCCCCACCACCCCCACACAAGAAGAAGAAAACTCAATCCCCAAGCCCTCTATCTCCCCCCTATCCTTACAATATCCCGCCACACACACCCACCACTAATTGCCCCACCATCGGTCCTAAGATCCCCTAACCCACCATTGACCCCATGGATGCTTTTGATAACCCTTACCCATAGACTACCCCCCTCATTTTTGAATCTCCACCACCACTTAGCTAGTAAAGCTAAATTTTTTGCCCGCAACGACCCAATATTTAAACCCCCCACCCCATATGATGCAATAACCGTATCCCATTTTACCCAAGAAAGTTTTTTCCCGTCCCCAACCCCACCCCAAAAGAAGTTTTTTCTAATTCTCTCAAGTTGTTTTATTACACTCAAAGGCACACGAAACATCGAAAAATAATACAATGGCAAGCTACCAAGCACCGATTTAACCAATGTTAAGCGACCCCCGAACGACATCGTTTTAGCTTTCCAATCGGCCAATCGACACTTAAACTTATCCACCACGGTCTTCCAAGCCTTTACACGTCTCATATTCTCCCCAATTGGTAACCCCAAATAAGTGAACGGATATTCACCAATACCACATCCCATCCACCTCGCCATATCACTCAATTCTACATCATCTACTCCTATACCATATAATTTACTTTTATTATAATTTACTCGTAACCTGGAAACCTCTTCGAAACACTTAAGAATACACATAAGTGATTTAGCATTTTCCTTATTCCATTCCCCAAAAAAAATAGTATCATCCGCATATTGGAGATGTGAAACCACTATCCTATTTTCACCCACTTTAACACCTCTAAATATACCCTTTTCCACCGCTTCACTAACGATAGCATTTAGACCCTCTGCCGCCAATATGAAAAGAAACGGTGAAAGGGGATCTCCTTGTCTAACTCCCCTTTCCAATCCAAACTCCTCTGATGGTGACCCATTTACAAGTACGGACATAGATGCCGACACAAGGCAAGTCTCTACCCACCTACACCATTTCGCACCAAATCCCATTCTTCTCATTATATTTAATAAGAATTTCCAATTAATACTATCATAAGCCTTCTCGAAATCAACTTTAAAAATGAGACCTTTTTCTTTCTGTTTCTTTAGATATTCCATGGTCTCGTTTGCGATTAACACCCCATCAAGAATATACCTCCCTTTTATGAATGCATTTTGCACATCTCCCACAACACTACCCACAACTTTCTTTATCCTTTCCGCTAACACTTTAGCTATTATTTTATAATAACATCCAATTAGGCTAATGGGACGAAAGTCATTAAGCCTAATTGGATCTCTCACCTTAGGGATGATAGTAACGAAAGACGCATTACACCCCTTCGAAATCTCCATCTTATCCCAAAACCACCTTATCGCCTTCATTAAATCCTAATAATATCCCGTGTCATCCTAATAAACCTAAAATTAAATCCATTCCGGCGCTTTATCTCCACCGCATCCTCTTATTGCTTCCCATACCTCCTTTTCGTCGAATTCCTTCTCCAACGTGTGCGCCTCCTCCACACCTATCTTTTCTATTTTTTCACTACAAAAAATTGGCCTACTATTCCCCCCTTCTGAAAAAAGAGATTTATAATGTTTAGCCACTTCATCCTTAATTATTTTTGGGACCTCGCACCACTCCCCATTAACCATGATCCCCCTTATACTACATTTATTGTTCCTTCTCTTAACATACGAATGAAAAAATTTTGAGTTTTCATCACCCTCCACATCCCACCTAATTCTAGCCTTTTGACGAAGCATATTACTATACATATTCTCTTTTTCCTCCCATCTTTTCCTCGCCTCCAACCACTTAGCTCTCTCATCATCGTTCAACGTTCTTTTTTCCGCTTCTAATTCCCATTTCATAGCTTCATCTTTATGTCGATCAATTATTGCCTTATGGTCCCCAAATCTTTCCTTACTCCACACTCTAAGACTAGCCTTTACATTTTTTAATTTATCACGAAATAGACAATCAGGCCGACATCCCGTCACCTCCTTTTTCCACGCACCCTCTACGACATCCTGGAAATCTGCTTCCTCCATCCATATATTGAAAATCCGAAATGGTTTTGGACCGAAATCAAGATCCACATCTTTTAATACTATAGGGCAGTGATCTGACAACTTTCTATCCAAAGCGATTACCGACAGATTGTCCCATAAATTACTAAACCCTTCGTTTAACAAGAAACGGTCGAGCTTACTAAATTTGAGCCCATCATCACTCACCCTAGTGAACTTTCTTCCCCCCATTGGAATCTCTACTAACCTATTATCATTAATAAATTCATTAAACTCATTCATTTCTTTAACATTTACTTGCGAGTTAAGTCTATCATCATTTCTCACATTTAGATCCCCGAATAAGCACCAGGCCCCCCTCCATCTCAACATCAACCTCGATAACCTCTCCCATAACGATGTTTTTTGTCGGCCCACATGTGGTCCATAAATACATACCAAAAAAATATCTTCATTTTTCCCCCTCCATTCCCCTTTTAATGCAATAAATCTTTCATCCCCTATAGCCTCTTTGCATGTAAACACCCTCGTATCCCATAAAACAATTATTCCCCCCGAGTTCCCGACCGCCGGTAATTGCGAATATCCATACCCATTCCCACCCCACATATCCTCAATCCAAGAATCATCCACTAGACTACACTTAGTTTCTTGTAACCCAACTACATCAGGGTGTTCGTTTCTAATAATCGATTTAACCCACCCCTTCTTCCCTGTCTCCCCTATGCCTCTCACGTTTAAAGATATAAATTTCATAATAAAGCTTATAAAAAACGAAGACAAGTTTACTGATGAGTGTGTAAATACTCATCATTTTTAGTCAAATCTGAACTGCAAAACGTCTAAAAATGCTCAGAAATGCATCAAAATACTAAAAATATTCCAAAATTGCATTTTATATGTTTCAGATGCAAAATGTTTAAAATCGGATGAAAAATGAGCAAAGTTTGCATAATTATCTTCAGCCCCCAAGTTTCTAAAATTGTCAAAATAGTCCCTGAGTCAAAATTTCAAAAGAAAAGTCGCCAAAGGTCCTTTTTAATTCATAACTTGTCAAAATTAGTCCTTTGGTGAAAAATATCAAAAGTTTTGAGAAATTACAAGTTTGGTCCTCCAAGTTTAAAATTTGGCAAAATGGCCCTCGAAAATTGGAAAATGTCAATTTTGGTCCTTGTAGTATGGAAGCTTGTCATTTTTGGTCCTTTAGAGCAACTTTGCAAATTGGCGCTTTGGTCCTTTATTTTCGTAAAATGGCAAAAGAAGTCCTTGTTATTATAAACCTTTAAACCATTTGGACCCTATCACAAACCATTGTGCACCGCCAAGCATTTGGACCCCTGCTTTGTGACCCCTTCCAATAATACCAGTCAACCCAAACTAGTCAAAATACCCTACCCGCAAAACAGCTATCATCCTCTTCATCTTCACCACCTGCCTCGCTTCTCTCAACTCAGATAAATCCATCCCCCTCCTCACCTTTGTCCCCTCCACCTCAACATAAAACAAAAACTATTAAATGCTCATTCTCCCATTTCACTCAACCCCTACACCTGGCTAAAACCACTTTGGCGCCAAAATGATCAAATGGCCAATATTCACTTAAGCTCATCTAAGGGTCGTGAATAATGGTGGGATTAATCTCGTAAGAGAGAGAGGAAGTTGTTGGGGTATAAAAGAAAAGAGATAGAAGCATGAAGGGAGTAGTTAGTTTTTAATTTTTCTTAAATGTCGTTTTTAAATTAATGTTCTAGTTTTAGCCTAAATGTTGTAGTTTTCACTATTTGTATCATCTTTAAGTTTAAATATCATTGTATTGTACTTTTGAGAATCAATTTCAAGTTTGGTTTAAGTTCCAAGTTTTAGTTAATCGTTGAAAAGCTATTTTCAAATTTTTGTATTAAAGCTTCCAAGTAGCTTTGTGTTAGCTTAAATAAGCTTATTTAAGCTTATCATAGCTTTTTGCAAACTTATATTTCATTTTCAAGTAAAATTGTCTCATGGTCAACGAAAGTCAAACTGCCAAGAATGGATTTGGTAATGATGTGGGATGATGCAGAGGTGGATATGGGTTGGATTAGAGTAGCATAGAGTAGTTATGGGTTTGGTTTAGCTTACAACACCAGTTGGACAGCTTAAGTAATTTTCTCATTTTCCAATTTCATGTCAAAATTGCGCTTCTGGTACTAGTATCTATGATCATGAGTAGTTCTAACTTGTTTTCTTAAGTTGTTTTTAGGTCTAGTAACTTAGTTTGATCAAAATCTTAAGTTGAATCAGTAGGCTTACCCATTTTCACTATCATATCACTACTTAAGGGGTGTTTGGATTTGTTGTTATCACTATATTTAAGGTTGTTTGTAGCCTTGTTCTTGGTTGATACATATTACATTAGGATAATATAACTCATTTCTACTCATAAAACTAGTGCTTGTTTTGTAAAAGTCAAAATTAGTCTTAATCTCAACTGAGTGTTAATCATAAGATTTTAAATTGCAAATCTCACCATAGTAGCTTAAAACTTAGTACTTCAGTTTAAAATCATCTTAATATAGCTTATTATAACATATTAAGTCCATAGAATCAGTTACAAGTTCATAAAAGTCAAAGTACTAGTGTAATAAAAAAGTCAAAATTTCTAAATACCCGTTTTTGAATAAACTTTGGAATTTTATTGTGTGCTCATTATTAAGATTTAGCTTAAATGCTTTTGGGAAATTAATATTTAGCTGCTAAAATAAATTAGAAAAATACTAGTTTAATCTTAATCAGCTTCTAGAGTGCTTAATTCATAGCTTCTTTTGACTACCCTTTTCTGAAAGTGTCCCGTGCAACAACGGTGTATTTTGGCTTATTTTGTGCTTATTTTCAAGTTATATTGCTTTTTCAGTTTACATATTAGCTTATTTAAAGTTAATTAGTCTATTCCTAGTTTCCATTTGCTTATTAAGTAGCCCATTAGCCTATTTAGCTTAAAACTTATGCTTATTTCCTTTTTGTCCCACTGTTGGAATTTTAAGCTTATTCTAAGCTTATTAGTCGTCTTTAGAAAAAGTGGTAGTTATAAAATTTGCTTATTTAGATTCGAACTCAGTACCTCCTGCTGAACAAGTCCACGCTCCAACACACAACACCAAACCCAACTCGCCCTTGGGTCTTTATTGGTTTTAACTTGCAAAATTAATCCCTTAAGGACTCTTTGGCAGTTTTAACCATAAGCCAATTTTAGCTTATTTAGTGCTTATTTTCTAAAGCAACCTCCAAGTTTTTTATTTTTCTTAAGACCAGCATTGTTTAAAGTATTTTTTGTGATTTTTTCAGATTTTTCTCAAAATGTTTAGTATTTTTAATTAATTAATTAGTGTAAAATAGTATTTAATTCGTAATAAATAATTTAAGAGTCGAAAAAATACCCGGCTTTTTCCTAAAATTTTATTTTATCATATAGTACGTAAAAAAATTGTTTTTACACTTGTAGGACTTTTATTTCATAAAATTTACGTTTTGTCTTGCGCTCCAGCGCAATTTTTATAAATAACGTACGTTTCTATTTTAAGAAACATTTTTAGATAATTTGAGTTTACGTTTTAGTTAAAATAGTTTATTTAAGTCATTTTATTTTATAAATCACAAAAACATCATTGTAAAAATAGTGATAGCGTTTATTTAATATATTTTATCTTTTTAATTTTCTTAATTTGTATTTAAGTCGCTTTATTTATAATTTTTTCAGTAGTGTAATTATCTTATCCAAATCCTTTCTGATCACTATCATTAGTGATCATTCTATCGTCTGATCAAGCGTTTACACACCATTGAGTCTCCTTGGGACTTAACGACCCGGGAATTCATTGTATTCTCTGATCTTCATTGTATTTGTGTTTTAAGCAGTTTTAAGCTTCTTACGGTCAGTCATTCACAAGTGGCTGGCTTGTGTGAGGTAGCTTGACTGTTTTCAGCACAGATCATTTACCGACAATCATGGTTGTTTGCCATCCTCAGCCCCTTCCACATTGTCATTTTTGCGCTCCGCATCCTCTGCATTTCTTCCATCTTCTGCTAAAATCCATGACACCCCGATCATTTCGCCCACTTCCTTCATTTGTTCAATACTAATATTGCACCTTTTACTATTTACTTCGCCTTCAGTCGTATACCCAAACCTGAAAACCCCGTTACTATCACTCACCTCATCGTAAAATTCTTTATATAAGTCTGAAATTCCTTTTTTGTCATCCCCTAAACCCCCCGCCCCTATTTTCCTTGCCACCTCCTTTGCTTTCGTAATACTTCTCCTACCCACCTTTTTTGTATTAGTCCCATTTTCGCACCCTATTCCTTGGTTAAAACCCACGTTTTCTTCACCCACTTTAAAATCGTCTTCGTTAATCATCTTCCCTTTTTTCTTTAGTCTATTGCCTCCACTCCCAACCGAACTAGACGGGGAAACTTCTCTTTTTTCTCTTCTACCTGTTGAAAAATTTTGTTCTGTCTCCATTTCCGTTTCACGAGATTTTTTGCTTCCTTCTATGTTATTTCCTTCACACGCCGTACCTTTTTTCTTCCATTTCTTTCTATTATGACAGCTACTATCAGGCCCAACTACCTTATTGATATTACTAACATCACTAAACCTTGCATCAGGCCCAACACCTTGGCCCAGTCTATCTTCAATATTTGGTCCATCAGACCCTACTTTTGAATCCTCACTTTGACGAAAATTGTCCATTGGTACTTCATGTTTTTTACTTGACAACTCATTATCCTCACATACTTTATTATTTTCCCCAATGTCTTTCCCAATGCTTCCCTCGAGCTATGTATTCACTTTCCCAGCATCCACTTCCTTGGAACTAGCATCTTCTCCATTGAAATTCTCACTAACTTTTGTTTCCCCCAAAAAAATTAACCCTTCATCCTCCATTCTTTTTTGGTATTCGGAAGCCATGGCTGTCCGGTGGCCGTTAACTTCATCTCCGGTTGGTTCGCGATCGTCCTCCTCATCACTAGACTCTTCATTTTCGCTACAAGACTCCTCCATGTCGTCTCCTTTTGCCAAGTCACCCTGTATATCACACTCGGCCTCATTCTTTTTATGCTCAATATGGTCGTCTTTTTGAACTTCCTGAATTTCCCAGTTGATGATATCCCTAGCCTCCTCCACTACATTCACTTTGTGTGTCTTACCTTTGAAATTAATGTGTACCACTTCCTTAATTAGTTCCTTGTTTATAGTATGTATTTGTATCCTACCACACACCAAATTTTGATTTCCTTCCATTCTACAATTGTGTAATCCTAGAATCGTCCCATGTAAGGCTGCAATTTTTCGAAACACCTGTTCACCCCAGCATGAAACAGGTACACCCAATATGCTTAGCCACGTTATTCTCCCTGCTGTCCTGTGAAAATTATCTGCCCTTCTTAGTTTATGCATCCATCTCCTCAATCCGTGTTCTACATCTTTAAGGACATTATTTACACTTTCTTCGTTTTCGAACACCACCAACACCTCTAAACCACCAAGCAACTTTACTTCTATTTTGTTCAGCCCTTGTTCTTGGCATAGAACGGGGAGTTTTGCGAGGAAGCACATAGCTTTCACCTCCCCCACAACACTTCTCATCATCAGTTTGCAGTTACCCTCCTTTTCATCGATGTCGATGTTTCTACCGGTATCTGTTACAGCCTTATGCGTTACTTTGGTATTCATATTTTCAGTAGCCTCGAACCAAGATTTATTGTTCCCAACTTCTTTATCCCTGGTTTCCTTGACAACATCTACAAAACTCCTATGTCCATTGTTCCCCCAATAACTTTCTTTTGCAGCCTCCCCACTCCATTTCATCTTCATATCATTACTTGCATACCCTTCATCACGTGTTCTCCTCACCTCCTTACCGCTTTCTCTCCTATCATATGCCACATACACCTTCAAACACTCCTCCCCAACCTTTATTTTCCTCAACTGGTCCATTAAACCTTCAACATCCCTCACGTGTTTAAATCGAACAAACCCATATTTCTGCCCATTTCGGAGTCGTTTCTGAGCCATATACATGTCGAACACTGTGCCATACTTCTTAAAGATCATCCATAAGCTTCCCATACCCCATTCCTCGGGATAGTTGAAAAACATAAACGATATCGACGAGTTACGTTTCCCACCGGTATAGTTTGGTCCCAATTGCTTGCCATTGTATTGCCATCTATTTCCTATGTGCCTCGAACTCACATACTCACTTTCTCTCGTGTTGGTTTGCCCTCTAGTCGGAAAGTTTCTAAAACTTTTATTCTCTCTCACACAGTTCATTCTAGTTGTTATCTAATTATAGTTCGTCTAAAATGATTAATCGTGACTCGAACTATGGGTAATCACTCATTTCGAGTATCCGTGTGTTCAATTACCTGCCTAGTATGGTTCGGTTTTGGGTAATAAAATAAATTACCCGTCCTGCGATGAATAGTATAAATCTTTCAACTAACCGAACCGAACAATTCCATGACCAACTATAGTTATTTATACAAATGAAATTTCGTGAAAATGTCATGCATTTTCCCATTTATTAGCTTGGACTAAAATCCATAATGCGTATACTCATACTCCACGAGTCCACGTAAATATGTGTTACTTGGGTCCTTGACTATAGTGTTTTATTAAAAGGTTAGGCTAGCGGTAATATTGACTGCAAATAAAATTGTCGATTTTGCGTCACATCACCTTTTCACTTTTTAATCAAAATAACCACAAACATAGTGTAATAACACAAATAATATCACCATCAATATATGAGCTTTGATACACCCATATATGAGTATGCACATTTGTAAGAGGCTTTTGTAAAAGTTTTTAACATTTCTCCTTATATATATATATATCATTTATACATAAATTACTTCACAAAAACCAATATCACGCACACAACCCTTTTTTCTTTCTGGTTGGTGATTCGTTGGGACAACCGTCTTCTCTTAAAAACCCACCAAAGACACATCTTGCGGGGTGGCCGCATCTTCGGATGCCTTATTACTACCGACCTTATGCTCATCGTTTTTCATAATATTGTTTCTCTAATGTCTAATCTATTCTCTATGTCAAGTTTACTTAATTGGTCTGCATTTCATCACTGTAAAAAAATACAAAGAATGATGATATTATTGCAACAGTCATAGCAGACAACAAACATCATGAATTCATGATCGATCAATCAATAAAAGTAGATTACTATCTATACTACTTATAATGCACGAAGTCACCTCAATCTTAATTTTAAGACGTACAAAAAATTAAACATGGTTTACAACACTTTAATGCACTCAATTTTCAGAATTACAACAAAGTAAACATATTGTACAACAAAATAAAGCGTTGTGTCATTTTAAGACCAAAATTCTATCAAACAACATTAATGCTATTAAAAACACCGGTTCACCAAAAATTACAACCATTTAAGCACAATATACAATAGCTGCAACCAATTTTTAGATTTACAACAAAATAAGCATAATGTACAACAAAATAAGCATGATTTAATTTTCAGACTTACAAAATTAATGCTATTAAAGTGGTCAATTTTATTAATAACTATAATGACTACTACTTACAAGAAAACAAACATATTGTACAACACTTTAATACATATAATTTTCAGACGTACAAGACAAAAAGCATAATGTACAATAAAACACCACATTAATACTATTTAATGTAGTCAATTATTTAACTAGTCAATAAATACAATTAATACGGTTATTAAAACATCCCTTACATAAGAAATAGAGTAAACTACATCGTTTGTCCTTGTGGTTTGCGTTGACCGACGAGTTTCGTCCTTTGTCCGAAAAAAATGCACCGTCCGTTTTTAAATGCGAAACGTTATATATCTTTGGTCCTTCACTTTAACGGGCCACACTAACTCCCGTTAAATAACCACACATGATGTACACAAGAGGGTAAAATGGTCTTTTTCATCACTAAGTACACACAAATAAATAAAACAAAATTAGTTTGTCTCATTCCCACCACACACGTGTCTTTCTGTCCCCTCTCTAATTATTTTCTTTCTTCTTTATTATTTTAAGGGAATGTCTAACCAATGCCCTAAAGGCATTGGTTAAGATTTGTCTCTTGTGGTTTTTAGTTACACAAATAATCCTTATAGTTGACACATAATTACATATTTGGACGGGGACCTACATAAATAGTTATTATACATCACAAAATGACAAATCTTAACCAATGCCCTTAGGGCATTGGTTAGACATTCCCTTATTTTAACCATATTTTAACCAAACTAACTCATCACAAAAAATAGACAAGATCTTATAATCTGCTCTCTCTTTTTTTTGAGCAAATATTATCTGCTCTTATAATTTGCTTTCTTCATATAAGGAAAAATGAGTATAGTAGTCAAGTAAATAAAAAATAGTCTCCTTCTCTAATTATCTGCTTGACTCGATTCGATTATGGCTAGAAAAAGTGGTGTTTAGATTGGATTTGTATTCTTAGAACTTTTGTAAATCTGTAAAAGTTCTAAGAAAATTGTTTATTAATGTATGAAAACTATTATTTATTAATAGTTAAATAAATAATAAAAACAGAAAATTACACCGTTGGTCCTTATTGTTGAGAAAAGACTGAAATACTCTCGAGTGGATGAGGTATAACGACCGTTAGTGATGCCAGTTAGAGTGAGGGACTAACGATAAATAACGTTTCGCAGTTAAGGATGGACGGTGCATTTTTTTTTGTCAAAGGACGAAACTTGTCGGTCAACGCATACCACAAGGACGAATGGTGTAGTTTACTCTAAGAAATACAAATTATCAAACATATTGTACAACCAACTTAAATACAATTACTGCATTAAATTTCACTACTACAAATAATAAAGCACATTATACAAATGTTCAAGCCCCAGAACGGGCAACGGGCCAAATGGGCTTGAGCCCGAACGGGCGCGGACCAAACGGGCTCGAGCCCGAGCAAACACGGGCCAACGGGTTCAAGTCCGAACTGGCACGGACAATATGAAATTCTAGATATCCGTAAATTTATTATTAAATGGACATAATAAAATAAAATACATTATTTATCGAAATTTTTTATTTCAAGGTACCCGCCGCTGTAACGCGCAGGTACCCTGCTAGTATAATTAATGAGTTGACTAACTGTGACTAATAGTTGAAACCTAAACTTAATAATGATATTATATTGTTCTAAACACTGACATTCAATATAATTCTTGGACTCGATCAACTTCTTAATCAAAGCAAATTAACTAATTGACACTAAACTTTCTTGATTGCATTTTGGGTCTCTAGTTTTTTTTTCCTAGATCGATGATCGGATTGTGTGACACGTTATTATTGGATTTTACCCTTGCAAAGTCGTTGGCTCTTGTGTTAACTACAGTATTTTTTACGTATGACGTATGTGATGTTTATAGATATCATAGTCGTTTTGTAACATGCATGCATCGGCTTAACATTCAACATATACGGCTAGACTTCTTAGTCGTAAAGTTATCAAACTGTTTTGGCTTGTGAGTTGTGACTTTTGTATTGTATCAAAACTAGCGGGTTAACCCGCGCGTTGCGGCGGGAGTGCGTTACCCTCGATCATTTTATTTACGGGAATGAATTTGCTAAAGTTTTTTTTTTTTTTTTTTTTTTTTTGGACTAAATTTGCAAAAGATTGATAACGGGGGACTAACAGTGCGTTTCACAGCTAATTTGAGGGACTGAAAGTGTAAATAGCGAATGAACAGTACACACACTATTCCAAACTATGCGTGCACTGTAGCAAATACTGTTTTGCACTGTTACGCACTGTAGCAGTGACATTTTCATTTTTAGTCCCTGAAACTAACGGGCTGTTGCAACGTTAGTCCTTAGGGACTAACGGTGAAAAAAAAGGGTAACCTCAAGGACTGTTTTTGCTTAATATTTGCACAGAAATAGCCCCTCAAGTTATTGTTACGTTTCTAATTTAATCCTCGACTGTTAGTTAACGGACGTTAAGGACTAACTTTGCAATTGAGCAGTAACCTCAGGGGCTAAAAGTGCCAAAACTGAAAGTTACGCGTGCACTGTAGCTACAGTGCACACAGGAATGTTTTAGTATATATATATAATATGTTGGTTTTATGTATACAATGATAGGAATATGTTATCCATTAGTAGTCGAGCATATTTAATGGGTTTTAGAAAGAAAAAACACAAATACGAGAAGAGTGTTGTTTTAACTCTTAGGGTGTGTTTGTTTTTTATTTAAAAAAAGTCTTATTAGCCTTTTTACTCTTATCGGTAAGAGGAGAGCAGACGTTTTGCTTGTTTGTTTTTTTCTTTTGAGTAAGAGCCAGTTAGACATATAACATCTTACTCAGTAAGAGGTGGGGAACTTGTCTTACTGGCTCTTACTCGTTTTGTAAACTTTATATAATATGTTTGATTGTTTATTAACTATGTTATATTTATGATAAAAAGTCTTGTTTCATATTTACATAAGTTACTTATTATCGCATTGCGTTGGTTTAATAAACAAATTGCAAAAACTAGCATTTAAAATCATTCGGACACTTATACAAAAACAAACAACATTATTTCGTTCAAATTTACACTTTTTAGCCATCTCTTACCAGTAACATATTAATGAAACAAACAGACCCTTATCTTGTCAGGCATAAGAATTAACCATCTTTTGAATGTTGTGTATTTGGATGGTTGAATGATAATACAGTGGTCAACAATTAATTAGTTACTGTTATACGTCCGTGGAATAAAACAGACCACGCGCATTTATTATTGATATAAACATATTACCGACCATATCTAGATAAAGCAAATCAAATCAGTTGAAGCAAAAATGTATTTTTGAACTTAGACCTTTTTTTTTTTTTTTTTTGAGATAGTCAATCTTATACGTTGAAATAAAGTAAAAATATTAAAATCAATCATTAAATGTGTTGAAATGGAAGCTAGAATGTTGGTGTTGATTGGTTACTATTTCCTGGGTTTGTTAAACTACGTAGAAATATGTTAGAAGAATCAATCAAACTTGTATACTAGTATACCAAAAGAAAAAAAAAATACTCTAGTCATATAAATGTTTATCAAATGATCAAGTCAAATATGGGGTTATTCTAATAAGGTTGTGAGTAATGCAATGTTTTGTTGAATTATCAAACTTTAAGCTCAACACGAGCTCATTCGCGCTATTAATTGAGCTTAATTATAAGCATTCAATTTATCGAATGTCTCTTCAGCCCCTTTATGATATGTAAGCGCTTATTTACGCGTAAGTGGACCAGGATCAATTGAAAAGTGTTAAAATATAGAAAGGCTAAAAAGTAATCAGAACCGTTGGATCATAACACTAGATCTGATTAAATTAAAAAGGGGCACATGTACATAAGGGCATACTCGTCATTCCATCAAAAGTAATAATCTAGTTATCTTCTTTATTTCCCATTTTCTTTCCCAGATCCCCACTTACAAATGCAAAAATGAAAGACGAGATCTTCATCACCGTCACTATCATTGCACCGGCACCGTCACTGTCACCATCTCCATCATCGACGAACTCCACCACCATCCTTCGGTGTTACCGGAAATTCGTAACCTTGTTGTACGGCTGGCCTTTTACGACTACCATAACCGAGTTGTACGGTCGGAGCTCTGACGGAGATAACAGCTTTAACGGCGGAAGATCTGGTATTTGTGAGATCTGATTTTGAGGTAGGTGACGGTGCGACCTAGAGTTTGGTGTATCAAAAGCTTGTGTTCGGGAACCATTGTAAATATTTGAATATGTTTATATCATATACCACTGTAAAGATACTTGTTATCATGTGAAAAAGAGAAATAATACATTTATAAGTTTAGTTTTTATGTCAACAACATAACGTTCATCAGTTTTTTAAATAAAATATAATAACGTTCCTCAGTTTTGTAAAACAATCATAATGTTCATCAGTTTTCTAAGAGAAAATCATAATGTTCAGCAGTTTTTTAAATATATCTTAACGTTCATCACTTTTCTAAATAAAAAATTATAATGTTCAATAATGTTCATCAGTTTTTTAAAAGTAAATAAATAAATGTTCAACTGTTATTTTTGATATTGTTCATCAGCTATTTTTTATAACGTTCATCAGTTATATTTTATAATGTTCAGAAGTCTTTAAAAAAATACCGTTCATTAGTTATTTTTGATATTGTTCATCAGTTGTCTAAAAGAAATCGCAATGTTCATCTGTTAGAGTCGCAATGTTCATCAGTTCATCAATTAGTTGTTCATCAATAAAAAGTGTTTGTTCATCAATAAAAATAGTTGTTCATTTTTTCATCAATAAAAGTATTGTTCATCAATAAAAAATTTGTTCATCAGTTGTCTAAAAGAATCGCAATGTTCATTTGTTAGAGTCACAGTGTTCATCAGTTCATCAATTAGTTTTCTTTGATGTTACATTATAATGTTCGTCAGTTTTCTTTGATGTTACAGTATAATGTTCATCAGTTACATCACTTGTTCATCGGTTTTTTTAAACAAATAGAGTTGTTCATCGTTATTTTGATATTGTTCATCAGTTATTTTTTATAATGTTCAGCAGTTTTAGAAAAAATAACATTCATCAGTTATTTTGGATATTGTTCATCAGTTGTCTAAAAGAAATCGCAATGTTCATCAGTTCATCGATGAGTCTTGTTCATCAGTTATTTTTTATAACGTTCATCAGTTATTTTATAATATTCAGCAGTTTTCGAAAAAACGTTCATCAATTATTTTTAATAATCTTCATCAGTTATTTTTGATATAGTTCATTAGTTATATTTTTATAATGTTCAGCAATTTCGAAAAAATAACGTTCATCAGTTATTTTTTATAACGTTCATCAGTTATTTTTTATAACGTTCATTAGTTATTTTTTATATTGTTCATCGGTTATTTTTTTATAACATTCATCAGTTATTTTTTATAACGTTCATCGGTTATTGTTCATCTTTTTAATATACGGTATCTCACTCATATCAAGACAGATTTGAGTGATTCAAATTTCTGGGTAAAAAATGGCAAAAAAAATACAATTTTCGTGTTTTAAGTTTTGCAAAATTCGGCCTTTAAACTAGACAAAAATAGTGCTGAAAATGCCAAAAATTTCAAGAAAATCAACACCCATTTAAAAAGTTGAAAAAAAAAAGTTGCGACTTATATATCATGATGCATACCAAATTAAAGAGAATTAAATTTTAAAAAATTTGGTGAAATCGGTTTTTCATAAAAATTTGTCGTTTGAAAGTTATTTACGTTTGAAGTTTTGAGGTGAAATAAAAAAAGAGGTTAAAATGACCAAAATACCCCCTAACCAAATTTAATAAGAAAAAAGGGAGGGAATGGATGGTGGACACTTGTGTGAGTGGCTTTTTAGCCTTTTTAATTTTCTTTACTTTCTAAAGGATCGCACCTCTTAGGTGTAATTAGGAGTACGAGTCGATATAAATATATTGACTTATTTGAGTTTTAGAACTCATCAAAGTCATTTACTTAGCAGTTAGTACAGTCTAACTCTAAATTTTGCGCGCTAACATATCTTGTTTAAAAACCAAAATAGAAAGTATTGCATTTGGATCAAATTATTATCTTCATTTTTAACTCCAGTAGTCAGGTTTCAAGAACCAGTGGCAATCCGTGAGTTATGGTACATAAATTTCTTTTCATCTACTATACCTAACTTTCTTTTCATATTAGAGCATGGGGTATGGTGACTTCCCCACTTCTCTTCACTTGGGTCCCACGTGTGCCACATCACCTCCACATCACTCTAACACAATAACAAAAAAATACCCCCCAATCACAATTTACTCACTTCTCTTCACTTGGGCCCCACCCACCCTCACAAACACATCACAAACACAAAATAAACAAACACAAACCTGCAAAACCTTTTGTCCTTTTCTTCGTTGTTTCCACGGCGAAATGTAAACTGGCGAGGGCCTGGGGTATCGTGGCGAGGGAAGAAATCAAGTGGCGAGGTGCCACGTTGGAAGTGGCGAAAATCGACATCCCCCATACCCCTTGCTCTTAGTTATCATCTTCTTTTGGATCAAGTTATCGCATATCATTCTTCAGTGACCATCTACCTAACTTTCTTTTTATTTTAGTTATGCTCTTCATACTTTATTGTTTGTTGATGATTTTGTTCTTTCAAATGGTGTATGATCATGTTTAGTTTAGTTAAGAAGTATTTGGGCTTTGGATAGTAACTTTTATGGTGTGATTCTTGTGCATGTACATACTTTATGTTGTTGTATCATAGAGCCTTATTAATTTTTTTTTTCTTAAATAACTGTTTCATAGAAACCATATATTTTATGGTAGAGCAAATTCTTCAAAAGCTCAAGTCGCTTAAATTGTTCATCTTTTCTAGAAAAAAAATGACTTTTCAAAATAGAAAAGTGGCTTGGGCGATTAGTCGCTCAAATAAAATGTCCCCCATAAAGTCACCCAAAGTACAATCAGGGGACGCTTGTCAACATTTCATTTGAGCGACTTGAAAAAGTACCATAAAAAAAGTCGCTCAAGTCATGTTATCTATCTTGAGAAATCATGTTTATTTTGTCTAAAAAAATGTGAAGAATTTGAGCGACTTAGGTATTTAGAGAATTTGCTCTTTATGTTATCAACATTAATAAGCTGTCAATTTATAGTTAACAAAGTATTTACTAGTGACTATTTTTTGGCTAAAGTGTTTGACTTGTTTAGTTTTAAGACCGCAAAAGTCATGAAAATGTTAAACTGGCATCCTCTTTCACGCAAGATGGTGTAATACTCCATCATATCAATAAGGTTTTTTCATGGCTAACTCATGAGAAAAGGGTTTACTCAGAATTTGGTAATTATCTTTACAAGCTAAAAAGTATTTGAAGTTTATTCCTTTTCTTTAACGATAGATAATTTGGGTTGATTAGTAGGATTAAATCATAAGAAACTTTATACTACAAGTTACTCAAAAGTTTTAGATTATTTAAAAAATCTAAACCTCGTACACCTTTTTTAGATGACGATTGACCCTTCTTCGTAAATCTAGCCCTAGGCAATAAGCACATATTTATGTGAGCTTCAGTCAAGAGTTATTTTGCGCGTTTGACTTATTTCCTCGAAACATCCTTAACGGGTCAACTGAATATTTGCGGTAATTAGCGGTTAGAAGTGAAATCCAATTCGGCAATGCCTCATTAGTAACTTATATTTTAGTTTATTTAGAAAGGATAACTTGGTTTTGCTACACATGTTTTATTTCTTCTTTGTATGAGATATTAGGTATGTTTACATATGGGATAGAGGAAGAGGAAAACACCGAATATTTCACGTAGTAATTTTAATAAAATTGATTTATTTCGTACCATTCGCTCAATTAAAAAATGAGTCTAATTTTATAAGACCAACCATTGAAGACTTAAAGTAATAATATAAATAAAGTAAATAAAAAAAAGGAAAATATTCATATTAAATAAAATAAGTAGAAGAACGCATATTTCAAATGAACAAATTCAAGTCAAATAATTTGTTGTCGTTAATTCTTCCGCCGCTTATCTCATGCCATACTTCTTCTTTCTCTGAATCGGTTTCTAGTGTCAATCAATGAGATAGGATGAGTTGTAGCACAAAATGTACTTTCAATTAATCACCCCATAAATTCTATATCTATCTATATGGACAAGAAATCATGTAACAAAGTAGATTTTTATATGTACATTGGTTATTCAAACTTGGAACGAGCATGAGAAATTAATGATACTTCTCTCGTTGTTCCTTAATAGATCAATGGTAGAGTGGTCGGTTGTTAATGGTCATACGTTCGAATCCTACTTGAGGAGATTTGAAAATCACCGTCTACACCCTGATGTAGGTCTGGAATACTCTTTTGGATGCGTTCTGCTTAAATTCTGGGCGGTAAAAGGCCTTAATCTATCCCCTTGCATGTATGGGCGGCGCTATTTTCCTTTTTCTTGATATTGTATTGGGATAATAACTTTTAGTTGGGCTTTTACATATATATCCTTGGAAATTTCAGAAATTACATATATTTCATTTTGATGCATTAAAAGCATTG
Organism: Chrysanthemum makinoi; assembly: GCA_910596185.1. Taxonomy (NCBI): domain Eukaryota; kingdom Viridiplantae; phylum Streptophyta; class Magnoliopsida; order Asterales; family Asteraceae; genus Chrysanthemum; species Chrysanthemum makinoi. Next base: position 112,276,725 of record OU343222.1, on the reverse strand, counting down.
TATTTTATGCATAAAAAACTGGTACAAAGGATATACATGTAATTATTCATCCAGGGAAGGATATATATGAAATTATGCCTAACTTTTTTTAAATATATCCAAGTTGTCACTTTTTATTGAGTTGTGTATCATTCTTTTTTTTTCCTAACAAATGTATCGAACTTGCTAATCCCACCTATCTTAACACTTGACGAGGTTTTTGGTTAGAGTAATTACATAAAACGTCCTTGTGGTTAGGCCTAAATTGCAAGTTTCATCCTAATGACTGTTTTGCCAACGATTGTTTGCAACGTTGGTCCTTTATACTAACGGCCGTTTCTAATTAACTCAAAATTTAGTTTTCTTAAAAATAATTCTTTTCTACGCGGTTTTATAGGCGGTTTTATACATGTTATTATACACGTTTTACACACATTTTTATACACGTTTTTATACACGGTTTTGCACACGTTTTTATACACGTTCAATCGGTCAGAGCACCGCCCTGTCAAGGCGGAAGCTACGGGTTCGAGCCCCGTCAGTCCCGACGCCGGATTCAAAAAATGTGGGAATAAAGAGTTTTAACAGAAAAGATTCCATCTTTCCTTGATGCGGCAATAAATAGTCCTTACTTTTTATATACGTTTTTATGTATATCTTTATACACGTTTTTACACGCGATTTTGCACACGTTTTTATACACGTATTTTATACACGTTTTTATGCATGTCTTTATACACATTTTTATACACATTTATAAACGTTTTTATCCACGTTTTTATACATGATTGTATACGTGGTTTTACACACTGTTTTATACACGTTTTTATATGCATTTTTATACACGTTTTTATACGTTGTTACACACGTTTTTTATACACGTTTTTATGCATGTCTTATACATGTTTTTATCCATGATTTTATATGCGGTTTTACACACGTTCTTATACATGTTTTTATATACGTTTTTGTACACGTCTTTATACATGTTTTTATACGTTGTTTTACATACGTTTTTATACACGTGTATAAAAGCATTTTTATACATGGTTTTATATGCGATTTTACACACATTTTTATACACGATTTTACACACGTTTTTATACACGTTTTTATGCATGTTTTTACACACGTTTTAATAAAAACATATATAAAAATGTGTGTAAAATCACGTATAAAACCATGTATAAAAACATGCATAAAAATGTGTATAAAAACGTGTGTAAAACCGCATATAAAAACGTGAATAAAAACGTTTATAAAGAGATGCATAAAAATGTATATAAAAACGTGTATACAAATATGTATAAAAACGCGTATAAAAACATGTATAAAAACGTGTGTAAAACCGCGTATAAAAACATATAATAAAAACGTGTGTAAAAATATGTATAAAACCATGTATAAAAACATGTATACAGACGTGTATAAAAACATATATAAAAACGTGTATAAGAATGTATATAAAAACTTGTATAAAAACGTGTGTAAAACCACGTATAAAAGTGTGCATAAAAATGTATATAAAAACGTATATAAAGACATGCATAAAAATGTATACAAAGACGTGTATAAAATGTGTCTAAAAGCGTGTATAAAAACGTGTATAAATGCATGTATAAAAACGTGTATAAAACCGCGTAGAAAAATATGTATAAAAATATGTGTAAAATCGCGTATAAAAACGTGTATAAAGACATGCATAAAAACATATATATAAACGTGTATAAAAACATGTGTAAAACCGCGTATAAAAACATGTATAAAACCGCGTAGAAAAGAATTTTTTTTAAGAAAACCAAATTTTAAGTTAATTAGAAACGGCCGTTAGTATAAAGGACTAACGTTGCAAACAATCATTGACTAAACGGTCGTTAGGACGAAACTTGCAATTTGGGCCAAACCACAAGGACGATTTATGTAATTACTCTAACCAAAAACATCGTCAAGTGTTAAGATAGGTGGGATTAGCAAGTTTGATACATTTGTTAGGAAAAAAAAAGATACATAACTCAGTAAAAAGAGACAACTTAGATACAGTTAAAAGTAATTATCCCTATTGTATTTAAGTTTTTTTTTATAGGATAATAATATTTAAAGTATCTAATTAACCACTTTATTCTTTTGTATGTGCTCAACTTTCTTGTTTCCTATTGTGTGACTCAACTTTTAAAACCACCTATTGTATGTATCGATGAATTCGTAATACATTTCGTAACAAATTCTTAATACATTCGTAGGTTGTAACGATAAATACGAATTTTAAAAGTTTAGTACACACAATAAAAGGAAACAGATGAGTACACACAAAAGAATAAAGTGATTAGTTTCATATATTTACAAATGATTATCACTTTTTTTAATGCTCGTTAATGCTTAATTACTTATGTACGGTAATAGTTTTCAATTTGTAATCGGTGGTAAATATTTATGTTATTATGCTACTAAAGTACTAATAAATCTTCGTGTGGTTAATCCATCCATAATCTTCAGTAATTTGTTATATTTGTTTTGTTTTGAGACCGTAACCAAAAAGCACAGGTAGAAAGTAATTATTTGGCATCTTATCTTCGTTCTTAAAAGTGATTAGTGTTTTTATGTATTAATGATGTCGATTAATCGATTATCATCTAAATTTACTAGAAATATCTCAAAAATAATAACTTTATTAATTTTTTAATCAATTTTATGTTGCAATATGTTTACACGTCTTTTTACGTCATTTTACACTTTATAATTATGTTAGTAATTATTTGCATTCGAGTGGTGTTCTTCTGACTGATTCATTACGGTTTAAAGTGGGTTGTGGCACCTTAATTCGTTTTTGGAAGGACACGTGGGTTGGGGATTATCCTTTATATCTTCGGTATAACCGGTTATTTCGTTTGGAGAGAAACAAAGATTGTTTGGTTATTGATCGTATCTTTAATGGAGAATGGCGTTGGAATTGGTCTAGATCGGAGTTAGGGACTCGTAATATGTCCTCTCTTAATGCGTTAATGGTTGAAATTGGAAACATGGAGATAAATTATGTATCAAATGCATGTGTTTAGTCGTTAGCGAATGATGGTATGTTTTCTGTTGGAGTCACGCGTCGATTTTTAGATGATCATTTTCTGCCTTCTTTGGTTCCCTCAACGATATGGGAAAAAATGCTTCCCCGGAAAGTTAACGTATTCCTTTGGCGTTTCATCTTGGATAGACTTCCTCATCGATTGAATCTTTCTTCTCGAGGTATGGAAATTCAAGATATTTCATGTCCGTCATTTCATGGAAGCGTGGAGTCAAACCAACATATATTTTTTGCTTGTGATATTGCTCGTAGCATATGGCAGCTCGTTCGTGTGTGGTGTGACATATCTATGCCACAATTTGACTCTATCGATGATTGGCGAGAGTGGTTGAGTTCTTGGTCCACATTTTTAGCGAAGAAACAGCGTATTTTTGTCATTTCTGTGGCTTTTTTATGGGTGATATGGCGTTATCGAAATAGTGTCATCTTTAACTCTCAATCTATGAAGAAAGGAGACATTTTCGATAATATTCGTTTGTTTTCTTTTTCTTGGATTAAATTTAGAGGGGGCAAGTTTAGTAGTTGGACTCATTGGTTAAATTCTCCTATGTATCTCTAGCTTCTTGCTAGTGTTTTTTTGTTTTATATATATATCATGTTTTGTTGTTAAAAAAAACTACTAAAAAGTACAGCTTACCGCTACGACTTACAACTACTTGTTATTTTCGTCAAACATACCTTTAGATTTCTAACTAATCTTAAAGCTAGACTATGTATCAAAGGCTTTTTGTTTAACTAGACTTCGTATCAGATTGAATTGAAGAAAATGTTGTTGATCAACCTAATGAGTGAGAAACTAGATATTAACCAAACTGTATTCGCATTTACACATCTAGAAGTTACCTTTCCTAAAACTACTCTCGTGTGCACCCAAGGGCTTGTAGCTTAGCGGTGTTATATGATAGTGTGAGATGAACCTTAACCGAAGAGTTGTAAGTTCAAGTCTTTTTTGAACAAAGTAAATGTCACGTGCCAATCTTTCTGTATATTTTGACATATCCTAGGCTCGAGTTGTAAGTTTTGCGTTAGGATTGGCAGGGTTCCAATGCGACATAGTTCACTTGGTGTATCTTAACTTTCTTCGGCATCATTAGCATCATTCATAGTTTGCTCATTTTCTTTCAGCTATCGTCATTTTCTAAGTCCAATGGTTAGGTTTGACAACAAGTTTCGATTTGCGAGTACATAGTCATACTCAGTATCATCAACAGTGGTACGATGGACAAGAAAGTATGTGGTTATGATCTGTATAACTTACTTTCACCGAGTATATTGATCTTTCTTCCCGTGGTTATTGTTGTTCTTTATATACGGTATATCTAAACCACTTGGTCTAAATCAAGTGGCCATCATGGGTAAATTTTTTTTTTTTTTTTTTTTTTTTTTTTGAGGTTTTGTGTTCGAGGCTTGCCAGTGGGGTTTTCCTCTTAGGGGGAGGGAGAAAAGGAGTGGGGTTTATTCCCAAAAGCGAATGTTCGAGAAAAGCATATTGCCCGCTTATATGTCATTGCACAACTCGAACCACTAACTACTAACTAGCTTTTTAAAAAAATTATATATGCTATCTAATCATGTTTTAGTTTAGTTTAAGGGAAAGTAACTTTAGTTGTGTGATTCTAGTGTTGTTCTTCTAATACTACGTAATATGTTATAAAAATTTACTAATGCTGAAAAGTTAATTGGACCATATATTTTAAGATATCAACTTTAAGTTGTCAATTTATAGTTGGTAAGTAAAGTGGTAATTGCTGACTTGTTCTTGAGCTATAGATGCTTTGACTTATTTACTTTTCACACAAGATTGTCATCTTTCAAAAAGGATTTTTTGACTTTTCCAGGGCTAACTCATGAGAACGGGGATTATTCGCAGGTAACTATTTTTACCAGCTAAAAGAGAATTAAAGTTTGTTTGATGTATATAAAAGTATATTTTATTTGAAGTTAAGTCATAAGAAAATATCAATACCATCAAAAGGGCACACACAAACAATTGAACAAAGAAGAGTAAAATATCAAATCGACCATACAATTTTGTGTTGAGAAAATTATGTAACAAAACGCTCACACCAGGTTGAAAATGAAAAATACAGATGATCACCATGGTAAATAAGAACCATTGATAAAACGTAACTCCATTCTTCTAAGAGCCATTTGATTTACAAGTCTACAACGCTCCTTTTCTAAAACTACTCTCGAGACTTAATACACAACATCATCGTTTAGTCAAGTTTGTTGTATTATGCTTAATATTTTTAGTAGATTTTCACATATTTAAAAGTGTGACTATACAAGAAGCCGAAACAGGTTTGGTAATCCTACCTAAGTAGTTGAAGTTATTGCACTTCTTTAGACTCATACTTCCTCCACTTCTAACTCATAGTCATCAATCTCTTTAAAATAAGCTCTCTGCTGCTCCACATACTCCTGTGGTAACGTATACTCTTCATTTGCTGAGCATCTCCTCTTCTGCAATACAATGACCGTTAGGAACCTGTTGTTAGTGATATGAATAATTCTAACCAAAACAATAAGCTGTATTGCACCTTAAATGAGTCTCGGATTTCTTTTTTCTTATATGGTTTAATTTCCGTTATTAGATAGCAAATTCAATACATTATTTGATGTAACGGTTGAGTGATATTCATCCCCATTTCAAATAGCGGTGACAAAATGGATGTGTTGGATAATGGCCTAACAGGTCAAAATAGTGGACGGGTTTGAGCGACATTTGATCCATTCGATCCATTTAAGCCATTAGAGACAAAACATACCCATTCATTCATAAGTAATGGACCAATGGTTCAAAACTGTCACCCCTAATTACACAAATTGCAACTAAATGATATAGGCTGAAGACTGAGCAAAACAATACACTCCCTCTGTCCTGAATAGCCTAGAATTCTATTCATTTTGGATTACCAGAAAAATTCAGTGTTCTTTTATCTGTGTAAGAATGTAATCCAAAATCATTACATATGTCATAAACATTAGAAATTGAAACCATTAAATCATATGTCATAAACATTAGAAATTGAAAGCATTAAATCTGGTCCAAAAGTTCTTGATTTAGATAATATAGAGCCTCTGCAATCTGCATATTTGCTTATTATGCAAAGAATCTAATTCAACTACACGTTAATGCCAATCATTGCGCTTTTTATAGAACAGGAGAGTATATCTATTATGAATAAATGTTACAAGTACCTTTTTATTGGGTGGAGGTTCGGTTTGTGGCATACACTGAATTATACATTCTGGTCCATCAGCTTCAGTCCTACTCAACCAAAGAGCATAGAGATTGTATCAGTAACAATATCAGTATAATACACACACACTGACACATACACGCACACAGAGAGAAAGAGAGAAAAAGAGACCTATTGCTTGGGGTCCTCAAAGGAGGTGGACAGCTACGCAGTTTATCCTTCTTATCCAAAGTAATGTAATTGATAGGTGTACCCACCACCTTTCCTTTATCTTTTGGCGCAAATTCAACACGACTAGAACCTGAAACCGCTTCCTCTCTATCTCTAATTATCACCCCTTTGAGGGGAGCACGAAAATCCATCATGTGATTCTTTAGCTTCTTCATAAAAGAATGATCAAGTGGCTCTGCAATTGCCTTTCCTTTATCCTTTCTCTTCATTAAGGAATCAGTTATTGCATCCTTCCCTTTTACAGCAGAATGAGGAACATCCGATTCCCCTCTTTCCCTGATAACCACCCCTTTAAGGGGAACACGAGCTCCCGTCATGTTACTACTGGTATTTAGGTTCTTTAAAAAGCGAGCATCAAGTGGCTCTGCAATTGCCTTTCCTTTATCCTTTCTCGTCATTACAGAATCAGACATTATACCCATGTTAATATTCGAGTTCCTTGAGCTAGATTGTGGATTATTTTCCTTCCCTCTATCATTTATATTCACAGCAGAACGAAGGATCTGAGTGTCTGTTTTATTATTTGCATTCTTCATTTGATGGGCACTAGATGGAGCGTCAATTGCTTTTCTTTTGTTCTTAATCGTCTCCATTGAAGGGTAATCAGGGGACACAGATATCTTATTCCCATCGTTCTTCGTTTTACCCAAAGAAGACTGATTTACTTTCACCGGATCCTTAGTTTTCTCCAACGTAGAGGAACAAACAGGCACAGATACCTTACTAACATCGTTCTTCGTTTTACCCAAACAAGACTGATTTACTTTCGCCTGATCCTTGCTTTTCTCCAATGTAGAGGAACAAACAGGAACAGATCTTTCCTTCCCATTGTTCGTTGTTTGCTGTAATGATGTCTGACGTAAGGGAGCAGCAGCCTTTGTCTTGCTTCTGGTATTCTTAGTGATTTGTTTTCCAGTATACTCTATACGATTCTCATCACCAACCGATTGATCTGAGAAATGACAATCTTAAACTTAGTCACAGACTAACAGTATTCTTGAAAAGACTCATTAAAACAATGCATGAGGCATTGATGGAACAGTAATGAGCAACAGTTCACTGAACACATAATTCAGATATTATTAACAGGTTAGGATATCATGAACCAAAATTATCTACTAGGACTAATAAGAAAACGTAAATTAAGAGATTACTATGCTAGTTTATAACAGAAAAACTACAACTCATAGGTACTGATGTTTACGCTACTGTGCTAAACTACTAATTTAAAACAGAAAAAATAAAACTGCTCATGCTTATAACTATAATCAGACAAGTTATTCAAATAACCAACTCTCGACCCAATTATCCAAAACCGCTCACGGTACCATCAACTTATCCAATAATGAATCCCAAACAACTTCAAACCGCTTATATGTTATATCAGAACACAATAAGTAGATAGCACACATTAACCCTCGGTAGACACACAAATAAACACATTGAGACATTCACATTTCAATAGACATTCAAATGAAAACATTCCACCTATCTACCGAACATAAACCCTCAGTAGATAGCACACATTAACCCTCAGTAGTCACACGAATAAACACACTGAGACATTCACACTTCAATAGACATTCAAATGAAAACATTCCACCTAACGATCGAAAATCATCAAATCCTAACTACAACGAAAGACACACAGAGGACAATGAACTCATCTACATAACATTCTTAGAAAGCCCGCTAAAACAATGCACAAGCTGATTCACGGAACAGTCATGAGTCACAGTTCCATAAACACTATCTAAGAATCATATATTTTAGATATCATGAGCCAAAAGTTTCAACTATGCCTAAAACGTGCACAATATCATCAAGTGATTACTACTATGCTAGTCTAAGACAGAAAAATATATCTGAACTCTTAAGGGGTGTTTGGGATTGCATAACTATTAATCAAACAGCTTATCAACTCATTGTGTTTCGTTATTGTAGACAAGCAAGTGTGGGAGTTGTTAAAAATCCTTATCCAAACTGCTTATCTATTTATTTGCGAGTCACTCATTCCAAACCACTTATTTACAAAAAAAAGCCAGACAAGGCGTATCCGGTATTGCTTATTGAAACTGCTTATGCTTTCGGATATGACAGTTGCAACTCCCAACCTAATTCTACAAAAACTGCTTATTCACCCTCAAATAATCAGACACAATTAGATAAGCAATCGCAAACACATCCCTCAGTAAACACATGTGATACATTCCGATTAAGCTGAAAAATAGCATCGAGCTAACTATAAAGTATAAACATAATACGAAATAAGTGTCCACTCAAGTCAGCAGCAAAAATTATCCGACTAAAACTACGCAACTAAACAATCCATCATTCAACAAACATAAATAAATCGACTCGGTTACGCGATTCAGCTAACAACAAACCCTAACTAAACAATAACATAACAGAAATTACCGCGTGTGAGTTTCGGAATGATTGGACGGTTAAAACAGATCGGATTCTGTGTGGATCCGATACTCGAATCCGACGCAATTGGTGACGCCTTATTCGCTTGTGAAGTATTCCTAACAATATTAGTGAGATTTGCCAATGGTTTTCTGGTACTGATTGAAGATGATTTGTTCACCATACGACGTCGTTGTGGTTGTTTGGATGGTGATATTAGTTTTTCAGTTTGATCCATTTGTTTCCATTGTATGTATGGTTGTTTAATTGTTTATATAGTGGAGGATTGAAGATAAGCTAGAAATGGGGAGAGTGTGTTATAGAAGTTTTGGGTTGAGGTTATTGGCGGGATGAATGAATTGGGGGTGTTTTCAAAAGCTGTTTTACTGTTTGGTTGTGGATTATTGGATTTGGGTTTTGGGCTTTGATAGGTTTGAATAGTTGTGAAAACGAGCCCAACTGCTTGTACAAAGCTCGGAATTTGATCGGTAAAAAGTTTCAACGAGTTGAACCTAAACGAGCTTGATTCCAAGCTTGAGCCTGAGTTGTGCCTCATTTATTAATCGAGTTCGAGCTTGAAAAACAAGTTTAAATAACATTTTATGGGAGTGTATGTGTGTAAAAAGATAATGACCATTTATTTATAAAACTAGGCAATTACTCGTGCATAGTATCAGGATTTTATAACAGCAAACAATTATAGTTGCAATATTGTTGTTAATACCCGTATTTTTACGTTATATCAAAAAAAAATTGATCACTCATTTTTATCAATCAACTAACACAAATGGTGTGTCATATAGTGAAGTGTGTGGATGCATTTTTTAATATAAACAAAATATACTCTTTTTTTAAGATACAACATTTATAAAAAGTTGTCATGAAAAAAGTTGATAAATAGTTAAAAGCATGAAAATTTTAATTTTATAATATTTAAATATAACACCATTAAATGAGGATGTGCAGAGGGTGTTGCACTTGAAACATGTCATAGAGTAAATTGCAAAAATCATCCTCGTGGTTTAGCCAAATTGCAGATTTCGTCCGTACTGTTCATTAAGTGCAAAAACAGTCCTTATTTGACACTGTTTCGTCCAGTTTTGGTCCCCCGAAACTAACACCGTTAGTTTTCGTCCAGTTTGAACAAGACGGACGAAATCTGCAATTTGGCTAAACCACGAGGACGATTTTTGCAATTTACTATGTTTTTTATATAAAATGTTTTATAAAAGTTTTTATATAAAAACTTTTATAAAATTTTTTTTATATAAAAATGTTTTTATGTAAGAATATTAAAAAAGTTTTTTATATAAAAACGTTTCATATAAAACAACATTTTTATATAAAACTTTTTTTATATAAAAACATTTTCTAAAAAAGTTACTTGACGATAAAATTATTCAAAAACGTTATTTTTTCCGTTTTTATTTTTTTTTCCATTTTCATATCCCATTTTATCTGTTTTCATCCATTTTGTTTGTTTTCTTTTTACTTTTTATCTCTGTTTTCTTACGATTTTGTTTGTTTTTATCCGTTTTGGTTTGTTTTGCTCGTTTTTTTACTTACGGGTTTATTTATATAAATGGGAAAGAAATTGCGTTTTTGTTCGAGTTTTTATATAATAATTTTTATATAAACAGATAAAATCGGATGAAAATGGATTAAAATGAAAACGAAAAAAATTACGTTTTTGTCCGCTTTTTTATCCGTTTGGCTAGTAGTTTGATTAGATTGTCATTGTGACATTGTGGTTAAATAGTTGTATATTTTAGTGAAGAGGTAAATTAAATAGTGTATTAATTGTATGTCTTGAATAGTGTTTTTTAGTTGTATTTGTGCTTCAAATAGTTTGTACATTGTGTTTTATAAATTATATTTTTTATCAAATGAGTGTTTTAAATACGACATTAATTACAAATATTGACCAATCAATATGTGTAGGTGTTTATGCATAAAGTAATTATACATATAGCTTGAGTAATTGTATTTGCCTAAAATCTATATATGGAAATCTTAAAAAATTAGAAGAGAGAGAGAGAGTCATCCCTCCATTATAAGTAGTATAGACTAGCCGAGTACCCGAGAGAGAGAGAGTCATCCTGCTGCGACATAGTTGCAATGACACACTCGTCTTTAATGACATAGTTGCATATAGATGTTCGGTGTTGTAAAAATTGGCATATTCTAAAAAATCGGCTAAATCGAGTATAAATCGAACAAAAAATGACTAAATCCGCCAACTCGGTTAATGTGGGTCAACTTTTTCCAAAATTAAATTTGAGATTTTTATTTGAGTAAATTGCAAAATCGTCCTCGTGGTTTAAGCCTTGCAGATTTCGTCCGTACTGTTCAAACTGGACGAAAACTAACTGTTAGTTTCGGACCAAAACTGGGCGAAAAAAGGTCAAATAAGGACTGTTTTTGCACTTATTGAACAGTACGGACGAAATCTGCAATTTGGCTAAACCACGAGGACGATTTTTGCAATTTACTCCATGTCATATCAATCAATAGAGTCGAATAAAACACCATAAAATGAAATTGTGCAAAACATATTAATACATAATACTAATTGATATTGAAGGTATATTAGTAATCGTACTTTTCTAAAGTTTTAAGCACAATTATACACTCTTTATTTATAGCATAGATAGCCGGTATGTGAGAATCACGAACCTTATCGAGCTTATATTAAGTACACATTTTTTTTTAATATTAATCACTTAAGTGGTTTTATTGTATTATATAACAAAGCGTGCCAAATTTAACGTAACATGACGATTATTTAATAAGCTAAAGACTAACAAGCATATTGTATCGAGCTCAAGTCGAGTTTTATGCTCAACTTTTAGAAGACATGTCAAGTCCCAACTTGAAATTAAAACTTGATTGAGCTCGAATTTATTATTTTATCTCGAGTTTAGTAATCAGATTGAGCTGCAACTCAACTATGCTTAATTACAGCCAAACAATGTAGCTTTCTAATTTGTGCCCTAGGGCACAAGTTAAGCACACCGAAAGTGCACAGAGACCCATTGAAAAGTACACAAAAATCCGCATAAAAATATAGACAAATGTATTTTTATGTATGTCCTGTGCATTTTTTGTGTGCTTAACTTGTGCTCGTAGGGCACAAGTTAAAAAAACCCTTTAAAATATAGGAGGTATCTAGAATATTGGTACAATGGAGAAGAATACCTCTTCAGTGTATTTCGGTTTACGAGGAGAAGTTTAAACTTTTTTGGCTCTAAGAATACCTCTTCAGATTAAAATTTATGATTTATGTATTTTGTATCGTTTTAAATTTTAATATATTGTAATGTTCTTATTTTATTAATGAAATTAATTTTATTGTGTTTGAAAAATATGAAAAAGAAATAAAATGAGGGTGGGTGTGGCTCAAGTGAAGAGGTTGAGGTTTGTTGTGAATGAGGGGTATTTTTAAGTGGGTGTGTTGAAATGATGTGACATCCGAAGGACCCAAGTGAAGAGGTTTGGCTTCTTCATAGGGATGGCAACGGGTCGGGTTCGGGGCGGGTTTTGGTGTACCCGTACCTGAACCCGTTTATAATATCCGTACCCGTACCCGCCCCAATATACCCGCCGGATACCCGATTAATTTTATCCATCTGTTTTTCGGGTTTCCCCGCGGGTATCGGTTATCCCCAATTGATTATTATATGGACAAAATGACGGTATTAAGATTAAGTTGCACTAAAATCAACCGACAGAACAAATGAAAACACCCTAATAAATTCAAATTTTTTAATGAAAATGGATATCGTATCAAACGATTTAACACTTTTAAATTATTCATGTACTAAATAAAATGTGTTATGTAATAAAGATACTTATATGAAACAATATAATGGAAGAAATTATATATAATGTATATATATTCTAGTTAAATATAATATCAATAAAGCGGGTATAGATTCGTGTAAAGGGATACGGGTACGGGTAATCGGGCGGGTATTACCTGAACCTGTACCCGAAGCCGTACCCGGCTAAATTTGTTTATCAATACCCAAACCCGCATCCAAACCTGCCAACCCGTACCCGAACCCGACCCAACCGGTTCGGGTTTCGGTTTTCCCCGTCGGTTTCGGATGCTTTTGCCATCCCTATTTCACCATACCTCATGCTCTGATATATAACATTTCTTAACTACAGTAGTATTTTCATAGTTGTTTCGGAACTTGGTAATTCAGAATGTTTATGCTTAGTTGTCAAGTTTTTTAGCAAGAAAAAATAAAAAAATAAACATTTTGAGACCAATATTAAAAGAAAACATTTTATTTAAAAATATAAATTACTTTTTTTTCAATAAATTAACTTTTTCTCTTTTTTTAAATACTCGAAAATACAATTCTTTAGTTTCAGCTCATTTTCTTCGCTAGTGCTACTTGATAACATAATATTTAATTCACAAAGTTTGAACTTGGTCTCTTAAGATTTTAGAAGTCAAAGCGTTGACATCTCACGAAATTTCATGAAATTTGAGCTTATTTTTTATAAACTTCAATTTTACGGTTTATTTTGAGACTTGTCGGCTTTTATAAGTTTATCATCTCATAATAAACTTATATAAGCCGAGAAGTCTCAAAATAAGCCACAAAATCGGAGCTTATAAAAAATAAGCCCAAATCGGCTTATGATAAATAAGCTTAGCCAAACAGGCCTTAGGAAACACCTGTTTACCATTTCGACAACACGGATAGATTCGAAAAAGATCCGAATTAGACCCGTACTACGCGTGAAGTAAATCAATCGCCCCTCTTTTTGCCGGCGAGCAACAACAAATCCTGATGGTGATGCGTCATATATCAGCTCAACTCACCTCCGTAACTCTCTGTTCCTCTACAGTTAATTGTCATTCTTTTATTGATTATATGATGAGTTAATTTTTTGAAATGTTGTGTAATAATTTGAATTCATTTGCAGTATTTGTGCAGAAGAACTACTAGACCAGTGAATAATGTTCGATCACGCCGGTTTTCGACTTCTTCGTATAATGAACGAGGTTGTTCTCATCTCAACTTTGTGATTAATTTTCGTTCAAACAGTATATATGACTCTCAGATTATGAAATTAAGTTTTTTGATTACTAGTTTGGATCAAAACTGTTTTTTATATACATTTTTTATAACAACTCTTAAACGCACCCAACCGTCATCGTTTATACCTGAACCTTCGGCTAAGGTTGTAATAGGAAATTTAGCAAGGGGAGCTATCGAGATAACAAAAAGAGAATGTTAAATGTATCTCGACTATGTTGGTATTGACCGTAAGACTACCCTGATCCCTGACCGCAAAACACAGATATGAGTAAAACACAAACTAGATGATGATAACATAATGCTTTACAAAGTTCAAGTTACCTACTTGCATGACCATACCAGTGGCCTATACTTGCAAACAACGCTTACTAAAATACCCGAGTTCATACTGAAACATACACTGAAAATTAACATTGGTTCTTAAAATCAAAAACAACATCCATTTTTATTCATATCATGGACTAGCCAGCTGTCTGATCCATCAGAGCATCGATACAATCACCATCCTCTATCCCAAGTTCGTCAGCCGTCTTGTTTTCCGTAATCCTTGTTCCTTCTGCATCAAAAAATCGTACGGTATTGTAGTTCTCAACACCAGACCGAGAACACCACCTGATCATAAGCTGTTGAAGTGGCTCATCGCGCCTCACTCTGAAATACGGATCCAGCTCGTTCATTTGACTTGTGACCTTTATAGTGATGTATGGATTTTCTGCCAAATCTTCAGATGAATCTTCTTGCTTCACAGTATGTAACGGCATTGTGTTTACAACCTGCAAGACGAAGATAACCAGACGGATCTCAGGGTGTCAATCTTTCAATATGTATAATACTCAGTTCTATAAACACCTACAGACAAGTATGATTCATGCTTTCTAAATCAAAGGGTCTTCGGCAAGGTTATTCTAAGGTGAGATAAGGTGTGTCAAGGGTTGAGGTATCAATTCTCTGGACACAGGTGAAGGGGTTTAAAAGTGTATGACTTTCTTTCTAAGATGAATATAGAAAGAAGAAAAACAAAACAATAAATCCTCGTGTACTATGCAAGTACAGTACATTTTATAAATACTCAAATCTTCAATTAGGAATATAAATCATAGTACATTTTATAAAATCTCTTATTAGATATATAAATCTGAGGAAAAATTACAAGATTGGTCACATGGCCCCAAAACCTATACATTAAAAGACAACTTCAACGGATACCTCATGGGAGGTGGTATGCACATCACCAAAAGTGATGTGGACACCACAAAATAATTACATTAATGATGCATATAATACAACACCACATATGCATAATGTGGTGTGCACATCACTTTTTGTGGTGTACCCTGGCAAGAGGTGCACATTCATACCGGTTAAACGAACCGCCCCCGAAAGCAAACCGGAAAACCGGACCGGTCAACACCGGTTTTGACTGTAACCGGTTCGGTTTTCCACAAACTGCCGGTTCCAAACCGGATATGGGTTTTTGATTTGATACCGGTGAGGAGACCAATTTTTTGGAACCGGTTTGGAGCCCTTTTTTTTGGATTTTTTTGAAATTTCAAATTTTGAATTTTAAACTTGAGCAGGAAGGCGGGAAGAAGAGTGGGGGGCCGGATATTTAATTTTTTTGGGCTCAAAATTTACCATTTTATCATTGTATGTTTAGTATAAATAAAGGGGTTGCGTGTTGGTTTATTTACAACTTTCATACAACCAAAATACACTCTAAAAAATCAAAACCGAAAGTATTTTACTACTGGCAAGCGCAAATCAATTTGGTTCAAACACCACTGAAGCTAGTTCAACAAGTGCACCGACGGTTGTTAAAATTTTACCATACGACCGTGTACAAGATCCTTGAGCTAACTTCAACTACGTCCTAATGTCGGATGGCAAGAAAAAGGCTCAATGTAAGCATTGCTTGAGTATAATGTCTGCCGGTTCCAACTCGACGTTGAGAGCTCATATCAACATGAAGTATTGTAAAGCACTCAAAACGGTTCCGGAAGCGGGTCAATCATCTATGGGTCGAGACGGGAGTATTTTTGTATACGATCATGAAGTAGTTCGTCAACAATTTGCCGGTTTGATGATTCAACAAGGTTTGCCGTTCAACCATTTCGACGACCCTTTGACGACGACGGTGTTTCATAATCATGTCTAACCATTGTATAATCATGCAAGTCGTATGACTCTAAAAAGCGATGCTATGAAAATGTGAAAAACAGCTAAACAAGACTTAATTTTTTTTTTACCGCACATTGTGTTGATCCCGAAAGTTCGCAAATGATGAAGCGACTCGGTATTTGAAGACTTTCCGGTTCCTCACACGGGGAGTTGCTTTATTCAAATTGTTGAGAAAAGTGTTCGGCAAATTTCACTTGTCAGAAAAAGAAAAAGAAAATTGCGTTGGATAATGCTAGTAACAACGCAAATGCAATGGGTAGACTAAAAATGAAATACGAGCCACCTTTAAATGGCGATTTGTATCATACTCGATGTGTTGCACACATCATTAACTTGGTTGTGCAAACGGGATTAGCGAATCCTATAATGCTTGAAATGAAAGAATGTTTTAAAAAAATGTTACACAACGTTTTTAAAAAAGGGTGCTAAAAGATAAAACAACTACATTCGGATGTGCGTTGATGCGGGGAAACCTTGGTTATCACCTAATTGGGATATTGATACAAGATGGAATTCCACTTATCTTATGTTCGTAAGTGGCATAAAACAAAAGGTTACTTTACAATATTTTCATGACTTATTGTTGCAAAAGGGTTGGCGTGCTCCATTTTTTGGTCGACCATTGGGATACTATTGAAAAACTAACCCGATTACTTGAAGTTTTTTACAACACCACAAAAAAATTATCGGGAGTTTATTATCCAACATCTCATTTGGTACTAGAGCAACTATATTTGATGTATTCAACTATGGCATCATTTGAATTAAATGGTGGTATATATACATGTATGGTTTCACCAATGAAAGAAAAACTTACGAAATATTTTGAAACTTTGCCACCGGTAATTACTTGTGCGACCGCATTAAAAAAATGTTATAATGTAAGCGGGGTAGAGTTACTTATCGACTCGTTTACAGCAGATTTGGGGTGTTTTGCGACTAAAGTGAACTTTGGTGATTATGCAAAAGAGTCTTTTAACAATTCTTTTGAATGTTTATGGAAATATTATTTTGAAAGATATGAGGGAATCCGATACAAGGCTTGCTACAAAAGTTAAGAGAAAATCCCAACAAACGACAAAAGGGTTATCGTTTCACGAACAATGAAATATGCAACCGATTTTATCTCACATATTCCGCCCGAACAAATTGAAAACTTTGATGTTTTGGCGTTTTGGAAAGCAAAAGAAACAATGTTTCCCGTTGTATCCCGAATGGCTCGAGATCTACTAAGTGTACAAGCTATTTCGGTGGCTTCTGAATTCGCTTTTTCAACAAATGGAAGGGTGTTATCAAACAGAAGTACAAGGCTCACATCGGCTTCTTTGGAGATGTGTATGTGTTTGAAAGATCACTTGGACTCAACCAAGCGAATGCAAGACAAATCAAATCTTCAAAACGCCATAGACTTCGAAGAAGAGATCTACGAGGAAGAGTTGCAAGCGGGTGAAATTCAGTTACTTTTCGATGAAGAAATAAGACAAGATGAAGCTGCTAACGAAGCTTAGTCCATCGGATCCGATGAAGACATTTACGAGTAGCTTTTCGATGTTTTATGTTTATTTATTATGTTTTAAGTTTATGAATTATGTTTGATGTATTTCTTTTCACGATGTATTTCCTTTCAGTTGTATTTCCGATGTATTAAATAGAAGTTGAAGTTTATCCAGTTTACTTTGTACAGACGACGAAAAAAAATATATATATATCAAAACCGGTTAATAACTTATGTTTTTTTTTTAATTTTAAAATTTAGAACTAAGTGGAAGGCGGGAGAAAAACGAAAAAAAATAAAATAAAAATAAAATCACAAACAAATCAAAACCGGTTAAACGAAAAAAAATAAAAAAAATAAAAACACAAACCGATCAAAACCGGACCCAAACCGGTTTCAACCGGTCGGGTTTTTTCTCACTGATCCTGGTTTGTAACCGGGCGGTTAAGCGGCCAAAGCAGTTTTTTTGGCCGTAACGATTCGCCGTTGACCCGGTTATCCGAAGCGGGATTTGTGCACCTCTACCTCTGGCCACCCTATTTTGTCTTCCTGTCCTCTTTGTTTACAATACAACAGTTTTTTATCAGTTTATGTTTGGTATTTTATGTCAATTTAATACTTTTGACTTATTAAACTTTATATTTTATGTTTCATACTTTCAGGTTTATAATTTTTTGATATAAACATAATCATAAAAATAAAAAATAAAGAATAAAAAATGTTATAAGGGGGAGGGGGTTGCCACTTGTAATTTTGGGGGTGGGAATAGCCTCTCCCCTTTATCAAAAATGGACATACTCTCTGTCGCAAGTTCGATAAATCCTATTGTATTTCAAAAAATAGTGATTTGCACTTTAATATTTGATTGTCTCATTCAGAAATACAAGTACAATATGCATCCTGTAACATATATACAAACTATTTAAAGCATGAAATATCTTGGAGTGTGCAAAACACCTCCTATTTCAAAATAGAGGTGATTTACACACTTTTTAAATTGATTGTCACACTCTAACTTAAAATGTCGTGACATTTATACCCTTACAAGGAGTGAAAATGAGAAAAGTAATGTGTTGGTATAAATGTCAAGACACTTTAAGTTGGAGTGTGTCAATCAATTAAGGGAATGTGCAAATCACCTCTCATTTCAAAATATGTTACGATGCGTTTGGTACGGGTATATGGAAATGGGGTTATGGGTTTCATACCGATTAAAAGTGTTTGTTTAATGGGCAAAAGGTGAAATGGGTATCATAGCAATAGGCAAATTCTTCATCATTTGGTGTATTCTGTGAAATCCATTCCATATCTTTTCACTACTGAAATTGAGGGCATGTTTGGTAGGGGGTCATGGGGGTAAGGAATGAGAAAGATAATGAAAAAATGTGGTAGGTGGAGTATAATGTAATTGCCCATTACCCAATAAATTGAGGGGAATACTTGTCTTTCCCTTTCCCTACTATTATCATTGCATTTCCCTTTTTTCTTTTCCCGAGTTTGAACCAAGCACACCATCAAATATCTATACACTTTTTTCAAAACGTATTTTGTCATCAAAACATAAACATTCTACCAAATACCAAATTCGATATCTATTGTTATTCCTAGCAACAGACAAAATGATCCCTTAGTATTTTCATTGGATATTAAATGGCCCGCAATTTCACCATACAAAATAAGATTCGCAGAAAGATATATCATTTTTTTTAATATAAATGTAATAAGGAGTATTTTACACATTACCCACCATAGTACCATACGATCACAACAATATCCTTAAGAAAAATATCCGTGCGATCACACAAGTTGTAAAAATTTTAAATTTAGAAAGTGTCACTCTTGTATCTTGTCGCGTCATTTTGGATAAATATTTAAAAAAATGACTTTAATGTAAAGTATTTTGTTAATACAAATAAGCCGTAAAAACGTTTATTTATATTTTACGATCTTCTAATGTTTTGTCGATAACAAAAGTAAAATCATTTTTAACGAAACAAATAAAATACGTAAATGGTTTGGACTAATAGTTTTCTAACACACTTACACTTTCACATAAAACACTAAAACAAGTATAAGTGTTTTTATGATTTAGATAAATATGTACAACAACTAGTGTTTACATATTGGGTTAAACATATACTTAAACTAAGTATGCTAAAATGGGTAAAAACTAAGTATATGCTAAAATGGGTAAATACAAATATATACTAAATGGGTAAAATACTAGCAAATGGTTTTGACCACAACCGTAGTTTTTATATACCACTTAACCAGTTCATTGTTATCTAGAAAAGCCATGGATCAACCCATAACCAAAAAATCCATGGGCAAAGGCCGGACCACGGATCCCCAGCTTTGTGCTAGGCGGATCCCTTGTGGTAGGGATCCGTGGGATCCGAGAACAGTGAGATTTTTCCTCTATAAATAGTGAGCCATTTTTCAGTTGTTCTACCCTTTCAATATACTATCTCCCCTGAGTTAAATCTCACTAACCTTAGATCCAAGAGATCTATGTTTGTAGTTTTGTTTTGTGTGATCTTTTAGTTCCTAAAGGCAAGATTACCAACTTTGAAGTCGAGCAAGCTCAAGTCCATGAGTTGCCATGCTTCCTCATCATCAAGGCCATTGAAGTCTTCTTGTTGATGATTCCTTTCTTTCTTCAAAGAAGTGTAGTGTTGAAGACATTAGTGAAAGATGTCTTAAGAGTCAAGACGAAGATATTAGTGAAGGGTATCTATCGTCTATAGGATAAAGCACTTGTGGTAGGTGCTTGGAAGTCAAGACTAAGAAGCATTAGTGAAGGTGCTTAGAAGTCAAGACAAAGAAGCATTAGTGAAAGGTGCTAGAAGTGAAGACACAAGACATTAGTGAAAGGTGTCTTGTAGATCTAGTCAAAGGCATTAGTGAAAGGTGCCATGTGTACATTCGATATGGTGTATGATGTACAAGATAGACTAGTATTAGATCGGATATTGATATCCGATGATGTTGTAAAAGATCTCCTTTGGGATTAGTCGTTGGTGTAGTGTGGTAGTAGTTCCTCCATTGCAATGGAACTAGGTGCTTAGCCTAGTACCTAATAAAGGGTAGGCGACGTTACGTTGTGTAGGTGTGGTTCACCTGGAGTGAAAGAACGTTGGTTAGCCTAGTATAGAAAAAAGTAAGGCGGCGTTGTGAAGGCTATGCATGAAAATTGGTGTAGTGATTTAACTCTCGGTAGGTGACTCGGTGGAGTAGAGGCAAAAGGTGACGCTTTGTGGCCCACTATAAATACTTGCGCTGTGGTTTTGTGCTTCTTACTCTAATCTTTTCATTACTTACCTTTACATGCTTGTTTATCAACATCCAACACACATCCAAATAGATTGACATAAGTCAATCTAAATAGATTAAAAGGAAGTTTTAATTGGTAAAACTATTCAACCTCCCTTCTAGTTTTCCACAATTGGCATGAGCCGTTACCAAGTTTCTTGAAGTATATTGTACTTTAAAAACTTGATCTGATCCAGTTAATTAGAACTACAAAGAAGGTCTTTCATAAAAGCAAACACCATGTCTTTTAAAACTATATGTTTGGATGTTGATTTGATAGCAACATTTTTCTTATTTAATCTTAATTGCACTAATCTTCTTTGTCATGTTGATTAGTCAAAGCTCATACCCACCAAGCTTTAGGAGTAACTTGGTAACAAGAATACCTTCCTTAGAAGGTATCTTAAAGGGCGGAATCGTCTAAAGTGACGTTTGTTGTGTCATTTGTAAAGACATTCCTAAGTGCGCTAGAGGTATGATTTTTCTTTTTTTACTTTGCTTGATAATTAAGTATACCTATTTAGGTATTTATATGATTATCTTTTGTGCTTATACATGTTTACATGAAGCTTCATTAGGAAGCCTTTTTCTCATATACGTGTTTTATTTCTCGTCTAAAATCGTGGTATATAAAACTTATGTTTTTGTTTCTTTTAAATCTAATAATAAAACATAAACACAAATTTCAAAAACCTCCTTCCTATAAAACTCCACCGTCGATCTATCTATCAAATCCTCACCTTTTTAAATCATCCAATTTCAAAATTCCCTCTCCTTAAAATCTCATCTTCCTCCACATTCCATCTCAACCGAAACCAAGAAGATCCGTCATCAACATGGTTTACATCGCTTTTCGTGCTCATCGTCATAAAACTCATCGCACGTGTTCTCTATGATGAAGTTCACATCCGGAGACATTTACTTTGTGTTGTTAATCTATATTGGGGTCATATATCCAATCCTTTGTATCATCCTTAGCATTGAAATGCAATATTATTAATGATCTAGATTATCTAGGTTGTTTTTGTTATAGTGTGTTTATCATTTCTTTTGATTTATATGTTTCATTTCTTTCGTGATACATTAGAAGTCATGTATGCATGCTAAAAGGAAAAATGTAGGATAAAACATATTTTCCATGGTATAAAACTATAAAATCGGTTTACATTTTCTGAAGATCCGGATCCGGAAGTTATACTAAGGATCCTTTTAAAAGGCAATGGGATCCGTCCTCTTGGAAAAGCAGTTTTTCATGCAAATCAAAAACCTTTTCTCTTTTAAAAGTAATACTCTACGTATGGCAAAACCATAAGTAAGTTAAGTGTATTTCTTGTTTAAAAACCATTGTTAATAAAAATCTAGTAAAAACATTAGATTATCATAAGTTGACCACAAACATCTCCTTTTATTAACTTGTCATTTCTATAGGTTCAATTATGACGCATGAATATGAGTTTGATTTTTCACTTCACTAAGCGTCTACACTCCGAACATCTCTCTCGAACCCAACACACAAATCATGTCCGTTGGGTTCAATAATCTCGAAAGTCCACTTCCATGAAGGGCGTATTGTAGACACCTCTCTACAATTCGAAGAAGGTATCAATACCTCCTTCGAGCCATAGGACTAGAATGTCTTCTTGAAATCAACGAGAAGATATGTCCAAGGTTCATAATGGAATTCTTCCGTCAAGTCGAACTCGTTAAATAGCGAGGATCGCTCTATCTCTTTTGGTTTTATATCAAAAACCAAAAGTTCACTTCTAACCGGGCATTTTGCTCACATCATCCGGATTCCAAATCATGGACAATGTGCCTTCAAGAAGATTGGTCTCTTGATACTCTCTTCAACTTTCGTGAAGAAAATAGTCCATATTGTTCACACATACCCTCTCGGAAGATTTAAATCGCATAATATGCAAACCTCGACCATATTACTCCGATCCAACATTATCTTTACAAGGGATATCCGAGAAGAGTACAAGCCTCTTGCACTCATCCTCCGTGAAAATGTTTGGAGTCTTAGGGGAAATCGAGAAATCCTTCCGCTATTTGTGCTCACATGTTGTACTTGTTTGCTAACACAACAACCATACAATCTCGCCTACTTCTTAGCAAGGCGAATTGCAAATCTTCAAGGCTCCAAGAATAAACTCATTCCTTATGGAATGTTCTTGACACGCCTCTATCATAATGTTATGCACTTCCATCCTCAATTTCAAAGTCCGTTATGCGTACTTGTAAACAAGATGATGGAACCGCTAAACATATCTCTCATGAAGACTTTCTTCATTCTTGATTCCACCAACACTCATCAATCACATAATGATCCTCTAGTGTGAAAACACTCAGGAAACCAATAGTATTCTAAAATAGGATCAAATCTCTTGTACTCGTGCTTTATCAATGTAATCTAATTTTCTTCATGAAATAAAACATTTTACATTTGATATCTTAGTTTTAGAACTCCTTTAAACTAATCTTGGAATATAATGCATTGTCAAGATCATTGCATACCTTTAGTAAAAGGTTCTGGCGAGCGGATGGTGAGGATCCCAAAGTTACACTAGGCGGATCCCACTCTTAGTGAACTGTGGGATCCGTCGAGCGATGAAAATGCAATTACAAGCATTGTATTTCAAAAACATTCTTAGAACACTTCACACTAAGCTAAACATAGTGTCTTAAGGCAAATTAAGTCCTTATCAAAATAGGTTAATCTTTCCCATTCATACATAACTCCGACGTTACACTCTAAAAGCAGCTTGTAGATCTACCGTTTCGTTTTAATCCATTACTCTTCCGCTCTTAAACTCACACCTCATTTTCTACTAGATCCCTCACATCTAGTCTTAGAAATATTTCAATTATGGCAAAATTAATCATAAATCATCCTCACCTCCAATTTGATCAATGTTGATCAAAATCTAGTTTTCTCATCTCAAAGCTTCTAGATATTTCCAAAACACTATCCAAAGACACGATCTCTAGGATCATTTAGCTTCAATTGACACTCTAAATCTTTAGTGTCATCCTTGGTCATCCATTGGTACTCTTGAAAGTTCCAAATCCTTCTATAAATGACAATCATTAGCTACACCATTTATTACCTTCAAGTACTCAACCTTCCTTCATTTTAAAAACTTAGGAAGAAAACACTCAAGATGATATAGGTCTTAGATCTTGGAAACATCATTTCCACTCTTTCATAATTAGGAATCCCAGGATTAGCCTAGCGGATCCCTCTGAGGAGGAGGCAGGTGGGATCTGGATGACCATTATAGGTCAAATCTTGCTAAAGCAATCATTTCAACTCATCTTCCTAACTCAAACCCTCCATCTCATCCTAAATGAGTTCCTAGATCAGTGCAACCTCTGAAGTTGACTCTTGTGCATGTCAATCATCATATTCCAATGAATTCTAGTGGCTTAAAGCTTAAATGCACTTGCCAAATCTTTTAGTTTATAAACCACCTTGTTAGGACCTCCATTAGTCATCACTCTTATCCTAAACTTTCAGCTCTTGCAAACTCTTGAAATCATCTCATCATGAGGAAAACCCCAAGTAGTAACTTATCCACCGAAGAACCACCCATGAAAAGAGCCGCGTGTTATACACGAAATTTCCTCAACGACATCATCTCGGTCAGCCGACAAATGATAGAATCCTTCATCATCCAATCAAACCAATTTCTAAAAGGTTAGTACCCACAAAACTACCTTTGCCAAACCACCACCCTCCTCTAGGCCAAACAATATAGTCTCCACCAAACCATCACCATTGGTTCCTAGAGCTATTTCATTTACATCCCCACTATCATCACCTCTACAATTTAGAGGACTTGCCTCCTAGAGTCTCATCCTTCAGCGACAACATTTTCCTCATTAGGAGGAATAATGGTTCAAAATCAAGGTGTTGAGTCAACACTTGCTCCGGCTTCCTTCTCGGCGTTTTCATCATATAATCCCATTTGGTTTATGACAAATCATCAAAATCAACCACGGACCATATGGAAGTTTACACTTCTCTACCACCACCATCATTCTTGGTTGAGTCATTCTTAAATGCACCTCCACCAATCCCTCCATCGTTTGAAGCTCCCGAAACCACTTGCGATCCTTCGAATCAAGCCATTTCATTTCATCCACCACTACCTAGCCATGACAAAGATTGCTATCATTGTCAACATGTTGAAAGTTTGATACATGATACGAAGACCAGCGTTTCATGTTCTATCATCTCCTCGAACGTTTTGACGAGATTAAACCTAAACAAAACTTGAGCTAGAAGATTATAGTGGTGTCTTAGCGCTAAGCGTTAGGTGATCTAGAAATTCCTAGTCATGTATTGTCTATTGTCTTGTTTTAGAGTCATATGTATCATAACTCTTGTTTATTAAATGGAATTACATGCTACTTGCTATATTTCTGTGTATGTGAGTATACTATATAATCCATATCTCTTTTTAGTATTAACATTTCTTGTTATACCAATCTTTCCTGACTTTATTCATCAGCCAGACGGATCCCTCAGTTGCTTTAGGCGGATCCCTACTAGGAGAGGGATCAAGGTGAAGCAGAAAAGCTTTCTTTCTACTAACTTGAATCATATTTGCAGGAAATTGTGAATTATACTTGATTTCTAACCTTTGTTTTGTAGCTATTCAATTTACATATGAAGACTTTGACATCATAAAGCTAGGGGAGCTTTATGTCAGCAAAATACATTGAAATTACTTGCAATACTAGATTTATATTTCGTGACATCCCTTTGCAATAATCAAGGGGAGCACATTCGTCTCGTAGACGATATCTTTTGCAAACTTATTTGCAAACAAACTAGATTAATATCATTTACTTGGCGATCCTTACATAGGGATGGACTCTTCAAGGGGAGTAAAAGAGAGATTATGTCCCGTTAATTGCTTTCTATTCCTTTTTACTTTTCTTTCACATGTTTTCTTAAAACAATGTGTTATCTTCAACTTCAAACACTTTTTGTTTTCGACAAAAGGGAGAAAAGTAAAACTACAAATTCAAATTTTGCAATTTTAGCTTTTCCTTCAAATAATTTTAGGTTTTGTCATCAACAAAAAGGGGGAGATTGTTAATACAAATAAGCGTAAAGCGTTTATTTATATTTTACGATCTTCTAATGTTTAATGGATAACAAAAGTAAAATCATTTTATGAAACAAATAAAATACATAAATGGTTTGGACTAATAGTTTTCTAACACACTTACACTTTCACATAAAACACTAAAACAAGTATAAGTGTTTTTATGATTTAGATAAATATGTACAACAACTAGTGTTTACATATTGGGTTAAACATATACTTAAACTAAGTATGCTAAAATGGG
The DNA here is from genome assembly GCA_910596185.1 of Chrysanthemum makinoi. NCBI lineage: Eukaryota > Viridiplantae > Streptophyta > Magnoliopsida > Asterales > Asteraceae > Chrysanthemum > Chrysanthemum makinoi. The sequence goes on along the minus strand of OU343222.1, from coordinate 112,250,418 downwards.
TAAAAACTACGTATATGCTAAAATAGGTAAATACAAGTATATACTAAATGGGTAAAATACTAGCAAATGATTTTGACCCACAACCCATGGTTTTATATATACCACTTAACCAAGTTCATTGTATCTAGAAAGAAAACCATGGATCAACCCATAACCCATGACCCATGACCCATGACCCATAACCAAAAATACCCATGGGCAAAGAGGAGCGGACCACGGATCCCTAGCTTTGTGCTAGGCGGATCCCTTGTGGTAGGATCCGTGGGATCGGGAAGAACGATGAGGTTTTTTCCTCTATAAATAGTGAGCCATTTCTTCATTGCCCCACTTTCAATATATACTTTCTCCCCAGGTTAAATCTCACTAACCTTAGATCCGAGATCTATGTTTGTAGTTTGTTTTGTGTGATCTTTTAGGTTCCTCATAAAGGCAAGATCACCACCTTTGAAGTCGAGCAAGCTCAAGTCCATGAGTTGCCATGCTTCCTCATCATCAAGACTCTGAAGTCTTCTTGTTGATGATTCCTTTCTTTCTTCTAAAAGTGTAGTGTTGAAGACATTAGTGAAAGATGTCTTAAGAGTAGAGCAAGAGAAGATATTAGTGAAGGGTATCTATCGTCTATAGGATAAAGCACTTGTGGTAGGGGCTTGGAAGTCAAGACTAAGAAGCATTAGTGAAAGGTGCTTAGAAGTCAAGACAAAGAAGCATTAGTGAAAGGTGCTTAGAGTTGAAGACACAAGACATTAGTGAAAGGTGTCTTGTAGATCTAGTCAAAGGCATTAGTGAAAGGTGCCTACATGTACATTCGATATATGGTGTTTGATGTACAAGATATACTAGTTTTAGATCCAAGGATATTGATATCCTTGATGATGTTGTAAAGGTAAGATCTCCTTTGGGATTTGTCGTTGGTGTAGTGTGGTAGTAGTTCCTCCATTGCAATGGAACTAGGTGCTTAGCCTAGTACCTAATAAAGGGTAAGCGACGTTGTGTAGGTGTGGTTCACCTTGGAGTGAAAGAACCGGCTTGTTAGCCTAGTCTTTGAAAAAAGTAGCTGACGTTGTGAAGGCTTCTCCCCATAAGGAGATTGGTGTAGTGATTCTGAACTCTCGAGTAGGTGACTCGGGGAGTGGAAGTAGACAAGGAAGGTGACCTTGTAGCCGAACACTATAAATACTTGTGTTGTGGTTTGTGCTTACTACATAATCTTTTCATTACTTACCTTTACATGCTTGTTTTATCAACATCAACACACACATCCAAATAGATTGACATAAGTCAATCTAAATAGATTAAAAGGAAGTTTTAATTGGTAAAACTATTCAACCCCCCTTCTAGTTTTCCACATATTTGTTGTAATGAGATCATTTTAGTAACTTTCCCTAATGTAATACTTTGACCCTAACATATTGTTGATACAAAAGTTGGGCGTTCCTTTTTTAGACTCGGCTCTTGTACCAATTGATTGTTATGAGACCTGTAGAGAGCCAAAAGATTGGAAGTAAGGTGGGATTGTCTCCCACGATTATTGATATGTGTCTAAATACACATATATTTTATATTATTTAAACATTAAACTGCCAAAAACACTTTGAAAAGTCATAAAATACTACAAATATCATTGGAATGTGTTTTTATGTGATTCAGACAAAAGATTGAAAGCAGGTGAAAAACAAGCAAGTTCACATAATTGTCATTTTCGGTCTGAAGTTTCACAAATTGGCGAATTAGTCCACGAAGGTTTAAATTGGAAGAAAAGTCAACATAAGTCCTTGGGATATCAAACTTGTTCATTTTTAGTCCCTGGATGAAAGTTTTCTAAAATTGGCAACTTTTACCCCTCAAGTTTCAGATTGTACAAGTTTATTCCTTGGGCTTATCTATTATACAAACCAACCAAACCCTTTATTACTTCATAAACCCAAAATAAAAATAAACCCAAAATACCCAACCCTTCCCTGGCCCCGAACTCAAACGTCCCTTTATAATAAAGCGGGGTCAACCGTCAAACCATACCATCCTCTTCCTGCGGCCGCCAAAACCAAAACCGGTCCTCCACCTCACGGTTTCTCCCCAGGCTCATCACCAACCTTTCCCCTTGTCCCTCCACCTTCCAAAACCAATTAATGCCCAAAACTACTTTACGCAATGTGGCATTAAGATTTTTTAAAAGAGTGTTTTAAGCGGCTAGGATGATTGACTAAATCAAAGGCTCGAGAATTGGTGGGATAGTCTCAAAAGATGCAAGGACCTCAAAGACCTTTATTTAAGAAGAGAGAAGATATTAGGTTTGTCGGTTTTTAGACCATTAAAGTAGTGTAGAATCTACGTTTTTAAGCTTAATGTTCTTTAAATTCATGAAGTTACTTGTTTCAAGGTTTGAAATTTTAGTTTAAGTCTCAATTTCAGTTTCAAAACCTTGTACCAATCGGTTTTAATTCAAGTTCAAGTTTCACGTTAATTTGGTGATTGAATTAATTGTTACTTAAAGATTAAAAGCTTCTCTTTTCGATTTTAATAAGCTAACACAAGCTAGTGACAACTTATTGTTAGTTATTATTATTAGTCTTTGTTTTAATTTCAAGAAAATAGAAAAAGTCAACAAAAGTCAAGGGAGCTCAAGATAAGCGATTATGAATAATGAAATTTGCTCATGGAAGAACTTATTTGGTTTCTAGCTTATTGTTAACAAGCTAGGTGTTTTGATCATTAGTTCTTTGTTCTATAATCCATTCTCGGTTAAGGCAATTTCAATATTTTCATGTTTTTTTCATATTACTGTACAATAGCTTAATAGTAGCTTATTGTTGTTATTTTATGCTTATTACTAGTTTTTAGTTGTATTTCATCAGTTTCATAAGTACTTAATAGCTTTTATTTCATTTTGCTAAAAAATCTTAAAAGTCAAAAGCAGTTCAATAAGCATCCAGCTTGTTTGAGTGCTTATTTGCATCAGAGAGTTGTTAATTAGGATCACAATAAGTCATTGAACAAGTTTTATTAGAGATAGTTAAGCCTATAACAAGCTTGTGCTGGTAATAAAAATCAACTCGGCCAATGAAAGGACATTTGGCATAAAAGTGAAAATGGGTCAAAACTAACTGTCTTTGTTACATTACCTTTTTGTCCAATTTTGAACCGACTTTTTCTTAGCTACAATAAGGTTTCAAACCTGATTAGTCACTTAGATAGATAATCTAGTTTTGAGCAATCTAAGATTAATTTAGTCCATTTGGAGCCTAAATAAGCCATTTTAAGCCATAAGCTATTTTGAGCTTTTCTTGTGTCATTTCTTGCTTCATTAGAGTCCTATAGAGTGTGATTAGGCCCCTTATGCCCTTGTTCTAATATTCACTCAAATCGACCACTAGTTATATCAAACTTCATTATTTGTATTTGGCGATCTGCATCAAATTTCTTTATTTTTCATTTTCTTCATCTTAAGTCCAATTCATCTGAAATTTGGTATGCATAGAGATGATGGCTTGCTTGTTGTACTTGGTCATATTTTTAGTTTATTTTTAAGATTTTTTCTTAGCTGACTTTTTAAGGGCTTGAAAAAAGGCACTTTTGCACTGCACTTCATTAGATCAGCAACCTCGGTGGTCTTTTTTTTGCTTATTTTGTGCCCAGTAGCCTTATTCTGTGTTCTGTGGCATTTTCGGTTTGCATTTTAGCTTATTAGTTAAGGTTCAAACTTATCTTTGGCTTCGTGCTTATTTAATAAACTTTGCTTATGGCCAGCTCAAGTTGTCTCGTTTCTTTGTGTACGTGAGAATTTATGTGTATTTAAGCTTTGTCATAAGCCGCACGTAAAAGGCTCATTATGTGGACTACGCGGTGTAGTCTTGGCTTTTGGGAAG
>OU343222.1:112230311-112246455 GCA_910596185.1 Chrysanthemum makinoi | reverse complement strand
ATTTCTAATTATGCTTGAGATTTTCGTTTACAAAGACTTAAGTTTAGATTTGGCCAAATTGTTTGATTCATTTACCTAACTAGAACAAAGATGCTACGAAACCAGTTTTCAGAAAAACATATTCAAATAGGCATCTTTATTGAAAATAGAAACTTACTTTTCTACGATTTCAAGAGCATCAAAATATTGTTTTCGAGTCTATTTTCCTTGTAGTTTTAATTCATGTTTTCCAGAGTAAACGCTTCGCCTTCTACCACCTTTTCTAAAGAATATAATTGAAGTAATAACATGAATTCCTGTTGGTCTATGGTGTGGTCAAGACCATTTTCATAGACCAACCATGTCACAAGTTGTTTATATGCTTACGACAAATGAAAATATGCAGATCCTAAACGACCAGGGATCTTCATCGAGAGGCATGAGGTAGAGGAACAAGATACAATAATTTGATAAATGGAAATCAAATTCAGTTACTAAAGAAAAAAGAGATTATGGGTAAATCAATAGGTAATGTGTCTGATGACGTATAATCTATATCCGGGTCACGAACCCGCCCAAAGCCCAATACTGACAAGCCCAGCATGAACTGGGCTACGCTAATAACTGTTTAAGCCCACGAAGGCCCAAATATAAATCTATTTACGGAATAGATGGAGGATATCCCTTAATCAAGGAGATAATCATTCCCAACCGATTTAGGCGGGATACGCCGAAGGTTGGGGAACACGGAACCAATAAGGATTCCGTGTATATATAAAGGGAATCACATCCCTCATTAAAGGTACGACTTACAAACCCTAACTCTCCTTTAACCCTAAACCGATTACTTACTCTCACGCCGATAATCGTGGAGACAATCCCACGTGTAGCCAAACGTGTTTTCTGTCTCTAGTGCAGGTCTCAAGCAAAATCAAGAATTGGTACGTGAGCCGGAGCCCCAAATAAGGAACGTCCAACTTTTGTATCAACAAGTGGCGCCATCCGTGGGACCATTCACTAAGAACTAAGACTAGAATGACGAAGCATGGAAATCAGCGATCGCAAGCGATCTTACCGGAAAGAAGCTGCACACCGGCTCCGCTTCCAAGCAGCTCTGGGACAACCAGATCGCCAAAAACAAGGGATTAGGCCTGACTTGGTCTACCCTATGTGGAACCGCGCTGGGACAACCCAAGGCCACCACAACCACTAACAGATAGTGAATCCATCTGCGACTGTTTCTACCACTTCCTTTCAATCGGTACTAGAGACTGACTTGACAAAAGCACCAGAGGCACCGGATAAAAACAAGGACACAGCGGCAGAAGCGAATACCCTCGCTTCTGAAGGGGTCGTGACCGGACTATCACCCAAGGGATTTCGTATCCTAGAATTATGAAACCTTGACTGCCCTCATGCAAGAGGAAGCTAGAAAAAGGTCGGTCAAAGCCTACAAACCCGACTCAGTTTTGACTCGGAATACGAAACCTCACCACCGTGCCGTCAGAGGAGAAGCGGCGGAAAGACAACCGCCGACCCCTGTTTTAAGAATGGGAGGAGAGTTGAGGATGATGAGACATCCAACTCACAGCATCTGGAAGAAGTGAAGAGGATGTAACACGCAGCGCCCACAAGACTTGGTAGTCGCAAAAAATACATGACAGACACGGCGATATCCCCAGTAAAAGCCCTTCGAGTACAAACTCTGAGGGAGTCGGCGCAAGCCGGGAGGAAAACTCGTCCTCTGGAAATTCCTCGGACAACGAGGATAGTGAAATTGGACACTGGAAGTCCAAGTAGAGATATAATGACCATGACGATGAAGATATATCTCTCCCGTGGCCAGTCAAAAGGTGGATGCTTCACCGACGTATCGCTGACTTCTGAGAACAAAGAAGCGCATGCCTGCCAACGTAAAAACCTATGACGGAACAGGTGACCCTGATGATCACCTCAAAATTTTTGAATCAGCCGCTACAATTGAAAATTGGCCACAACCTGTATGGTGCCATGTGGAGTTTGATAGACTCCTCAGATCGTTTTGAGCCTAAACTACTCAAAGGTTAACAATAACAATGATAAAGAACATGTACACGCAGCGGAATTAAAACAAATCATAGTTATTGACACAAGGTTTTTCATTATAATCACTCCAAGCCTCAAATATTATTTGATCGAATAATACGGTTACACTAAACTTGTAACAGGGATCAAAGATCCTTGAGGCTAAACCAAACAAACTCTAACCCTAGACGTTTATAGGAACACGTCTAGGTTACACACACACACACCTTTAATGACTACATTATGTAAGACTTAATTATTAAAACCTACACCCCATGTCCTCTTTATATACTAGAGGATTAGGGTTTACAAAATACTACGAAGGGCTAAATAATAAATATTCTTTTGCAAGCAAGTCCTTCCATCTTTTTGTAGTTTTCATCTCTTTCACTTTAAGTCCCTTTGTTTCATTCTTGTATTTATTTTGTCTCATCAAATCCAAGGAACCTAAAACCCAACAATCTTCCCATATTTGATGATGACAAAACAAACATGGCAAGTCGGTACGAACTTCCCTAGACGAAATAGCAGAAGTTGAGATGTAAACATCTCCGTGAATGAAACATTCTTGTCTTCCTTTGTCTTCCCCTTAATGCATGCCATCGCACTCCAATATCTCTTCCCCTTTTTGTTATCAACAAATAGAGAATGTAAACATTAGAAACTTCCCTTTGAGTGGTGCATGAAAATGATTCTTCAAATCAGGTTAGCTCTATGTAATGATCACTTGTGAAGAAAACCAAGTATAACGTATTTGATGAAGAAGTAAAATAACCCAAACTTGTGTCTTATGTCTTGTACTATCCACGTGACTCCAAACTTATACTAACACCATATAAGTAGACCGCAATCTCTTGACAAAATCCTCATCTTCAATGAGACACTGAGCACTACAATGTAACTCCTTTAAGTGATAGTTAACTAGGTCTTCATCCATCCACCCCTTAACCTATGAAAACTAGATTTTGCAAGTCTTTGTCAACATCCTTTAAGCACGAACAAGTTATCTCCAAAGTGTAACACCCACTTTGAGATATGATAAGAACACAAACCTGTGAAACTCAACTACAACATCAAATAAATGATATTTAACCTTCTTCGAATCAATTCCTCAAATAATTAAAAACGAGCTTTTTAAAACCTTTAACCGAAAAATACCAATCTTCTGTGTGTGCTACCAAAATCCCATGTGTGTCACCAAAAATCTTAGTACCAAAAACATGTACAGCCTCTCCCCTCAATAATCCAAAACCTCATCAGCAGAAAAAAATAACGCAAAAAACACCAGCAGTGGAATTGAGATAACACTAGCATGGTTTCGAGAAACACTAGCTTGAGATGGTTTCGAGAAAAACACTAGAAGCTTTCAACCTAACTAGAAAAACGAAACTAGAAGTGGTTTCAGAAAAACACTAGAAGTGGTTTCAGAAACACTAGAAGTGGTTTCGAGAAAACACTATCAGTGGTTTCGAGAATACACTATCAGTGGTTTCGAGAATACACTATCAGTGGTTTCGAGAATACACTATCATGGTTTTCGAGAATACACTATCGCGGTTTTCAGAAAACACTAATTGAAGTGGTTTCGTAAAAACACTAGAAAAGCTGCTTCTAACCATGAATCATAAACACCACACAATGTATAAACAACCTCCATCAAGAATTAGAACAAGTAACACAAATTCAAGAAGTTGAATATGCATGAAAACCCAAAAATTTGAATTGTTAAACCTGTTTCTGCAGCCAACTTCGACACAGAATAACTTTTGATTGAGAGCTCAGATCGAGAATCCCTCCGGTGAAAATTTAGATGAATATATAGAGAACGTCCACCGAAAATTTTGTTATGATCCAACGGTTAACGAAAAAGTTATCGCGTTTTTAAAACTGTACTGCAGAAAAATACGAGAATTTTCAGATTCGTAGTTTTTCTTCTTTTCGCCATTCTTCGACCAATAAAACCTTGCGAATCCCTAGGTAACGAGCTCCCCAAGCTTTGATACCAATTTTGGAGTTTGATAGACTCCATTAGATCGTTTTTGAGCTCTAGGTTTTAACAATAACAATGATAATAAACTTGATACGCATTAATAAAACAAATCATAGTTATTGACAACAAGGTTTTTCATTAATAATCATTCCAAGCCTCAAATATTATTTGATCGGAATAATACGGTTACACTAAACTTGTAACAGGGATCAAAGATCCTTGAGGCTAAACTACACAAAAACCTAGGCGTCCACTTAGAGGACTTGACGCCTAGAAACACATAGCGGAGTTTGATACCAATTGTGGAGTTTGATAGACTCCACCCCCTTGAGATCGTTTTGAGCCTCTAGGGTTAACAATAACAATGATAAAGAACATGTACACGCAGCGGAATTCGCTCTAAAACAAATCATAGTTATTGACACAAGGTTTTCATTATAATCACTCCAAGCCTCAAATATTATTTGATCGAATAATACGGTTACACTAAACTTGTAACAGGGATCAAAGATCCTTGAGGCTAAACCAAACAAACTCTAACCCTAGACGTTTATAGGAACACGCAGGTTACCACACACACACACCTTTAATGACTACATTATGGAAGACTTAATTATTAAAACCTACACCCCATGTCCTCTTTATATACTAGAGGATTAGGGTTTACAAAATACTACGAAGGACTAAATAATAAATCTTCTTTTGCAAGCAAGTCCTTCCATCTTTTTGTCGGTTTCATCTCTTTCACTTTAACTCCCTTCATTTCATTCTTGTATTTATTTTGTCTCATCAAATCCAAGGAACCTAAAACCCAACATGCCACATGTTCAACTCCACGCTGGTGGGAAATGCACGGAACTGGTTCAGCAAGCTTCCACGCCGAAGCATCAATGGTTTTGAGGAATTAAGAAAGGCGTTTCGCCTAAACTTTACTCAGCGGAAGAAGTGCGCTAAAAATCCTGTCGAACTAGCCAGGGTAAAGCAGCGCCAGGGAGAATCTACAAGCGCATTCATGGAACGTTTCAAAGATGAATGCATGCAAGTTAAAGCATGCCCTGAAGTGTTAAAGATCTCTGGTTTCATGAATGGGATAAATAACCCGGAGCTCATCAAGAGGTTGAACGACAAGATTCCCGAAACATTTGATGAACTCATGAAACGCTCTCGGTCCTTTGTCCAAGGAGAAGCCGCCGCGGCGGATAGCAAAAGAAACTACTCGAACTATCGGTCACAGGAACAACCTGGGAAACAATCCACCGACCGGGGTAGTAATCGCAACAGGAGCTATCGCAATCAGGGAAGCGGAAGAGATAATGACAGATACACCCCGCTGACCAAGACTCCTAAGGAAATACTCGCAACAGAAGGTGCGAACTTTCCAAGACCACCGCAAATGCGCACTCCAGAGGATCGACGCACCGGAAATGGATATTGTGACTACCACGCACAGAAGGGCCATACTACTAATGAATGCGTTCAACTGCGCCAGCTCATTGACAAAATGGTTAAAGAGGGCAGATTGGACCATTTGGTCAAAAATATCAAGGAGGGAAAGGATAGACAGAAGAGTGGAAACAAGAAGGATACACCCAAGGACAAGGCTGACACCATCTACATGATACAATCATGGCAACGGGTCACTAGACAGAAGGTCAGCCAGGAGTTCTCCCGAGGAAGTAAAATCTCTTTTCCCACCTTAACTGCGGACAACGCAGTAGTAGAGCCACTCACCATTGAGATTAGTGCGGGAGGTCACGACATCCACCGCATGTACGTTGATGGCGGAGCATCGGCGGACATCATGTATGAGCACTGCTTCAAGCGACTGCGGCCTGAAATACGCAGTCAGTTAAGCCCGGTCAGAACGGCGCTAACTGGTTTTACGGGTGAAAAGATATGGCCTATGGGGCAAATACGACTACTGGTTAGCATTGGAAATGAGGAACACTCCGCAACGGCCTGGATGGAATTCATGGTGATCAAATCTCCCTCGCCATATAACGGCATTATCGGAAGACCAGGGATATCAGCTATGCGTGCAGTGCCATCTACAGCGCACGGGATGCTTAAATTCCCGGTGGAAGGTGGTATTGTTACTCTTTACAATGCCACCATGACGCACAGAGAATGTAACACGGTTACATGCGAAACGGCACCGATACCAGAACAACGCGCAACCAGAGCTCCAAATCTGAAGGTCGCAATTCACCCTGAATACCTGGAACAGGAAATATCCATCGGAGGGTCGCTGTCGGACAACGGCAGAGCAGCCGTATGTGCGCTCCTACAAAAGAACTTGGACATTTTTGCATGGGAGCCAAAACACATGACTGGGGTACCACGCTCAATAACAGAGCATAAACTGAGAATCCGACAAGGATACACACCCGTACGCCAGAAGAAGCGCGGCCAGGCTCCAGAGCGCGCGCAGGCAATCCTGACAGAGATACACAAGCTAGTAGAGGCAGGAATTATGCGGGAAGTGTACTATCATGACTGGCTTTCCAACCCAGTCATGGTAAAGAAGAGCGATGGTAGCTGGCGGATGTGCGTGGACTTCACCGATCTTAACAAAGTATGTCCACAAGACTGCTACCCATTACCAGAGATAGACTGGAAAATAGAGTCTTTGTGCGGGTATCCATTAAAGTGTTTCCTCGATGCATACAAAGGATATCATCAAATCCAGATGGCTAAGGAGGATGAGGAAAAAACAGCCTTTCACACAAGCCAAGGCGTCTACTGTTACACAAAAATGCCCTTTGGCTTGAAGAATGCAGGCGCCACCTATCAGCGTTTAGTAGACAATGCTTTCGAAAAGCAGGTGGGCCGCAACCTAGAGGTTTATGTTGATGACTTGGTCATAAAGAGCCATACTGAAGATGAGTTAGTTCGCGATATTGAGGAAACATTCAAAACTCTCCGAGAGATCAACATGAAGTTGAATCCAAAAAAATGTACCTTCGGCGCGACTGAAGGCATGTTCCTTGGATACCTAATAGAACCGGACGGTATAAAACCGTGTCCAGAAAAGACTAAGGCTGTCATTGAACTTCCCTCACCGCGCACGTTGAAGGAAGTCCAATCTCTCAACGGAAAGTTGGCCGGTCTTAACAGATTCCTATCCAAGTCAGCAGACAAATCATTACCCCTTTTCAAAACACTCAAAAAGTGTATAAAAAGGGTGAGTTCCGGTGGACTACGGAGGCAGAAGAGGCCTTCACTCAGCTGAAACAACACCTGGCAACGCTCCCCACACTTGTTGCACCCCGACCAGGGGAAGAGTTAATCATGTATTTATCCGCAACCGATGGAGCAGTCAGCGCAGTGTTACTAACAGATAGGGATTCAGTACAAACCCCTGTCTATTTTGTAAGCAAGGCGCTCAAAAAGACGGAGATGAACTATAGCGCCATGGAAAAATTAGTTCTGGCATTGGTGTTTGCTGCTAAACGGCTACGCAGGTACTTCGAAGCGCACCCAATAGCGGTAATCACAGACCAACCGATCAAGCAAATCATCTCCAAGCCTGATGCATCAGGACGACTGCAAAAATGAAGTGTGTTACTCGGTGAGCATAACATCACCTACAGACCACGTACTGCAATAAAAGGGCAGATACTGGCTGATTTCATCAATGAAAAGCCGACATCTGATGATGCACCCGCACCATGCACGAAGGAACTACCAGATCCATGGATCTTGTTCACAGATGGATCCTTATGCGTGGATGGGTCAGGAGCAGGCCTCATCCTCACAAACCCGGAAGGAATGGAATTCACTTATGCAATGCGTTTCGAATTCACAGCGACAAATAATGAGGCAGAGTATGAAGCCTTACTAGCGGGACTACGCATCGCATCTCGAATGGGTGTACGCAACCTGGAAGCGAATGTGGGCTCCAGACTGGTAGCCAACCACGTGTTAGGCGAGTATGTAGCCAAGGAGGAAAACATGATTCAATACCTTGAAAAAACCAAGGCAGCAATTCAAAGCTTTGACAGGTTTACCATCAAACAGGTTCCAAGAGGGGAAAACCGCAAGGCGGATGCACTGAGCAAAATCGCATCCACAAGCTTTGCGCACCTATCCAAACAGGTGTTGGTGGAAACATTGAAAAGAAAATCCATCTTAGACATGGAAGTATCCATGGTAATAGAGGAAGACGGACCTACGTGGATGACACCAATAGTCGAATTCATAAGCAAGGGAGTATTACCCCAAGAACAGCAAGAAGCCCGAAGGATACGGCGCACAGCGCAAAGGTTCGAACTTCGGGACAACATCCTATATCGACGCTCTTTCTTGCAACCATGGCTCCGCTGTGTTGGTCCCTTACAAGCAAACTATGTACTGCGAGATATCCACGAAGGTTCATGCAGTATGCATTCAGGACCACGGTCAGTGGTGGCGCGCGCTTTACGGTCAGGCTATTATTGGCCCACCATGCACCGCGATGCGCGGGATTTGATAAGAAAGTGCAGCGACTGCCAAGTCCACAGACCCATTCCCCGCAAACCACAGCAGGAATTAACACCAATTATGGCGCCATGGCCATTCCACAAGTGGGGTATTGACATCGCAGGTCCTTTTCCTGTTGCAGCAGGAGGTTTAAAGTTCCTCATAGTTGCCATAGACTACTTCACCAAGTGGATCGAAGCAAAGGCAGTGGTAACAATCACTGGAAACCAGGTGAAGCGCTTCGTCTGGGAAAACATTGTATGCCGCTTTGGTCTACCCGTGAGCTTATCTCGGACAACGAGAAACAATTCTGCGACAACCCTTTCAAGGACTGGTGCGAGAAGCTAAACATCACACAACACTTTGCGTCAGTAAAACACCCACAAACCAATGGCCTAGTTGAACGTGCGAATCGAAGCCTGGGTGAAGGAATTAAGGCACGTTAAGACAAGCACAAAGGAAGATGGGTGGAAGAACTTTCGCATGTTTTGTGGGCGCATCGCACCTCAATCAAAACCAGCACGGGAGACACTCCCTTTTCTCTAGTCTACGGGACAGAAGCCGTCATACCAGCCGAAATCGGAATGCCAACTATCCGCACTACGGAAATCAATGTGGCAACCAATGATGACGAGAGACGTGTCGACTTAGACCTGCTCGAAGAACGACGCGAACGCGCAGCTATCCGGGAAGAAAAATCAAAGTCAAAGATGAAGGGATACTATGACACTAAAGTGCGTCGTACTTCATTCAGACCAGGTAACTTCGTTTACCGCGCCAACGATGCGAGCCACGCAGAAGACACAGGTAAGCTTGGACCAAAGTGGGAAGGACCCTATGAGGTTACTGAAGCATTGGGAATAGGCGCGTACAAGCTACGAGGCTTGGATGGTCGTGAACTGCCGCGCACATGGAACATCTGCAACCTCAAGAGGTGCTACCTATAAGAGTGGCTACGGCCCAGCGCACAGACGCTCCTGCACTTCACTAAAGTGTCCAATACACATCCATGTATTTATTTTTTATTTTCCTTAGAATAATGTTTTACTTATTTCTCATAAACACTTGCAAGTATCAATAAAATTCCGCGGTTTCTAGCTAACTCCGCGACATATTTTGATTTGTTATTTCCATATACTGTATGTCTTAACAAATTTTCATTTTTAGCCTACGTGGCGTGCATGCACTAAATACACCCACGATGGTAAAAGGATAAGTTAACATACTAAACAACTTGTTGAGTAAGAGGGTTGCAAACCCATCAACATTGGATCACGTATCCTTGTTAAACACCTTGTTCTCAAGACGTTGGGATAAGTTTGTGCGCTTCCCACGACGGATGCGCAACTATGCATATGGTGCGCGTTTAACAACATAAGGATTCAACACGCTTGGTTCTTTAAGATGATATTTACAGTACGCTGTATATCACATCATACACGACTATGACACTATTACTTAGAAACTATGTTTAAGTATACTATGATTTTCATACATGACTATGAATTTCCTATATTATTTGCGCTCGTGTACAACTGGACAAATATATCTTTTACGCAAAGATAGACAGATAAATACGCATGTCATAAGAGGCAATAAATATTAACATACATTTAGCAAAAGATGATCTTTATCCAAGACTATGTTCTTACAGAAGATATACAATCCTATATACTATTAGATCGCTCCAGTAATGAAGTCCCTACGCGGCTTGTAGTACTTACACTCTCGCTAAGCCTCTTCAACAAGTCCGCGTCTTGGAGAGACACGGTAGCAACACTCACTGGTACCCCATCAGACCTTGGAAGATGAGCGGCACCAACCCCGCACAAAGTTGCTTTACCCTTAATACCTTCTTTTCTAGCAAGTCTGGTCGCATGCGCTTCCAATACTTCCTTCAAGGACATTTCTTTATCTAAAGCAAAGGGATTCAGAATATCCCTAGGGCGAGCAAAAACAGGTACCTGCAACTGAGAGACATCGGGCTTCATAAAATAGTCCGGTTGTGCTTCTGCATCAGTACGATGGCGCGCTAAGGTCAATCCTTCCATAATAACAGTTATAGGATAATCCTGATCACGTTCCATCTCAGCAATCATGGGTAGCTCTAAAGTCTTCATCCTATTCATCGCAGCAACCAGGTTATCATAAGACTGCGCATCATACCCAGGAACATTTTCAGCAGGTACCTTCAGCAAGTTAGCTTCCTGTAACGCTTCTATAGCCTCTGATTTTCCTCGCGCCAAAGCACACTGGACTACCCCACCAAATTTGTCCACTACCTCCTTGGACTCAAGAGTACTCAAAGCAGCAAGACGCAGACCATGGCTGATAAGCCACCTGCGCTCAGAGATGGCAGACATCAGATGAGGATATAATTCCTCATCATACTCCAAACTAAGCTTACGCAGCTTCGTCTCTTGTACCTCCAGAGCACTATTCACAGTGGCACCAAATTCTTCCAACTGCGTGGTCAAGGCGTCCTTACTCTTTTCGAGATATTTTAGGGCCCAGAGGCACGAAGCCTTGTACCCTGATGACTCTGTGCGCTCTTGGCATAGTTGGCCCATCAGCGCCAGTTTCTCCTCGCTGCCTCTCGTAATGCGTACACACTCAAACTTTCTACCTCAACCCTGGCACTAGCCAACTGCGCTTCCAACAAAGAAATTTTCTCATCTCTTTGAGCACTTTGGCTGCCTTCACCGCTATACTGAACCCTTAGCTTCTCCAGTATTGAAGCTTGGTGCGCAGACACCTGTGCCAACTCCTCAACCATTTGACCCACGATGCATCCCCCAGTTAAGTCTTCATCTTTTTGGCTGTCTGGCTCAGACTGTACCGACTATCCTTGGGAGAGACTCCGCAACTTGTTCAAACCTGCATACACGGACAGAGCATTCTCAGTTTCCCACTCACATAGCTGGTGCGCAAAAAAAAAAAAAAAAAAAAAAAAAAAAAAAAAAAAAAAAAAAAAGACGGCATTCACTTTCTGTGGGCCAGCGACATCGCGAGATGGGTGCGAGGACGCAACATCACTGGTGGATGATTCCACGGTGAAAATTACAGGGCGTTTTTTTTTCGAGGAGCTCGCACCATCCTCTTCGCGGGATCTCTTGCGCTGTAACCCAGATTCTGGCTCTTCCTCTTCTTCTTCCATAGGTTGCGCCACGGCTACAGGTGGTGGCTGCGCAACGGAAGAGGGCACACGGGGGCTCGGCACGCTCTGCAGCGGTGTCGCCTCCACTGCAACAGAGGAGCTAGTACCTGTTCCTCCTATGTTCATCTCCATGGTATGACCTGCAGTGGCCGCTAGTATGGCCTCCTCTCCTTCCCTCAGGGACCGCGTCCCTACCTTCAACTCAATTGGCTTCGCTATGCGCACGACGGTGAAAAGATCCATCTCTGCACAATAAAAGACAACAAATAACACAGGTTATACAATGTGCAAAAAGAACAGAAAACTCTTACAAAAGGAGGTGCGAGGAACGAGTACCCACCCTGGCCATTGGCGCCCAAAAATATTGGCATCTCATCCGGCATACCAAAATAATTACGGCTGATGCCCATATGCACCAAAAATTCCTCAGGATAGGAACTAATGGGGATGCGGTTTGCGTTTATCAGTTCCGCATCCTCAGCTACATATGATCCAGGCACGGGGCACTCATCCCTCGGCAATGTTCCCCGGGTAAAAAAGTCATAGTGCCACGGAAAGCATGTGTCGTCTACCCAGAAAAACGACTCTCTCCAGTTTCTAAGCGCATCCACTTTCTCAGTATAACACTGAAATCTGCCGGCGCGCTTAGCAAAGGATACCCACCCATGTGACCATGTCGTGTGATAAAAGGCACGGAATAGGTGGATGGTTGGGTTAACCGCCAGCAAACGGCAGTTCACTTCAAAGTTAGTAATTTTAGCCGCACGAATGCAGTACAGCTGAGATATGTACAGCTCGTAATAATTTAAAACATCGCACAAAAATCGTGATAGGGGCACACGTTGATTTGCAAATTCAAAGAATCGTGTGTATACCCCTATTTTCCCTTCGGGGAAATCCGCGATAGATGCTCGCGCACCCGGAACAACCGGATGCAAGTCAAGCGGTATAAAGTAATCCGAAGTGAACTCTACAAGATCACTTTCGATGAGGTTGGAGGTGAAATCAGACAACTGCTTGACCATGGTATTGTTTTTTTTAAGCGCACGCGCGGTTACCTTTTAAATACAATGTTTTTCTGGGTTGAAGTTTGATGTCTTGTTAGCAATGGCGGATGAACGTTTTTACTGAGTGAACGTAGTGGAAATGAACCGAGGGGTTATATAATTCCTCTCACCCACACGATGAGTGACACGTGGACCCCACTAACACTAATTGTGTGGCTGAGATTGCTTGATGGGACGTCACAGCAGTAACTTTCCCCCACGAGGAGCCAATTTTTTAATCCTATGTCTAGATACAATGTATGGGAAGATATGTTTTTATGGCTTCATGGCTACGCTTCGCTGTTGTTTCTTTGACTACGGCTATTAGTCTAGCATCCGCAGTTATTCACTGCGCATACTAGACTGGGGGGACATGATGACGTATAGTCTATATCCGGTCACGAACCCGCCCAAAGCCTAATACTGACAAGCCCAACATGAACTGGGGTACGCTAATAAGCGTCTAGGCCCACGAAGGCCCAAATACAAATCTATTTACGGAATAGATGGAGGATATCTCTTAATCAAGGAGATAATCATTCCCAACCGATTTAGGCGGATACGCCGATAAGTTGGGAACACGGAACCAATAAGGATTCCGTGTATATATAAAGGGAATCACATCCCTCGTTAAAGGTACGACTTACAAACCCTTACTCTCCTTTAACCCTAAACCGATTACTTACTCTCACGCCGGAGGATAATCGTGGGAGACAATCTCACGGTAAGCCTAACGGTGTTTTCTGTCTCTTAGTGCGCAGGTCTCAAGCAACAATCAGCAATTGGTATGAGAGCCGGAGCCCCAAAAAAGGAACGTCCAACTTTTGTATCAACAGAGGATGTCACACACTTTATGAAATATTATGTGGCAATATCAAGATATTTTGAATGCACACATACAAGAACTTCAATAGTTGAATTCTTGAAATAAGTATTCTCAAAATTCCGATAGATCAAAGTTAGTTGAAGTTGTGCCATGTCAACAAGTATGACTGTCATTACTTGAGGCATAATTCATTAACAAGTATTATCATGCATTGATCTATTTAGTATTTTGGATAAGGGATGTTTTGAACAAATATTATTTAAATTAAATAAAATATTGGTTATGTTTATTTTTCGTTTTCTTAATATTATATCCTATATTTGCATGTTTAATCCGTGAATAACTTATGTTATTCTAAAAGTCTGTTGTCGATCAATGATGTGGGAATGTCATTGAATTAAGACAAATATGAGTTTTGGTAGAATATATTTAAAGTATATTGATGCGTGGGACATGCCAAATTCACATGATATTCAATGAATTAAATATAGGACAGATCCCAACTTAACATGATTGTACTTTATAGATCTTTGTCATTAAGTAAATCATGTATATTTATCCTCAGACTTGAGATACCAAATAACTGTTATGAATGTAGTACATTTGTGTGAAATAGTCTAACGCTATCCATAAAAGGTAGTCATAAGGGTTATTTTCAGAAGTGTTGCAAAGTTCATGAGTTTTGCTTGTAGTCAAGAGAATTTGCTCATTTGAATTTGTTTCAAAGCATAATATTGTTTGGGCCCCTCGTAGGATTAACAAGATGTTTGTAAGGCCTTACCCAAGATCTATCCGAATACGCTCAGATGATTTGGTAATCTTGTTCAATAAGATATAACAAGAAACAAAATATTAACTTGTTAAATGACTCGATCCATATTCACGGTTAATGAAGTATTAGAAGTAAAAGGATAAGTATTAATGATGAATCATTAAAAATGGTTTTTCCAGGGAACCACAATCGGTTCAAATCTGGAGGCATTGGCGTGTTAAGCTAGACTAAACCAATGTCATTATTATATAAAGATATATCCAAGTGGGAGCTGGAAGGTTATGGATATAAATTAATATGCGTATGACCGGATTCGAACTCGAGACTTCGGGATTGCACAAATTACGTATGAGAGTTGATGTTAAAATAATTAATATATATAAATGTTATTATTATCAATTATTTGTCACGAAATAAAACTTAACGATAGTTAATATTTAACGAGTTTAGACTAATGGTCGTTAAATGTAAACTACAAGGACTAGAGATGAAATTAGTGGACAAGAAAGATCTAGAACTCCCTCTTGGGTCCTATGGCCAGTCGTGGGTCTTCAAGCCCAAGGGAGGATCTTTTCTTGGTCACCAAGTTATTAGAAGCCTATAAATACAAACCCCTTGTATTCATAAATCTAATCTTGGATCACCTAGAAACCTAATTTCTTTCTCCTCTCCTCTCCTCTTGGTTTGGCCGATCGTACACCATCCCTCCCCAAGGGATTCGATTTTTCCAATCCAAGAAATAAGTGTTTGGTTTTATTTGTGATTCAAGAACCTAGCTTTTCTCATTGATTCGCTACTAATACGTGTGTACAAAAACAAAGAGCAAATACACTTGTGTTTTTATATCTTGGGTATTCGACATTTGGTGTAGTCGAATTTGTTAAACCCTAATTTATTAGGGTTTAGGGTTTCTTGGTTCTTGATCTTAATTTGGGGTTTTCATAAACACTAATTGCATTGATTCGCAAAAGGTACGCATATACTTTTAATTCGGTTAATTAAATTACAAGTATTTTCCTATTACTTTCGCTGTATGCTTTGATGATGTTTACGTGTTTACTTTAATTGTTATGATTAGTAAAACCCAACAAGCGTGGCTTGAAAGATCATGTGAAAGAGGGGCACTTGTGAATGCTACCAGTGACATGTACACTAAAGCTCGAGGCTTTGAAGGAAAAGGTACTTACATTTATCATTAGTATGATCTAAAGCATGCCAGTTTGGATATCTCTGTTGGCTATATGTGTTTTTTTTAATGGAGCAAGCTATTCAATCATGAAATAACATTTGCTACCAACATGTGAAGAATAAGCTAATGTTGTTAGATATATTGTAGTAATTGTTTGGTTTCAACATACATCAAAAGTGTTTTGGATTTATCACCAAAATATTGGTTGTGAGCAATTTTTAGCCAAAGTGTTTCCTCCTAACTCCACAATTCAATGCATAAACAGAGGCTCCAAGGAGTGGAGAGAAGCTGGATTTTCAGGTGTTTGGGGAGTACTGCATGGTGCGTGTCTTGTTTGAGAGTATTAGTCCTAATGACGACTGCAATCGCACCCTATGGAGGTCTGTTACTGGTCCCGAGGACTTGAAGGTTCATGCTACTCTTTATAAGTCCTTTGCCAATTTTGAAGTTGCAGGAGCTGTGGTGGCCTTTAGTGTAAAACACTCCCCCGAGTTTGTGCTCGAGATGCTCGGAGATGAACGCATACACCATGAGGTACTACTGTTAATTAATAAACCAGCACACACACTTGCACAAGCTATAAGCATATTCAGTACATTTCAATCTTAATTTTTGTGACAGTGGGACGTACTAGGAGGGCTTAGAAAACTATATACATTC
>OU343222.1:112146134-112230211 GCA_910596185.1 Chrysanthemum makinoi | reverse complement strand
AATGCCGAATTTATCATGAAAACAAACAAACAATCTATCAAAACAAGAAAACAATCAAACGAAAGCAAACACAAGTGTAAACAAGTCCTCAAGCAGCCTTCTGGGGCCAAAAAACTTTGGCGCGCGTGCTTCATCGGGTTTTAAATTTGTAAAACAAGAACTTACCTGCTAATCCACAGGGAAATCACACATCTCGCAAAGTATACATACCCTAGTCAAGTGTGTAGCATAGTATAAGGTAAATCAAGGTCGCCCCAAGAGACTTGGTTTCTACCTACAAGTGTCGCTTTGTCGGTTTCTTCGCATAACAAGTAACAAGTTGATGGTTGGCGGATTGTCACGGATCAAAACCAACAAAGAAAAAGCATTATAAGAATTAGTAACAAGTTGATGGTTATGATTGTCACGATCAAAACCAACAAGAAAAGCAATATAAGAACAAGCAAGCATCAAGACATTCGTCATTATTCCAATCAAACACAAAATCTCAATAATCATATCAATAACAAACATCTTTAAATAGAAAAAGTAAATAAGGTTTTACCTAAAGTATGAATTACAATAGGCAAAGATGAAGGATTATAGCAACCCCTTCTGCCCAACTCAACCATGGGCCAATAGTCTCTACCTCAAGCCGAAATGATGTCCAAACGCCGACAACACCTCGGGAAAGCACACACTACACCCACCCTGGCGTGCAGGTTTGTGGTCTTTGGGAAGATAAGCTCGGGTGGATTAAGTGGCCTCCAAATTCTCTTGTCCTGTATAGGGTGGAGGGGCTCTTGAATTTCGGGCCTACCAAGTTGGGATAGGATAGTTGGTGGAAAAACTCGGGCTCCTTAAGGGTGGAGGCTTCATTGAATTTCACACCTTTGGTGGGGCTGCATTGAGGACAAGTGGTTGTGTTCTCTGCTATGTTTGCTCTTTTAGGTGGAACATTGAGCCCAAGTTGGGTGGAGGCCAACTCACACCTGTAAGAGGAGCAGCATTTTGTGCGGATGAGAAAGATGGAGAAAGTGGATGATGAAATGAAAAGCCAAATGAACAAGGTTCTATTTATACTACTACCAAGGCCTATAATATTCAATGCATTTTGGAGGCCAAAGAGCTTGAAGGACTAGAAACCATGTGGTATGAAGGGACTAGAATCATTCGTGGTACGTTGGGAGTCTTAGTAGTGCCCAAAATTGGTTGAACAGACCTTCATACCCGATCCCGCCGAGCCACCAACCGACCGTTGGTCTTCGATGGTGTTCTCCAAACCCGATCGCTACGGGCTCCGGACCACGTCGAGCAAAATCCAAAACGCAACCGTGAAGTTGTAGATCTTTTCTCTTTAGCTCGCGGGTCAACAATCCAGGGGTCAAACGAGTCCGTAGATGCCAAATGCACAAAAACAAAGTGGTTGCGTGGTCGGAACAACGCAGTCTTCCAATATGCCTCTGCTTAGCCTTCTCTTTTTCTTCTTATATTTCTTCTCGCTTTCCTTCTTGAACTTAATTCTTGAGTCTTTGGACCACTAACTTGATGACTTTACCATCTCGAATATACTCTCTTAAGTCTTTCTTTGGTCGAATTCTTCATACATGGAGAAATCTTAGATTTTTACTTTTTTCGCATTTTCTCCACTTTCACAGTATTTGGCTACAAATGAACTAGCAACCACTTTTTGTACTCGATTAAGCATTAAAAAGCATATGATTATAACCAAATAACACACATAAAAGCACAGATAACGCTACTAAAAACATGCACACAATTTGGCGTTATCGCTACCTTCATGGTTAATCCTAAGGACAAGAGTTAATATGTTAAAAATGAGAATAAGTTTTAACGTTTTTGGTTCTAGTGTGTACCTATATGAAAACAATTTGGAGTCGCGGTTATCTCGACTCATTTTATGCACAAAGATGGTTTTAGTGGGGTGTTTGGTAAATACCATGAGATAACCCAAATGCTCCTAATTCAATGTGGCTTCATTTGAATATACCCGGAATGCATATTAGTTATGCAATACCTTTAGTATTCAAGAGCATGCAAGTGATGAAAATTTAAATGCTTTTATTTGAATTAGCAATGAAAAAATTGTTTTCCTACAAGTGAGAAGCTTTTCAAAAATTTTGACATGGGGTGTTTGGTTGTTTGAATAAGGCCTTATATTCATTATCTATCAATTGGTGGGAAGCATGATTTGTTTATGCAATATGATAATGTAGTACCTAATTTTAATGACTAGTTATGCAATTTGCCAATTGAATTCATAGTTGGTGTAAAAGCATAAATAGAACCCCATGTAATGATTTGTGATAGTTTTGTGCATAAATAAGAATCCTAGGACTCAATTATGATGAAATGTAGTTAGGATACTTACAATGATGTTATTCAAATGATTAGTGAGTTGGAAGATGACAATAATGAGCTTGGTTTAAGCTATACACGTTTTTGGTAAAGTGGGTTTTGAGGAAGAGGATGATTTTGTATATAGCAGCTTTTATCCAGTATCAACATTTTAATTCCCGGGTACCAAAATTTTGGTTCCGTCTTCCTTTACATATCGTTTTTGCCGTGGGCTCTGAGCTTGTATAAGACAAATTTGTTTAGTTTTTGACTATTCTAATGTTTTGAGCTATGTTTATCCTACATGTTTGGTTCCATTAACCCTAAACCAAGTCTAAGAAGATTAAAAGGTTCTCGTTAAGAGGCTTATAGTTAAGATGTCGGCAATGTTGTCTTCGGAGGATACTCGATTGAAATTCCTTTTGAACATGTCGCGCATGATTTCAATATGTTTTGTGCGAGCATGTTGAGCGGGATTCGGAGGGAGATCGATGTGCTCCTTTGTTGCAAAGTATCACAATATCGTAGAGATGAATTCCATAATCTACGAGAGCTTGCTTCATCCAAAGAGCTTGTTGACATGCCTTCCCAAATGGTAATTTCACGCTCTCGCAGTTGAAATGGCCAAGGCCGCTTTTGCTTCTTTGCAAACCATGAGGTAAGACACGTCCAACAAAAGCGCAAATACCACTTGTACTTTTCTATCGACATAGTCACCGGCATGATCGAAGTGGCATACACTATGGTTTCTACACGTTCCTTTGGGATACCATATAATCCTAAGCCGTTGTTCCCTTAATGTATCTAAAAATCCTTTTACAGCTTCTAAGTGTGATGCCTTTGGGTTTTCTTGAAAGCGAGCACATAGACAAACACTAAACATAATGTTCCGGTGTCACAATTCTAATTTTTACATTTCTCAAACTCTCTACATTCATCATACTAGTCATGCATGGGTTTTGCATTTCACATTAAGCGATAATTTCATATTAAATAAGCGTTATCGTGCAGAAACATTATTTTGAACATTTGATCCGTTACTTCCCCAAAATCTATCACAATATATTTTTATACTCATATTAAGTTTATAAAAACATTATTATTAGTTTACTCGATGTTTTAAATTTATTTCGTATATAAATTGTTATGTTTATATAAATTACGTCGGTTTTCTTAAATTCAACCCGATAAATATTTATTCACTCAAATCTTTCAAAAAATGTATTTTTATAATTTTTATGACCTTAATATATTTTATCTTGACCCGTGAAAATTTATTTTATTTAACGCTACCTTAAATATTCAAATGGGTACTACCAATTTAACACAAGTCTTCAAGTAACTTACATTTTATTATACTTATACATTAAATTTCTACAAGATAATACTACATCTTCTTCTTTGATGATGTCAACCGAACACAATGACTTATTCAACTTGCCAAAATATCTTATACTTATAATACTATATCCTAACATTTCACTTCATCCACTCATTTCACAAAAACAAGATCAACCTATTCTCTCTCTCTAAAATTTGACGTTTCAAGGATCAAGGAGATCATCTCAAATTTTTCAAGACAAGTTATTTAACAATCTAGTATCACTTGTTGTATAGGTTTTGCAATAAAAACCTCAAGTGATTAGGAAACCCCTTTGTTCTCATAAACCTCATCAAGTATTCTTGTAAGCATCTCATGTCTATTTTCATTTTCATATTCATTTCATATTCATTTCATCATATTTGAGCAAAAACATGCAAGTCATATGATGTTGTACCACTTTTTCATTGATTTTCAAGGGTTATATATATATAATCCATCCTATAATTTCTCCTTGTTATATACTAGTTTGGTGATGTCTAGGAACCCATGACACCCTAACAAGGTGTATGGTAGGATTAGAATAGCTTCAGAGTTGTTTTGAATGGGTTAGAATAGGTTTTACATGAGAAAAACTTGTTCGACAAGTTTCAATAGGATCTGTCCGTATTTTTAATTCTGGGAAAATCCGACAGTAGATAAATATTTTTGGGCTAGATATTTAGAAAATACACTTTAAAACCAAAAGCGGGTCGCTGGAAGGATTAAAACGGGCTATAACGAGAAGTTAAGCATGAATTTTTCAAGTTTGACGAGGAAAACTATTAATTTCAGAAATTTCAGCATTGAAAATGTCTCACCCTTACGAGTCAAAAATGAGTCTTAAGCTCTATAAATTGCCTAACTTATCAAAAATATATTAGTATACTTTGACACGAATCTAAGGATGTAGAAAACGAGAAAAACGGACTTGTAAATCGATTAAATTACACAAGATAAACCAAGTTGCCGTAACTTTATTCTATTAGCAAAAATTAATATATATTCTCTATTAAAAACATACTACGGCAACTAAAGGACCATGTTGGCGGACGTTTTTAACAATAATGTAGAACTTTTTATAGCATTGATGTCTTCTAGTAAAAGTAAGTTCGAAGCATATTTTCCAAAATGTTAAACCGTTTGTTGAGTGGAGTTGTAACGACATAACATATAGTCACCTCTCAACTTGGCGAAAACCATCCTTTAAACTATATTTTTGGACTAAAGTACAATACGTAACCTATATTTTTCTTGGTGATCGGAGACCCTAAGGATGGGAAACTTAAACACTAAAACTTTGAGATAATGATACAAGCTTCCCAAAGAGTTCATTTCCTAACAACACTTTCGCGGCACCATTTTACTAACTAACTTTTCAAGGCCATTTTAGTCACTTTCATGAAAATTTCAACGACATTATTTTTACTAACGAAAAGTTATAATTTCATAATCAATCACTAAATGATTATCGTGGGATATCATTTCAACGTAAATACTTGTAAAGTATTTTATAACATGACGAGATGTCATAAAACATATATTTTGGACGATAAACATTATTTCCAAACGCATAGTGGTATGGATATCATATGGAGTTGCATGCACGACATTGTTTCATGACTTATATTAGAGCATATCATTCATATTAGGTTGCGGATAGAGATCGCACCTCATTTCAACATATCTACTTTTGTCACCATAATCATTGCATCGTGAGTTAAGTAGCCCCACTTTTACTCGTTTAATTGTTTTACAAACTCTTCGAGGGAGATACATGCTCAACTACTTGTTTTTACTTTACATTTATATGAACTTAAATATCCTTTGTTTCACTCTTCTATGTGCGTAAGTAGATTATTCCCGAACTAAATTGATCATTATATTATGAACGCTATTAGTTGAAACACTTTCCTTGATTCGAACCCTTCACATGTATATATTTGAACTCTCTTTTAAATTGATTTCGGACCCTTTGACATATAAGTGAACACTTTGGACTTGATTTGAACTTTTGACATATAATTGAACTCTTTAACCTCAAAGAACCCTTTTGATATATTTTAAACTTGTTTGAACATGATTTTGAACAGCCGACTATCTTGAACCTTTTGATATGTTTTAAGCTCTTTGGTGTTCTGAACTTTGAACTCGACTTAAATATTTGAACTTAATTACGAACTTTTGAACGGAACTCTTGAACTTAAATACAAACTTATGACTTGTTTGAACTTATTGAACCGCACGCAGTTATGACCTTGACCTAAAAGTCTCCTATGTTTAGGATCATCACTATAAAGTCTCCTATGTTTGAAGCATCACTATAAAGTCTCCCTTGTTGAAACATCACTATATAAAGTCTCCTTTGTTCTGAGCATCACTATAAAGTCTCCTTTGTTGAGCATCACTATAAAAGTCTCCTATGTTCGAGTATATCTTTGGGAAGAGGCACCCGGTATATCTTTGGGAAGAGGCACCCAGTATATCTTTGGGAAGGGGCACCTAATGATAACTTTGGGTAGTGGCACCTGATATAATTTGGTTCTATCGGAAGCATCATTACAAAGTCTCCCTGTTGGAGCAAAGGCAAAGTCTCCCATGTTTGAGCATCCAGACCATTATATATCGAAGTGCAATATTGTGAATTATTATGACCACTTATACTCGAATTATTAATACTACTATATTTTTTGTGCAATGGGTTGTAACACACAAAGTTGCAAGTTTTGTATGGGCGGAACTTGGAACTGAGTGGATTTACAATGCCTTTGCTTTGGGAACTCATTTGACCTAGTGTGCTTGAACATAAACTAGACATATTGGTTTTGGCTGGGTTGTGAAACCAAAGTTGCAAGTTTTGTATGGTGAACTTGGAACCGGTGGATTTGTAAATGCCTTTGCTTTGTGAACTATTCTAAATGACCAAAAACTTTGCCTTTGTTGCATGAACGCTTTTTAAAAGCTTTACTTGTTAACCAAACTCTATGAACTCACTCAACCATTGTGTTGACACTTTTAGCATGTTTTATCTCAGGTATCTAAGGCATTCACTTCATGGCATGCATGTGGACTTATCATAGAGTCATGTGTCGACGCTGCCTCACCTCTTGCAGCATTTTTGCACTTAACTATCATTTGATTGTAACAAACTTATTTTGGTATCTTGGAAATCTATTGGGACCTATGTTTTGTAAACTCTGATTATTTTCATCGATCAAACGATATTTTCAAAACGACACTTTAGGTCGTTCAATATAACTGTGATTGGATGCTAATGACAAAGTCAATCCCCAGAATTCCATTAAGGCCGCAAAATGGGTAATTTGGGGGTGTGACAGTCGGGTCTACTAGCCGTAAGATAGAGTAGGCTACCAATCATTCCTCTATATTTAGTGTTATCTACGGATTCACCTTCCTCATCTTTGATTAGTTTAGTGTCCGAGGACATGGGAGTTTTAGTTGGTTTGGAATCTTCAAGACCAAATTTCTTAAGCATGTCTCTTATATATTTAGATTGGTTAAAAAATATGCCATCTTCTAGTTGTTTTATTTGAAGTCCTAGAAAGAAATTTAACTCACCCATCATACTCATTTCAAACTCGTGCATGATTTTAGAGAAATCATCACATAGTTCTTTGACAAGTTGATCCGAATATAATGTCATCAACGTATACTTGAACAATGATAATATGTGATTCCTTTTTCTTTGTAAAGAGAGTGTTATCTACTAATCCCATAGTATATTTTTTATTAATAAGGAAAGTCTTAACTCGGTCGTACCAAGCTTTTGGTGCTTGCTTAAGACCATACAATGCTTTATTGAGTTTGAAGACATGATGTGGTTTCTCAAAGTCGGGTGAAACCGGACGGTTGAGCAACATACATTTCTTCGTTAATAAACCCATTAAGAAAGGCACTTTTAACATCCATTTGAAATAATTTAAAATCATAGGCACATGCATAAGCATGCAATATTCTAATAGACTCAAGCCTAGCAACCGGTGCATAAGTTTCATCATAATCAATTCCCTCTTGTTGATTATAACCTTGCGCTACAAGCCTAGCTTTGTTTCTAGATACTATCCCATTTTCATCCATCTTATTTCGAAAAACCCATTTTGTTCCAATTATAGTTTGATCTTTAGGTCTTGGAACTAACTTCCAAACATCATTTCTAACGAATTGGTTTAATTCTTCTTGCATGGCAATAACCCATGATTCATGTTTTATTGCTTCATTAATGGTTTTTGGTTCAATGGTGCAAACAAAAAAAAATAATTACTTTGATTTTGGGCTTGTGACCTTAAGGTTTTTTGATTGAGTAGTCCTATGACTTTTTCTAAAGGATGACTTTTAGATTCTTTGATGTTGACAATTTCTTTTTTTAATGGTTCATCTTCCTTGTTATTATTAATTATTTCTTGACCTTCTATCATTTGACTTTCAACTAAGTCATCATCTACCAAAGGTGATGTCTTAGAGGGAGGTGGACTTCCGTCGAATGTTATGTTCAACGATTCCCCGACTATCATTGTTTCTTTGTTTAGGACAATGTAAGCTTTACTAGTTTGAGAGAAACCAAGAAATACACCTTCATAAGACTTTGGGTCAAACTTGGTGAGATAATCCTTAGTATTAAGAATAAAGCATTTACAACCAAAAGACTCTAAAATATCCTAACGTTGGCATTTTACCTTTATAGAGTTCATATGGTGTTTTGTTTAAGAAAGGACGTAATAAGACTCTATTCAAAATATATGTAGAAGTGTCAATCGGCGTATACACCAAAACTTTTGAGAAATGTTTTGTTCATTAAGCATTGTTCTACTCATTTCTTGAATTGTTCTATTTTTACGCTCTACTACTCCATTAGATTGAGGTGTTCGTGGAGCGGAAAAGTTATGTGTTATACCATTTGTATCACAAAAGTTTCCAAATTGAGTTTCGCTTGTCAATTCGACTTCATGATCCGACGCGCGATTCGACACAATTTTGATAACTAGAAGATTTTGAATTTTCTTGCTAAGTATTTCAAATTTATCAAACGCTTCATTTTTGGTTTTCAAAAACAACGTCCAAGTAAACCTTGAATAATCATCTACTATGACCAAAGTGTATAAGTTGCCTCTATAGCTTCTTATAGCGGATGGTCCAAACAAGTCCATATGTAATAATTCTAGACACTTAGATGTGAGACCGATTTAGCGATGTACTAAGTCAAATCACATTTGCAAGCTAGCCAACTTGTGAATGGCTATTGCCAATCAGTAATACTTAAAACTGCTAAAACACAAATGTAAGATACCAGGAATATGTGGATTCCCGGGTCGTCCCACCAGGAGGATGAATTGGTGTTAAAACACTTGATCAGATGATAGAATGATCACTAAGGATAGTGATCAGTAGGATTTTGATGGAAAATTATACCTAAAGAAAAGATCTACAAATTACAAGAACTTAAATGCAAATTAAAAGAAATAAAAGATAAAAGATATTAAATAAACGCTATCACTATTTTTACAATGATGTTTTTGTGATTTTATAAGATAAAATAACTTAAATAAACTATATTAACTAAAACGTAAACTCAAATTACCTAAAAACTAGATTTAAAATGAAAACGAGCGTTGTTTATAAAAATTACGGAGCCGCAGTAAGACAAAACGTAAAATTTATGAAATAAAAGGCCTACGAATATAAAACTAATTTTATTACGTACTATATGACAAAATAAAAATTTAGAAAAAAGATTTATATTTTTTTGACTTTTATATTTTTTATTATGAATTAATTAAGATTTTACACTAATTAAATGTTTAAAAATACTAAAACTAATGAGAAAAATCTGAAACTTTTTGTAAAAATACTTTATAACAATACTAAACTAAGAAAATTGAAAAAGATGAAAAAGCTACTTCGAATAAGCTGGAAATAAGCTTAGCTCAGATATGCTTAACCGCCTAGGTGTGGTTAAGTATTAAATAGTGTAAATAATAAGCTAAAAGTCCCTAGCAGGTTGGTGCTGTGTGTGGTGTGGTGGAGTGGGTGGCCAGAGATCAAATCAAAGCCGGGCACTTTTTAAACTATTTTATTTTTGTTTTCTTTTGCAACTTGTTTAAGCACTATGTAATAAGCAAATTTTACTACTACCACTTTTCTCAAAACCACTAATAAGCTGAATAAGCCTAAAAATCTCAAGATTGGCTATAGAAATGAAATAAGCTAAAGAGTTTAAACCAAAATGGCTTTTAAGCTCAAAAATAAGCAAAGCTACAATGGAAATAAGCTAATGGACTGATAATAAGCTAGTGTACAACTGAACAAACTCAAGAACTTAGAAATAAGCACCAAATAAGCTAAAATAAGCACTTTTAATGAATCTATGAAACAAGCAGACTTCCAGAGATGTTCAAGGCTAAAATAAGCTCACTGAATAAGCTAAAAGCTCAAACAAAAAGACGAAGTAACAAGTAGATTTGGTGGGCTTTCCAAAAAGTCAAGCTCATGCACTTTGGCAGTTGAGGAGCTTATGAGGGCTTATGAAAAAGCTACCATTTCCTCGAGTATGCGTTAAGACAAAAAATGGGACAAAAACAAGTCACAAGCGCACAGGTAAATAAGCTACAAAGTGAAAACTAAAGTTTGGGATCTCAAGGTGGCTTGGTTGGCTTCACAAAGCTAAAATTCAAAAAGCTAAGACCAACCGACAAGTAATCGTGAGCTTATCAATATGGATGCACAACTGCGCAATGGGCATCATTTTGACTTTTGATTAAAACTAAAAATTGACTTTTATGAATTTGCACTTGATTCTATGGACTGATTGTAGTATTATAAGCTATTATAAGATTATCTAAAGCTATACCAACATCTTTTAAGCTTATAAAATGGATTTTGCAGTTCAAAATCCCAACAGTGACTGACTAAGATGGATTTAAAAAGATTTTTGACTTTTTTCTAAACAAGGACTTAATTTTGTTGCTTGTTTGAGTTATTATAACCTACTGCAATATGTATCAAACAAAGGCAATGGTTTGCACAACCTTTAATGCAAGAAACTACACCAAATCCAAACACTCCTAATGAAACTGTTTTAGACCTTTTTCAAAGTCAAACTCAGATTAAGAACATGCAATGGATTGCAGACCTTATATAAACATATATTAGGACTGAACAAACATTAATAAACAATAATAACTCCATTAAACTAAGAAATGACAAGTTTGCTAGTTTAACTGTTAAATTAAAATTTTGACTAACTACCAATTAGAGAGAACAAGTAACTAATATTATTTTTTAATTATGCTTAAATATATCTAATAAACACAAACATACCAAGATTTTAAGCTAAATAATATCTTAACAAATGAAATGAATAAAAATGGAACTATGCTTACAAGATTTGATCCAAGTGAACAATGAGAATTGAGGCACACAAACATACCCTATAGCTTCCCAAGAAGCATCTAACCCAGGGCAATCCATGAGCAACCCTGCTCCAAGCTTTCATCAGGTTTCACCATTGATTTTTATTTTTTCTTTATTTTCTTGATATTTTTGTGAATTTTTGGTTTTGGCTACTAAACTGCTTTTAAGGTATCTAAAAGCTTTAATAAGCTATATAAGGAGCTTATGAGCTTCGAGTCCAAACTAACAATTACTAACAACATTTAATGTAATATGAGATTCCTTTGAAATTTGAAAATTCACAAACTGAGATTGGAACTTGAATACTGAAATTGATTATTGAAAAGGTTTCAAAATACACTGAGAATACTTAATAAAGTGCTTGAGAGCTAAGAAATACACTGGAAATAGAAAATTAACTAAAACGACATAGATTAAGCTAAGTTACTCTAGATATCTTCTTCTCCATTGACACTCTCTTTATAGCTTTTTCTTGAATCCCCACATGTCTCGATCAAATCCCATCAACAATCTCATCCATTGATTCAGTCAAACGCATCTTAGCCATCAATTTGGATTTTGGCGCCAAAATTGAGATAAGGTTGCTTGAGACAGTTTTAGTTCAATTAAAGAAGTTTGGAGCATTGTGGAGTGGAGGGACAATATGTGAAGTAGGTATGGGTTTAGGATGTCTTGGAAAGCAAAAAAGGGTTTGAGAGTGCTACAAAAGGTTACATGGTGGGGAAGCATTAACTGCTTGTGGGTCTGTGATGATAGAGGGGGGATGAGCTGGAAAGGTGGATGAGGTGGAAGGGTGAAGGGAGGTGATAAAACCATGGTGGTTTTGGGATACTGAGGGAGGTGAGGGAGACAAACAGGGGATGGCGGTTTTCTTTTATTTAAAATTTAAATGGGTTGTGTTATTTGGATTTGGGCCCGGGTTGGTTTATTGGATCCGTTTGGTTGTAGTTAAATGGACCATTTATGCAATTTTAGCAATCTTGAAGGTTTGATCTTGAACATTTTCCAAAGCTCTCACAAGGACTAAAACTGCCAAATGTGATTAGTACAAGGACCAATATTGATAATTTCCATTTTTGTAAATCCAGGGACCAAAACTGTCAAGTTTGAAACTTGAGGGGCCAAAATGTATTTCTCCAAAAGTTTCATTTATAAGGACCAATTTTGTCATTTATAAATAGAACAAGGTTAAAAGTTGATAATTTTCACTTTTTAAATTAACCAAGGACTATTTTTGACAATTTTCAAAGTTAAGGGACTAAAGTTGTCAATTTGTGATTTTTAAACTTTGAAGGGTTTATTTTGACAACTTTTGAATCTTATGGACCTTAAATGATATTTTACAAGTTTTTGAATTACCAGTGGACGTGTTTTGACAACTTTTAAAACTTG
Source organism: Chrysanthemum makinoi (assembly GCA_910596185.1). Classification (NCBI taxonomy): domain Eukaryota; kingdom Viridiplantae; phylum Streptophyta; class Magnoliopsida; order Asterales; family Asteraceae; genus Chrysanthemum; species Chrysanthemum makinoi. The sequence goes on along the minus strand of OU343222.1, from coordinate 112,217,694 downwards.
GGGACTAAAAGCGCCAATTATGCAAACTTGATTCATCGATTTTGATGTTTTTGCATTTTAAACATATAAACCTTGTTTGTGATATTTTTATCATTTTGATGTGTTTTGAGAGTGTTTTAGGATGTTTTTGGCATTCTAACAGTATAAAAATGATGAGTATTTACACACTCATCAATCCCCCACACTAAGATATTGCTAGTCCCTAGCAATGATTTGAGAAAATTTAATGGATTTCATCTCTTTACCAAAAGCCATTACTTCTGGAGTAGCCAATTATTTTAGTTCAAGTAAGAACCTTGGTACAATGATAACCAAATGATTTTGAGCAAATCACCGCTTCAACGGTTTTGATTTGTCTTTACCGAAGCCGTTGCTTCGGACTAGCCAACTCTTTGATAAATTATCAATATTATCTTTGGTGAGCCGATTACCAATTATGGATTTTCCAACTGCCTTTACCACAAGCCATAAACTTGCGGGCTAGCCAACTTTTCACTAGTTTAAAGATATGGTGAGTTGAACACCATACAATTTTAGGCAAATTGCAAGCCATAAACGGATTTGAGATATCTTTACCAAGAGCCGTTTGCTCTGGATTAGCCAACTTATGTGGGTTAGACATGGCGGATTGATTACCATTTGCTTTGAGTAAGTGAAAACACTTACTCCAAAAAAAAATTTTGGCCAAAAACGGGGGAATAGGGTGGTATAATTACATGATAAAATTCGTGAGAATTCCCCCCACACTAAGAAATGAATATTGCCCTCAATATTCAAAGTACCGGCGGTTATGCCGAAACACGTAACACAAAAAGGAAATACTACGCCATTATTTTGTTTTTGATATATACTTTTGGAACTTGATTGATATATACAACAAGTGGAAAAACTCCCCACACTAGGGTGGTAGAAAGGGGATAAGAAGACAGAAATATGGATGAAAATCCATATGGTGTGTGCTATTATTTTTGATTCCCGAGTCACTAGCTTGACTCGATCCCCGCATTTATTGGTTCATGGGGAATGTTTGTAAATCCGGGACAACCACAGGAGGAATGTCCTCTCCAAGTAATGCTTTAATCGATGACCATTTACTTTAAAATTGGGACCACCGGTGAGATAACTCAATGGTGCCATAAGGATAAACCTTAGTGATAGTAAATGGACGCACTCGGGACTTGAGCTTTCTGAAAAAATCTTCAATCTAGAATTGAAAAGAAGGACTCCTCGACACCGACGTTGAAAACGCGGTTCTTGATTTTAGAGTCATGAATCTTCTTTGTCTTTTGTGTGTAGATCAAAGAGTTCTCGTATGCTTGATCACGGAGTTCATTTAGTTCATTCATTTAAACTTCTCGTGATCACCGGTATGCAGAGTATATCGAAGTTTGCATGTTTTAAGGCCCGAGAAGCCTTGTGCTCTAGTTCAATCGAAGATGACATGCCTTTCGCGTACACTAGCTTGATGGAGTACAACCGGGGTGTTTTGAAAATTTATCGCCCCCCAGAGCGTCATCCAGTTTATCCGACCAGGATGCACGATTTTCACCTACGTCCTTTCAAGGATTCTTTAATACCACGGTTTGAAACTTCCACCGCCCACCTGTTGGGGGTGGTATGCAGAGATGCGACGGTGGGTAACACCATACTTTTGCATGACTCGATCAAATTGGTCATTACAAAAATGTACCACCGATCACGATTATAGCACGAGGAGTTCCAAACTGGCAAAAAGAGCTTTCAAAAATTTCACAACTACTCGGGCATCATTTGTAGGTAAAGCTTTTGCTTCAACCCATTTCGACAAATAGTCAACAACCACGAGTATGTACTTGTTACCACGAGAAGATGGAAATGGCCCCATAAAATCAATACCCCATATGTCAAATATCTCACAAACTTGAATGGCATTTTTGGCATTTCATTTCTTTGAGATATATTTCGCGGACGTTGACAAAGCCACGCATTTTGACAAAATCGTGGGCATCCTTATAAATTGCGGGCCAATAAAATCCGGAATCAAACACCTTTTTGGCCAGTATTGGACTATGATGGCCCCCTGGGTCCGGCATGGCAAGCTTTGAGAATGTCAAGAGCTTCTTGTCCATAAACACACCGTCGGATGACTTGATCCAGACAGATCTTGAATAAGAAAGGGTCGTCCCGAGTAATGTTTAACATCCAAGAATTTATTCTTCGGCGGGTCGACATCCCTTTCATATGAAGTTACCGCATGGTAATTTGCAAAGTCAGCAAACCATGGGGTAGAAGAGTTTCCACGAAAAGAAACCGCATTGATTGTCTCGAGAGGAAATGTTTCATTTATTTCCTTTTTCTCGAAAACATCTTGGTGAGGGTTTTCTAATGACAGATGACGCCAGTTCTCGGCTCCTTTTATCATGCATGATGATGATATCAAATTCCTAGAGAAGGAGAACCCAACGGAGCAATCTCGGCTTTGCATCTTGTTTTGCAAAGAGATATTTGAGAGCCAAAGTGATCCGTATACAACATTTGGTTAAGATTAAGTATGGCGAAATTTTCAAATGCATACACCACGGCTAATAGCTCTTTTACGTGGTGGTGTAATGAGTTTGAGCTTCATCATAGTCTTACTCTTTAGTAGTAATAGGCTGAAAATGTTTATTTCTTCGTTGCCCTAAGACTGCACCGATAGCAAAATCACTTGCATCGCACATGAGCTCAAAAGGCAAGTCCGGAGCAACGAATGGTGCTTCAAGCTTTTCTTCAATGTTTCAAAAGCTTCTATGCACTCGGGTGAGAAGATAAAAGGAGCATCCTTTTCAGGAAGATGGGTCATAGGCCGGGCAATTTTAGAAAAATCTTGTATGAATCTGCGATAGAAACCGGCATGACCTAAAAACTCCTAATACCTTTGACGGTAGCAGGATGAGGCAGCTTAGCAATAACATCAACTTTTGCTCTATCGACCTCAATCCCATTCTTTGAAATCTTATGGCCAAGGACTATGCCGTCTTTGACCATAAAGTGGCTTTTCTCCCCATTAGAAAGATTTGTGTCTTCGCACCGTTTGAGCATTTTATCTAGATGGGAGAGACATGTTTGAAACGAATCGCCAATGACCGAGAAGTCATCCATAAACACCTCCATTGTTTCCCCGACATGTGGAAAATGGCTATCATACATCTTTGGAACGTGCGTGGAGCATTACATAAGCCAAAAGGCATACGTCTGTAGGCAAAAGTTCTCGTATGGGACAGGTGAATGTAGTTTGATCTTGATCCTTTGGATCAATGGGGATCTGAAAGTACCCCGAGAAACCATCAAGGAAACAATAGTATTCATTCCCTGCTAATCTCAAGCATCGGTCCATAAAGGGTAGAGGAAAATGGTCTTTACGGTAGCGTCATTCAACTTCGACGATAGTCAATACAACACACGCCAACCCGTAACCAATCGAGTTGGAATTAACTCGTTATCTTCATTGTGACAAAATAATGCCACCCTTTTTGAACACAATGAATGACACCTACGCGGAGGCTATCGAGATAGGGTAAATCAATCCCGCATCAAGAAGTTTGATAACCCTCGTTTGATAACATCATGGATTTTTGGATTTACTCTTCTCTCATGTTGAAGCCAGCTTTGAAGTCATCCTCCATTAAGATTTTGTGAGTACGAACTTCGGGGTTGATACCCCATATCGAGAGTTTCAAGCAATTGCTTGCTGGTGTGACTTCAAGATTTTTATGAGAGCAGCTTTTTCATCTTTACTCAAATCTCTAGCAATAATGACTGTTAATTTATCATCACCTTCAAGAAATGCATACTCGAGATGAGGCGGTAAGTCCTTAAGCTCAACCTCGAAGTTCTTGTTTTCTCAACTGATTTGACTTCCTTGTTATGAAGTTTAATGGGAGGGAGTGGATGAGAAATGTCATGATTTAACAACTTCTCAAGAAGAATATCTCCCTCCGGATTAATCTCATTTTGATTAATCTCATCAGGAATTGAATCACTAGAGTGAGGGGCTGATGATGGATCATCATTAAGCAACTTCTCAATGAGAAGTATGTCCCCAGCGTCAATTGGAGCGTGATCAATTTCCCATGGGGACGAATCACTAGCCAAGTATGCTTCAATCTCTTCCAAGATGAAGCCTTCCCAAAACGGAGTGAGAGAATGAGTAGAATTGGCTATGATAGGTTGAGAAGATGTGGTGGGATCCCCACTCACAGAATTATGAGAATAACCAAGAACTTCACAGTACTCTTCGTATAACATCAATGATATCGATTCGGGTTAACCGACTCGGAATCCAGTTTGCCAGTACCCTCATAGTTTGCTGCGTTAGTACTTTCATTACCAACACGTAATGTGATTTCGCCATAATATGAAAGCGCGGCCCGCTCTCGAATCCTCACCAACAATGAGAGGAACCATGATCGGCATCAAAATCAACAACCACTCTAAGTCACCGGAAATGGAACTTTCCTACTAATAAATACCCTAATGCCAAGAGGACTGATAGTACATCCTAAAGCTCGAGAGTCATGCATGTAGAAGTAAAGTGAAGAGAAAGTTCTTTCCATATTAATAAGGCATCGTGTTTATGCTTGCACCAAGATCAGCTGAAGCAAAGCATTCAACCATTCCCGGAAATACACAAGGTAAAGAGAAATTTTCCAGATCTCCAAGCTTTTCTCGAAGCTTTTTCGTGATAACCGCAGAGCGCCTTAAGAGGAGTTTTAGCTTATTTCAAACGCCTTTTGTTGCTTAACATGTGTTTGAGAGTTGACAAACTTGGGCATCAACATAATAGCATCCGCAAAGCTTATGTCAAAATGTAATTCTTGGAAAATTTGGAAAAATTTGTCCATTTGATGACTAGCTTTTTCTTTCCGTGGCTTTTGCTCATTCAAACGCGGATGGATAAGGAATAGAAGATTTGGATTTGGTATTTTCAATGAGCTGCGTGTGGTTCAAAAAACACCTCGGATTAGACTTGGTTTCGGACAACTTGAGGTTGGACTACCAAGGTAGGACGTGTGGTACTTCCATTATTAATAGGGAAGTTCCTTTGTCCTTTGTCGCCTTGGTAACTTGACTCATTTCTCCTGAGTGGAGGAGGCATTGGAGTCTGAGGTCCATTGTGTGTCTTAGGTTCACTTTCCACTACCTTAAAAGAAGAAGAAGAAGAGGTAGTAGAATAGCGGGTCCATTGTATGGAAACACCACTTCGGGTTGTGATCGCTAGCGCCAGTTCTGCTATCGATCGTGTGTTAGGTGTAGTACCGAGCTGGTGGTCGATCATTTAAAGACTTTGAGATCGAATGACCGACTAACAACGCCATTTCATCTTGGGATTTCATGAATCGCTTCAATAACTCATCGATGATGGTACCGAGGATGCGGAGGAAATTCGAGGTCGGATAAGCTGATTAGGACCTTGTTGTTGAAAATTGATTAGGATTCACATTCCCATGAAATTGATTCCGCATTGAAATTTTTTGATGAAGGTTTCTTTGTTGTTGGAAACCTTGAGTCATCCGTGATAGAAATTACCTTGGTTTTGATAACCTTGGTTCATTCTAGGTTGATTCGACTCTAAGTAAGATTCTCGTTAAAACCGGTGGCCTCAAGTGTTGGCACGGTAGTTTGGTTCATCCCAGTGGATCTGTATTGATTACCTCGATTTGAAGTAACGGCTATAGCATTGCTTTCAAACGACTACCATCGTGCGTGATAATTGTAGTATGCATGAGGACCACCCACAAGTAACACAAACTTCAACTTTTTACTTCACCATGTGATGGAGCGAGTAGTGACTTTCTTTGGTTAAGAACCAAAGCTCTGAATAATTCGTGAGTTTATCAATCTTAGCATCGGTGCTAGATGTACTCACGTGAGATGAAGTAGAAGGTCCCGCATTGGGACTGAGCTTGATATGTCTTTGTGCTGAAAGGACGGACTCGGACTTGTTTTCAATGATTTGTAAGGCTTTTGGTTTTTATGAAATTACCCGGAGGCATTCAAAGAGTCTTGGTCACTTGTCCGCAAACCATTATAGAAAGTATCCATTTGCATTAACTGTAAAACATGATATGGACATTGCAGAATTCTTTGTAACGATCCTATGCCTCCTCAATGATTCCTCTCTCCGAGAAAATTTCATTATCTCAGTTCTAAGACTTGTGGTTCTGGGATGGAGGATAGAATTGCAAACTTGGTAACTAGATCCTCCCATGTCTCAATGGAACGAGTGGGTTGTTTCTCAAGCCAATTCCGGGCTTGTCCCTCTAGAGAAAATGGGAACGTAAGCTTGATAGCTTCACGTGGGACATTCTTGTACTTGATGGTAGATGCTATCTTGTTAAACCATCGAACGCAAGATGATCATCCCGCACAAAACCATAGAATTGGCTTTGGGTTACCGACAAGTAACCCGTTTGAGCTCGGGGTGCCCACGTATACGGAATAACAATAGCATCTCCGTAACCCTCGATGGGTGCTTGGAGAAGCTCATTCATGAGTTTGTCTTCGCCATTTCGACGGAGGTGGTGGTGGTAGACGCTCCTCGCCACGGCGGCGAGCGAACGCCCTTCACGTCTACGAGGAATCTTTCCAAGTTCGAAAGTGGACTTGTAGAACTGAAGAACGAAAAGCGCATGCACTAAGTTTAAAATCAGTTTTCAAACAATGAGGCAAAACACAAGTGAACTTAACCAATAATCACAAATGAAATGGCTTTAAGAAAGGTACACCAAATCACAAGTGACACAAAGGCAAGTTTTAAATCGAGGTTCGAACTTATTATGGTCACCCCTCATAGGTAGTGCATCGCCTTTGATTTATGCGGGTTGATTTTTTATGTATATATTAAGTACCACCAAAAGACGTGAGGTATGATTATGTGCTGGGTTTTAAAACTTTGACAATATTTTGGTATCGTCCGCTTAACTAAATCGTATTTCTTCAAGAATCACCTTAAAGAAACACACAAGCTAGAAAACGCTACGATTGTTTTGTTGTTTTATATTTTTTTGGAGTTTCAACACTTTAGGAAAAGTGTTAATGAACTTTTTGATTTATATATAAACTTTACGTAAAACTTTTACAAACCGTGGTATAAAAAGTACGGTCCGAAAATGCTAAAACACGCTACACCCCCGTGCAGGCGGCTAAAATTTGATCTGGTAGTCAAGTCAAATCACAAGCAGTTTACTCCACTTGTGAATGGCTAACCGTAATAGACTTAAAACTGCTAAAACACAAATGCAATTAAGATCGAGGAATATAGTGATTCTGGTCGTTAAGTCCCACCTGAGGATGAACTGGTGTATAAACACTGATCGATGATAGAATGATCACCAAGGATAGTGATCAAGAAGGATATTGATGGAAAATTATACCTAAAGAAAAGATCTACAAATTACAGCAACTTAAATGCAAATTAAAAGAAATAAAAGATAAAAGATATTAAATAAACGCTATCACTATTTTTACAATGATGTTTTTGTGATTTTATAAGATAAAATAACTTAAATAAACTATATTAACTAAAACGTAAACTCAAATTACCTAAAAACTAGATTTAAAATGAAAACGAGAGTTGTTTATAAAATTACTATTTGGAGCGCAAGACAAAACGTAAAATTTATGAAATAAAGGCCTAATGAATGTAAAACTAATTTTATTACGCACTATATGACAAAATAAAATTTTAGAAAAAAGATTTATATTTTTTAGACTTTTATATTTTTATTATGAATTAATTAAAATTTTACACTAATTAAATGTTTAAAAATACTAAAACTAATGAGAAAATTCAAACTTTTTGTAAAAATACTTTATAACAATACTAAAATAAGAAAATTGAAAAAGATGAAAAAGCTACTTCAATAAGTCGGAAATAAGCTCTTAAGTCAGATATGCTAACCGCCTAAAGTGTGGTTAAGTATTAAATAGTGGGCCAATAACCCAAAAGTCCCTGTAGGGCTTGGTAAAGGTGTGTGGTGTGGGTACGGGTACGAGATCAAATCCAGAAGCGGGCACTTTTTAAACTATTTTATTTTTTGTTTTTTCTTTTGCAACTTGTTAAGCACTATGTAATAAGCAAATTTTACTACTACCACTTTTTCTCAAAACCACTAATAAGCATCAATAAGCCTAAAATCTCAACAATGGCTATAGAAATGAAATAAGCTAAAGAGTTTAAACCAAAATGCTTTTAAGCTAAAAAAATAAAGAAAGCTACAATGGAAATAAGCTAATGGACTGATAATAAGCTAGCGCACAACCGAACAAACTCAAGAACTTAGAAATAAGCACCAAATAAGCTAAAATAAGCACTTTAACTGAATCTATGAAACAAGCGTACTTGCAGATGTTCAAGGCTAAAATAAGCTCAATCGGTAAGCTAAAAAGCTCAAACAACAAAAGAATGGTAGAGTAGGCTTTCCAAAAGCCCTAAACTCATGCACTTTGGTACCGAGGAGCTTATGAGGGCTTATGAAAAAGCTACCATTTCACCTATATGCAAGCAAACAAATGGGACAAAAACAAGTCACAAAGAGTCTCGGTAAATAAGCTACAAAGTGAAAACTAAAGCTTTGGGATCTCAAGCTGGTTGGCTTCACAAAAGCTTTCGCTAAAATTCAAAGCTAAGACCAACCGACAAGTAACTCAGTGAGCTTATCAATATGGACTCCACAACTGCGTAAATGGGCATCATTTTGACTTTTGATTAAAACTTAAAATTGACTTTTATGAATTAACACTTGATTCTATGGATCGATTGTAGTATTATAAGCTATTATAAGATTATCTAAGCTACCAACATCTTTAAGCTTATAAAATGGATTTTGCATTCAAAAATCCCAACGAGGACTGCACTAAAGATGGATTTAAAAAAGATTTTTGACTTTTTCTAAACAAGGACTTAATTTTTGTTGCTTTGAGTTATTATAACCTACTGCAATATGTATCAAACAAAGGCAATGGTTTGTACAACCTTAATGCAAAGAAACCACAAATCCAAACACTTAATGAATCGTTTTAGACCTTTTTCAAAGTCAAACTGATTAAGAACATGCATGGATTGCGTAATCTTATATAAACATATATTAGGACTGAACAAACATTAATAAACAATAATAACTCCATTAAACTAAGAAATGACAAGTTTGCTAGTTTAACAAGTAAATTAAAATTTTGACTAACTACCACCAGAGAGAACAAGTAACTAATATTATTGTTTAATTATGCTTAAATATATCTAATAAACACAAACATACCAAGATTTTAAGCTAAATAATATCTTAATAAAGGAAATGAATAAAATGGAACTATGCTTACAAGATTTGATCCAAGTGAACAATGAGAACTGAGGCACACAAACATACCCTATAACTTCCCAAGAAGCATCTAACCCAGGCATAACCATGAGCAACCCCTCGCTCCAAGCTTTCATCGTGCTCTCACCATTGATTTTTATTTTTTCTTTATTTTCGATATTTTGTGAATTTTGGTTTTGGCTACTAAACTGCTTTTAAGGTATCTAAAAGCTTGAATAAGCTTTATAAGGAGCTTATGTGAGCTTCTGAGTCCAAACTAACAAACTACTAACAAATATTTATTGTAATATTGAGATTTGAAATTTGAAAATTCACAACCGAGATTGGAACTTAACGAAATTGATTATTGAAAAGGTTTCAAAATACAATAGAATACTTAATAAAGTGCTTGAGAGCTAAGAAATAATCGGAAATAGAAATTAACTAAAACGACATAGATTAAGCTAAGTTACTCTAGATATCTTCTCCATTGACACTTCCTCTTTCTTTATAGCTTTTCTCAACTCCCCCACATGTCTCTGACAAATCCCATCAACAATCTCATCCATTGGATTCAGTCAAACGCATCTTAGCCATCAATTTGATTTTGGCCAAAATTGAGATAAGGTTGTTTGACAGCTTAGTTCAATTAAAGAAGTTTGGAGCATTGTGGAGGGCGAGGGGACAATATGTGAAGTAGGTATGGGTTTAGGATGTCTTGGAAAGCAAAAAGTAGGTTTGAGAGTGCTACAAGAAGTTACATGGTGGAAGCATTAATCAAGCCAGGTCAGATGAGGGAGGAAATGGAAAAGGTGGATGAGGTGGAGGGGAAGGGAGGTGATAAAACCATGGTGGTTTTGGGATACAGAGGAGTAGGAGACAAACAGGATGGCTTTTTATTTAAAATTTGGGCGGGTTGTGTTATTTGGATTTGGGCCGGTTGGTTTATTGGATCCGTTTGGTTGTAGTTAAATAACAAGGACCATTTATGCAATTTTAGCAATCTTGAAGGTTTGATCTTGAACATTTTCCAAAGCTCACAAGGACTAAACTGCCAAATGTGATTAGTACAAGGACCAATATTGATAATTTCCATTTTGTAAATCCGGGACCAAAACCGCCAAGTTTGAAACTGAGGCCAAAATGTAATTTCTCCAAAGTTTCATTTATAAGGACCATTTTTGTCATTTATAAATAGAAAAAGGTTAAAAGTTGATAATTTTCACTTTTTAAATTAACTAAGACTATTTTTGACAATTTTCAAGTAAGGACTAAAGTTGTCAATTTGTGATTTTAAACTTTTGAAGTATTTTGACAACTTTTGAATCTTATGGACCTTAAATATTTTACAAGTTTTTGAATTACTGAGGACCTGTTTTTTGACAACTTTTAAACTGGGGACTAAAACTCACAATTATGCAAACTTGATACGATTTTCAATGATTTTGATGTTTTTAAATTTAAAACATATAAAACACTTGTTTGTGATATTTTTATCATTTTGATGTGTTTCCAAAGTGTTTTCTATAGCTTTTTGGCATGGTCCAAACAAGTCCATATGTAATATTTAGACACTTAGATGTGGAAACCATATTTTTAGATTTGTGACTACTATGTGTTTGTTTACCAATTTTGCAAGCTTCGCAAAAGTGTTGGTCATATTTTAGTTTTGGTAAATTCCTAACCAATTCTTTTGAAGATAGGTTTTGTATAAGTCTCATATTAGCGTGACCTAAACGCCTATGCCAAAGAGATGAGCTATCATCTAATGTTGTTAGGCAAAGTTTGTCATTATATGTTTTATCTATTTTCATGACATATATTTTATTTTTCCTAACTCCTTTAGCTATGGTGATACCATCTTTTAGTATTTTACTACCATTTTCATCAAATAGCACTTTATACTTTTCATCACATAGTTGGCTAATACTAAGTAGATTAAATCCTAACCTATCCACATGAGCAACATTTTCAATAGTTAGGGAGTTATGAGCGATCGTATCTTTGCCAATAATTTTGCTTTTGAGATTGCTACCAAAGGTGACATTACCTCCGCCATACTCTTGGTATGATGAGAAGAGACTTTGTTGCCCGTCATGTGTCGTGAGCAACCACTATCTTTTATCCATTCATCAGTTTCCAATCCAACTTTCAAGCATACCTAAGAAGCAAATAACTCAAGCATTTGGTCCCCAATATCTCATGGGTCCATTTGGGTTACACATACCATTTATTTGATTCATGTATGGAAACGATGGGTAAGAGTTCCATGGCATGTAATCCGGAGTTTGATATGGTCTAGGAAAGTTTTGATTCCAACCATTGTGTTGGTAGTTGGGTTAACGCTGTGGTTGCTCTTAGGAAAAGGGCGTTTGGCAAAAGGAGTTTTATATCGTTGTTGAGTAGTTTTTGATCTAAATTCATTTTTGACAAGTCCTACTCAAGTAACATTTGGTTTTAGTTTAATATTATTGGTTTTCTTTGTTATTTTAACATTCAAGACGGTTCAGATAAGTGAACATTCTCGCTCAATAAGTACCACTCGCACCATTTTGACAACCACGGAACCCTTATTTTGGTTCCGCTCTGTCCGTGTCGCATCGCAATTTTGACAATGTTCGTCCTTTTCGGTCGTTTTATTTTGACTCTTTGGAATTAATACTTCATTAAAACCTAGCCCATTCATGTCTCCCGGTGTTTTATGAATTTTAACTATTTCATCGGCAAGAGCTATGTTCTTGTTAAACCTTTTAAATTTAGAATTGTTTTCTATTAAAACATCTTGTGTGAGCTTTAGTTTTTCTATTTCAAGTTTAAGCTCTTGACATGATTTACAATCATCGCCATTTGCTTTTCCTTTTTCTAGTCGTTTTGCTTTTTCTTTTAACTCATAAACTTCATTTTCCAAAAATTTTTAAAAATTATTTTTAGTTATGATTTTTAGACTTAGCTCACACAATTGATTATATTGTTTTTGCAAAGTGTCATCATCAATAAGAATAAGAAGAGTCGGAAAGTACCTCATTTGACTCATGTGTCATTAGAGCGATCTCTTCCTTTCTTGATTCTTCATCGTCTTCACTATCACTCCAAGCACCACTTACAAAAGCTCGTTGAGTTTTGCTTTTAGGTGGCTTGGGACATTTTCCTATGAGGTGACTTGCATCACCACATCTAAAACATTTTCTTTCACCTTTTCCCTTCTTGTCATCCCGATCCTTCGAATGGCTTCTTTTTCTCTCGAGGTTGTCTTACGAACTTTCCTCTTCTTCTAAAGAACTTCAAATCTCTATGGCATATTCCTCATCTTCGCTACGGAGCAAGATTCGTCATCATCACTTGATTCCGCTTTTGCTTTTAGAGCAACGGATTTGATCTTCTCCCTTTTTCCTTTGATGATCTCCTAATCTTTCTCCATCACCATTTCATGTACTTTGAGGTTACCGATTAGCTCGTCTAGTGACATTATTGAGAGATCTTTTGATTCCTCAATGGCGGTCACTTTAGCTCTCCATTTGGGATGGAGTGCTCTAAGAAATTTCCCGACAAAGTTCTTACTACGAAAAGATTCATCAAGTGCTTTAAGTGATGTAATAATAGTGTTAAAGCGAGCAAAGCCACAATCAATGGTTTCATCTTCAGAATAACAAATTGTTCATATTGTTGAACAAGAAGATCAATTTTGTTATCCTTGACTTGTGAATTACCTTGATGTGTAACAATTAAAGATTCCCAAATATTTTTGGCGGTTTCACACATAAAAATTCTTTCATATTCTTTTCTAGGTAAAGCATTATAAAGCATCATTTTAGCTTCATTATTTTTAGCAACTAGTTTCTTTTGTTCATCAACGGAAATATCCTTTGTTGTAGAACTAAAATCCCCTTTAACAATAATAAACCAAAGATCTATATCTTTTGATTTTACATATGTTTCAAACGGTTTTTCCAATATATAAATCCATTGGTTTCAAAGAGTGGTGGTCTTTGCATAGATTGCCCTTCTTTAAAGTTTTCGAATCCATGGATCGTTTCAAGTTTATAAAATACAATATATTTTAGAAATTCTTGAGCAACGAGGCTCGTACCAATTGTAGAAAACTATAAGGGGGTTGAATAGTTTACCAATTAAAAACTTTGTTTTGAAACTTATTGTAAAGATCAATTGATATTGATCTTAGATATGTTAATGAAATATGCAAGCAATATGTAAGAGGTAAATAAGGAAAGAAATGATCAAACCACAACAAGTTGTTTATAGTGGTTCGGTCTACAAGGACTCTTTTTTCCTTGCTCCTACTCCTCGAAGTCTCACACTCGAGTTTAACTTCACTAGTCAACAAGCTCCTTTCACGGGGAGAAAACCTTTACACTTCATTACACTATTTCCGATACTAAGCTAGATGTCAAGTTCTTTCCAAGGGTACAACCACTCCCACACACAATGTATTTTGAGGACTAAAATACTAACCACTCACACTCACAAGATTATGATGATATTAAACAATGAAGTATGAATCAACACTAGATCATACAACACTAAACAAGACTTCCAACTTCTCGTTGAAGCTTGAATATGACTTGATCTTCTTTGCTAAAAGAGATCACTAATATGATATGAAACCGAGTTAGAAAGGTTAGAGAGAAGATATGTATGAGAGTATGTTAGAAAGGGATGAAAACTACTTGGCTTGGCATTGCTATTTATAGCCAAAGTAGAGCATGCCTGAGACGGCCGCTGAACCCTTAAAGGGTTCCGCCTCGTACCATTTTTGTACCGCCGGTCCACGTCAAGATATCAAATCTTTGCTAAAGTCAACTCTATCTAAGTGAGATTGTAAGTGTACAAATCCACACAAAATATTTTAATGAAATCTTCTAATGATTTCCATGATGCATTACATGATGTCATATGTTGTATTTCTATTTTTAGAAATATGCAAGTACATAAGTAGTGTTTGGTTTTAAGAACCTAACACATTCTAAAAACTACTATCATACATAATGATTAGAGTCATATCAAGATGTTACTAATCATAAATGTAAATGCTTGAATGATGAATATATTGTTTGAAAAAGCTTGTTTTAATATCTATTAAACTTGACAAGCTTTAAGCTTTTATAAAATAAATTTACTTTTGTCGTTAACAAAACTTAGGTAAAGATCAAAAATATAAATAACGCTTAATGACGATATTTGTATTAACACCTGATGTTAGGAGGTTTGCGCGTAGGAAAGCATGATCTCCCATCATTCATTCCGGGCTTCGCTTGAAGTTGATTAACGCATCGCTTAAGTATCCGACTTTCGTCCGAATTGATATTGACAAGAATGGTAACGCAGACGCTGTTTATTTTGCCTTTTAGGATGTTTTTTTCAATAAACCTTTATATATATATATATTTATATATATATATATATATATATATATATATATATATATATATATATTTGTTGCGTTATCATGATGTCTTCAAGACGGCGTTTAAGATCGAAAGGCAAGGGGTCGAGGTCAGGTCGGCATCACTTGCCGAAGGGGAGGAGATACCCCAGCACGTGACGCAATCTTTGGGAGTGGATGAGCAAATCGAGAAAAGTCAAGGCCCGCAAAGATTGTGGAGAAGGTCGACCCAATGTTTTGAAAACTAAGAGAAAGCAAATGGAGAAATGACCGGCCACCTGAGGGTCATCACTGCTGAAGAGAAGGAAGCAGCCTTCTCCTTCTATTGAGCTATCGTCTAGTCATGAGAATTCCCAGGGTGCTTACTCCGTATTGTAGCAACCCGTAGTTTTTCATAAGGTAAAATGACTATTTTACCCTTTGACTTTTTAAAGTTAACCTTTGAATGTGACTTTTTGACTATTTGACTTTTACTATTCATCTTGTAATTTTTTTTTACTATAATGACAAGATGAATAAAACTCGACAAGTCGTCCTGACGACGTACGTTGAATCCATACAGAAACGATTTCACAAAACCGTGTCTAAGAACTACTTTAGGGTTTAAACGTCATTCGGGCATCCCGTTATGTCCATAAAACACTATAAACATTAAAAATATGTAATTCTACTAAATGAGAAACATGTTTACGAAGAGGTATAACTTCATAATTTGTGTTTGTGTTATGTTTTTTTTACCATATGCATGATTTACTATAGTAATTCCACTCTACGATTATTAGCTTCTCATATATGGTCGATTGTATGATAATTGGAGCTAATATAAATTTAAGTTCTATGTTAATCACTTTTCTTAACTAACAAAAAAAATCAAATCATGCGTCACATGGGTTCGAAAAGGCACTCATAATATTTTGTAATGATAAAAGGAAAGTTGAAACCTCTCGACCGTTTTGCTTGATAAATCATGTTTGGTTACAAGAAATGAATTAAATGAAAAGCGAAAATAATATTCAAAGACACTATATAATAGTAAATATTTTTGAACATGCCATATAATGATAAGACTAAAATACACCGTTGGTCCCTAAACTTGGCAGGGTGCATCGCGATGGGACGAAACTGGCCATATTCATCGCCATAGGTCCAAAACATGGCCATTAAATGCCAGATTAGTCCTTTGACCAAGTCAAAGACTGATTTTTGTTTTGTAGTCGAGGGTATTTTAGTCCATACACATTTATACTTTTATAACACATTTATGTTTTACCCCTTCATCTTTCATCCTCTTCATCATCTACCCAAATCATTCATCTCCCCAACATTCATCATTCATCTCCCCAAATCATCATCTCCCCAAATGGATGAAATGTTCACAACGTATAACCAGTATGTTTAGAGTACTCCAGTGACATTCTCAAGTTTTACAAGTGCAAAAACAATGATTGTCAAGTAAAACGTTATCTGTTTCACTTCCAGTTTGCCACCATGCTTAAGTTTTTTAACATGTTTGGAAATTAAATCCTTTGGAAAGAAAAGTCCATCTTAAACTTTGTATACTAAAATTCTTAAAAGTCCATTTTAAACTTTTGTATACTAAAAATTCTTAAAAAGTGATCCGGTTTGCCACCATTGCCATGTCTCGGTAGAGCTCATCACCGACACTATAAATTTTGTAACTTGATTATCTATATAAATCTTGTAATCACATAAAAAGTGTCCTTAAATTTGTTTCACGATGTTTACTACAATTTGAATGTTCATTAACGAACTTCACGTATTCTTAAAAGATATTATTGGGAACGAGGGATTATCATGGTAAGAATAATTGAGCATTAGTCGCTTATGGTAGGTGACTTAGAGATAAGTGGTCAGAAATGGTTACAAAACATCTGAAGAAAGAAAGAGTTAGTCATGTAGTGATTGCAAATAATAACGGAAGGCTAGATTAAATTGATCAAGTTTAGGAAATTTTTATTCCTATGATTCATGTAATTAATAATATATAGTAAGTCAGTAATACAGGCAACTTCATGTAATTCCTAGGTTGTTTAGAAGTGATTCAATTAGGAATATCATCACATCAATCTAGTGTAGACAATGGTCATCACTTAGCCTTAAATTAGATGTTCCATTACCACTTGTTATTCTGCTTTTGACCAATATATGGATTGCTAGATGTTGACTTCTCGTTAATGAAAATTTCAGGTGAGCTCCTTATATTTTAATTACACTACCAGACTCACCTGACTAGAAGATAGTGGCCTTGTAGTGGGGTAATTAAGGGGATAGCAGCCATCTTAACTTGAAATGAGATTTAGACATAAAAGATGAGACGCCGATACATGTAGCTGACACAAACCGAGATCAAGCTCTTCATGAAGCCCACTCAAAACTAACTGCACCACTTGCTTCAAAGATGCGCTTGTATTGTACTTTTCAATTCAAGGTTAGACATGATGCAAGAGTAATGAAAAGGTCACTTATAAAAAGCTTGTCAAGATCTCGACTTTGCATTTTATGAAGTTCTTCCAAAATCTTGATGAGAACCGTTTAATTTAAGAATACCATATACTCGTATAGCAGCATGCATGTAGCAATTATTTGGTCACCGACGGTTTTCAAAGATATGAAAAAGTTAAATACACATGTAGTATAAGAAAATGGAGTAACTTATAAATATCATTTTGCTTGGTCTCTAAAACAGCTTCCAATATTCAAACAAATGGAATTGATTCAAATATTCAAACAAATGATTATTTAGCACTCAGATGGTTACAGCCAGGCAAGATGGGGGTGTTTGAAATTTAGAGATGATTTGGGGATATGAATGATTTGGGTAGATGATGAAGAGGATGAAAGATGAAGGGGTAAAACATAAATGTGTTATAAAAGTATAAATGTATGAAAAATACCCTTGAAAAATCATTTAACTTGGTCAAAGGACTAATCTGGCATTTAACGGCCATGTTTTGAACCTATGGCGATGAATATGGCCAGTTTCGTCCCATCGCGATGCACCCTGCCAAATTTAGGGACCAACGGTGTATTTTAGTCTAATGATAAATATATTTTCTTTAAGCAATTACTTGGTAGAAAACTCACAAATTTGTATATTAGAAAAAGATATGGATTAACCGAGAAATGTTATGCTTACAAAATATTCATAAAAAACTTTCACATAATAATATGCCAAAATATTTATCCAATCATCAGCATCAGCAAAACTCATACCATCGTTATGTTTGTTGAAATCGCAATGTTCTTACGATGTGATATATGCTTGTCATTTAGTTTCGAATTTTTTTTGTTTAATTGATTATGCAATGTATGTGCTTTACAAATAGTGTAACTTGACCAATATGAAATATGTTTTGTTTATTGATAATGTTATGGGCTAATGTGGACACTATTTTGAACTATATAGAAGTCATAAAGAGTTTTATAGATTTGATCGGAGAATGTGATGTTGTAATAAATTCCTTAAATTATCTGATTTTAGGCAAAAGCTGACTGCAATTGAAGCACATGTGGTCATAAAGTATAAATTTATGAGCCAAGATTGTTGTATTAATTGGCATGACCGGTTGGACCATTCCGAGTCAATAATGATGCTGAATGTATAAAAAAACATGGGTTCTTCAAGTTGATTTGTTTGTTATCATTGTTCAGAAGGTAGTTAATTGTTTATCTATCACCGCCAAATTAAAGTAAGGACTTTGTCCTATAAGGTTTTGGAAATAAGATGTATGTAGGCCTATATATCCGCTCATGTGAATCATTTTGAGTTTTAAAATCGATGCATCGTCAAAATGATCATTAAAAGCACTTAAGGTTGCTGATGAATGGCTCGTCTTATAAAATGCGAGCATGGTTTTCCAAATTGTATCTTTGGAAATGGTGGTGAATACTTCCATATATTGGGTAATTATTGGAATAAGTGTCGAACTTAAAAGTAGCCCATGTTCGTACGCAAATTGCTTTTGTTGAAACGCCTATAAAACGTCTTCGCTTGATTGCAAAGCCAATAATTGTGAGAACAAAACTGTTAGTTTATGGGGCATGTAATTTTAAATGATAAAATATGAATTCGCATCTTCCAACAATTAATAATGAATTCTCCTATTAGAATGGTTTCACAAACCATATGTTTCCCATATAAAGTTTTCTCAGTAAATGTGCTGAAACTCAGTATTGAAAATCCACCACAACAGCAACAATGGGATGTTGTAATTGATAATTCATCAGGGGGGAGAATGAGCAGCTAGAAATATGGAATGAATTATGATACAAAAATGTTGATCCTCACACTAAAATGAACTTAAAGTTCAAGGGACAATTTACATTCCAAATCTAGTAGTTGCCAGACAAGTTTTGTGACCTAAATAAAGTGACTAGATCATACATACGCTGCTAATGCTCTAATTAAAATGTGTGTCCCAACAATTTTAAACCAATGATTGGTAGTAAGTCTATGTCACGTCTGCAACGTGATAGACTAATCGATTCCAAATAAAAGTCCTCGAATGAAGAGATAAAATGGAGCAGTAAAATGAAGATGGTCGAATCGAGGTAATAAAGACCCCATAATAATTCTCCTATAGAGACACTAGACATGAAGGTAATTGAAAAACCCCGGGTACTTGAAAAACTATGAGATATCAATAAATGATATATTGCAATGTCTAGTAAAGTGTGGAATCGAAAGTATAAATGATGGTGATATTGTGTATACAAATACACATGGTAATGATTATGTAAATAAATAAGATAGCGCTATAATCATGTGAGGATCATGGAAGCATACCTGCAGAAGTGCGATGTATAAATGAATGGCCAAAAGATATAAAGACGCAAAGAACTAATGAAAGATTGAAGTCTCTTGTGATGAGACATGGTTACTGGGACTTGAAGTCCGTACACATGAATGTCCAAAATTATTGGATATGCATCGGTCTTTGTGTGAAAGCGAAATTGAATTACTGGAATCATGATATTCAACGCACAACTGATGGCACACATATATTTCACAAAGACTATAGAATTATCTTGAGGAGACATGTTCTAATGTGGTGGATCCAATAATGTATTTTGTAATTATAAAAGTCTGGCAATGTGATAAATAATTGATATGCGTCTAAAAGATAAATGAAGAGAGCTCATGTAATGTTGAGATTTTATAATGCTACAAATATATATAAGAGAAAAGTTCTCGAGAACATTATTTGATTATGCTGAATCAATCATATTATTAGGCATATATGTTATAATCGCCTTAGAATATAATCATCGAAAATTGTGCCATAAAATAAATATGTTTTCCCATGTTACTTTATAAGAAGACTTGGTCTTCAATATGATGTAAGTTTTATATAGTTTGAAATTTTCAATTGATGGAACTCTGGCAGAGCTTCAAAGGCGATTGAATGCTTAGAAATTGAACCTTGAAAGAAAAGATAATTTTTCTGATTGAATATCTTAAGGATGAAATCCTTGAACATTATAAAAGCTAGAGAAAGATGCTAAATAACTATAAGGATAAATGACGCTCATGTTTATGAGGTCACGATGTTTAAAAAAGACCCCCTTGATTTATAAAGATGATAATCACAATATGGATTTAAAAGTGTGATACTAAAATGCGTATGGAACGATTGAAGTTCTCGCTAGTGGTCATACATGATATAATATCATTCACTTTGAATTTGTTGGCAATGAATAACTTATGAAGTATGATGATATACTTGCATGACGTATATGACATATGGTTATATGAATATGTGAACAACGTGTAGAGAATATTTATTCATGTGATTCTATCAAGACACTTTAATGTGCATTTCACTGACTCAATGAACTTAAGTGATGTTATCATCAGGGGGAGAGAAGATACGCGTTGCACTCTTTTTCCCTTGACCACGGTTTTGTCCCCACAGGGTTTTCCGGCAAGGTTTTTAATGAGGCAACATCCCCGAGCGTATAAAGGAAGTATGTACTCTTTTCCCTTCACTAGATTTTTGTCCCACTGGGTTTTGTCTAGTAAGATTTTAACGAGGCATAATCCTCAAATGGACATCCAAGGGGGAGTGTTATGGATAATTATAATATGGATGTCCATATCTTATAGGATACTGATTAGATGTATTTGAGTTATGTTAGAAGATTACATATCTTCCATAATGTCTGACCATCACAATGGTCGATCTCAAACTGGATATGTATTTACAAGTGGAGGAACAACAATTTCATGGCGTTCAGTTTAGCAGACGAGCTCAGCGACTTCATCCAGCCATGCAGAAATTCTAGCGATACATGAAGCAAGTCGAGAATGTGTTTGGCTAAGAAGTGTGATACAACACATATGTAGATCATGTGGTAATTCTTCAGAGAAGGAGGCACAAACAGTTTTGCATGAAGATATTGCAGCATGTGTTGCTCAACTTAAAGAAGGTTATATCAAGGGCGATAGGACGAAACATATTTTACCAAAATTCTTCTTCACTCATGACTTACAGAATAATGGTGATATTATTGTTCAACAAGTTCGTTCAAACGAAAATTTGGCGGATCTATTTACCAAGGCACTTCTTGCATCAACATTTAGGAAACTAAGTCACAATATTGGGATGCATCGACTCAAAAAGCTCAAGTAATATAGTCATCAGAGGGAGACAATACGCGCTGCACTCTTTTTGTCCTTAGTCATGGTTTTGTCCCACTGGGTTTTCCTGACAAGGTTTTTAATGAGGCAGCATTCTTAAAGCGTAATAATAATATGGACATCCAAGAGGGAGTGTTATGAATAATATTATGTGGATGTCCATATAACCCATAAGAAGCCCATGACCCAATTAGCTATTAGGGTTTTTACCCTAATATTTATCTATATATACCTTTTGTATCTCCTACATTATGATCAATAAAATAATACTTTCATTCTCTCAATTCTTGTTCATAACATAGAAAAGCAAAAGTTATTTAATTGGACAAATGATCTTGCCACATTATTGTATAAAACTTTTTTGAAAATATTTTGCGAACATACCATTTCTCGTAACTGAAACCGAGTTAATTTGAAAAAACTATATCTTTGAAATCATGTTATTTCAATCAAAATGATCCAAGTAGTGTATATTCTTTTCTTTAAACCCTTACCTAATATGTATTACGGAGTACTATTTTCTCAATTTTGTTTAATTATTCTACTTTTGTGTTTAGCATTGTATGGAACCTTCTTATTAACATGTAAAAAAGTGCAGCATGAAATTGAATTATCCGGACTAATTCGATATTAATTTAACAATTTAAGCTACATCAAACAAACTGATAATTGTAAAAGAAAAGACTAAATTATATAAGCGAGGATTTATACCCCGCGTGTTGCGACGGATCATAAAATATGCATATGTTTTATGTTTTTTAAAAGTTGATAAATTATCTTTACACTAATTGTGAAAATTTTAAAGCCTAAAATATGGATTGTCATTATTCATAAACTTAAAGTTTGGATTGTCATTATTCATAGACTTAAAGTTGAGGGGTGGAAATGTTAATCAACGGAGCCACTTCATTTTTTATGTTTTATTATCCGAAGTGTATTACTAATATTTATTACGAGTAAATAGGTAAGACAATTTTCAAAAAAAAATTGTAGATTGGAGGGAACACCCTGACTCCGGGTGTCTTTTGGCATCAGCCATTGTCCACCTCACAAAGAATAGCCCAACTGGAGTGAGTACGAGTCAAGATTCGGACCCCTGAGCTCTTATTCCACAAAGTCTCTCCAGTGTGCTCATAGGTTTTGCGGAGGTGAGTACCTATATGTAGCAAATGCCAAGGATGGAGATTTGAACTTGGGTCAATTGACTCAAACACAAGTGCATCAACCATTAGACTAATTTTCCATCGGTAGGTAAGAAAATTTAAAAGGGAACCCTTTCACCATTAAAAGAACACCCCATAATTTGTTGTGTACCAATAAGATAATATTTCTAAAGAAAAGTATTTTAGTGAGATTAAACAATTATATTTTTATAATTGTTATTATTTAAATATGAGGGGTGATTCCGGGTGGAACTGACAGCTTTTAATACGAAGAAGAAGAAGAAAATTAAAGGGGGTTCCTATCCGAACGAAAACTACCTTTCTAACTAAAGTCAATAAAACTAAAGTCCAAAAAACCCGGTTTCAATAATCTTTGGCGTTCCCACGGTGGGTACACCACAATTGTAAAGGATGACGGATTATTGAAACTTTCATTTTCTATTAATTTATTACAGTATTATACAAAGAGTAGATAACATACATTCTCAAGTCAATTACCTAAACAATCCATTTAGATAGTTATATTACTAAAATGAACTCTTTTTCATTGTTTTACGAAAATGAACAAAACCTTTCACTATCATAATGGCCCACTTTATTATTTTGCAGACAAGCATAGTCACATGAAGATATTACAAGCTAGTGAAGCACACTCAAAGTGAAGTTATTACAAATTCCATACGTAGAATAATTGAATACGTCAAATTAACTTGTTGAAATGTTGTTCTTTTATAATTTAAGTTTCATTGAATACCTTGGTTTAGGGAGGTGATTTGTACACTCAATAAATTGATTGACACACTCCATTTTAGAGTGTGTTGACAATTATACTCTCACAGAGTAAAAATATGTAAAAGTGCTGTGAGGGTATAAATGTCAAAAAACTCTAAAATAAAATGTACCAATCAATTTAATAAATGTACAAATCACCTCCTCTTAGTTTAATGCATCAATAAAATTTTTACTTCCTACCAATAAGTTTCAAAGCCTTGACTTTTTGTACATAAGTTATCATTTCACTTTGAACAAAACAGCACATGACTATCTCTATTTGAACAAAACAGTACATAAGTTACCAATAGTAAATCTCTACTCTCTATTTGAACAAACAACACATGACTCTTGACTATCATTTCACTTTGCAGTTCGCCTATTACCTCGCCTACATCCTCGCCCCATTCCTCATTCTACATTTCTTCGCCCACGCCCAGCACCCCAGGCCACGCCCAGGTTCCACGCCCAGGCTACTGCTCCAAGCCTAGGCCCACGCCTAGCTCACCTTCTCGCCCAAGGCACGCCCGGAACACGTCCTCACTTTCTTACTTGTTTGTATCACGCCCAGGGCACGCCCAAGAATTCCTTGTACACGTGTACGGTTTAAAAAGTATTACGATAGGAATCTAGCGGATAATATTGAAATGTTCATTTTAGAAAAATGTATAGGCGAGGTTCGTATATGTAAAATAGCAGTAGAATATGTTCGTTTAAGAAATTTCCTCTACATTCTCCTTGTAGTTTACATTAAGTTTTATTTCTCACCATAACGTTAATAGTCAAGATTTTAATTAGTACGTGTAGTCGGAATTTAATTTCTATAGCTTTTCTTTAGGCTAACCGATGTTATCCGCGTATAGTTAAATCTAGTGATAAGCATTTGGAGTCGAATCCCGATATTAAACCGGAACTGTAAAGGTATCGTATTGAAACAATATCGACTTTTGATATACGGTACGGATTGGTATCATGAATTGAGCCCAAAGAAAATTTGGGACCACGAATACAGTACGGGTACCAAAGCGGGATAGTATCAAAAAAAATTCAAAATTTGAGTAGTCATGTTTTTTAATTAAACAACTTACGCAAACACCCATTAGGTCCGTTCTATACCAAACAATAGTAATGTAAAAAAAATCCCCAAAACCTACTGTGCAAACTATAGATCCTTCATAAACCTTCCTAGAAATTAAACACTAACCTATTTTATAAGTTTTGAAACGTTTGTAAGTTACGTCTAACTTAGTAATGTTTATTTAATTAGTGGTTGCGTTTTCTGACACGTGTTTTGAAATCACTGAAAAATATTTGTTTTGTCCTGTTTTTTGTTGTGTTTGCTAACACAGAAAGCTAATAGCATGAAGTCTAGAATTTTATTTGGTTTAACAAAAAACAAGAAGAACTAGATAGGTATTGATTTCCTGATACCGGGTTACGCTACTTGATTTCTTGCCAGGTGTGGTATCGGTACCCTCTTTCATGCTTGAGAAAAAACGGTACCATCAATTCAGTACGAGTTCGATACCAATCTGGAACCATGCTTATCCCTATGTATACACCCAAATCATAAAAAATTGTACTATTTTCTTCTAACTTTGTGAATCTTGAATTTGCTGAACAAGATTGTGATTTGTAGCGATTGGATAAATATATTGTGAAATTGAATAGAAATCAAAGCTTAATTTTGTGATTTTGAATAATTTTTAAAACTAAAATTAGGATAGAAATTTGAGGATGTTGTGAAAAAGAAGAAGAAGAAATAACGAGCAACTTGAGATTTAAGAGATGGAAAGAGAGGGACACTTGTTGAGCTATATAAGTGAAAATTTGAATAAGATCATGACCCTAAGACTATGTTTATTGGTGAGGGTCACCACTCGGTTGAAGTACAAAATCAAATAAATACTCATTATAATATTATGGTCACCAACCTGGTCATTTGGTGACTTTCATTTTTCTAACACAATCTGGCACATGTCATGATATAAATGGCTATACATATTTTCTTTGTAATTAAATTAAATATAAAAGAAGTAATATTATATGTTAGGTTGGGTTGTTGATAAATGATAAAAAATTGAGATTTGTTGTATGTATTGGTTTTATAGGTGGAGGAATGAGAAAATAATATTTTAGTAAAAGATTGGGTTGCGATAAATGTTGATAAAGATGGTCTAATAAAACGAACAATCACATGCACAAAATGATTAAACTAAAGTGGCAAGTTTTACAATTTAGTGTAATCAGCATGGACTATTTATGTAACTTATTAGTCTATAAATTCACACAGTTTTCAACCTGAAAGGTACGTAGACACTCGACAGCCACTACAACCGTCCAAACTCCGGCCATTTTCCGGCCAAAACACACACTAAACAAATCACAAAGTGATAAGGCGTGTCAAGTGTTTCCCACCAAGCAAAGTTTTTCCGGCATTGATTCGTAAACTCCGGCGAAGTGGGTTTTGTTCTCCGGTAAACAACGATTAAGGTAACCATTATATATGTATCATGTTTGTACGTATTATGTATAAACACAATCAAATTAGGTGCATTTTAGAAATAATTTATTGCTAACTAGTTTGTGTACTGTACTCCGTATTATTTATTTTTAAGGTTAGTGATAAGTAGAAAGATACTAGATTTTGATTTTGGCCATACTTACGGAATTGATCATATTTACACGGAGGGTTTTTATACATGCACAGAATCTTATTAACTTCTAAAGTGTAAAACCAAATTAACTCATAATTAACCCATTACGTCTTCTTCTTTTATCCCATTTCACCCGGCATGTCGTTTTAACCAACCCATATCTCTTTCACTGCCTACTCATAATTGATGATCTTTCTTTACGTTTCAAACTAGATAGGAATATGCATTAATTTCTGAATACGGAGTAACAATTTAGAAACATCCTAATTAAGGTCACTTGTCGTGTAACATACATAAGCAAATACGACAATAAAACAGGTAAAATTTTGGTAACATTCTTAACCGGAAACTGTAACTAATTATGTTATGTACAGTGTACACTATTTTACGAGAATCATGTTTAAGGGTATATTTGGCATTTCAACTGAATTTTCTGTGTGTGAAAGATTTGTACTATAGAGTTGACATCAATATAGAACTCATATTTGTGATAGAGCCAATGAACCAATCATAACCATCTATTTTTTTTATCTAAATTAATAAAAAATCATTTTTCAAATTTTTTTTTTTAAAACAATATATCTTGCAAACGGTAAATCTTCAAGCAACAAAAAATACACCATCGTGACGAGAATTAAATTATTTTTCTATAGATATGCATTGTTATATACTTTCGGCGAAGTTTTTTTTTTAATTTCGCCCAAAAAAATCAAATGTGATTCGTAAAAATCAAATCACATATGATTTTAACAAATCACATGTGATTTTTCTGGACGAATTTTTAAAAAAAAAAAAAAAGTTCGTCGAAAGTATAACAATGCATATCTATAGAAAAATAATTTAATTCTCGTCGAGATAGTATATTTTTTTGACGTAACGATTAACGGTTTGTGAGATATTTAATTTTTAAAAAAATGGTGAAAGTTTATTTTTTATATTTTAATAAAATAAATGAGTGACTATGATTGATTCATTGGTTATATGACAAATATGAGTTATATATTGAACTTTTGCCTTGTAGTATATAGTTTGAGTTCGATAGTGTGCTTTTATAAAAAATTGTTCGAGAGTTGATCTATTTAGGGATATTTGTGTGTACATTAGCCTTTGCCTTTTGTTTGCTAAATTAGCCTATGTGGATATAGATGTGGATAAAATAATTTCAGGGTGTTTTGCTTAAATTCTCTTATGTTATAGTACCAAATTGCAATAATCACTTGTATAACTGTTTTAAAAGTGAGTTTTGGAGAATTTATTTATCTGTCTTTCCTTTTGAAATTTTACCTTTGTTTTTTGAGTAGTATATCTCGAATATAATTATGCAGCATCTGTGTCTGTTTTGGTGTCTTACAAGTAGTTTTTAATATCATCATGATGCGGAATTTTAATTAAAAAAAAAAAAAAAAAAGTATTCAAGTGTGTAAAAAGTGGGCTTTTGATTTCATGGCTACTTATTCATTTATGGCTTTTATCTTGTCTTCTTGGTAGCATAATGGAACAGGTTCATGGGTCACGGAAAGCAACCAAGTTTTTGAGTAGCATGCCAGATGGTGTGATAACTAATATTCTGAATCGCTTGCCATTACAAGACGCTGTGAGGACTAGCACCTTGTCAAGAAGTTGGAGGGATAAGTGGACTATGATGAACCAACTAGTATTTGATGAAGATTTTTATCTCTATTTGCAAAAGAAAAAAAATGAAAAAGATTATAAGAATATTATAAGTAGGCTTCTTTTTCTTCTTAAAGGTGACATAACAAAGTTTGACCTCTACTTAGAAAAAGGGTGCAACTCCCAATGGGATGTTGAAGATATTAATAATTGGGTTTTGGACTTGTCCAAAAAGGGAATTATGGAATTCTCTCTTTCAAATATGAATGAAACACCAATTAAACTCACAACTCATCTTTTCTCTTGTCTAAAGTTAAAACATTTGGAGCTTTACAATTGTCAGTTTGGTCCCATGTCTACTTTTCATGGTTTTCCAAATCTTTTGAGTTTGGATTTGTCTGAAGTAGTATTCGGAAGCTACACGTGTGGGCAATTTCTTAGTCGATGTCCGTTACTAGAGATTCTGAAACTCAGAGACAACACCATAAGCGAAATAAATCGAGCTGAGATTGCTAAACTAGAAAATCTCAAAGTGTTATTTCTACCATTGTACGAGCTTGACAATATGGCGATGATGGCAACTTCCGGTATCTTTCAACTTATTGGTTATTTCCCAAAACTCCAAGAACTTAATCTTGATTTTTGGGATTGCACGGTAAGATTAAGTTGGATTTTTAAATTCATTTTCCAATATATTGCAACATGCCTTGATTATTTCTCCGTGATACGTTTGTTTTAGGTATTGGCAGATGCTGTAAAGAGGATTCCGACCGCCTTACCCTGTATCAAGAAGCTTAGATTATATGAAATAGATTTTAGCAATGCGATTATGGTATCATGTGTGGTTGATTTGATTTGTGGCTTCCCAAATTTGAAGACCCTTTTGATCAAAGTAAGTGGAATGCATAATATCAAATTTAATTATTGACCATGTTAAAATCTCATAATTGTGCATCTGAATACTATATAACATTGTAGGCCACATACAAGGACGATGTCCCAACGCCTGCAGTTTCCTCTTTAGAGGTAGATTTCAGCAAAATGGGAAAGTTGCATCTTCAGAAAGTGAAGTTTGTTTTTGTTAGATATATAAAAAATGAATTGTGTTTGATGAAGTCATTGCTTGCTTGTTCACCTTCGCTAAAGAAGATGGTTATTAATCCCAAATTATCAAAAGTGTTTGATGGCGATGAAGGCAAGAGGAAATTTGTTACAGAGTTGATGCTACACCGAGCCTCCCCAATAACTGAAATAATCATTGATTAACGACCTGATGACATCACATGGTTATCCTGTGAGTTATTAATATAGGTTAACTAGCACCAAATTTTCGTGTTATATGAAGTTTCCTTTTATCTTTGACATGTGTTGGGACTAGTAAATGCTATGATTTAGAAGAACCAAATAGGGGGTGTTTAAAGATTGGTGCCCACGTATAATGTTTAATCTAGCAAAATGTAATTTGCTAAGTAGAAATCTACTGTCTAATGTCAATACCCAATATGATGTTATATACTAGACTAGATAGTGGCGTTTATTAGAATGCTAGCCTTGTTTCTATGTTACTGCTATTGGACATTTTCCTCTTTCACCCTCACAAGCCCATGTTTCATGATGTTTATACTTTCTGTTAACAACTTAACTTCCACCTTATATATGAAACAAATGTACAAAGCTGATATAAATGACAAGGTATGTAAACTACTGCTCCATGGTATAGAACTCTTGGTTTCCTTGTCTTGTGGTCACATGTAGGTGCTCTAAAACATATTCATTGGACAATCCCAAGCTACTTGTGTTGTTGACTAGTTCGTCTAAAGCATTCGTGTTCATGTTGTTGAGTCGTTGTCATTCTAGTATAACTCACAAGTTGTTTACTTCACTATATGTTCATTAGCGACTGGCTACTTTGAGCTGCGTAGTAGTCACATATTTCTCGTCTTAGATTGGAGTTACCAATCAAATGTTGAAGTGTTTCTCCTCTTTGATCAAGAGTCTCGTAGTTCATCCTACTTGAACCTGGTTCGGAACACTATGAATGGAACAATCGTATGATATGATTGATGCTCTACGGCGCCTCTACTTATATCAACTTCTCGATCATGAGTCGGTTAGCAATCTTTCCTTATATTATTTAGAGTACTCTATTATTTAAGTAATACAATAGATTATAATTAGTCATCCCAAAATTAGGTAATAATTATTGCTCAAAAATTAATAGCGCGGCACTTCCCTCTGCTCTTCCTTACCTTTTCTTCAGTCCCGAAACATACTATATTCTCGGTGCAATAACATGAGATCGTATTACTGTATTACTGCCTGTATATCAAAATTATTGTCTCTAGAGAAAAAATATATAAGTTAAGAAAAGTGAGACAATATTTTGAAACATCTTACTAATTAAAGTTTTTTCATAATCAATATTTTGTAAAATAGCGCGACACTCTTTGCATAATCGAATGTAATCTCTACCACTAATTAAAGTTTTTTCAATTAATTGAAATGAAAAAGTAGACAATTATTTTGAAACATCCTAAAATAAAATTGTGGACAATAATTTTGATACCGAGTTAGTACGTACCAAGATTTATATATTTCTCACAAAATTCAAGGTTGCAAAAATCGCGAATTGGTAGTGAGGCGGTCAAACCCCCTGTAGCTTGTAATCGGTTTAGGCGGGATTAATCAATTATTAATCGGATTGGCATTTTTGGCAAGGTTTGGGTATTTTCAGGTAGTTTTAGGTATTCCCGTAGAGATTTTCCTTAAAAATATCTTGTAATAGATATAAACAGCGACTATAAGTGATTACATTTGTTCAGGGTATCAAAAATAGCGAATCGGTGATTAATCGTATTGGCATTTTTGGCACGTTTTGGGTATTTACGGCAAATGTTGGTATTTTTGGCAAGATTTTCCTTGAAAAACATCTTGTAATAGATTTAAAGAGTGACTATAAGTGATTAAAACCAATTTACGGCGAGTTTATGGTATTTCTGGTAAGATTTTCATGTTTTCGGCAAGTTTGACCACCGTTAACCGTCGTTGACCATGGTTGACCGGTTTGTTTGAAAGATTCGCACAAATCGGAAAGGTCCGTGACCCAGTAGCACCTAATCGGTGATTAATCGACCTTGTAGACCTTTTTTTGCAACACTGACAAAATTAATAGCAAGAGCGATGTTATTATACATTTCTACTACATCCTCCTAATTATCTCTTCCTGCTCCACATGATTGACAAGTTCTATTTTGATCTCACTCATTGATTTCAACACTTATCAAGTTATCACCATAGAATTAGATAGAATTAGAAGGATAAGTAGGAACATTTGACAAGAAGATTTATCTCTCTCTACCGTCTCCCCTCACCCCCTCAAACACAATATATTTTTTTTTTTTTTTTTTTTATCCTATATGCCATCTCACAGTTCCTTCATCACACAAGCCATACCACCCCTTTGGAACCCACAAAACACCCTCCATACCTCACAAACTCATGCTATAGCATAAGCCAAGGGTTGGCGTGCGCAATGGCACAACCCCTTTGACACATGTGTTGTGGTAACATGCTATTGCGCAAGCCATTGCCTTTGGTGCAGAGGTGTTTGATTGATTGCACCCGGTATGCGTTTAATGCCATAAAATCTTCTTAAGCTTCACACATAAACATACAATACCAAGCGTTCAAGTAACATACATAACACAGCCATCCACAATGATCCTAGTAAAACATAAACTTGTCATAATCAAGATTTGAAGGAAATATGGTTTAGTTACACGCATGAAAACACGTTCCTAAATATAGTGAAAAAGTATACAAACTTCCCAAATAGGTTAGGAATAATCAGTCATCCTTCTGCAGAAAAAGAGCTGCAGGCCTCACGTAAGTGAAATTTTTGAAGGGGTTCTCGTTGCATTTAGGGCTGGCAGCAGGGGAATCCAGAACTGGTGGCATGTTGGTCCAACACTCTTCGAAATTAGCAATGCATTGCTTACCAGCAACTTGTGGTACAAAACTTGGCTTAATTTCTCGACCCTCTAGTTTCTTCCAGTTGATAGATTTGAACCATTTGTGGCTTTTTATCTCGTCACTTCCACCTGTTCCACTGCCAAGACGCCTGCCTGATTCCTTTTGTAGCAACTGATAAACAGAAGGAAAAAAAAGAAGCTATAATTAGCAACCATTTACTTTATTACAGGTAAAAGTTCAATTCATTATAAAGTGTATTTAATGCACAAGTAGTATGACTACCATATTCAAAACAAGTCCTGGTAGATTCTTTGCTAAATTCTGATTATCCAAGAAACTAACGAATAATATAACCAAAACAGATGCCTTTAGATATTGTTATGTAATTAAATTTAATATATTTTGCAAATAACCAAATTTGCTGCAACAGGTATAAAACTGATTGCTATAATAAGATAATCGGTGTTATTATATCCAAACACCCCCTAAATGGAAGCATATATTTGTGATATGATCCTGCGTTATTATTATTATTATTATTATTATTATTATTATTATTAATTATTTAGTTTCCTCTTATTATATTTCTTGGTGAGAAAGTTAGGGCATTAGGTTAAGTCAATTATAAATAGGGTATTATGATTGTAATTCTTATTATGCAGAATATTATTAATGGTTTAGTTATTTGTCTTCATTATTGGGAGAGAGATCGGCCTCTCGAAAGTTGATCACCTATCTTTATTGTTCTTTTATCTCTTAATCGAATCGGTTCGTATCAATTGGTATCAGAGCTGTTCGATTCTAGGGTTTCAAAAAAAAAAAACGAAGTTACTGTTCACTGGTTACTGTTCACCGGAATTTACTGTTCATCCCGGAGTTACTGCTTAGCATCAGATTAGTCATGAGTAACTTCGAGAAAAGAATGGAGGCTATGAGAGTTGAATCAGCCCGTAAACATGAAGAGATTATAGATCTATTGAAAAAATTGGCGATTTCAATGGGTCGCGCTAAAGAGTTTGAAGAATGGGAGAAGTGGCGTGATCTTAATAGAGCTCAGGAAGCATCCGAAAATGTAACATCAAATCCTAAATCACAAATCTTTGTCACTAAAGATTGTGATGATGAATCAACACCAAAAGAATACCAGGTGGTTACATGTTCTGATGAGGAAATTGTAAATTATCCAACACAATCAGCCACAACTCAGATAAGTGGAGAAGATGGTAGTAATTTGGAGGAGTTTTTGGATGTTTTAACCATGGAGGAGGCTGATATTACGGGACAGATTATGGCAGTAGAAGATGAGCCTCTTATGGTGCTAGGATCAGATCCAGACATTACTAAGGAAGACTTCTTTAATGAACTTAATGGACAACATTCTGCAGACGAAAGTAAGCCATATGATAACACACTGAGATGGCAAATTATGAAGTTAAAGCGGGGGTGTGTGATCTCTCATGGACAGATTTGTACGAATGGTTGGTTGAAACAAGAACAGGTTAGTGTGCAAAGAAGAACATGGGATCCCGGAATAACCCAACGCAACATTTTCAAGCAACACCTTGAGGACAAGGTGTTTTTGGGGGCGGGAGTATTGATATGATCCTGCGTTATTATTATTATTATTATTATTATTATTATTATTATTATTATTAATTATTTAGTTTCCTCTTATTATATTTCTTGGTGAGAAAGTTAGGGCATTAGGTTAAGTCAATTATAAATAGGGTATTATGATTGTAATTCTTATTATGCAGAATATTATTAATGGTTTAGTTATTTGTCTTCATTATTGGGAGAGAGATCGGCCTCTCGAAAGTTGATCACCTATCTTTATTGTTCTTTTATCTCTTAATCGAATCGGTTCGTATCAATTTGACATCAAATGGCAAGAATATGTTTGGTTGCTTAAGTTCCCGTGTCGTGTTCACATGCATTGGAAACAGATGTAGTTTGAGCCTCTTTATTTATCTAGGAAATAAACTTGTTTAGACAATAGTGGTACATGGAACTAAAAACTAGTCTAGTAAGTCGCAAAGTCACGATCACAAACATGCATATATAGAAGTTTAATTACCCCTTTCAACAGAGAGTGTGCTTCGCTTGACAGGAAGGCTGGAAGCTTGATCTTATCCTTAACTATCTTTTCCTGAATTTTCTGCCTGTTTCCGCCTCTATATGGAGGCTGCACAAACACAATGAGAAGTAGATCAGCAACATAAGACAAAATAATATATGAATGCCAATTTTACCCTCAATATATACTTAATACACCAGTTAACTTGATAAACTTAAGGGTATAATGGGAAAATTAGTAAATCAAACTATCCAAATTTTTAAGTGGAGATCTATTTTGGAACAATTATAAAAGAACGTACCGGACAATTGCTTAGCACAATTTAACGAATAACATGCTAAATTTGGCATCTAATTTGCTAAAAGAAGAAATACACACCTTCCCTGTAAGCATTTCATACATTAAGATACCAACACTCCACCAGTCAGCTGCCTTATCATGACCTCGCCCTTGTACAATTTCAGGAGACATGTATTCTATTGTTCCACAAATGGAATTTGATCTAGTGTTTTCGTCAAATTGTTTGGCTAAACCAAAGTCCGTCAACATAACCTAACAAACATATAGTCCACAGATACGATGTCAATAAAGTACAAGAATACGAAACATGATATTAAAAACTGCAGAAGAGGATCTTACATGGCCTTCTGAATCAAGGAGAATATTTTCAGGTTTCAGGTCTCTGTGCATTATACCATTAGCATGAAGATGCGAAACAGCAGAAACAATCTCAGCAGTGTAAAAACGTGCCAATTCCTCCCTACAGAATGAAAATTTTTATTCCTTTATTATAAGATCAACATCATGACATGACACATATTTCCGTTATTACTATAGTTTATTTTGTGTCCCCTAGGATCATGGAATCAAGACAAATTAATCAAAATAGTTTGCAAATGATTTTTTAAGAGATTGTTATAAAAGTTCATGTTTATAGCATAATGACCAACAATTTGACAATTTCGGAAACTTGCTCTGTGAACTACTTTTTTTGTGCGATGTAAGTTTTTTTTCTCACAAATAGATTTTTTATTAAAAAGATCAAAGTTTGCAAAAAGTCGATTTTGCAGAAAATGTTTCCATTATATCATATTTCCCAATAAAAAGCTAGTTCGCAAAACCAGGTTTGTGAAATTGATAAGTCACTTTGGAGTAAACACAAATTCTTATGATATTAAGTTGAGAAGCCATATGTAATGTGGCGATTTTGATGCATTTCCCAAGCTTTGATGCGACACCTACCTGAACAAGCCTTGCCGATAGAGTTGAAAGAAGAGATGGCCCCCGTTTACAAAATCAAGAACAAGGAACAATCTATATTTGGTCTGCATACATATAAACCAGCAAAATATTAGAGCTTGAGATGGTAAATGTCCGATAAGTTTTTGTAACTCTATACGAGTTTCTAATTCGTCTTCATCATTACCTGGAACGAGTATTTGAGTTGCACGATGAAAGGATGATCAACTTTTGTTAAAATATCTCGTTCTGCTTTCATATACTCAGCATGATCTTGCTCAAAGATCTTATCCTTACGCATGACCTTCATAGCAAATATTTCAGATGAACCATTCTTTCTAACTTGATAGACTTTTGCAAACGCTCCTTGACCAACAACTTTCAAGACTTCGAAGTCTTCAAGTCCCACACTATTGTTTTTCAGTGAACTGCTTACATCATTATCATTAACAACAGAAGATGATTCATCGAGTTCCTCTATACTGATTGTGCGGACACCCTCAACAAGATCATATTCAGTCTCGTGTAAAGTGAGCTTGCTAAGCTTCATGGACTGACTAGTAAAAGACGATGGACCCACCAATGAATGAGACCGGGTGCAGATTACTTCTGGTTCGTCATAAACTAATTCATTCATATCGGGAGCAGAAGGTATTTGAGGCGCAGGACCAAATACATCAGAAAAATCCAGCTCTAATTCAACATGATCCTCAGGAAGAGAATCAGGTAGGCCCGTTGGAAGAAGCACTTGGTTCCGGAACGTCTTCCCCATACTTTTGCCATTTACTTGCAAACATTGAGAGGCAACCATTTTCCGAAATTTGAGACAGATGCTTGTGATTTCTAAATCGATGAATGGCAGCTCAAAGAGAATAGCAGGCAAGAGTATAAGAGTGGAGTCGCAGCAAATCTTGAGAATAGGTCAATCAGAATCCAGAAAGGGAAGATATTGTTGTTTCCCGCTTTACAGGAAACAGTAGATGTCGTGATGCTTCTTATAATCATGAATATCATGCAGTCAAACTGAAGCTCAGAAAGAAAAAGAAAAAAAGTCAGTATAGTATTCTAAGGTCAGCATAACACAACTGATTTGGGGTATATAATGTGTTTGTGTACAAGCATATATAAAGAGAAGATCTTATAAGAGCCAAATAATATACACTTTTTAACTCACTTAGTCTTAGCTTCATGGTAACCTATAGTTGTGATTTTTCAGTTAGTTCATCTATGCTACCATATAAAGAAGTTACAGTTTCAAATATATACAAGCCCATACATAATCTATGTCAAAGGCTAAATCCCATATAGCGAGCAAAGCTAGTGAGTAGTGACTGAGTCCCTTCAGCTTGTAAATACACGCTTCAAGATCGAGCCTATTGCCTATCATTTTTTAAAGAGCCAAGCTTCAAAGAAAGTATGGTTGGACTCAGCTTGACTCGTATACACAACTCACTTCTAACGGCATTTTCTTGGTACAAGTCTCTTTCTAACGGGAGCTTTTAAAATACATTTTCGGTTAAAACACCTTTCAACTTTCAGCGAACATGTTGCTCAAACAAGACTTTAATTTTCTATTGTCCTATGTTGAACATACTCGTTACTCATTCCACCTATCTCTTCATCTTCTGTGAATTGATCAGAAATAAGGACATATATCATTCTAAAGTATTTATGGACTTTTTAACACTCGCTAAACCTTCCTCTACCATAACAACAGAGCTACACTATATTCATATACTCTGTTTATTTAAAATTAATCTGAAGTTTCCCAATTCTAAACCACTAACATCTGATTAACATGTTACATCAACTCCAAAATCTTAAAAAAAATAAAGATAACTCTTCTTATATCAATTTTTCACCCTATTTCCCAATACCCTTACTTGATTTAACAAACTGGATCTATAAACTCGACAGAAATTAATTCATATAATCATGAATTGCAGGTCATGAGAACACTGAATATGACATATAACATGACCAGCCGTAATTCTGAAATTACTGATAATAGTATTTCATGAACATCTTATATAAGTTACAGAACACACACTAAACAACCCCAATGTTTTATCCCTTTCGAATTTTAGTACTAATATGTTACTGTTTCAAATCAACCCGAACACACACAATTATCTACCGAAGTACCGATTCACAGAATACTAATAAAGAAGCACGTTTATGTAAAGGAGATTTCATACAGGGAATCTATCTAAAGGGAATTGGAATCGTTCGCTTAAAGACGTCTTCTTTTAATACTTTCTTAAAATCCATATTAACAGGAACGAATTATTCGTATAAAAGATCCAAATAGATAAAAAGGCGGCACTTTTCTAAACTTTCTAATACCAAAATCAAGTAAAACCAAATTAAAGATCATCTTTACCCCACAATCATCAACAAACTAAATAACCGATTAAAAAAATGTTAACTTACACATGTAAAATACAAACCCCTCTATAAACCTTCTAGCATATAATGGAACACAAACAAGACAATTAATATAGTCTTAAGTAATCCCACAATTATCAACAAACTAATAACCAAATATCTTTAAAAAAAACTTTACCAAAAACAATCGAAAAACAACATATCCTTAATAACAACAATAACCATCCTAATTAAACCCTAATTAAAACAGACAGCTAATTAAACAAATAATACACTAAATTAAAAACAAATCCTACATTAATCAAACAAATACAATACAACAAGCATTAAATCAATTTAAACAATTAATCACCAGAAAATAAATAACAGTTTTTTAATTACCTAATTTAATATCGCCGATGTTTTTATTGTGACACAAATAAGAAAAAATAAGATATATATCGATTTGCCGCTTATAACTGACTTAAAAAATATAATTAAAAAAAAATGAAAATAAGATGTTATGTGACGTGGCGTGATTTGATTGGAGAGATGAGAATAATGTCCAGCTTGTGAGGCTACGTTAGATTCACGCATTTTTCGCTTTTAAATTGTGGGCCCAACGCGGTGGGCTTTTTTTATTTATTTATTTTGTGGCTTGTTTTAAAGGAAGTTGTTTTGGCCACGGAAAAGCAATGTGTTTTTTAGTGACTTGTAAATTTAGTCCTTTGACTATACTTCAGCAACAAAAGGTACCAAACAATCTCAATTTCGTCAAAGCGAGGCATGAGAGTTAAGATGTAGACAATCACGTCTTTAATGAAGAAAAATAGATTATTTTCAGAAAGGTTTTGGTAATAATATGAACTTGCAAACACAAAAGTGTGTATGGATATAAACATGTAGAGCCATGAGAAGCATACAAGCATATAAACATGGACGGAACTATGTAGGGTGTTGGAATCACTCATAAACCTTATTCAAGTGTTAGTTACTCATATGTAATAGTTAGCTTATTATGGCATTTATGTTTGTAATTAGCCTTAGGCTTATGTAGAAGGCCCATAAGCCTAGGCCTAGCCCAATAAGGAAAGGAAGGGAACTAGGAGTGTTGCCCTAACTTCCCTCCTATAAATACCCCTTGTAAACCTTCATTTGAAGGTTGGTTGTTCAAGTTTTCTTTTCACTCACTCTCTACGCATAACCGTATACTCTATATCGTGTGTGTGTGTTTGGATACTTGTTCAATCGCTTCTCTCTATCTCTTATATAAACTTGTGTTGTAAAACTAGTGACCTAACAGTGGTATCAATCGCCAAATAGTTGGGTGTACACTTTTGTTTTGAAGATTTTGGTTTTGAGTCGTACGCGCAAACATAACCTCTTCTTTGTTACGCTTAAAAACTTGT
The DNA here is from genome assembly GCA_910596185.1 of Chrysanthemum makinoi. Lineage (NCBI taxonomy): Eukaryota > Viridiplantae > Streptophyta > Magnoliopsida > Asterales > Asteraceae > Chrysanthemum > Chrysanthemum makinoi. The sequence continues at coordinate 112,179,049 of OU343222.1, read as the reverse complement.
TTTTTACACTTTTTAATCCAAGATTCTTGTACTTTCAACGTTTCAAGGTGTTAAAATACTAGTTTTTGGCAAAAAGTTTGGAACTTTATGCGTGGAACGTTGTTTTCAATCTAGTTTTTGAACGAGGGTTTCATCCTACTCATAACTGTTTTAAAGGCTTTGGTTCATCAAGTTTCACACTTTTGTGTATTTTGGTATTATTGAAGCTATTTTATCACACAAAAACTGGTTTAGAAACACTTTTGGCCGAAATCAAAATTACGAGTAATCTTACGCGTAGTAAAACCCTAATCCTACGCGTAAGTGCCTCCTTGGTTTGATCTTCATTTTCGTGGTTTATTCCGTGTTTTCTTACTTGGATAAGTCTGAAAATACGTCGACTTTGGATATCTTTTGCACTGTGATAGTGTAAAAGATCATTTGGGCAAAAACCCTAAAATTACGCATAAGCATAAGCTTACGCGTAGAAATCCTACGCCTAAGATCTTTCTTACGCCTAAGCCTTGTCTTATGCATAAGAAAATCCTACGCCTAACTTTCTACACTTAACTTTTGTCTACGCCTAACTTTAGTGTCTTTTCCTACTTACGCGTAAGCTAAATCCTACGCGTAACTCCTCGTTGTTACGCGTAACTTTGGTGTTTTTACGCATAAGTGCTACTTGGTTCTTGTCTTTTCTACGCCTAAGGATACTTCATCAACAAAGGTTCATTCGACTACAAAGATCCATTTTTACCAACACAAGTTTATCAACATGTCACAACCACCATACTCTAACTATTTCCCTTACACTTATCCTCATCCTCAACGTCAACAACAACTAACTCCACAACATCAACAACAAGCAATTTATCAACAACAATTTAACCAACAACATACTCCACAACTTGCTGCAAATCCACAACCTCAAATGGTTCAACCACCACAAAGTCTTCAAGCTCAACCATACACAAATGACTTTAATCAACATCCATCAAGGATCACTATGAGGGAACCCACTTGGTTTGCAAAGATGTTTGAAACTTTAAGCAGCCAACAATCAATTCATGAGGCTGGTTCACTTGATAGACCTCCAATGCTCACTTCAGGAAACTACGATCAATGGGTGATAAGGTTCTTTATATTTTGTGATCTAAAGAAGCCACATAGAAAGTTCTTAAAGAAGGTTATCTTGGAAGGTCCTTTTGAAATGCCTACTGTCATTGTACCCGGAGATCCAAATGCCATTCCACCAAGAGATGAACAAACGAACATTGCTACTGTTGCAGACTTGAATCCTCAAGAACTTCTACACTATGAAGCAGATGAGCTTGCAATGGAATATATCCTCCTAGGATTACCAAACCTAATTCTTCGTAGTGTTGATGCTCAAAAGACTGCAAAGAAAATGTGGGATCATATTCTTCTTCTTATGGAAGGATCAGATACTCAATCGGAAGATTTGGAATCCAAAATTTACTTGGCTTATGAACACTTCATGATTGAAACTGGAGAGACACTCGAGTCCTATCATCATCGATTTTCAGACATCATCAATGATTTGGATAAACACAACATCCACATGCCAAGAATTGCAGTGAATACTAAGTTCCTAAGTAGTCTTGGTCCTGAATGGGAGAAGTATGTCATTTTTCTCCGTCAAGCTAAAAACATGCATCAGTCTACCTACGGATTGTTGTACGATTACTTGAAGCCTCATGAAAAGGAAGTTGATAGGGAAAGGATTCTCCGTGCTCAAATTGCTCCACCCACACATCCGGAAAATCAACAACTTGCCTTATATGCTCAACAAAATTATTCTCCTCAACCAGCAACTCAACCAACTGCTTCAAACCCACCAAACGATCAACCACATCAACCTCAACAAAATCAGTTGGTTCCTTACAACAACAATGATCAAGCACTTCCTAATGAGGAATCCGATCCGTTCGAAGCATTGCAACAAGGATTTGCTATGATTGCTAATGCCTTTAGCCGTTATACCAACAAATCCAACAACCGTATTCGTTCCTCATCTAATACAAGGAATCAAGCTGTTGTAAACTGTAACACCCCGACCCGACAAGGGTAAAGATATCACAATACGGTTTCATATCAGAACCTTAACTAATGTACAATAGCAGAAGCCTTTACAAAATATCCAAAAAGAAAACATAAATAACTAATCTTCCAAAATAAATCTAAAATCTCTATGGTCAAATCTTGCTCTCATCTCTACTCTCAACCCAAATCAGCTATCCCATAAGCTCATCTCGAATGCTAAATACCTGCCGCAGGAAAAGAAAAGTGCGGCTGAGCTTACAAAGCCCAGTGAACAGATATAACGAAACAAAAACTAAACAAAACAAATATACAAATAACGAAATCACAACGGAATGCGAATACTGAATCATTGAGGATTCTGCGGAAGCACAATTATACAGAAATCCAGAAGAACACCTAACAGTCAACAATCACCTCAGAGCACATTAATGACACAAACGCAAGCACATCAGAATAACCAAACACTTAACATATCAAGAATAATAGATTACATATAAACCAAACGAAGAGTCTAAAAGCCAACGGAAACAGTCCTAGAAAATAAACATGGCATTCATACAAATCAAGTAATCAACATCCATAACACTTAATTCAATAATATAGCAGCGGAAATAGCAGACAGGTCATGGCATATAATAGCTAAACCGTTCTCATATCAAATCCTAACCTTAGCAGAGTTTTAACATAGCAGGTCACATATGCAGACAGATAATTAACCTCCAAAACACTCAATTGTACACTAGCACATTCATCTCACAGATCAACGCATTCACGTAACCATAACAAATCATAATATCATATATACGAATCATGTTTTAACGTATTAATCATATCCTAGCATGGCAACTAATAATCACTTAAACAAATACATCATAAGCACATTCACTAACATATCATATCAGAAATATCTTTCTTCTTCAAAAGGTAACATCAGAAAATAAATGGAGTAGCTAGCTCCCAGATTTTTGTGAAGACGCGTATTGCACACGACATCATTCACCAGAAAACATATCAGATAACAAATCAGATCTAGGATGCATCCATACGCCCCTTCCTACATATTCAAAAATATGCTTCACCATCCAGAGACGTGGCGGAACATCACTCTACTGCCCTAGAGTCATATCGAGGTGCATCATGATACGGACGTGGAACCCCCATGACTAGTTAAATATTTGGTTCAGTTAACAACTGACCTTAGTCAAACAGATTTTCGATACGCACAGATCATAGTCAAACACAAGGTCACAGATAACATATCAGATAGTTCATATCATAAGGTTCTTATTCAGATATTCAGAAGTCATAAGTTCATATCATAGTGGCATATCATATATTCATAAACAGAAGTTCATAACCAGAGGTTCATAATCATAGGGTCATAATCCAATATAGCAGGGTTCAAAAAATGTATATATCAAAGTCTTCCTAACATAAGTTCACATCAGATATAGCATAGTTCACTAGAACATAAATTCAGATAAGTAACAGATCAAACATTCAGAAAGGGTTCAAAGCAATGGCATTGGGAATCCTAATAAACATAATAGGAAAACGAACGAAAAGAACATCATACACAACCTTTACTGAAAAGGTCAGAATATTTGTACGATAACACAAGTGTCTTAAAGTAAGACGTAATATCCGTACCTTAAAGAAATGAAGGGGAAGCAAACGAATGAACGAATACGAAGATGTAACGTCGCGTCTCCTCCAACGAATCTACACGGATTATGATTTATTTAATACTTATTAGTATAACGGATTAATCTCATTAATACTTTTAGAGTTGTCAGAATATTCTCATTTTTAGTGACGGACGGAATTTCAATGTTTTAGAGTCTTAATCATTAATTAGCCAAGCTTATGGGTTACAAATGATAAATAGTAAACTTAAGGGTTTAATATGATAATTATCTTATTTAAGAACTTATATGATCATTATTCATAGTATAGGGTTTACAAATGTCAAAGACGGATTTTAGGATTCTCTTTCAAAATAGTTTACATAATCTTTTATAAATTACATGATTAACCCAGATTCACACGTAACATTGTTCGAATGCAAACCCTTAATGAGACTATGCATGCAATACTTTAATTCATTATAACTCACACATGTTCACGCCATACTTAGTACTAGCTCATTATACTCTTAATCAAAAGCCATTAATGATTCCAAGACTTACCACTTCTCACATGAAATAACGAATTTGCACACTTAGCTTTTAACCCTAATCAACTTCCTATTTAAGTTCTAGGGTTTCCCATACTTTTAGTATCATTTTATTACGCATTTAATTCACATGTTACTTCTTTTAATGATTTCCTACTTTGACCTAGAACGTATGAAAACTCAAACGGAAATTAACTTAACTCATGCATGTTCTTACGTAATTTTATTTACACATGTTGACCCATAATTACTCAAAATTACATATTACACCCTTAACATCTTTAATCATACAACCTAACCTTATATTATCAGATTTTACCCTTTTAGCCCGAAGGTTTTATAATTTACAAAACATACCCTTTAAGTTAAATACAATTTGAATGGCCCTCTAAGTATCCAAAATTACACGTTTAACCCCCATACTTATTTTTATACATTTAGTACCTTTATTTTACTGTTTACAAAAATAACCTTTAAGTTTCATAATTTACAAAACCAACCCAAAACTTTTATGTGAAACCGAATAATGCATAATTCAAGTACAAGCCCTAAACCTAGGTTAAACCAATCATTAATTCATCATTACTACTGTATTAATGACCCTTAATCATAACAAGCAAACCCTAATTTTTATAAACCCTAATCGTTCCTTTTTAAATCCTTTCCTTTTTCATACGCGATCTAATAATAAAACCCCAAACAAATCACACAAGCTTCGAATCCATGGATATGTATTTTATACAGGTCGTATGTCATATAAGAGTCTTTAGAAAATTAATATCATGGTCCCAAAATTATTATACGCTCATACGTTATTTTATACGCTTTTAGGGTTTTAATTCCAAATAAATTCCATACGACTTATTAATTATGCATGACTAATTTTTACGTGTTCTATATGACTTTTAGGACTGAAAATAATATTAGGAACATACCCTTGATGATACTTGGACGTTAGAACAAAAGAAACCAAAAAGCTCCTATCGCCGAAACCCTAATTGACCCAAAAACTAACCACGATCGAAACAGCACCTTTGAGCCTCGAACCAGATTTTTAACACCTTCTTTACCTTCAAACTCGTCCAAGAAAAATAGCTCCAGGCCTTGGAAATCAGATGTCGAATTTTGGAGGGTTTTGGGAGTCGGTTTGGGTATAATCGCTATTAGGGTTAAAATATGAACCGTATATGTGTTTATATATGGTTTTATAATTTTTCTTGTGGGCTTTATAATGTATTGGACTTAAAATAAATGGACTCTTAATTTTGTAAATTTATATTGGGCTTTTATTAATTAAATTCTTTTATAAAACAAATTAAATATATACGGCTAATTACATAAAATACAAAACGAATTTTATAAAATCATAAACTATAAAAATTACCTTTTACAAAGTGTTTAATATTTATTTAGATCATGTGGGATATTTCTTAAAAATTTTCTGAATTTACATAGCTTATTTGGTATTCTTTGAATTAATTATTCATACTTTTTGATTGTAGGGATATTTTGGTCTTTTTGTGAATTTTAGAAATTCAGGTATTACAATTTCTTCCCCTCTAAAAGAAAATTTCGTCCTCGAAATTGAACAAGACGGAACAGAACAGAAAACGAATCGGATTTCAGAATTTCTAGGATATAACGAACGTTAATCTTATCTCGGAACAAATGGATTTCTTATCGGAATATTCAAACTCAAACTTATTCAGAAATCAAATCGATAGTCAAATACTTATAATAGATAATTATATACTCATCAGAATAATGGCGGAGAAACGATGAGACGCAGAAAAATCAAACGACAAATTCTGACTTATCCAGATATCTAATGATGAGGACATCATATGCATAGACGGAATAAATCCTATCGGCCTCAACAGTGCGAGAAATATGTGGAGACATATAAGCTTAAGGTGGTCATAGCAATCTATAGGTTCGTACAGATCATAACAACCTCGGATTCCAAACGTACATAACTTATACGAAACAGATATCGACGAAAATCTCACAATTAGGTACGGAATTTCAAACGAACATGAGAAGCACCAAATAACAGATACAAGTCAAAGTCTATACACACATCAATCACAGGCATTTCCCAGACGTCTTATACCTTCAATAAGTTCAGATTATATGATCTCGGTATTATTACGTTGATCAGGCGTCATAATACTTGCATCACATAACAAGTTCTTATTGTCATTATATTCGGTCTCGGGTCATGACAAAACACATAACTAATATCATAACAAAACATACCACATAAAGATAACATACAGATAGCAGGTAACACACTATAACAAACCAGATCCACATGAGTATACCATCATGATGGTCATACCTCAAGCGGTAATTAAACAACATCATTAAGAAGAAACATAGCAGACGAAACTTATTAGGACTAACGGAGACTTAACGAATCTAGTAGAAGCAACAACAGACAGGAACTATACTTTCAAAATTTTGTTTTATTTCCATTAACCAAACAAAATTTGCAGAGTCGTCTTAAGATGAATTTCCAAAACAAAACCTAATAATCCCAGATTCAAACGTCAAAATGAAAACAAAAGAACCTAACTCAAAATCAACTGTCAGAAAATTCTCATAAAGAGGGTAACTAATCAGAAGTTTAAATTCCTATTCTTGTGTCGGATTGAACCTACTAGTAGCAAGTAGATTCTAAATCCGAGTCCACATCGTATTCTTCCTCATGACTTATTACTGACGATCCAGGAAGAAAGCTGAGATATACCGAATGCTAAACGATAAACTTCACGATTCACACCGAGTTCCGAACAAATCGAGAGAAAGCAATACAGATCAGAATCACTTATTAGAATATCAAACCGTCTTGAAACGCATGACAAACGAATCAGAGTGACATAAGTCGCGCCAAAATCATATGAAGTAGATGAATCTTCTCAGCCACCGGTTGAATCTTGTCTCCGTCTCTTGCGCCTTTGGTTGGTCCATCCAACTTCCTCCAACAACATCCAGATGTCTCCGACAGTACGGCAGTCGAGTGTGGCTTCTGCTTCACGAACCTCTCCAGCACAGGAACCGTCGCAGCAACGCAGGGTCGGCACCATCTTCTTCGGCTCCACGGGTAGTCTCCATCTAACGATCGACAAACGACGGCGAAAACAAACTAACAAAATTCGATGCGAACAGAGGAGGGCCAATTCAGTGAAGGCAAAAGGATATCGAAGTCAAATCTGAACGACCATCAAAAGGAATCGGAAAAGTATCTGAACAGACGGAAACCTAATGTCTACCCAATCCTCACAGGTCATAGCCTAAGCTCTAAGGGTCCTAAAACCTGGCTCTGATACCATAAATTGTAACACCCCGACCCGACAAGGGTAAAGATATCACAATACGGTTTCATATCAGAACCTTAACTAATGTACAATAGCGGAAGCCTTTACAAAATATCCAAAAAGAAAACATAAATAACTAATCTTCCAAAATAAATCTAAAATCTCTATGGTCAAATCTTGCTCTCATCTCTACTCTCAACCCAGATCAGCTATCCCATAAGCTCATCTCGAATGCTAAATACCTGCCGCAGGAAAAGAAAATGCGGCTGAGCTTACAAAGCCCAGTGAACAGATATAGCAAAACAAAACTAAACAAACATAATTACAAATAACGAAATCACAACGGAATGCGAATACTGAATCATTGAGGATTCTGCGGAAGCACAATTATACAGAAATCCAAGAACACCTAACATCAACAATCACCTCAGAGCACATTAATGACACAAACGCAAGCACATCAGAATAACCAAACACTTAACATATCAAGAATAATAGATTACATATAAACCAAACGAAGAGTCTAAAAGCCAACGGAAACAGTCCTAGAAAATAAACATGGCATTCATACAAATCAAGTAATCAACATCCATAACACTTAATTCAATAATATAGCAGCGGAAATAGCAGACAGGTCATGGCAGACATAATAGCTAAACCAGTTCTCATATCAAATCCTAACCTTAGCAGAGTTTTAACATAGCAGGTCACATATGCAGACAGATAATTAACCTCCAAAACACTCAATTGTACACTAGCACATTCATCTCACAGATCAACGCATTCACGTAACCATAACAAATCATAATATCATATATACGAATCATGTTTTAACGTATTAATCATATCCTAGCATGGCAACTAATAATCACTTAAACAAATACATCATAAGCACATTCACTAACATATCATATCAGAAATATCTTTCTTCTTCAAAAGGTAACATCAGAAAATAAATGGAGTAGCTAGCTCCCAGATTTTTGTGAAGACGCGTATTGCACACGACATCATTCACCGAAAACATATCGATAACAAATCAGATCTAGGATGCATCCATACGCCCCTTCCTACATATACAAAATATGCTTCACCATCCAGAGACGTGGCAGAACATCACTCTACTGCCCTAGAGTCATATCAGAGGTGCATCACTGATACGGACGTGGAACCCCCATGACTAGTTAAATATTTGGTTCGGGTTAACAACTGACCTTAGTCAAACAGATTTTCAGATACGGCACAGATCATAGTCAAACACAAGGTCACAGATAACATATCAGATAGTTCATATCATAAGGTTCTTATTCAGATATTCAGAAGTCATAAGTTCATATCATAGTGGCATATCATATGTTCATAAACATGACGTTCATAACCAGAGGTTCATAATCATAGGTTCATAATCCAATATAGCAGGGTTCAAAAATTGTATATATCAAAGTCTTCCTAACATAAGTTCACATCAGATATTGCATAGTTCACTAGAACATAAATTCAGATAAGTAACAGATCAAACATTCAGAAAGGGTTCAAAGCAATGGCATTGGGAATCCTAATAAACATAATAGGAAAACGAACGAAAAGAACATCATACACAACCTTTACTGAAAAGGTCAGAATATTTGTACGATAACACAAGTGTCTTAAAGTAAGACAGAATATCCGTACCTTAAAGAAATGAAGGGGAAGCAAACGAATGAACGAATACGAAGATGTAACGTCGCGTCTCCTCCAACGAATCTACACGGATTATGATTTATTTAATACTTATTAGTATAACGGATTAATCTCATTAATACTTTTAGAGTTGTCAAGATATTTTCATTTCTTTAGTGACTGACGGAATTACAATGTTTTAGAGTCTTAATCATTAATTAGCCAAGCTTATGGGTTACAAATGATAAATAGTAAACTTAAGGGTTTAATATGATAATTATCTTATTTAAGAACTTATATGATCATTATTCATAGTATAGGGTTTACAAATGTCAAAGACGGATTTTAGGATTCTCTTTCAAAATAGTTTACATAATCTTTTATAAATTACATGATTAACCCAGATTCACACGTAACATTGTTCGAATGCAAACCCTTAATGAGACTATGCATGCAATACTTTAATTCATTATAACTCACACATGTTCACGCCATACTTAGTACTAGCTCATTATACTCTTAATCAAAAGCCATTAATGATTCCAAGACTTACCACTTCTCACATGAAATAACGAATTTGCACACTTAGCTTTTAACCCTAATCAACTTCCTATTTAAGTTCTAGGGTTTCCCATACTTTTAGTATCATTTTATTACGCATTTAATTCATATGTTACTTCTTTTAATGATTTCCTACTTTGACCTAGAACGTATGAAAACTCAAACGGAAATTAACTTAACTCATGCATGTTCTTACGTAATTTTATTTACACATGTTGACCCATAATTACTCAAAATTACATATTACAGCCTTAACATCTTTAATCATACGACCTAACCTTATATTATCAGATTTTACCCTTTTAGCCCGAAGGTTTTAGAATTTACAAAACATACCCTTTAAGTTAAATACAATTCGAATGGCCCTCTAAGTATCCAAAATTACACGTTTAACCCCCATACTTATTTTTATACGTTTAGTACCTTTATTTTACTATTTACAAAAATAACCTTTAAGTTTCATAATTTACAAAACCAACCCAAAACTTTTATGTGAAACCGAATAATGCATAATTCAAGTACAAGCCCTAAACCTAGGTTAAACCAATCATTAATTCATCATTACTACTGTATTAATGACCCTTAATCATAACAAGCAAACCCTAATTTTTATAAACCCTAATCGTTCCTTTTTAAATCCTTTCCTTTTTCATACGCGATCTAATAATAAAACCCCAAACAAATCACACAAGCTTCGAATCCATGGATATGTATTTTATACAGGTCGTATGTCATATAAGAGTCTTTAGAAAATTAATATCATGGTCCCAAAATTATTATACGCTCATACGTTATTTTATACGCTTTTAGGGTTTTAATTCCAAATAAATTCCATACGACTTATTAATTATGCATGACTAATTTTTACGTGTTCTATATGACTTGTAGGACTGAAAATAATATTAGGAACATACCCTTGATGATACTTGGACGTTAGAACAAAAGAAACCAAAAAGCTCCTATCGCCGAAACCCTAATTGACCCAAAAACTAACCACGATCGAAACAGAACCTTTGAGCCTTGAACCAGATTTTTAACACCTTCTTTACCTTCAAACTCGTCCAAGAAAAATAGCTCCAGGCCTTGGAAATCAGATGTCGAATTTTGGAGGGTTTTGGGAGTCGGTTTGGGTATAATCGCTATTAGGGTTAAAATATGAACCGTATATGTGTTTATATATGGTTTTATAATTTTTCTTGTGGGCTTTATAATGTATTGGACTTAAAATAAATGGACTCTTAATTTTGTAAATTTATATTGGGCTTTTATTAATTAAATTTTTTTATAAAACAAATTAAATATATACGGCTAATTACATAAAATACAAAACGAATTTTATAAAATCATAAACTATAAAAATTACCTTTTACAAAGTGTTTAATATTTATTTAGATCATGTGGGATATTTCTTAAAAATTTTCTGAATTTACATAGCTTATTTGGTATTCTTTGAATTAATTATTCATACTTTTTGATTGTAGGGGTATTTTGGTCTTTTTGTGAATTTTAGAAATTCAGGTATTACATAAACAATGGACGAGTTGAAGTTTAGAATCGTGGTTATGGTCGTCAGATGGGCGGTGGTCGAGGGTTTAATGCTGTGGGTAGGAATAACAACAGAGCTCAAGTGGTGGAACAGGAAATGCTCAGCATGGGTTGAATGGTCTTCGATGCTACAACTGCAATGAGAAGGGACACTGGCTAATGCATGCCCAAAGCCAAGGACTAAGGGCAGTGCTTATTTCAAAGAGGCTCTTCTTTTGGCTCTTAAGGATGAAGCTGGTGGAACTCTCACACAAAAAGAACAGAGCTTTATGGCGAAATGCTGACTCAGATGATGATATGGAGGACTTGCGGCCAATGCATGTATGTTGATGGCTAATATGCAGGAGTTACACATGAGTGACACGGCCCGTGTATGACACGATGGCTTGTCTCAGTACGAACAAACCATATTTATCTCGATCTCATATCTCCGCCAACATCGCATCCGGCAGGCTCAGAATGTTCATAATGAGTCATCCACATCTCATTCCGACGATTTTCAACTAGACCCCGTAGTTATATTTGACGATCAAGATGACCAACCGGTTTCCCTTGATAATCAAATTGACTCGGTGGTTATACTTGAGGATCTCAGTAATGATCATGTTGAGACTCACGTTGAACACGCCTAACTTTTGCCTCATCCAGATTTTGCTCGTTTAATACAAGACCAACAAACCATAGTGGAAAAATGTCATGCCATTAATCAGGACTTGAAATGCAAAAATGCACTGTTAACCAAGGATTTTGAATGTTTACAAAAGCAACTCAACTTTTTCAAAACTCAAGAAAAACGTGAAAACGGTTTTGAAGCAGCCTTTGCCAAATCTTATCAAAATGAAAAATATTTAGAAAGACAGATGCGTGATCTAGCCGCTTCGAAGAATGCTTTGTTGTCTGAAATAGAACAACTGAAACATGAACATAAAAAGCAAATTAACGCTCTCACCTTGGAAAATCAAAAAGCTAAGGCTGAGTTGTTAACTTGTCAAAAACAGTTCTCTGCATACAAAAAGCATTCAATGAAACGAATAGATGATCATCTTGAAGAAATCATCGGCTTGCAAAACAAACTTAAAGAGTTTAAAACTGTTGTTTACAAACATGGCGAGTCGGTCACAGCCATTGAAAAGTTTACTTTAAAACCCAATCCAAATGGATATGGACCGAATCTTGCTGATTACAAACCTAAGCTTTCAACAAAAGCATTCAAACCAAATCCTGAAGTTTCGTGCGAGAATATAAAGTTGAAAATTCTGTTATGAATGTTGTTGAATATCATCGTCAAGAGGAATTAGATGCAGAAGACGAGAGTCGATCAAAATTAGAAAAAGTTGTTTACAACAAACCTTTTAACTATTCAAAAGCGGTCACTTTCGTCACACCAACGGATTCTTCTAACACACCAAAAGTTATCATCAAAACACCAGAGTCTTCTAATGTTAATCCCCAACCAGATTATGCACAAATTTATGGTCCTTTACCTTCCATCGGTGAAGTAAATTCAAAACCTGAAAATCGAAAAATTCTTAGATATTTTGACATCTTCATGGCTGACCTCAAAATTTTACAACATGAGATAGAATATCGTTCTGAAATCAAAATTGATCATTTTCAATCGCCTCTGGCGCGAGAACAAAGAGACATTTTTCAGAAAAATCTTTTACCTAATGTTAAAAATTTGAAAAATTGTGCATTAGCCTTGGAAAAGGATTTTCATAAGGAACTTGGAGTGATGAAGGTCGTTTGAGAAAACGAAACATCTATTTCTAACACTAAACGTAAAAAGAAACTGTTGAGAAAAGATGTTGATCGACTCTTGGAAGATGTCATCTGTGTTGATGTCCATAATGTTGTGCTAAAGAATTCTTTGTCATATGCATTTGATCATACATCTGCCGATACTTGTTGAATCTGTGATAAATGTTGAGAACATTGATAATGTGCTTCAGATCGAGTCCTTAAAAGTTGAAAACAAACGATTGTCAAACGAACTTTCAAATGCAATTGGTCGTCTTAATTGGTGTCAAAAAGATATTCACGATCAACAAATTGCTTTTCAACACAAAATCGCCCAGTTGCGTGCAAAATCTTCTGATCCTAAAATTGAGCAACTGGATGATCAAAACGTGTCTTTTAAGTGTCAAATCTCAAAATATGAACAAGAACTTTTAAAAGTTAAAAAGGAATATGGTGTCATATTTGATTTACTCAAAAAGACTCGTGATGAAGCATCAAATGAACTTGATCATTATCTTGCACACACTAAAGAAGTTATGCATTTTGCTGGAAATGTTCGGTTTGAAAATCAAGATCTGATTCACACTATCATCAAGTTAAGAGAAATGTTAGGAAAGTATGAACAACTTCCGCCAACCATCATTAAGAGATTAGCCCCGGTAACACTTAGTACTCATGCACCTAGAATCTCTACTCCCAAATCACAAGTAGCTAACGTGCTTCCTTCTACTGAAACAGGAATAGTTGAGCCTTTTCCAAATGCCCGCACTTCACAGCCTAGGAGCACTCAATTGAAGAATAGAAAGTTGCGACCTAAGAAAAGATCAATCAAGAATGCTAAAGTAGAAGAACACCCTAGGACTATGAATAAGACTCACGTTGCCTCCACTATAGATATTGCGTCGGACAAATGTAATAGAAATAGTGATGTAACGAATGCTAAACCGTTAAGTACTTTTGATATTCATCGATGCACCTTGTGATATTTGTCGTAAAAGTATGAATTCTGATTGTCATGACAAATGTGTTGCTAAAGCTATCATCTCTCGTTTAAGGAATCCTAAGAACCGGAATACCTCTAGGCCCACTAATCTTTCTAAGTCTGTGCTTGGTAGACCGCCCTCTTTAGATTCTAAGAAACGCATTGCTTTGTCCAGAGCTCCATTTTCACCTCCAAAGAATGTAGTACCACCTAGTGCATTCACTAAGACTAAAGCAAAGAGTAGTTATAGATGGCGGAAATGGATATATAACACACTAGGATTTAAGTGGATACCTAAAGCTATTGATGTGTGTATATCTACTATCCCTGCTACGGAACCCTCTAACATTTCGGGTTCCAAATCTACTTCTATTCCATCTGTGTCGTCTGTGTAATGCAGGTGATACAGATCATTCTCTGGATTGTTGATAGCGGATGTTCCCGACACATGACGGGCAATCTTAAACTGTTATCAAACTTTATTGCAAAGTTCATTGGCACCGCCGTGTTGTCGGTCGTTAATGATCACTTCGCAGCTATCATGGGCTACGGAGATTATGTCAATGGGAACATCGAAATTAGCGGGGTTTACTATGTGGAAGGCCTCGGTCATAATCTGTTTTCAGGAGGTCAGTTTTGTGATGGAGATTTGGAGGTTGCTTTCCGGGAGAAAACTTGTTTCATTCGTGATCTACAAGGAAATGACCTTATGTCTGGATCCCGTAATTCTAGTCTCTACACTATCTCTATGAAAGACATGGTTGCTTCATCTCCCATATGTTTACTTTCAAAGGCAACATCAACAAAATCCTGGCTATGGCACCGTTGTCTCTCACATCTAAACTTTCAAACCATCACCAACCTTGCTCGACACAAACTAGTTGAAGGACTTCCACGGTTTCGGTATTCTAAAGATCACCTTTGCTTAGCTTGTGAACAAGGCAAAAGCACTCGTGCTCATTTTCCTTCAAAGGTGGAACATAACTCTCAGCATGTGCTTCATCTTCTTCACATGGATTTGTGTGGCCCGATGCGCGTGCAAACGATCAATGGCAAACGCTACATCTTAGTAATTGTTGATGACTATTCACGCTGGACTTGGGTCTACTTTCTTCGAAGCAAAGATCAAGCACCACAGATGATCATCACCTTTCTCACGAAAATACAAGTTCAGCTACGAAACACCGTCGACTAATCGAACAGATAAAGGCACTAAATTTGTTAATCAAACTCTTCGTGAATTCTATGAGAAAGTGGGAATTCAACATCAGACATCTATTGCACGTACACGAGAACAAAACGGAGTTGTCGAAAGACGAAACCGAACGTTAGTGGAAGCTGCAAGAACAATGTTAATCAATGCTAAACTTCCAGATTACTTATGGGCGAAGGTGTATCTCATGCATGCTATACTCAAAACCGTTCTATGATTACAAAACGTCACAACAAAACACCTTTCGAGCTCGTCCATAACAGAAAAACGAATCTAAAACACTTTTATGTATTTGGATCTCTTTGCTATCCGAATAATGATCGTGATGACTTTGGAAAGCTCAAAGCCAAAGTTGACATTGGAGTCTTTATCGGATACTTTGATAATTCCAAAGGTTTCCGAATCTGGAATCGTCGTACAAAATAGGTGATGGAAACGATTCATGCTCATTTTGATGAACCTACGGAAATGGCTTCTGAGTATAACAGCTTGGAACCCGGTCACAACCGCTTAAACTTCCCCAAACCCCATCATCACCTGAACAAAGCCCCCAGCTTACTCGTCAACAAATGGAAAGGTTATTTGCTCCGCTGTTCAGTGACGATATTGATGAACGTGCTCCGGTGTATCCGCTTTGTTTCCGCTCTCAACCCGATAATACTCTTTACGATACACCGCTACAACAACTACTGTCGCGGATGCACCTACACCAGTTGACTCCACCACAACAGTTGAACAAACCGCTTCCAACAATGATGAAACTGCTAATGTTGTACCCCCACCTGCAGATTTTGATCCAAATGCGTTCTTCAACCCGTTTGCTAACGAGACTGCTGCACTAAATGTCGCGGAATCTTCAACAAACCATTTGAATCCTCAGAATCTGCACAATGTATATCAACATCAACCCTCCACACATAGATGGACTAAAGACCATCCTCTGGAAAACATTATTGGCAACCCGAATCAACCAATCGTTACGAGACAACGTCTTCACACAGACGGTGAACATTGCATTTATGCACTCACTGTCTGCCAATCTGAACCTAAAAACATCAAAGACGCAATGACAAAAGACAACTGGATTGAATCCATGCAAGAAGAACTCAACCAATTCAAACGTCTTGAAGTATGGGAACTGGTTGAAAGACCAACAGGAGTCTACGTCATTGGTCTCAAATGGATTTGGAAAAACAAATTGGATGCTGAAGGAAATGTTATCAGAAATAAGTCACGCCTGGTGGCTAAGGGTTATCGTCCGGAAGAGGGTATTGACTTTGAAGAATCTTTTGCTCCGGTTGCTCGTCTTGAGGCATCGGATATTTCTAGCGTTCGCGGCTCATATGAATATGACGGTCTATCGGATGGATGTCAAAACTGCGTTTCTCAATGGACAACTTAAAGAAACGGTTTATGTCAGCCAACCGAATGGATTCGTTGATCCTGAGTTTCGAATCACGTCTACAAACTGAACAAAGCTCTGTATGGTCTCAAACAAGCTCCTCGGGCATGGTACGATAAGCTATCATCCTTCCTCATTGCTAATAATTTCACCAAAGGTTCGGTTGACCCAACTCTTTTTATACAATATCACGGGAACATATCTTAATTGTTCAAATTTACGTGGATGACATCATTTTTGGGTCTACACATAAAAGTTTTCAATCGCTTTTGCAAAACTAATGAAGAAAAATTTTGAAATGTCCATGATGGGTGAACTTACATTCTTTCTCGGACCGCAAGTTCATCAATCACCCCGTGGTATTTTCTTGAGTCAGTCCAAATATGCCCTTGAATTGTTAAACAAATTTGGAATGAAAACCTGTGACACCTATGCCACACCAATGGCTCATACCAAGAAGCTAGACGCTGATTTACATGGGAAATTGGTGGACCCTACAAAATACCGTAGTATTATTGGGTCTCTCATGTATCTAACAGCTAGCGGACCTGATATTGTCTTTGCCGTTTATCTATGCTCCCGTTATCAGTCGCGACCAACTGAAACCCACCTCTCTGAGGCTAAAAGAATCCTCCGATACATAAAGGGAACCATTAACTTGGGGATCTGGTTTTGAACTAATCGCTTTTTCAGACGCTGACCACGCAGGATGCTTAGACTCACGGAAAAGCACTTCAGGAGCTTTACAATTTCTTGGTGATAAACTGGTGTCATGGCAATCGAAGAAGCAGGATTGTACATCGCTGTCCTCAACCGAAGCGAAATATGTAGCCATGTCGGCGTGTTGTGCTCAAGTCATCTGGATGAGAACACAACTCAAAGACTATGGTTACGTATTTGACGAATCCCGATGTCTGCGACAATCGGAGTGCCATTGCAATCTCGTGCAACTTCGATTCAGACTCGAAATCAAAGCAGATCGATCTTCGATATCATTTCATCAAGGATCACGTGGAACATGGTACTGTTGAATTATATTTTGATCTTCTCACCAAAGCCTTGCCTCCCGCTAGGTTTAATGAGTTGGTCCACCGGATTGGTATGAGGTGTTTGACTCAAGAGGAATTGGATGACCTCCTAAAAGCAGTCTTAAAAACCTAGCAAACACCAAAATCTCTTTTGTAAATAATTTTTCAAAAACAAAATACAAAAGTATAAAATCCGATAAAACAACAAAAATATTCTTCTATCTATTTTTCTTTCAACATTGCAAGTACGTTTCTTCCGTCAACACTATAATCTTTCAAAATTCATTATTTTTCGATCAAGTGTTGAGGGGGAGAAATCAAAACTTTAACTGTTTCAAATCATCCGTGTACTTGCATGTTATCTTATCTCGGTTGTTTCTTTTAACAAATGGTGGTAAATTTTATGGTACAATGACACTCCTCGGACTAAATTTATAACCTTTCATTATTTTCTCAAGTCAAGGGGAGTGTCGTCAAGTTTCTTTCCTAAAATCTTTGTTTGGTAACCAAAATGGAAGTTAAATGGCTTTGTTTGAAAAAGGAAAAGGTGGAGGGACCAAAGCTGTCAAAATGTTAAAGTTATTTTAAATAAAATACCTCCCACCTACTTTTCTTCTTCACATTTAATACACAAACCTAACACATCCTACCTTATAATCGTTCAAGAAATCTGATTTGATCATCATTTTGTAAGTGTTTTACGATCTAAACACGTTTTTAAGATAAGGTCTTGAATTTTATTCAAATCCAACGGTTAAAAATCATGTTATGCGTGATTATGTGTTCTACGCATAAGCGTATGAACACACAATCATTGTGTGGGTGTTTTGGTTAAATGGATCATGTCAAAACGTTGTTTATACATCAAGGATACCATTTCAACCATCAAAACCCACCCGAAAACACGTATCAATGATTTTTAAAATTAGGGTTTATGAGTCGATTTGGGTTTTTCCAAATGTGAAGTGTTTTGGTATAAAAGATTGTTGGGTTATGGTCTTAAGTTGTTGAATTAATGATTCCCATTTTTATTAACCACGAAACACTAATTGGTTGAACAATTTGGAATTAGGGTTTAAAGTTCATAATATTTGGTAACTTTTGATTCACAACGAGTTAGATGTTATAACTTGGTACAAAGACTCTCAACACTCTTAAACTACCGAAAAAAGTTTGTGCAAATCCCATGGTTAAATTTCATACGCGTAAATCATAACCCTTAGGGTTTTGACCTCTGCGATATGACTTTCTACGCATAACAATTCCATAATGTGTTCATGCCATAACTTGTTGTTAAATGAAGTATTGTGTTAATTTTGATGATTTGATGAATTTATTTCAGGCTTTGCTAAGCTTAAATATTCAGAATCAAGGTCATTTGCAACTCTACGCATAAGGATTACCCTACGGGTAGTCAAGTTATGCGTAAGAATCCTCACGCATAACTATTACAGCGTAAGGTTCTACAATGGGACTACTGGCGTATCTGTGAAGGATATGCGCAAACAGTGACCTCTACGCATAAGGTCTACTCTTACGAGTAAGCCTTACGCGTAAGGTATATATATCGCCTACGCGTAAGCTCTACGCATAAGGTCCCCTTTCCTACGCGTAACATTTCTTACGCGTAAGTTAGGATCCTGGCGCTAAGCTTTCGCTCACGCGTATATCATCACTCGCTACGCTTAACTTTGTCTAAACTACGCTTAAGCCTGGATTGACCTTCATAATGAATTGTTACGTGTACAAACTTGTAAATAAACTAATCATAACGTCACGAATCCAATAATGTCACTAATAAACTTAATCGTTTGATATGTTGTGAACAATAAGTGATAACATAAACTTTAAAACTTAAAGTTAACTAACTCACGAAAACATTTCACGGCGTCATTGGACTATTGAACAAACAAGTGACTTAGGACTCGTAACAATCATTGACAACTGCACATTCAATAACTAGACAATAAGACCTTCTGTTGACTAACACTATGTCTTTCGATATGTTGGTTCTTTTGGCTAATGTTATTTGAGATCACGACATGGCTGAACAAATGAATGTGGATGCACCCGAGATTCTCACCATTGTTGATATCTTCCCAAACGGTTATCCGAGAAAGATTGGAAAGAACAACCTTAGGGTTGACTTTGATACCCTCACTTGCTCAGAATCTTCTTGCTTGATTGCTGTGGATATTCTCGGGAATCATCCCTACCGAACATGCTCTCACACTCTGCCACGAGTTCCCAGAGGTCTACATTCAACAATTACGGGATTCTATGCGAGAGGATCACCGGTCAAAGTGCAGTGAATGTGACACTTAATCACAAACAAGTCACTATCACTCCTGCTGACTTACGGGCTGTTCTCATCATTCCGGACATCGCTCCAACCGACTTCTTTGCTACCCTACTTGAAGAGCAGATCACGAAATTCTTGATAGATATTGGTTATGATGAAGCTTCAGGAATCATTACTAAGCACTCTCACGTGAGTCGAAGTATATTCCTCAACCATGGAGAACACTCTACATGATCATCACTAAATCGGTCTCACGGTGCGTGACGGTGGCTATGAGCATCACAAGCTCATGGAACTACAAATTTTCTGGTCGTTGATCAACAAGAAGGACATTGAAATCGAAGCACGGATATGGGAGGACATGATGGTATTTCACAAGAAGCTTGGCTCCAAGATTCCTATGTCAGATACACCAAACTGTTGATCCAGAGAGCACTTGGACTTCATCGTGACATCCCCATGAGGCTCAATGACCCAGATAATCACGACATATTGACTGAACCCATATTATCTGTCAAATCAAAGAATGCGTCAACAAAGAAACAGGGTGCGGTATTACCCGATCACCTTCTGACTACCGAAATCAAAAAGCTTGAAACATACAAAAGGTATCGGTTAGCCGTAAAAGAAGGCAAAGTTGGTCATCTTGATGAAAAATCTTATGGTACACCTACTCGGAGGACCGAGAAAGGCAGATCTTGGAAGTGTTACAAGTACAGATCTTTATAAGAAGCTTCCCAAAAGGAATCCTCCTCAGTAAAAGGATTGTTCCTGTAGGAAAATTTGAACCTATTCCCACATCTGAACCGCAAAGAAAGCTTGTGGACGAAAGCTCAAGGAACGCTGACACGATGAAGAGATTACCTACTCAATTTGCAACCGTAACACCTCCTTCAGACTAAACCTCCAAGTCCACCGGTGATAAAGGAAAAGGAAAGACTCCTGTACTTGTACCGTATGATGAAAGCTCAGATCAAGAAGAAGAGCAACTGGATATATCATACAGGAAGAAGTTTAATATCGTTAGACACCTTCACAAAGATGAAGAATTTGCTAAAGACCAAATGGGTGGTCCCGGAGGATCAAGTGGTGCTTGCCCGCTCACTGAACCATCTCGATGCGGTTAATCAATCCGATAAGGGAGCTGGTGCCACCACTCTTATGCAACAACAAAAGCTTGTGGAGGATACTATCGAATATGAGTTCGAGGAACCGGAAACAGAGAAGTCCGAAAAAGATCAAGATGTGGATTATGATACGTTTCTTCTAGATAGTCTTGCGCGATCAAAGGAAGAAACCTCTGAACCTCCGAAGGATCCAGAGTCTCCTCATATCTCTTCATCATCGAGTTCGTCCTTCTCACCTCACCACCACCATTAAAAAAGTCAACCAAATCATCATCCAAATCCGTGAAGAAACCATCTAAATCTTGGATTTCTCAAGCTCATGAACGGATTACCAAAGCTGTCAAACAAGTCGAGAAGAAAAACGTGCTCAACAAAAGCTAAATTTCTTTGCTTTGATCACATACGACATATGTATGACGAGCATGAAAAGATAAAAGGAGAAAGGAAGTTTGTTCAGAAATTCATGAAAAATCACCGTCAAGAGGAACTGAACGAAATGATCGAAGGCTACACGAAAAAGTACCTTAGGAGTACGTTCCTAAAGTCACAAAGGAGTTGTTCACCAAACAACTTTATCCAAATCTTATGCAGGTCGCCAAGCAAACTATTCGATCAACGCCCTTAACCGTCACAATCAATCCAACCGATCCGGTTGTTTTCTCGGATAATGAATTGGTGGCCAAGCTTGTCACACAAATGTGCGCACGATTTGGGACATTTACTTCGATGAAGGAAAATTTTTCAAGCATTGCTTTGGACTACCAACTTCAAGAAGCTTGTAGATTTGAAGTCGAAAAGTCTAAACGTCCTAGAGGCGATGAAGACAAGGATAAGGATAAAGACTACGCACCTAAGCGTCGAAGCGTCTGGTGAATCTTCTTTGATGCAACCTCCTCCACAACCTGTTCAACAAAAATCTCCTCCTCGTTCTTCTACTTGAAAAACCTCGGGGCGATTCCGAGTTACCAACCCCCGACTCAGAAAACCGATGATCACTTTGAGTATACGGGTGGTGGCGATGAAGAGGTCCTTGAGCCCCTACAACAACCCACCTCCCCGAACAAGTTGAAACCGGAATCATCATCTAGGCCTTCGAAAAAGAAGAAGAAGAAGACGCCTCAAACCGACGTCGTATCATGGCTAGATGACGATAAAACAGAGGAATTTGAATGGTTTTCTAATCTTGTTAACAACACTCCCTACCCGAAGAAGGTCGAATTTGGTAGACGGTTCTACATTGGAGCATGCAAAATTCTGCAAGAAAAGTTCCATGTGAAGAAAATGACGAAATCTGAAATTGAAGCGAATCAAAAATGAAGCATTTCAACTTCTAAAAGACACTCACGAAAGTGCCCTCGAGATCGAATATCACCTTGAAAACATTGCTCGAGCTATGTCTAACAACATGGATTGGCTCAACCCGGAAGCAAACATTGACTTCACACAAAGGGACAACCCTCCATACTACACCGATTGGACCAAACCTCTACCAACACTTGGACAAAAAGATGAACCAAGGATTCCTTTCAGATACTTCTTCAACAAAGACATGGATTTTCTTCTACACGGTGACGATGATTCAAGAAAATATGCTACGTCGTTGACACTTCCATTCCCAGCGGTATTTGTCTACTCAAAGCGCATAGCCATTGAGGAACGTGCCAATCACTTGTTCTCCAACACGTGGAAGCATACGCCGAGATGCATTGTATGGGATTCATCACTTGGCGAATGCCGAAGCGAATCTACTATAGAAGCCGCGTGTTCGAAGTCTCAACATGCTGTGCATAGTTCTAAAGATATCGTTGCCATCATACACGTTAACCTTTCGTCTAAGTGGGACTACACATTCCTAAAGAAGATCGTAGTCAAACGACAAGATAAACGGGACTATGCTTTCTCTGAGGGTGACTTTGAGAATTTGTCTCTCAATGACATCGAAGACATGTACCTTGCCAAGATACGTGGTCGCATGAGACAATTCTCAAGCTGCATACAGCGTGAATTTATCAAGTCGCTTCTCATCTTCATAAGACACATTGTCATCAAGGAACGTGTAGAAGATCTCGGTGGTACGTTGAATCTTATCGGGGCGCTGTCAACTTCACTCCTCCAAAGCTTGATCTTCGATATCAACCAGGCTATCTCAATATACACTCATCGAAACCTTTCGGCGTTGTTTACCGTAGTGAACTTCAAAGAAAATGCTTAATGGCGTGTAGCGAGCTCCACAAGTTCGGGGATCATACTTTGAAGCTGGTTAGGGATGGATTGGCATACTGGTTGAAGGATATACGCCAGAAAATTGGGTCTCCTAAGCGCTGGAATTCTCGGGAAAGGAGGGATGTGAGACGGATCATCACAATGATTGATGAACGGTTGTTTCGAAGGGATCGATTGACGATTGGAGAGTTATGTCGGTGGTCGACCCAGGAGAAACATAACCGGTTTCAACGCCTGCACACAGGAACATCATCAGCACTTCCTGGTACCCATTGAATTGTTTTCTTCATATCATTTTGGATGTTTGATTGATTATGTATATGGCTTGTGCACATTACGATGTACAACCCGTACTTGTAAATAAAGGACCCTCGTGGTACGCCAAAGGTGCCACAATCCTTATTAAAGGAGCGAAAGCTTCTTACTTTTGAGTAAAACCTATCAAACCTTTCACTTTTCAAGGTTTTGCTCAAAAGAACAAGTACTTTCCCTTATGATTTTCAAAACCTCAACCGTTTATATCACTCGTTGAGGGGAGTACTTGAATCAAAACTTTGTTCAAAAATTGTTCTCGGTGGTCATTCTTCCCAACACTTTCGAAATGGTCATATTAATTCTCAAACGTTTCAAAAATAACACTTTAATATGCCATTTTTGAGGGGAGAAAATGTGTGATAAGAAATATGTTATGTAAAATGCAAATGAATCTGTGATTCGACTTAACCAACGAATTGACGATGCTTAACTGTTAGTAACTTCGAAAAGACTTGTCCCGGACGTAATAATTTCAAGCTAGTTAAGCTAGTGATGTAGCGTGTCTCAAAGGACTTGTCTGAGTAGAATGTACCATTCGAGAAACTCTTGATAAACATGAACTCGGACGGGTTTGACGACCTTTCGAGGATTGTCTACACCTTCAAGGTAGTTATTAGAGCTAGTTGTCACCTAAAAGCTGACAATGCAACTCTTTAACTATGCCACGTAACCGTGTCTCGCGGGAGATTGTCTATCTTGAGTGAATCAATTCAAAATGTGCGCGCTCTTTCCTCACTTTGCATTTTAACCGTTAAAACTCTTAAGCACATGTGGAGGGAGAGTATTTATGCAAAATCTTATCTCAACAGTGGTACTAAAATGTTTTTCATTCACAAACACTTTGAGAGATTTTTCACAGATGGTTTTATGGCAACATAGGTTAGTCATGGAGTTATAAGGTGACTAAGGTTAGGAATAACCGTCCTATGATCCTTGAGCGAGGGATCTACCCGGACACCACAAATAGTTAGTATTTAGAAGTCCTTAGGTATGATTGTAAAAAGGAGAAAATGAGAATCGGAGAAAGAAGGAGTTGAAGAATTAAAAGAAATGCAAAGAAAAGGGTGAAAAGAAATAGCCCTCCAGATTATTCAACTTAGGCGCATTACACGGGTTCAATTCATATGCTCTTGGTTGTCACTTAGTGGCACCGGTATTGAAGATTAAAAGTCGTCATGGACCCGGTGGCGCATGCACTAAACCTTCTTAGCCACTCAAGTTTCTCTTAACAGAAGCTTGTTTCATTCTCACAGGGAACCCTATGTAAACTATCGGCTTTCTCTTAGAGATTGCTGGTATTGAAGAAGGAGACCCTCTCCCTAGTCTCAGGAAAACCAAAACGCACTATTGAGTCTAGAGCCACGAGATTCATCAAAAGATCTCTTAGGTACACTTGACATTTAATCACTTGATGATCAACAATAAGGTTATCAGTGGTTCATATCGAGTCCTTCACGGATCTTAGCAATCTGTCGAGAACATTTATGAGAGGTTCACATTTGTGATCCTCGGTGATTGAATGGAAACTCCTGCCGGGTCAACATCAAACCACGACAAACAGGGTCGCTTCGGCAACTCCCGTGGATTGCGCTTAGTGGTCTCAAACGGTCTGACAAGCCGGGTGAGGTGATGCTTGGTGTACCTCGCGACTCATCGAATCGTAGGTGTACTTTCGTACATCGTGTTATCTCACTTGTGGGACTCGATTGAGGAACGGCCTTTGTAAGAATTAGAGTTGTGTTTTCACACTATGATGTTAACACTCTCGAAGTTCAAACTTGTAAGTTCCGGAATCCGCTTATTACTAACCGTTTAAATGTTTTCTTCTTATGGAAGCTCGGGAGCGGAATGATCGTGCATTCTTCTCATGCTCCGCCAACATCATCACTAATGGAAGTTCTATCCTAAAAGCAACACAACAAGATAATGACTTCTTCGTCAATACAGAGAATCTACAAAGTTAAAGACTTAAAGAACTCCATCGATCTCTGAATTCCAACGTCAAAGAGCGTGTGAGCATGTTGAAGAACGGCGTGGAGACACTTTGTAGCGGGCGAAGCGGAACTGGCGAGACTTGATGCAACAACAACATACTATCACTCTCACCACAAAAAACAATGATCAAAGAACAAAGTTAAAGATGACGTCAAAGCATAACCGTTCAAAATAAACTATCTCTACACCGAGGAGATTGTTTAAATCAAGGCAATTCTTCTCACAAAAAAGAAGAATGTCAGAAGACGTCAAAGCTACTATTACATCAACACCTTCACCGTTTTCATCACCAACACTTGAGTGTTTGTTACTCATATGTAATAACACTTGGGGGGAGATTGTTGGAATCACTCCTAAACCTTATTCAAGTGTTAGTTACTCATATGTAATAGTTAGCTTATTATGGCCTTTATGTTTGTTATTAGCCTTAGGCTTATGTAGAAGGCCCATAAGCCTAGGCCTAGCCCAATAAGGATAGGAAGGGAACTAGGAGTGTTGCCCTAGCTTCCCTCCTATAAATACCCCTTATAAACCTTCATTTGAAGGTTGGTTGTTCAAGTTTTCTTTTTCACTCACTCTCTACATAACCGTATACTCATATGGGTGTGTGTGTGTTTGGACACTTGTTCAATCGCCTCTCTATCTCTTATATAAGCTTGTGTTGTAAAACTAGTGACCTAACATAGAAATTTGAGGGGCCTAGCACCCCAAAATTTCACGACACAGGGGTAATTTAGTTGGGAGTTAAAGGCAATAAATCTCGATTGGCTCTACTCCACCGAAATAAATTGAGCCTCCCCCTGATCTAAAAATATATTCAAGTTTAGCATTAATGCATATATAAACATATATGGATTATATGATTATGATCCTGAAACGCGTTGTTATTAATTGTGATTATATCGATATATTTACATGGATAGATAAATGGACTAAGTCAAGGTTCGAGCATGTATTACAATTAATCCCGGTTTAGCTACTCTGGATAACCAAATGTTGGTTTTGGAGTGACATATGTAAGATTTTAAATTTTGAATTTCTTTTTTTTTAAACAAAAATTATAGAATAATAAGTAGGATTTAGCAATACATGTAAAGTACAAGGGTAGAAAATGTAATTAGTTTAAAGTTTTAGTTGTGCTGTTTTTCTCAACTCTCCATGTATAAAAGGGTACATCTCCTCCTCCACGGTAATTCAATAACATCATTTTCATTTCCGCTTTCATTTTAGCATATTTTGATATAGTATGAGGGCGGTGAAGCTTCGATTACATTACATAACCATTTTCTAACGGTTTTCGCGGTTTTAGCGTTTGTTCTTTATTCGTTTCATCTTCATCATTCCATTACGTAATCATTGCCCGATTAACAATTACGAAGTGTTTAATGGCGAATGGCAATAACCTACAATCGAACATCACTAATTCATCAAACCCAGTCAATGCTGACCAAAACACCATTAGCAATCAAGATTTTGGCTCTCGAAACATGGCTAATGATCGTTGTATCTTTCAAGTTACGATCACCGGGCATGATGATTTAACCAATACCATTCAATGGTGGTAACTTTCTTAGTTGGAGCGTCGATTAAGATGGCGTTAGGGGCAAAATTGAAGTTAGGGTTTATAGATGGATCATCACCTAACCCGGCATGGTGATGTCAATTGCTCGTGATGGATTGATTGTGATTACATGGTGACGTGTTGGATCTTGAATTCAATGATTCTTTGAATTGTCGATTCTTTCTTTATGCTCATTACGTTTTTTGATCTTTGGAAAATTTGGATGAAAGGTATGGGCAGTAATGGCCCTCTTATCTACCACATTGAAAGAGAATTAATGAAAGTTTCTCAGAGAGCCAATCTTAGCATTGGCGACTTATTTTAATAAGTTGAAGCTTGGTTTTGGGATAATTACATAGTCTCAATGGTACTTTTGTTTGTTCTTGTGGAAAGATGAGGGAATGTTCATGTGGAATTCTTGAAAAGTTCGGGAAATTGATAGTAGGTCCAAGTTGATGTAGTTTTAATGAGGGTTGAATGATGAGTTTGAGTGCACGTGAGGAGTCAAATACTCTCCATGGATCCTTTTAAACATAAACAAAGCTTATTACATTGTTAAATGAAGTGGAGAAGCAAAACAAGTTACACATCAAGTTGGTGATCCCTCTGCTTTCTTTAATCATCAGAATGGTCAAAGAAACAATCAAAGTTCTAATCCTGAGAGAAGAGAAAAAATAGGCACGACAACAAGAAAATATGCACTTTTTGTAATCAAGAAGGGCATTTGGTTGAAAGCTTGATGTTTTGAAAAAATAGGTTATCTGATTGGTATAAGGGTAGAAAGAGAGAAAGAAGGTGGGTTCAAAATGGCTAATCAAGTTGCTTGTGATTTTGATCGGTTGCTCGGAAAGATACTCCTTTTAGGATGGATTATGAGAATGAAGTGATTGGTGAAAGTTGGATTTAGATGAGAAATTGGTCACGGTTTGCAATGAGTAAGAAAATGTTTAAAGCAAAGGAATTGATTACAGTAGTGTGGCTAGTTCTTCCAGAAACATCGCGAATTATCTTCTTTCATGGCATACATGTTCCAAGCTGTGTGTTTTCATGCTTCAATTAAACTCATGGTTGACTCTTTGGTGCTAAAATTGATATTGATTGGGTTGTTGACACTTTGGAGCTTGACCATATGTCACCATTAACACCTTTTGAGTCCATCCGAATGACCCATTAAGATTAAGTTGCACGATGGGACTTGTAAATGGGTTACCAAAGTAGGAAAATAAAGAATCAATGACACCACTTACTCTTATGATGTTTTTTATGTGTACGAGTTCAAGGTCGAATTTGTTGTCGATGAAAACTTCTAAACACTTTCGAGCATCTTATTGCTATTTTTTCCACTGCCTTGTTTGCTTCGGGACCGCTTCAACTAGACAAATTCTAGGCTTTGCTGGAAAGGGTTCAACAATCTCTCTACATTTCTGCAGATCTTCTACAAAACCCCTACTCAAAGTTCATTTCCTGTTTTGTCTTCTTTTGTTAATCAAGTTGTTCAAAATAAACCAAACAATGTGTCAATTGATTTGTTTCATTCTAGACTTGGGCACGGTTACGTATCAAAATTGATCCATTTTCATGATTGTAACAAGGTCAATATATCTCATTTCTTTTGTGACACTTGTTTACTTGCCAAACATCATAGGTTGACTTTTCCTTTGAGTCATACTAGATCAAAGGCACCTTTTAGGCTTATTCATGTTGATTTATGGGGTCCATATAAGTTAGCGCATTTTCAGATGGTGCACATTACTTTTTCACTATAGTAGATGATCACACTAGATGCACCTGGACTTATTTGATTCATACAAAGGATCAAATTCATAACACTCTGTCTTCTTTTCTTGCTTACATTGATAATCACTACAAGGCAAAACCTAGATTCCTAAGATCGATAATGGGGCAGAGAGATAGTAGATAAAACATGTTTGGATTTGTTTGAAATCTTTTGGCATTATACATCAGGAAGTCTATGGTGTATACTCCTCAACAAAATGGAGTAATGGAAAGAAAGCCACAGGCCTTTTTAGATCTTTGCTAGAGCTCTTAAGATTCATGCTAACTTGCCAAGTAAATTTTGGGGAGATTGTATCTTGGCTGCTACATATTTAATCAACAAAATGACAATGAAGATTTTAGATTGGAAAAGCCCTTTTGAAATATTACATGGTATAGCACCTTAAGTATGACAATCTTAGGACCATTGGGCATCTTTGCTATCTTCTCTTGTAACAAAGCCTCATAAAGACAAGTTTGAGCCTAGAGGCAGGGTGTGTCATGATTGGCTATCCATCACGGGCAAAAGGGTACAAGTTGTATGATTTGCAAACAAAAGAGGTCTTTTGTAGCGAGGATGTTATTTTTAGAAGATTGTTTTCCTTTTAAAGAACCAACACAGCATCTTCTCCTTTACAAAGTCCTTTACACCCAGCATATGAAGATGATTTTTGAAGTTGAAGAATATTTGGGAGCATCACACGTTCTCGATTGATTTAAGTTCCCATTCCTCTGGATCAGAAGTTCCCATTCTCCCGAACGGAAGTTCCCATTCCTCTGAATCGAAGTTCCCATTCCTCCTCCCACGGTTGTTCCACTTAGGAGTCTACAAGGTCTTCTACAAAACCAACTTGATTCTGAGACTTTGTGACACCTAATTTTGGAATGGCTTACTAAACCTAATGTCAAACAACACCTTATCCACTTTTCCATACTCAAGACTTTGTGAGTTTCCAAAGGATTATGTAGCTTCTTTGCTCATGTTACGAATGCTAATGAGCACTTAATTCTGAGAATAATTTAGCGTAGATGTTCAATGGGTTAAGGCAATGGATCACAATTGAGCTTTAGAAGAAAATGAAACATAGAATTGACAACTCTTCTGATGGTCACAAAGGCTACTTCAAAATGGGTATTCAAGACTAAATACAAACGATGGGCTGTGGAAAGATTCAAAGCAGGCTGGTCATAAGAGGTTTTTGATCAAAAGGAAGAGCAGTTATAAACATACTTTTTCTCTGTTGCAAAACATAGCTGAGAGTTTAATCCTTGATAACTAGCAATAGGGCTGGCTTTACATCAGGTTAGATGTGAATAATGCATGCTACATGGCTTTGTTGAAGAGGAAATTTACATGAAGCCTCCTTGGGGTACAAAAGGTACGAGGGCAAGTTTGCAAACTAAAGAAATCATTATATGGCCTAAAACAAGCTTCAAGACAATGGAATATAGAATTATCAAAATTCATTTCTTATTTGGGGTTTGTTTAATCAAAACATGATTATTCTTTATTTATCAAGGATCTTTGTGATAGTTTCTATTTGCATTGGTTTATGTGGATGATATTTTGGTCATGACGGTAACTCGGAGAGGGAAATTGAGAGTTCAAAAGGCTTTGGAACAGAAATTTACCATTAAAGATTTGGGTCTTGCAAGATATTTTCTAGGAATTGAGTTGTCGAGCAGAGAATGGCACATACTTACACCAAAGGAAATACATTCTTGATCTCTTGAAGGATGCGGGCTTACGGCGGGGAAAACCAACTACTTTCCCTTTACCTCAAAATTTATCTTTTGGACAAAGGAACACCTTTGAAACAACCCATTCTTATAGAAGGCTTGTTGGCGGACTTAACACCTATCAATGACAAGACGACATTTCCTATGCGGTTCAACATCGAAATTTGATTCAGAACAAACGAATCCGCGCCTGCGGTGCCATTCATCTTTTAAGATACTTGAAAGGTACCATTTCAAGGGTTTGTTTTATCGGTGCACCCGCAAAACAAGGTTGCGGGTTCTCACGATGCAGTTGGGCTTCTGTTTAATGACTAGAAAATCATGCTGAGGATATTGTATTTTCACAGGACATGCTTTAGTATCTTTGGAAGACAAAGAAACAAACCCATGATCTCAAGATCTTCAAACTGAATCGGTATAGAAGTATGCAACTACTACTTGTGAATTAGTTTGGCTTACATATGCGCTTAGGACAGTACATTCCGGTTCAAGTTCCTATTACTCTTTTCGTGACAACAAAGCGGCCCAACAAATATGACCAATCCTTGTTTCCATGAAAGAACAAAACATTTGGACATTGATTGTCATTTCACGAAAACAAAGTCAAGAAGGTTTTCTCACGGCATATATTCCTACTCATACGCAACTTGCATATATTATGACCAAGGCTTTGGGACAAGCTTTCAACATTCCTTTTTGAGTTCAAGGTGGGTTTCCGCGGATGTTCCAACTTGAGGGAGGGATATAGAATAATAAGTAGGATTTAGCAATACATGTAAAAATTACAAGGGTAGAAAAATGTATTGGTTTAAAAGTTTTAGTTGTTAAGCTGTTTTCTCCTTCCCTCCATGTATAAAAAGGAGTACATCTCCTACTCCTGATTAATTCAATAACATCGTTTTCATTTCACTTTCATTTCAGCGTATTTTGATAAAAATAAAAGAAAAAGAGAGTAGTAGCGAATTGATGATAAAAGATGCTATCATCTAAAAATTACTAGATTTAAGATTATTTGAGAACAAAATTTCTTTCATCTTAGGGATCGTCTCACCTTGAATTTATTAGATCTAATGGATGAGATTAATCTCTAACAATTAAAAAAACTCATTTTCATCCTTTTTTTTCAAATATAGATATCTTTCAAAGCTGGTATCGTCATGAAAAAAAATATACCATTACGACGAGCATTTAATTATCGTTTTATAGATAGGCACTTTGATATACTTTCGACAATTTTTTTTCATGTTTTTCACTTTTTTAAGTTTTTTTTTGTTTTCGTTCTTTGAAATTTGCGTGAAAAAATGTATATGATTTACACTTAATTTGAATACCACATATGATAGTAGTGTTAAATCATATATATTCTCTTATATGAATATGTGATTTATTATATATGATTTAACACTAATATCACGTATGATATTATATATCATGTATGTGATTTATCTAATATAAAATTGTGATGCTTGAATTAGTGTTAAATCATATATGATAATTAAATCTGGTTCGGGTTTGAAGAAAAAGCGAAAAAAGGCGAAAAGCATTAGAAAAGCGTTTTTTTTTTTTGAAAGTATATCAAAGTCTTTAAGTCTATAGAATAATTAAATACTTCGTCACTGATGAATGTATTTTTTAACTAACGATTACTTGGTTTAAAGATATTTAAATTATAAAAAAATATGTAAAATAATAAAATCTTTTAATTGTTAAATTTGATTTTTATATGAATGAGTGAAGATAGTGGTGCATATCTCTAGAAAAGTTTGCATTATGTAAAATAAATGCTGAAATATACTACGGTATTAGTAAAACAGCATACAAGGTAAACTTTATGGACCATTCTTGTCATTCTTTCTAACTTTACAAATGGTTGCGTACATGCGTTTGGACTTTGGGATATTCTTTTGTTTGTGCGGATCATTTATGGCGGAATGACTAAGGCGTATCTCGGTTAACAAAACAATAGCTTCGAGCCTTTGATCATTAGGAAAGCTCGCGGTGCGGTTCGCGTTAACAAGCTTGTAACGTTGTTTATGGCATGACCTTACGTCGCAGAACTTCGCATTATAGGTGCGGCGTGTGGCTATCGGTGCGTTATCCACTTATTTTTCCTTTATTTTTATTTTTATTTTTTCATTTTTAATTGCATTTATGTGTTTTGTCTACATTCGGCGTAGAGGATGAACTTAATTTACTAATTTTCTCTTTTC
>OU343222.1:112000570-112146034 GCA_910596185.1 Chrysanthemum makinoi | reverse complement strand
CCATTGGTCGGGTTCATGACCCAAATGTATGACTATACGTCATCATGTCCCCGGTCTAGTATGCTAGGTGAATCCGCGGATGCTAGACTAATAATCAGAGCCAATATATTCCTCAAGGCGTATGAGAAGCTTCAAAGGTTTCCCCTAAAGAAGATACCGGGAATCCATTTCGGTTAGGTCAAATAGATCCTCAGTAAAACGCGGGAAAGTGAGTGAAAGTGTGCCACGCCAACTCCCATCTACGCCTTAGAGAAAGCGGATCCACGGTTCGAGCATCACATGGATGTGGAACCCTATATAAACTATCGCTTCCCTTTACCGTGTTTATCACAAGAAAAGCATTTCCACCATTGTTAAAAACTCGAAACATCAAGCAAGAAACTCTTAAACTTTCAAAGGTAACAGCTGCGCGATTCAAACCTTATCATGGTTCTTGGATTAACCGACTTTTCATCTGATATAACCCAGGATGAACCGTGAGTTCACCTCGGAGTATTATATCCTCAGCTTTCGCATCCCGTTGTTCGGATGCGCAGGCCGATAGCGATTTCCCCGGCGAAAGTGGGGGTATACACACGCTTTTTTCGAATTTGCAAATCAACGTGGCCTATCTCCTTATTCTTGTGCGACGCTCTAAATTACTATCGCCTACACATATCCCAATCAAGATTTGTATAGGCGCAGCAAAGATAACAAACTTCAAGGTTAATTGCCGTTTGTTGGCGATTAACCCCACCATGTTTTTCCGCGTTTTACCACACGACGTGGTCAAACGGGTGGGTTTCTTTTAAGCGGGCGGCGGCCGCAATGGTTATACTAAAATTAGACGCCGCTTAGGAACTGGAGAGAGAAATTTTCTACGGGTTGATGAAGCTTGTTCCTCCGGGCCGCTTTATACCCAGAGTTCGCTATCAAGGATGATCGCCCACTCCTGGAACGCATAGCCTCTCGATGATGCGGAAACGATAAACGCCAATCGTATTCCCATCAATTCCTATCCAAAGGAATTTTTGGTGCACATGGGCATCAGCCGCAACTATTTCGATAGTCCTGCCGATGTGCCAACCTTCTTAGACGTGAATGACCAGGGTGGGTGCTCGTCCTTCCTCCTCCTTTGCTTTATTAGTGTGAGCATTTCTATTCGTCTTTGTATTTTATATAACTCATATTGTTGTTTGTTTCTTGCTGCGCAGAGATGGACTTGTTCAGCGTTGTTCATTTGGCCAAACCCCGCCAGGTCATCGTGGGGGTGCGCCCTTTGAGAGATCGAGAAGTCCCCATTTGGATGCTACTGCTGCTACACCATGGAGATGAATCACGGAGGAATCGGGGTGGTTCACCCATTGTGCCGAGGCGACCCCCACGCTTGGCGTGCCTAGCCCAGGGTACACTTAAGTGGAGCTTTCAGCCACGCACGCAGCGAGAGCGAGAGGTCCTCGTAGAACCCGAGGAGGGCCGGCGGAGTAAAGCGCAAGAGAGCCCGGTGGTGATGGCGCAGCTCATCCGTGAGAAAACGTCCGTCATTCTTGATGTGGAGTCGTCATCGATGATGTATCGCCCCATGCAACCGTGACCGCCCCCAAGTAAGTATTGTCGCCAAGCACTTATCATCACCCTGTTTAAATAATCACTAATTCTCTTCTTTGGCGTGCGCAGTTGAAACCGTTAGCTATTGAGCGCTTCGGGGTGACGCCACCAGGCTAGTCCCGTTCGCGACTGACTCTTCCGAGCCAAAGAACCAAAGCGCCGAGCCATTGGCAGCCGGGATGCCAATGGATCATCTTGTTGAGGAGTTTGGTTGGCTGTTGTGCACCAAAGCATTGGTTGCGCAGCTTAAAGTCAACGAGCTCGGGGAAAGTAGCCGAGCGCCAGAAGGATAAGGAATTATACCGGAGGCACAGTTGGCTGCTCGGGGAAGCAGAGGCTGAGCTCGTATGCCCAAAAACTTGCTGAAGAAAAGATCCATTTGCTTACCCAAGTGAGCCAGGAGCGTCCCGCATTAGAGGATTTTAAGGCTATAAAAGCTGGGCTCTTAAGTATTTGGAGAGTGGGAAGAACGAGCACTTCTCTCGTGGCGGAGTTTCATACAACTGTGGGAGGCTTGCTGGAGAAGCAGGAGATGAAACTACGCAAGCTCAACATCGAATATGATGAAGAGCTATATCCTCAGCTGGTTTCCACAATTGCTGAGCGCAGGTGGCACATCAGCCATGGCTTGCGCCTTGCTGCCCTCAACACTTTGGAGTCTCGAGAGGGCCGCATACCTTCGAGTGTTGTTCAAGTGGCGTTGGCGCAAGTAAAGGCGAGGCCATAAGAGCTTCATGAGGGTGGCCTTTTGAAAGTGCCTGTCGCACAGGTGCACGGGTATAATGAGCATGCTTATAATGATCTTGTTGCTGCAATGAAGAAGATGAAGCTGTTGGAGCTTCCTCAGATTGCCCAGTTGGAGCGCGACCAAGATTATCCCATCAATTTGATTATGGAGGGGTTAACCTTGGCCCGCCACGCGTCGATGATGCAGACGCAACCTGACTATTTTTTGAAGCCTGATGAGTCACAGCTGTAAGTGCCTATCTTTGCTCGCCCACGCGATATCCTGAACAGGTGCCCGGGTATAATGAGCATGCTTATAATGATCTTGTTGCTGCAATGAAGAAGATGAAGCTGTTGGAGCTTCCTCAGATTGTTTGTGGAGCGCGACCAAGATTATCCCATCAATTTGATTATGGAGGGGTTAACCTTGGCCCGCCACTATGCTGATGATGCAGAGGCGCAGCCTGACTATTTTTTGAAGCCTGATGAGTCACAGCTGCAAGTGCCTATCTTTGCTCGCCCACGAGATATCCTGAACCCCTTTGCCCTTGAGAAGGAAATTCATTTAAAAGAATCCTTAGAAGCCCATGCCATGAGGCTTGCAAAGAAGAAGGGCGTGAAGGGAAAGGCCATTTTTTGTGGTCTTGGCGCAGCGGATCTCAGATCCCGATGGGGTACTGTTAGTGGGCAAACGGTATCGCCAGATTCGATCTATTGAAGAAACTAAAGAGGTGGGACGCCAAACCGTTGAGAGCTCACATCTTAGGCGTTGTAATAGTATATAGGCCATAGCTTTTTTCTAAATATCCTTTTGTAAGAACTCGTGGTTCATAATAAAATTTCCCTTTTGTTGAAGGTGTATTGATCGATATGTGGTTGCGATTATAACGTTTGTACTTAGTTATCTGTCTTTGCATAAAAAAACGCCCTCTGTCTAAGAATCAAACAGCTTATATAAGCCAAATAGTATATGAAGTCCATAATCATGTATGAAAGTTATGATCTAACATACTTGAAACATAATTTCTAAGTACTTGTACCATAATCGTATGGTGTGATATGCGCAGCATAAAAATATCATATCAAGGAGTCAAGAGTCTTGATTCCTATTTTGTTAAACGCCAAGACAAGTATGCATTGTTAAGCATCCATCGCGGAATGCGATTGAAATTATTCCAACGTCTTGAAAATAAGGTGTTTAATAAGGATGCATGATCCGATGTTGATGGGTTTGCAACCCTCTTACTCAACGAGTTATTTAGTAGGTTTACTCATCCTTTGCCATCGGGTTTATTAGTACATGTACGCCATGTAGGCAAAAGATAAGATAACAATAATGTTGAGACATAAATAATATGTAAATAACAAATTGAAATGTGTCGCGGAGTTAGCTAGAAACCGCGACATTTTATTAATACTTGCAAGTTTTTGTAAAAATAAAAAGACATTTGCCTAAGTAAAACAGAATGTAAATACACGGATATTTAGTGAGCACTTTACTAAACTGCTGGGGGTGTCCGTATGCTTGGGTCGTGAGTCGCCTAGAGATAACATCGATTGAGATTGCAAATGTTCCATGTGCGTGGTAGCTCACGACCATCCATGTCACGCAGCTTGTACGCGCTCTTTCCTAATGCTTCAATGACCTCATAAGGTCCTTCCCACTTCGTCCAAGTTTTCTGTATCTTCGCATGGCTCGCATCATTGGCACGATATACAAAGTCGTCAGTGCAATGAGACGCTTTGAACTTTAGCATCGTAGTATCCTTTCATTTTTGACTTAGCTCTTCGCACTATAGCTCATGCTTTCTTCCAATAGGTCCAAGTCAATACCGCTCATAGTCATTGGTTGTAACATTAACTTCGGTAGTGCTGTAATAGTTGGCATCCTACCGCCGGTATGACGGCTTCGTCCCATAAACAAGAGAAAAGGGGTGTCTCCGTGCTAACTTTGATTGTCATGCGGTGCGCCCACAAAACATGCGATAATTCCTCCACCCACCTCCCTTTGTATTTGTCTAAGCGTGCTTTAATTCCTTCACCTAGACTACGATTTGCACGCTCGACCAAACCATTGGTTTGTGGGTGTTTAAGCGACGCGAAGTGTTGTGCAATATTCTCGCACCATTCTTTGAAAGGTTGTCACGAACTGTTTTTTTTCCGAGATGATTTCCCGTGTAACCGAAATGGCATACGATATTCTCCCAAACAAATCGTTTTACCTCGACACTGTGATTGTCGCGACGCCTTTGCCCAATCCATTTAGTGAAATAGTCTATAGTCACTATAAGGAATTTCAATCCCCCTGCTGCAACAGGGAAAGGGCCTGCAATGTCAATACCCCATTTATGGAATAGCCATGGCGACGTAATTGGTGTTAGTTCCTGTTGTGGTTGGCGGGATGGGTTCAGTGAACTTGGCGTCGCCACACTTTTTATTAAGTCCGGCGCCACGATGCATCGTAGGCCAATAGTATCCTGACCGTAAAGCGCGTGCCACAACGGACCGTGGTCCTGAGTGCATACTACATGAACCGCGTGATCTCTCTGGAGTACGTAATCGCTTGAAAGGGTCCCACATCGGAGCCATAGTTGTATAAGGAGCCGATATAATATATGTGCGCCGTATTCGCCGGGCGGCCTTCCTCGACCTGGGCAACGCCTTGCTTATAAACTCGACGATTGAGTCATCCATGTAGGACCTTGTTCTCTATCACCGTAGATATCTCCATCTCTGAGATAGACTTGTTTCTCAGAGTTTCCACCAATACTTGTTTTGGCAGTGCGCTAAGCTTGTGGATGCAATCTTGCTCGGCATCCACCTTCTCGTTTTCCCTCTAGGAACTTGTTTGATGGTAAACCTATCGAAACCTTGGATTAGTGACTTGGTCTTGTCGAGGTATTGAACCATGTTTCCTCTCTTTAGCCACATACTTCAACACATGGTTGGCTACTAGTCGGTAATCCACATTTGCTTCTAGGTTGCTTAAGCCCATTCGAGCTGCAATGCAATCAAAGAATCGTGGCTTCATACTGCCTCGTTGTTTGTGGTCGTGAATTCAAAACGCAGCTGGACTCATGAGGATAAGGCACGACCTGACCCGTCCACATGAAGATCCGTCTGAACGGATCCATGGTTCTTGTAGTTCCACCTTGCTTTGTGAAGGTGCATCATCGCTGTTCGTTTTTCGATGATGAAGTCCGCTATCTTCCCCTTAACCGCAGGCGTGGTCGTAGGAGATGTTATGCTCACCTAGCAACATGCTTCACTTCAGAGTCGTCCCGGCGCGTCGGTTTGGAGATGATTTGCTTGATAGGTTGAAACGTGATCATCGCTATTGGCTTGGAAGTACTGCGCAAACCGCTTGCGGTGAATACTAATGCCAGGACCAGCTTCTCCATTGCACTATAGTTAACCTTCGTTTTCTTGAATGCTTTGCTTACAAAATATACCGATGTTTGTACTAAATTCCTGTATGTCAGTAGCACCGCGCTGACTGCTCCATGAGTCAAAGATAAGTACATAATTAATTCTTCCACGGGAGGGAACTAGCCGGGAGCTGCTATGTGTTGTTTAAGCTGTATGAAAGCTTCTTCTGCCTCCGTAGTCCAGCGAAAGTCTCCCTTTTTGTACACTTCTTGAGCGTTTTGAAGAGAGGGAGTGACTTATCTGTTGATTTGGACAAGAACCTATTCAAGCCGCTTTTCCATTTAGGACTGGACTTATTTCAACGTGGTGGTGAAGGAAGTTGGATGACAGCCTTCGCTTTTTTCTCTGACACGGTTTAATACCATCGGCTCTATCAAATATCCAGGAACATGCCTTCTCGTAGTGCCAAAAGTGCATTTCTTAGGATTTAGCTTCATGTTGATCTTTTGTAGTGTCTTAAATGTTTCCTCAATGTCGCGCACCAATTGCCCTCCTCAGATGGCTTTATGACAAGGTCGTCAACATAAACCTCTAGGTCTGCCTACCTGCTTTTCAAATGCGTTATCTACCAATCGGGTAGGTGGCGCATCGTTCTTCAAGCCAAAGGGCATCTTAGTATAACAATAGATGCCTTGGCTTGTATGGAAGGCCGTTTTTTCCTCATCTTCTTTAGCCATCTGGATTTGGTGGTATCCTTGTGTATCGTCTGAAGCATTTAAGTGGGTATCCGCACAAAGATTCTACCTTCCGGTCTATCTCTGGTAGTGGGTAGCAGTCTTGTGGACATGCTTTGTTGAGATCCGTGAAGTCCACGCACATCCACCAACTACCATCGCCTTCTTGACCATCACCGGGTTGGAGAGCCAATCATGGTAATAGACTTCTTCGCGATGATACCGCATCCACAAGTTTGTGCACTTCTTCCATATTGCTTGTGCGCCGCTCGGAGCCTCGGTCGCCTTCTTCTGTCGCTCGGGAGTATCCTTGTCGGATTCTCAACTTGTGTTCTCAATCGGCGTGGTACACCGGCCATGTGCTTTGGTTCCCATGCAAAGATATCCGATTCTTTTGCAAGAGGCGCACATGGTCGCCTCACCATATCGCACATGATCCCCAATCGATACTTCGCTCGGGTAATCGTGATGAATTCGACCCTCGGGTTTGATACTTTAGTTG
Organism: Chrysanthemum makinoi; assembly: GCA_910596185.1. NCBI lineage: Eukaryota > Viridiplantae > Streptophyta > Magnoliopsida > Asterales > Asteraceae > Chrysanthemum > Chrysanthemum makinoi. Next base: position 112,139,116 of record OU343222.1, on the reverse strand, counting down.
CGGCGTTGCTCGAAAGTGTGTCGTCTCACATGTAATCGTGTTACATTCTCCAGGTGGTACGGTGGTATTGTAGAGTAACAATGCCCTCCACCGGAACTTGAGCATCCCATGTTCTCAGACTGCATCGGCGTATCGCGATATCCCCGCCTTCCAATAATGCCATTGTATGGCGAAGGGGATTTGATCACCATAAAGTTCATCCAGCTGCCGCGGGAGTGTTCCTTATTGCCGACATTGACTAGTAGGCGTATTTTCCCCATGGGCCATATCTTTTCTCCTGTAAAACCGCCAACGACGTCATGGTCGCTTAAGCACTTCTCGATCTCAGTCGCAGTCGCTTGAAACAATGTTCATACATTATATATGCGATACCTCCATCTACATACATGCGGTGGATATCGTGACCCCTGATAATTTCAATGGTGAGTGGTTCTACCATCGTTGTCGCAACCAAGGTGGGGAAAGAAATTTCGCTTCACGAAATCTTTTGGCTGATCTTCTGTCTAGTCATTTGCTGCCATGATTGTATCATATAGATGGTATTAGCCTTATCTTTGGGTGCTTTTTCTTGTTCCCATTTTGCTTGTCTTTCCCCTCCTTGATGTTTTTAACTAAATGGTCCAATCTGCCTTCTTTTACTAGCTTATCAATTAGTTGGCGCAATTGGACACACTCATTGGTGGTGTGGCCTTTCTGTCCATGATAGTCGCAGATCCGTTCCCACGCCCGCCTTTCCAGCGTGACAGGTTTGGGAAGTTCCGCGCCTGGCCGCGAATATCTCTTTGGAGTCTTGGTTAGCGGGGTATATTTGTCATTATCTCGTCCGGCCCTCGCCGCGTAGTAGTTCTTGCTGCGGTTGCTACTCGGTCAATGGATTGTCTCCTAGGCGTTCTTGTGACCTATAGTTTGAGTAGCCTTGTCGTCACGGGCGCTTCTCCGATAAAGGACCTCGTGCGTTTCATAAGTTCATCAAAGGTTTGGGGACCTTGTCGTTCAACCTTTTGATGAGTTCTGGGTTATTGATCCCGTTCATGAACCTTGAGATCTTTAGTATTTCGGGACATGCCTTGACATGTATGCACTCATCTTTGTAGCGTTCCACATAAGCGCTAGATTCCTGCCGCTTTTACCCCTGGCAAGTTCATTGCGGTTTTGGCTCACTTCTTCCTTTGAGTAAAGTTTAGGCGAAACGCCTTCCACAATTCTTCAAATCCACCAATGCTTCAGCGGGGGAGCCATGAACCAAGTCACAAGATTTCCCACTAATGTGGAATTGAACATGTGGCACCACACAGGTTGTGGCCAATTCTCGATGGTAGCGGTGATTCAAAATTTTAGGTGATCGTCCGAACGCTGTTCCATCATAGGGTTTCACATTGGCGGGGCGCCGCTTTTCTTATCTCCGAAAAATCGCTGATGCCGAGTGAACGCATCCACTTTTTGGCTGCGCCAGGAAGAGACATATCTTCCTCCTCCCGTCGCGATATCTTCTCCCGGACTTCCAGTGTCCTGCTCTTTGTCCTCGTTGTCCTAGGAGTCACCGAGGACGAGCTTCCTCTTTCGGCGCTTGCGCCGACTGTCCTCAAAATCCAGCTTGAAGAGCTTTCACTGGGGGAGTGCCGTCGTCCAAGTCGTCATGGACCCCGAGGCTACCAAGCTTAGCGTGGACATTGGTACGCCGTCCGCCCTCTTCGTGTTCTTCCGTGATACTGCGGGTCACCGCTTCATCGCTTCAACTCTCCCCGATCCTGGTAACACCGGGGCCACGCGATCTCCTCCGATGACGCGATGGGGATGTCTCATACTCGGGTCAAAGTTGAGTCGCTTGCAAGCTCGACTCGACCTCTTTTTCGCCTTCTTGCATGAGGCGCCTAAGGTTTCATAGTTTTGAGACACGGTCACTTGGCGCTAATTCAGCGTGACTTCTAGAGCGAGAGGTGTGTTTCCACCACCGACCTCGTTTTGGCCGGTGCGCCTCGGGGGATTGTGAGGCCCGTTTTTGCACCCGATTGAGGGGAGTGGTAAAAGGGTGCGAGTGGATCTTCTGCCTGGTGGTTGTTGTAGTGGCATGGGTTGTCCGCGCGTGGTTTCACTGTCATGAAGACCAGATCCGGCCTCGACCTTGGTTTCTGGTCGCGGTTGTTTCCAGAGGCTCAAGCAGGTCGATCCGCTTTGGCTTCTTCCCTTGTAGGTCACTATGTGATCGTTGGCTTAGGTTTTCGCGGTTTTGTCATTCTAGTTCTTAGTGATGGGTCCCACCGGATGGCCCACTTATTGATACAAAAGTTGGGCTTTCCTTATTTTGACTCCGGTTCTCGTATCAATTAGATCTTGATGCTTGAGACCTGCGCACTAAGAAAACAGAAAACACCGTTAGGCTTATCGTGGGATTGTCTCCCACGATTATCCTCCAGCGTGAGAGTAAGTAATCGGTTTTTAGGGTTCAGTGGAGAATTAGGTTTTGTTATCATACCTTTAATGAGAGCCGAGATGCCCTTTATATACACACGAAATCCTTGTTGGTTTCGTGTTCCCAACCTTCTACAGATTTCCCTAAGTCGGTCAATTGACTCATATCTCATAAATAAGAGATATCCGATATCAAGACCATAAATAACTTCAGGTTTGGGCCTTCGTGAGCCCAAACTGTTACCGGGTTAGCCTATTCGTACTGGGCTCAATTGCTAGTAGCGTTCATTGGTCGGGTTCATGACCCGAATGCGGACTATACGTCATCAGATACAATTCAACACAATGAGCCGTTGATGACCTTCTAAAATTCTTATATTTTGAATCTTCTAATAAGGTATATTACTCGTATTTTTTTTTAATTTTTATTTAGCACTTTATATACATTAAAATACATTTATTTGAACCGCTAAAGCTCTCCACAATGGACTAACTTATAAGTAAATAAGCTAAAATATCCGCCTCTAAACGTGACCTTTTGGTGTGCAGATAGAACAACTTTTAGCTGTCATATTATGTTTCCGGTTGCAGCTTTACAAGCACGAATTTGAGGTGATGTCATTGCGGGATAAGTTAGCTCAATTTGTTTGTTTTGACCTCAGCTTAAATTTCAAAAAGTTATAAGCGTAAATCGCAATTTCAATATATGTGAGTGGTGCTGTAAAATTGTTGTCTGGGGTGTGTGGGTAATCTTGGATAGTGATTAATGGGTCTCTTTTATGTGGGTCTGAATGCAACATCGACCCTATCAACTATCATAGTACTGATATATGGACCTGTTTTTATTATCACCTATTAACTAATTTCTTATGTTCATGCTAAAGAAATAGATAGAGCTATGTTATAAACATATAGCTCTAGATGGAGACAATCTCTTAAAAACGAAACTGCTAAAGCATTCGGAGGACGGTTGTAAAGCTGTAACATATAGGGTGTTTGAGATTTTTCTTTATACAAAGTTACTTGGATTTAGGACATTGTGATCAAGTGTGTTACCAAATAGTATAAAGGCAGAAGTTATCTAATAATATGTTTTTATATTTGAAGGTCACAATGAAAGCAGGTCAAACTTCTAACAAATTAGCTAAATGGGGTCCCGGCTTTGGTGTTAACAAATTAGGGACCCAAATGGTATGCGTCAAGTTCCAACCCATTTTTATGCATCGGGCCCAGTTCTTACCAATTTTCATATGAAGCAAAGGCTCTTCCAAGTTAATAATACATTGTTTTTTTTTTTCTAACAACTAATTCTAAAATTTTGTGTCTCAAGAATTCTGAATGTGTGCTTCAATTCTTTTTTAGAAGCTGTTATAATTTGAAATTGTTAAATGTTTCTTTTATGCAGACATGTAGTAAATACATTTATGATGCATTTGTAATTTTCATTCGATGTATACTTATTTTATCCCATACTAACAACTGCACCTAAATATACATTATCTTAATTGTTTTATGCATCAATAAAATATTTTCGTAACAACGCGCGGGCTCCCCTGCTCGTTTAATCAACTGTCAAGGAAGAGCTTAGTAAAAGAACACGCTTGTCAAGATAAGATAATATCTAGATGCATTTAGTAGTACGCTTTTTAAAATTGTTGTTCACTTGATATACGAAGAGTTTATTTATGTGATAGAGAAAAAAATATTGGCATGAGAGGCTTGACTTTTAATGTACTAATTTGCGAGACATATGAAGAAAGGAAACTAACATTGGCAAGGTGGGTAAAAAAATAAAATAAAAATTGCTACATATTTTTACATTTTTATTTTACAAATTCTCTTACATTCATAATAATATTATATAGTTTTTTTTCACTCTTTCTTTTTTTGCATTTAAACTGTCAGTTCTGGCACTTGGCAGTATTCTGTCAGTAGAACACTTTTTAAGATGATAATTTATGAATGTTTAGCATTTTTTTAAAATAAAATATGGAGTGTAAGATAGAATTCGTGCTTGTTAGCATATGTGGGGATAGAATATCGTATGTTAGCATCTGTGTGGGAAGCGTGCATGTTAGCATCAGTGTGGAAGCTAACTGGCAAATCGCGTTCCAAGTGCTTAAGGTCCGTATGCTACGAATAACATAAGTTTCAAACATGAAAATAACTCGTTTAATACTTAGCTTTGGTGGTTTGAGTATGGCAGATATACGTTTTATTTATCAAAAAGGTTAAATATTGAACCCTAAAATACTAAAAACAAATATTTTAAAAAATAAAAAAATTGCATAATACATTTTTTCTCTTAACAGGTCTTATCAGGTCTTAACAGGTACCCAATTTGCCAGCTCTAGCTAAAGGGGTTCAAAATAAATTTGGAGTTTTTGACTAAGTACTTGTCTTTATGAAAAATAGAGTTAATTGCATTTTCGGTCTCTGTGATTTTGCCAAATTGTAGGTTTGATTCTCAAAACTTTAAAAATGCAACGATAGTTCTCATTTTAAAGTTTAGATTGCATTTTTGGTCTCTAGATAAAGTTAAATGACTAAAATACCCTTTGTCTTCTTCAGAAAAAGACAAAAGTAATTTGATCATTTTACATTAATAAGGACAAAAAATGAAACACAAACTTCAAAATAAGAACTATTGCGGCATTTTCAAAGTTTAGAGATCAAACCTACAATTTGGCCAAACCACAAAGACCACAAATACAATTAACTCTAAAAAATAATTACCAATGTATAATATCTTTAAAAATAAGAAGCTGATTTGCACACTCCTAAAAATGATTGGGACAATCAAATTTTGAGTGTTTGGACATTTATATCTCTACAGAGTAAGCATAACTAAAAATAATATAAATGTAAAAATGTTTAAACACTCAAAATATCAGTGTATCATTTTTAAGAGTGTTCAAATCACCTCTATCTATTGTATGGCATCATTTGCCAAATTAATTATAATAGCCATTTTTATATTATTTATTGTATAAAAATTACATATCTGAAATAAAGAAAACAAAACCCACATTTACGATATAGCACATTTTTTTTATTTCTTTTTTGAAAGTGACATTTTAGGGTGCTATGTTTATTCTTTATTAAAATGGCATCATTTTTGTTGGTCAAGTATATCTTTTTTGTTTATTGTAAACTAAATGAGAAACATGTAAACAAAGACCACAAATACAATTAACTCTAAAAAATAATTACCAATGTATAATATCTTTAAAAATAAGAAGCTGATTTGCACACTCCTAAAACTGATTGGGACAATCAAATTTTGAGTGTTTGGACATTTATATCCCTACAGAATAAGCATAACTAAAAATAATATAAATGTAAAAATGTCCAAACACTCAAAATGTCAGTGTATCATTTTTTAGAGTGTTCAAATCACCTCTATCGCATCATTTGCCAAATTAATTATAATAGGCATTTTTATGTTATTTATTGTATAAAAATTACATATCTGAAATAAAGAAAACAAAACCCACATTTACGATATAGCACCTTTTTTTATTTCTTGTTTGAAAGTGACATTTTAGGGTGCTATGTTTATTCTTTATTAAAATGGCATCATTTTTGTTGGTCAAGTATATCTTTTTTGTTTTCTGTAAACTAAATGAGCATAAAAATGGCTATTAAAATTAACTCTAAAAAATAATTACCAATGTATAATATCTTTAAAAATAAGAAGCTGGTTTGCACACTCTTAAAACTGATTGGGACAATCAAATTTTGAGTGTTTGGACATTTATATCTCTACAGAATAAGCATAACTAAAAATAATATAAATGTAAAAATGTCCAAACACTCAAAATGTCAGTGTATCATTTTTTAGAGTGTTCAAATCACCTCTATCGCATCATTTGCCAAATTAATTATAATAGGCATTTTTATGTTATTTATTGTATAAAAATTACATATCTGAAATAAAGAAAACAAAACCCACATTTACGATATAGCACCTTTTTTTATTTCTTTTTTGAAAGTGACATTTTAGGGTGCTATGTTTATTCTTTATTAAAATGGCATCATTTTTGTTGGTCAAGTATATCTTTTTTGTTTTCTGTAAACTAAATGAGCATAAAAATGGCTATTACAATTAACTCTAAAAAATAATTACCAATGTATAATATCTTTAAAAATAAGAAGCTGATTTGCACACTCTTAAAACTGATTGGGACAATCAAATTTTGAGTGTTTGGACATTTATATCCCTACAGAATAAGCATAACTAAAAATAATATAAATGTAAAAATGTTCAAACACTCAAAATGTCAGTGAATCATTTTTAAGAGTATTCAAATCACCTCTATCTATTGTATGGCATCATTTGCCAAATTAATTATAATAGCCATTTTTATGTTATTTATTGTATAAAAATTACATATCTGAAATAAAGAAAACAAAACCCACATTTACGATATAGCACCTTTTTTTATTTCTTTTTTGAAAGTGACATTTTAGGGTGCTATGTTTATTCTTTATTAAAATGGCATCATTTTTGTTGGTCAAGTATATCTTGTTTTCTGTAAACTAAATGAGCATAAAAATGGCTATTACAATTAACTCTAAAAAATAATTACCAATGTATAATATCTTTAAAAATAAAAAGCTGATTTGCACACTCCTAAAACTGATTGGGACAATCAAATTTTAAGTGTTTGGACATTTATATCCCTACAGAATAAGCATGACTAAAAATAATATAAATGTAAAAATGTTCAAACACTAAAAATGTCCAAACACTCAAAATGTCAGTGTATCATTTTTAAGAGTGTTCAAATCACCTCTATCTATTGTATGGCATCATTTGCCAAATTAATTATAATAGCCATTTTTATGTTATTTATTGTATAAAAATTACATATCTGAAATAAAGAAAACAAAACCCACATTTACGATATGGCACCTTTTTTTATTTCTTTTTTGAAGTGACATTTTAGGGTGCTATGTTTATTCTTTATTAAAATGGCATCATTTTTGTTGGTCAAGTATATCTTTTTTGTTTTCTGTAAACTTCTGAAATAAAGAAAACAAAACCCACATTTACGATATAGCACCTTTTTTATTTCTTTTTTGAAAGTGACATTTTAGGGTGCTATGTTTATTCTTTATTAAAATGGCATCATTTTTGTTGGTCAAGTATATCTTTTTTGTTTTCTGTAAACTAAATGAGCATAAAAATGGCTATTACAATTAACTCTAAAAAATAATTACCAATGTATAATCTATACTATATAAAATGAAAAAATGGTCAAAGTGGAAAAAATGAAAAATGTTGAAAGTTGAAAGTTGAATATTGAAAACATGGTCAATGGAGAGAGAAATAAATAATATAATTAATATTCTTATTAAAACACCCCATTACTTAAAAGTACAATAATTTATTCACATTGTACACCCAATTAAAAGCACATCGACCAAATTAAAAACAACCAATTGAAACCGATACGGGTTGACCTGAAACCGATACCGGGTTGACCTCGTTGAAACCGACAAGGTTGACCCGACGCTTCAAACCCGGTGGGCTGACCCGGTTTAATTTGACATTTTTTCGACCCAACCTATCGGTTTGACTAGGTTTAAATCGACTGTTTTTATCGAACTTCAACCAGGTTGAACCACCCGGTAAATCGGTTTCAAATTTGACAAAATTATATGAGAAATGATGAAGTAGTTGTGGAACCCGTGACAATTTTTTGAAAGGAGAGACCAAGTAATTGTAGTTTTTGGTTTATTTTGCTTTGACACATGTAATTTGTCATTTGTATAATGTTATTTTAAAAATGTTGCTCTTGCACCATTTAAAGGACTAGCATATATGAATCGTCGTTTAAAAGTTAATATATATTGTATAGCCCTTTGTCCAGTGTATCAATAATATTATGTAAGTTTATTAAAATCACAAAAAATAAATAGTATTGTTATCTTTAGCGATAATTATTTGTACCTCAAACAAATAGCTTTGAACAATGCATAAATATCTATACAAATTGATAGTACAAAATAATCTTATATGGTGATATCCAATTTGCAAAATTACAATTTTAAAAACCACACACCAAATGATAAACGTTGTAAAAAAAATAGTTATCAATGCCTAAATTACTGACAAAACAAGAAAAAGCGGTCACACATGTTGGCTATACCTCTAAACTACAATATAATATTGCCAACTAAATAATACCGTTGCTTTTTGTAATGCTTGAATCTATTATTACTAAAAATCATAATAACTTAAAACAATCCTATTAGAAAATATACTCACACACTTAGATCGACTCCACATAATTTTTAAAAACTATATATTTATGCTGCTATGCAACCACGCGATCGAATTGTAGTTATTCTAAAATGATTCTCTAATGCTACAAATACAGTTTGTTGAAAGAAACTTATGGGTCATCGAACTTTGCAGAAAACTAAACATCACGCCAGGCCGTGGTACTGTCTAGTATCTTTAAAAATAAGAAATCGACGGCATTGACTCCTAAAACCGGGACAGACAATCAAATTTTGAGTGTTTGGACATTTATAACCCTACAGAATAAGCATAACTAAAAATAATATAAATGTAAAAATGTCCAAACACTCAAAATGTCAGTGTATCATTTTTAAGAGTGTTCAAATCACATCTATCTATTGTATGGCATCATTTGCCAAATTAATTATAATAGCCATTTTTATGTTATTTATTGTATAAAAATTACATATCTGAAATAAAGAAAACAAAACCCACATTTACGATATGGCACCTTTTTTTATTTCTTTTTTGAAGTGACATTTTAGGGTGCTATGTTTATTCTTTATTAAAATGGCATCATTTTTGTTGGTCAGTTATATCTTTTTTGTTTTCTGTAAACTTCTGAAATAAAGAAAACAAAACCCACATTTATGATATAGCACCTTTTTTTATTTCTTTTTTGAAAGTGATATTTTAGGGTGCTATGTTTATTCTTTATTAAAATGGCATCATTTTTGTTGGTCAAGTATATCTTTTTTGTTTTCTGTAAACTAAATGAGAAACATGTTTTCGAAGAGGTATAATTTCATAAATAATAAATATATGATAAATTCATGTACAGTGACGTTACTTATATTATTATTAATATCTGGAGTACTTAATTCTTTAGAATTTGTGTTTGCGTTATGTTTTTTTTACCGTATGCATAATTTACTATAGTAATTCTAGTGTATGATTATTAGCTTCTCATATATAGTTGATTGTATGATCAATTAGTGCTAATATAAATTTATGTTTTATGTTAATCACTTTTCTTAACTAAAAAAAAAAATTCAAATCATGTGTCACATGGGTTCGAAAAGGCACTCATAATATTTTGTAATGATAAAAGGAAAGTTGAAACCTCTCGACCGTTTTGCTTGATCAATCATGTTTGGTTACAAGAAATGAATTAAACGAAAAGCGAAAATAATATTCAAAGACACTATATAATAGTAAATATTTTTGAACATGCCATATAATGGTAAATATGTTTTCTTTAAGCAATTAATTGGCAGAAAACTCACAAATTTGTATATTAGAAAAAGATATGGATTAACCGAGAAATGCTATAATTACAAATGATTCATAAAAAAATTTCACATAATGATATGCTAAAATATTTATCCAATCAAAATAATTATAGAAAAGCAAAAGTTATTTGATTGGACAAATGATCTTGCCACATTATTGTATAAAACTTTTTTGAAAATATTTTGTGAACATACCATTTCTCGTAACTGAAACTGAGTTACTTTGAACAAACTATATCTTTGAAATCATGTTATTTCAATCAAAATGATCCAAGTAGTGTATATTCTTTTCTTTAAACCCTTACCTAATATGTATTACGGAGTACTTTTTTCTCAATTTTGTTTAATTATTCTACTTTTGTGTTTATCATTGTATGGAACCTTCCTATTAACATGTAAAAAATTGCAGCATGAAATTGAATTATCCGAGTAATTCGATATTAATTTAACAATTTAAGCTACAGCAAACAAACTGATAATTGTAAAAGAAAAGACTAACAAAAAAGTGGGGAGTAAATTGAATACATTTTGTAAAATATAAACGAGGATTTATACCCCGCGTGTTGCGACGGATCATACAATTCTAAGTATTTATATAACTACTGATTTCTTTTGTTCGGTACTTTTTATGAACTTGTATGGTTGTTAAACATATATGTTCCACTTATTTATTCCTGATGTGGTCGACACAAAAAAATTAATGACATTATCACAATAGTAACTATCCGAAAACCACCTTTCTAAAGTTCTAACTAAAGAAAACTAAAGCAAAAAAAAAGCCGGTTTCAATAATTGAATTTGTTGAAATCCTAGTGTAATTGAATTTATATCGTGGGGCTGCTGCTTTCATTTTTTGTAATTGAATTTGTTGAAATCCTTAATTTAGATGGTGTTTATTAATTTGTTTTATTTAAGTTATTATTTGTTATTTTGATTGTGAGTTTTTTATACACTTCATGACGAATGGGATATATGGGAAATAGTTTAAGCAATTTGCTATTGGTTATTCAAAGTTTTGTTTCATTGATTTTATCCTTTTCACAAATTATGATGAAGAACAGTTTGCATCGTCAAAGAACTGCCATTTTCATTTTCTAACAAAGAAGATAGCTCCAAAAAGGCAATTTTGTCATTTATGATTATTTACGTGTACAAGTTTTGTGTCAACCAAACATGCTTTAAAATTTTAAAACTCTTCGATTTTCAAGAGTTGAATTACTCCAAAATTTTTAGAATTCCCACGGGTACCCCACATGTAAAGGGGGATGTCATGGAAAAAGGGCGGAACTTTGTGGTCCGGCCCCACCAAAGTTTGGAGCAATTAATATAGGCTACTTTATGTTTTAGAGATAAGGCACATAATGGAATATGATGAAATTTACGTAGTGTCACGGACTTGTCTCTACAAGGTCTCCCGTGCGGCACTTAATCTCGACTAAGCTCAGCCTTGCTCGAATACTTAACGATGTATGCAACGAAAGTAAACTTCAAAGAGAGGAACAAGTGGAATGAAATGAATACTTTGTATTGCTTTGAACTTTACAAGAGAGAATACAATTGAACTTTGTTGGATGATCTTTACAAATGAGGCAACACCTATATATACTACTATGTACATCATTCTGGAAGCTTCTAGCTTATAGGATTTCCATAAGCTTCTAGAGCTTCCTACTTATTCCATCTTTTTCTATAATCTTCCAAGATTATCTATCATCTTCCAAGGGCTTCCAAACTCTTCCATCTTTATCAAGATTTCCCAAGAGAAGTGTAGAATAATCCGGAATCCCGATCACACTTGGAAATGATCTAGTCGAGTAGGCGGGTCGTGACATCCTCCCCCACCTAAGCTCGCGACGTCCTCGTCGTGCCATCCTCGTAATACTTCTTGATCTTGTCCGCAAATTGCCACAACAAGTCTTCGGCTTCCCAACTTGCTTCACTATCGGCCAAATTACGCCACTTGATCAAGTACTCCTTATAGCTCGGCACTCCTCGCTCCGTATCGCACGATCCGACAAGATCTCATCAACTCTCGATCGTTGAAGTAACAACCGCTGTTGGTGCTCGCTTAGACACCCTCGTTCCGGAAGCCTCGTCCTCATGATAAGGTTTGAGAAGACTAACGTGGAAGACCGGATGAATCTTTAATCGGTAGTTGAAGTCGATAAGAAACCTTTCCAACACGTCCTATCACCGAAAGGGCCTTCATACTCCTCGATCAAGCCTTTGTGCACCCTCCTTAGTGATTTGAATTGTTGAGGCAAGAGCTTCACCATTACCTGATCTCCTACCTCGAACTCAACGTGTCTTCTTTCCCATCCCCCACTTCTTCATCTTTTTAGCCGCTTTATCCAACGAAGCCCGGCCAAGTCTCTTGCTCGTGCCATTCTTTTCAGTCTTGTAAGCGGTCTACTCCCTTCATATGATGCGGCTAAGGCATCGGAGTCAATGGTTGCCGTGACCAACTCAAAGGACTCTTCCCGTGGCTTCACTCCGTTGCATGTTGTACGAGAATTGAGCAACGTCAAGGAGTTTAGCCCAATCATGTTGGTTGGCACTCACATAGTGCCGAAGATAGAGTCCAATAGTGCTCACCCTCTCCGTTTGCCCGTCCGGGGATGGAAACTAGAGAAGTTCAAATCCGCCCCCATGATCTTGAACAACTCAGTCAAAAGCCCGTGAATCTTGGATCTCGATCACTAACGATCACGTGTGGCACTCCCCAATACTTCACTACATTCTTAAAGAAAAGCTTAGCCGTTTCTTCCGCGGTAACATCGGGTGGTGCGGCAATGAAAGTTCCATATTTCGAGAATCGATCGACCACCACAATAATACTCCCATATCCTTCCGACTTCGCGTAGCATGTGATGAAGTCCATGGAAACGCTTTCCCATGGTCCCTTGGGCGTTGGTAGAGGCTCCAATAGTCCTCCGGACTTCTTTTGCTCTATCTTGTCTTGTTGGCAAATAAGACACGCCGCACGAATGTCTCTACATCGTCCTCCATCCTTGGCCAATAATAAGTGTCTTCGACCAATGCCAACGTCCTCTTGATCCCTGTATGACCGGCCCATTTTGAATCATGACACTCTTTCAAGATTAACCGTCTAAGATCACCCCACTTAGCACGAAAGCCGTCTCCTTTGGTGAACAACATGTCTCCTTTAAGCCAAAATCTCCGAGTCTTTCCTTCTCTTGCTAGGGCCACGAGCTTCTTGGCAAAAGGATCATGTTCCAATCCTTCCTTGATTCGGTCTTGGAGGAAGAATTGCGCTTGGGTGATTGCCGCAAACTCCGCCTTGCGACTTAATGCATCGGCTACCACATTAGCCTTCCCCGGCTTGTACTCCAAGTGATAGTCGAACTCGGCTAGGAAGTCTTGCCACCGAGCTTGCTTGGGACTTAACTTTTTTTGGGTTTGAAAATAACTCGTAGCAACGTTATCCGTTTTGATCACGAATCTCGAACCCAACAAATAATGCTCCAAGTCCGCAGCAATGCACAATTGCCGTCATCTCTTCTCTTGCACTGTACTTCCTTTCCGTCTCATTTAACTTCCGGCTCTCGATGCGACGGTGTCCTTCTTGCATTAGAACTCCTCCAATAGCAAAGTCCGACGCATCCGTGTGCAACTCAAAAGGCATAGTCACGTCCGTAGTCTCAACACACGGTTCTTCCATAACCACCTTCTTCAAACTCTCGAACGCTGCTTGGCACTTTTCGTCCCAACTCCAAGCTTTGTTCTTCTTCAATAGGTCCGTCAAGGGAGATGCTATTGCCGAATACCCCTTGATAAACCTTCGATAATAGTTCACCAAGCCAAGAAAAGATCGTAACTCCGTCACCTTGGTTGGCGGTTCCCACTCTTGGATAGCTTTTACTTTTGCACCGTCCATCATCAATCCACCGTCTTTGATCTTGTGTCCCAAGAACTCGAGTTCATCTTGGGCGAAGGAGCATTTCTCCAACTTCACATAAAGTTCATTGTCTCGCAAAACTTGGAACACCTGTTTCAAATGCAAGACATGCTCCTCCAAGGTATGACTATAAACAACAATATCGTCCAAGTATACCACCACAAATTTATCAAGGAACGGGTGAAATAACTTATTCATAAGGGTGCAAAAGTAGCGGAGCATTTGTTAAGCCAAATGGCATGACTAAGAACTCGTAAGATCCATACCTTGTGATACACGTCGTCTTAGCCTCGCCTCTCCTCCGCTATCCGTACTTGGTAGTACCCCGATCTCAAGTCTAACTTGGAGAAGTATCTCGCCTTTCCAAGTTGATCAAACAAATCCACAATAAGAGGAATAGGGTACTTGTTCTTAATCGTTACCTTGTTAAGGGCCCGGTAGTCTATGCACATCCGTAAGGATCCGTCCTTCTTCCTTTGAAATAGCACCGGCGCACCATACGGGGCTTTCGAGGGTCGAACATAGCCCGCATCTAACAGATCCTTGAGTTGTTTACGCAACTCCTCCAACTCGGGTGGTGGCATTCTAGGGGGCTTTAGCGGGTGGCTTGGAACCCGGTTCCAACTCGATGGTATGATCCACCTCCCTCCTAGGTGGTAGTCTCTTGGGCAACTCCTTGGGCATCACGTCCTTGAACTCATCAAGAACTCTCTCGATCTCCTTCGGTATCTCCACTTTGCCCGACTCGCCATCCGTCTCTAGCCTTGTTACCAAATAGCAAGGCCTCTTGTTGTACCCTTTTGAATTGCATGGCGAAAGGGTCTTCACTCCACACTTAGAATCCGTTCCTGCTAACCATGCAAGTTTTTCCACCATCTAGGATACATAAAGAATTAGCAAATGGCATAGGAAAAGCTCGTACCTTATCGAGGAACTCCAACCCAAGAACCACATCGAAGTCATCCATCGGGACCACCGACAAGTCAACCGTCCCTTCCCATTCTCCAATCTTGGCTCGAACATCCTTGGCCACTCCTTCCATAGGCTTGGCCTTTGAGTTTACGGCTTGAACGCTCCACTGTAGTGCTAATCCTTAGCCGTTTGGCTTCATCAACCGACACGAAATTATGAGTGGCACCAGAATCTACTAAAGCACGTACCTTGGTCCCATTGATGGTTGCTTCCACAAATTGCAATCCTTTCCCTACAACTTTCGGTACCTCCGTCTTGGCCTTGATTGCATTCAAGATCCTCATCGAGCTCATGCATCCGCCATCACTTTGGCCTTCGTCGTCATGAGCCATCATTCCATTAAGGCTTGCTTTCTTGGGGCAATCTCGAGCTCTATGAGGTCCATCACATATGAAGCATCCACCACTCTTGAAGGCCGTCTTTATTTCCTTGTTCTTTCCGGTGGGTGGTTTACGTGTATTGTCGGGCTTTGCTTGAGCGACTTTCTCTCCCCCACCTTTATCGTGGCTCACCTTTCGATCCTTCGGCTTAGACGTTTCCCTTCTCGAACTAAAGTCGATCAAGCCCTCGGCATGGGCGATAGCCGTAGCGAGGTCTTGAACTCCACGCCCTCTAGCTCCGTCTTAGCCCATCCTTGTAAACCATCGAGGAAATAAAAGAGAGTCTTGTTCGAAAGGTCCGAATCTCCAAGGTTAGTGTAGTAAATTCCTTAACATAATCCCGGATCGTTCCGGAATGCTTAAGTTTACGAATCCGACTCTTTGCTTCGTTCTTAGCATTCTCGGGATAAAATTGCTTCTTAAGTTCCGCAAGAACAAAATCACTTGCCCAAGTATCGATAGTACACGCATTCGCCGATATCTCCATATCGACGTCTCCACCATAATGCCGCGTATCCTTCAAGTATCGAGTCGCCATCTTGATCTTGGTGTCATCATCCGTAATGTTGACGCCCTCCAAGTATTGCTCCATCTCCCATAAGAAATCATCAACCGCCCTAGCTTCGCTTCCCCACGAACGGTGATGGTTTAGGAACATCGATGGAGCGCTATTACCACCGTTGCCGCCTCCATTCGCCATGGATCGCTTGCATAACACTACATCGGCTTGCAAGTCTTCGATGGTCTTCAATGCTGAGATTTTGCCTACGAAAAACTCTTTTAGGCCATTGATTTCACGCTTAAATTCACCGCTAAGCGTATTGATGACCTCCCAAAAGTCATCCTTCATGGTCATAAACTCGGTGTCTAGACCATCCAAGCCCTCAACTTGGGTCTTCAATTCCGACACGGATGTCTCAACACCCGCTAATCTCTTATCAAAGCTCGACATAACGTCCTTAGAAGCGCTTGGGTCTTGACGCTTGTCATCGCGACCTTGCCTCTCATCAACAATCGCACCTCCACTAGCACCAATCTTATCGGTCTCGTTTGCCATCGTCTTGAATCAACCTGGCTCTGATACCACTTGTCACGGACTTGTCTCTACAAGGTCTCCCGTGCGGCACTTAGTCTCGACTAAGCTCAGCCTTGCTCGAATACTTAACGATGTATGCAACGAAAGTAAACTTCAAAGAGAGGAACAAGTGGAATGAAAGGAATACTTTGTATTGCTTTGAACTTTACAAGAGAGAATACAATTGAACTTTGTTGGATGATCTTTACAAATGAGGCAACACCTATATATACTACTATGTACATCATTCTGGAAGCTTCTAGCTTATAGGATTTCCATAAGCTTCTAGAGCTTCCTACTTATTCCATCTTTTTCTATAATCTTCCAAGATTATCTATCATCTTCCAAGGGCTTCCAAACTCTTCCATCTTTATCAAGATTTCCCAAGAGAAGTGTAGAATAATCCGGAATCCCGATCACACTTGGAAATGATCTAGTCGAGTAGGCGGGTCGTGACAGTAGGCTATAAATCTCTACGATGAAATGGTTCCTCAATTTGTTGGTCTTTGTTCCTTCCAAATTTTCATTCCGCCCCTCAAAATTTGGTGTTTTATTTATAATACTCTTTAAAGTGTGTAGTTCATTTTTATACTTGGTTCATTTAGTTAAAAAGAACAATTGCATATATATATTTATTAAAACTTGCATATTTGCATATATATCCAAAATATGCTTAAATTGCATTATACATTAAAAACTAGTATTATGAGAAAATATGTAAATTTTTTTAGTTTTATTGAATATATATACAATTCCTCCTAGTTAAAAATTCATATCTTGAGTTTCCAGTTAGATGTTTGAGTTACCGGCATAATATAATAATCTTGATTAAAACATATAAGCACTAGTTTGAAATATCACGTACTTTTAGTTCGTTAAATGTTGCTAATCATTTATCTTGGTACATATCAAATCTAAATATGTATGTCATAGAGTGATTGCATACATAATCTCGAAACTAGCTACGTAAACTGGATAGAACTATCTTTGCCTTTTAAAAAAATAACAAAAAAAAAAAATTAGTTTGATCGATTAGTAGTCACAAAGAAATGGACATTTTTATTATTATTTTTTTAAATGATATTTACTCTGCAAATAATAACACAGTACTGATTTCGGCCCTTTTACAAAATTGTTCAAATTCCGCCACTGAAAGGATGTTATCTGCATGTCGTTAACTCTAAGGATGAGCATTTGGAGCCGAATCTCGATACCGAATCAGAACTGTACGGCTACCTTACCGAAGCGATACCAATTTTTGATATACGGTACGGGACCAGTACCATGAATCTAGCCAAAAAAATTCGAGACCGCTAATACAATATCAGTACCAAAGCGGGATAATTTTGAATTTTTTTTCGAAACTGGAGTGCTCATGTTTTTTAATTAAACAACTTATCCAAATACATATTGTGCCCGTTTCATGCCAAACACTAATCATGTAAACCAAAAGGCTGTAGTTCAGTTGGTACCCACCTCCCATGGGCCCACTAAAGAGATTTTGTGGATAAAGGGTCAAGGGTTCGAGTCTCGGTTTGTGCTCACTTTAGTTGGTGCCTCACTGGGCTAGAAGAGTTGCTGGAGCTATTCCTTATGGTGTGTACAATGACTGGTATCAAAAGGCATCCTGAGTCAAGGTGTCTCCGGTAATTCACACTTTTTCTAAATAAAGAAAGAAACCAAATATCCCAAAAACCTACTGTGGCAACTATAGATCCTTGATATACCATAAATTAAACCCTAACATATTTTATAAGTTTTGGAATGTTTGTAAATTACGACTATCTTGGTAAGGTATTTATTTAATTGGTGGATGCATTTTCTGACCCGCGTTTCGAAATCACTCAAAAATGCATTTTTTTTTTGCTATCACAGAAAAAGTTAATAGCGTGAAGTCTAGAATTTTTTTTTGTTTAACAAAAAATGGGAAAAACCGGATAGGTACCGATTTTTCGATATCGGTTACGATACCCGTATCCCGTCCGATACGGTATCGGTATCCACTTTCATACTCGAGAAAAAATGGTACCACTAATTAGGTAAGTACCAATATGCTACAATGCTCATCCTTAGTTAAATCTCTCGTATACACCCAACTCATATTCAGATTGAACTAAACCTTAATTTTCTTCTAAATTTGTAAATCTTGAATTTCCTGGACAAGATTGTGATTTGTAACGATTGAACAAATATATTATGAAATTGAATAGAAATCAAAGCTTAATTATGTGATTTTGAATGATTTTTAAAACTAAAATTAGGGTAGAGATTTGAGGAAGTTGTAAAAAAGAAGAAGAAAAAATAACGAGCAACTTGAGATTTAAGAGATGGAAAGAGAGGGACACTTGTTGAGCTATAGCCTATAAGTGACAATTTGCATAAGATCATGACCCTAAGGCTATCCATAGTGGAAGGTTAAGTGGCTCGGTCAACCGATCGGTAGGCACCGGTCGGCCCACTGTGGAGATCAGGCGATGTTCGGTCGTGCAAGGCAAATCACACGAACTAGTTCGCCTGGGCAAACCTAGTTCAACACACACACATAAAAATAAAAAAAATGAAAAAAAAAACGTTTTAACTTAAAAAAAAAAAACATTTTTATAAATTTTACCACTGTGGCAACCAGGTGGCCGTTAGATCGTCGGAGAGAGAAAGCTGATATGACAGGGGTGACCGAGGTCACTACTGTGCATGGCCTAATAAAACGAACAATCACATGCACAAAATGATTAAAGTATAGTGGCAAGTTTTGCAATTTGGTGTAATCACCATGGACTATTTATGTAACTTATTAGTCTATAAATTCTCACAGTTTTCAACCTGAAAGGTAGACACTCTACAACCCACTACAACCGTCCAAACTCCGGCCAAAACACACACTAAACAAATCACACAGTGATAAGGCGTGTCAAGTGTTTCCCACCAAGCAAAGTTTTTCCGGCATTAATTCGTTAAACTCCGGCGAAGTGGGTTTTGTTCTCCGGTAAACAACTATTAAGGTAACCATTATATGTATAATGTTTGTACGTATTATGTATAAATACAATCAAATTAGGTGCATTTCAGTCATGGACGGAATCAAAACCAAATATGACCGGGTACACAAAAATATTTGAACCGTAATATTACAAAAGCACATTTCAATGGGCCGGTTGCATTTAAGATACATTTAGAAAAAAATCCTTGTTTTCTTAAAAATTTTACTCTACATCGAAAAATTCCATAGGTTCCCGGGAACCCTCTGGTTCCGTCCTGATTTCGTTTCGTAGGATGTTTTAATCCCCGTCCGGAGAAATAATTTATAATTTATTGCTAACTAGTTTGTGCATGTGCTGTATTATTTTTAAGGTTAGTGATAAGTAGAAAGATACTACTAGATTTTGATTTTGGCCATACTTACGATCTTCATTGTGGAAATAATGAAGATCTGTTCTCGGTGATGATGAGGCGTTAGACAACAACGATTCAAATGGCAGGGTTTTGACCGAACTTTCTGTTGCGTTTATGATATATAAAATACAATAAAACATAAAGACATCAAGAGTACACATCGGAAGACTTAAAGATCATAACAAATAAATTAATTAACTGAAAGTATGCGTAACGTACCTCTTGCGAATTTCAGATCCCATGAGGAAAACAAAGAAGTATTAATTGGTGTAAGAATAATGTCTTACAACCACGTTCTTGTACACACGAATTAACCAACGAATCAAGCGATTGCTAGATCTAACACAAGTCCTCGTTTAAAAAAAAACGAAACCAAACTCCCTTACAAATGGGGTGTTCGGCCGAAAATGGGACAAGAGAGAGGAGAGGAGAGATCTAGGGTTAATTCAATGCACAAGTGTATGAAACCCTAGAACCTAACCCTCTTTATATAGTAAATGGAATACTTTGGGAACAAGTTAGGGATTAGGGATTGGGAAAGCCCTTATGGCCGGCCACTATGCAAAGCCCAAAGGAAAACCCATAACTTTTCCAAGTCTTTCCATTTCTAGTCCTTTCTCTTTTCATTTAACGGTCGTTAGTCATTTTTCCGTTAAATACTTAACGATCGTTAACCGGACTTAATGTGTAATAATTAATCGTAAACATAAACATTAATTATTAACTTTAATTCTCATTCGCTAATGTGTGCAATCCCGTGGTCACGAGTTCGAATCCGGACATTCACATGTTTGTAAATATATACATTTCCAAAGCTCCCACTTGGATAAGTTTACAAAACGTGAAATGACATTGGTTAGCGTCTAGCAACACGCCAATGGCCCCGGTACAACTCGTGTATGGTTTTCTGGAGAAAAACCAAATTTGATGATTCATCATCATATTCATCATTTTGTTTCTAATACCATGTTAATAAGAATATGGATCTTACTCATTTCTTAATTAACTATTCTGCTTCGCTTTATATGATTTGATTAAGATTACCAATTCTTCTGAACATATTCCAGAAGACCTTGGGTATGGCCATACAAACATCTTAACAATCCTACGAGGGGCCTAGTAGTATTATACTTCAAAATAAATTTGAAGGAAACAAATCACATTATGACTACAAGCAGGATTCATAAATTTCGCAACACTTCTGAAAACAACCCTTATAACTACCGGTTACGTGTAGCGTTAGATTGCTTCACAAAAATGCACTACATCCATGACATATCTCTTGTATCTCAAGTCAGAGGATAAATATCCATGATATACTTAATGACAAAGATCCATAAAGTATTATCATGTGGGTGGGATAAGTCCTATATTCAATTCATTGAATATCATTTGAAATTAGTCATGCTACGCATCAATATACTTTCAAGTATATTCTAACTAATACTGAGATTTGTCTTAATTCAATATCATTCCCATGTTATTGATTGACAACGGACTATTTAGAATAACTTAAGTTATTTAAGGATTTAAACATGCAAATATAGGACAACATCATAATAAATGAATAATAAACATAACAAAATACTTTATTTCATTTCAATAATAATGTTTACAATATCCTCTTATCTAAAATACTTAGTCACAGATGGGCATGAAACTACTAGCTAAACGAAGTCCAAACTTATCGGACAAATGATTAAGTTTTTCACCAGGTAAGGCCTTCGTTAAAGGATCTGCTAGGTTATCATTTGTGAACTTGAGCAACTCAATTTCACCTATCTCGACTTGCTCTCGAACATAGTGATATTGTCTAGGATAGTGTCTGGTGCCCTTCATGACTCCAGGTTCATGGGCAAAAGTAATTGCGGCAGAATTGTCACAATATACTTTAATAGGATTTTCAATCGACGGCATAACACCAAGCCCGAAACAAACTTCCTTATCCAAACAGCTTCCATGGCAGCCTCAGACGCCGC
Source organism: Chrysanthemum makinoi (assembly GCA_910596185.1). Taxonomy (NCBI): domain Eukaryota; kingdom Viridiplantae; phylum Streptophyta; class Magnoliopsida; order Asterales; family Asteraceae; genus Chrysanthemum; species Chrysanthemum makinoi. The sequence continues at coordinate 112,117,447 of OU343222.1, read as the reverse complement.
TATGTACTCACTTTCTGTAGCGCACATCGCAAGTGTTGTTCTGCTTACTCTTCCAATCCACGGCACCTCCATTGATGACAAAATGTAACCCGTTTGAGACTTCGATCATCTTTGTCACACTTCCGGATGCATCGCAGTAACTGTAACAGACAGTTCGCTTCGGATTTCCCCATACACTATGAACATATCTCTTGTAGCCCTAAGGTACTTGAGTATATGCTTAACAGATCCAGTGAATTTCACCCGATTCGTTGATACCGACCGGTCAAGTTTTGAGCAAACGCCACATCATGCCTTGTGCATCGTACCGCGTACATGATAGATCCTACAGCCGAAGCATAAGGAACTTTCTTCATACGCGCCACCTCTCCAGGTGTTGAAGCACAGCCTTGGCTGCTCAAACCATGATTTACTTGCATTGGCAAAAATCCCTTCTTGGAATTTTGCATATTGAATCTCTTCAATATTTTGTCAATGTAAGCACTTTGGCTTAAACCAATTAGCCTCCTTGATCTATCCCTGTAGATCTTGATTCCAAGGATGTATGTTGCTTCCCCTAAGTCCTTCATCGAAAAAAATTTACCAAGATAGGCTTTCACCTCATTTAGACTTGGTATATGATTTCCTATGATTAATATGTCATCGACATACAGAACAAGGAAAGTAACATGACTCCCACTAGCTTTGTGATATACACATGGCTCATCAAGATTCTGAGTAAATCCAAAACTTTTGATTTCCCCATCGAATCTTTTATTCCATTGCCTTGATGCTTGCTTCAGTCCATAAATGGACCTCTTAAGCTTGAAGCGGTTTTGACATCCATTTGCCAAATCTCATAGTCATAGTGTGCAGCTATAGCTATGAGAATCCTAATTGCTCTTATGTCCGCTACAGGAGAGAATGTCTCCTCGTAGTCAATGCCATAGGTTTGAGTAAAACCTTTAGCCACTAGACGAGCCTTGTAGGTGTGTACATTGCCATCCATGTCAGTTTTCTTTTTGAAGATCCACTTACTCCCAACAACTTTAGCCTTGGGAGGAAGGTCAACTTCAATCCATACATCATTATCTTTCATGGATTGCATTTCCCCATTCATAGCAATCTGCCATTTATCCTTCTCGGATCAGCCATGGCGACCTTATAGTTGGCGGGCTCATTAAGATCCCCAACCATATTTTCCTCCACCTCTACGTTAAGACATAGACGGTCAGTTGCACGTATAGTCCTTTCAGACCTACGAATGGGAACAACTTCAGGAGGAGCACCTAAGCTTTCAGGTTCTTCTTGAAGTTGGCTAGTATTTTCAGAAGGTGTTGTATCTTCTTGATCATATTCCGGATCATATACTCTCCCACTGAGTTCTTGAGATATGAGATTCCTTTCAAGGAAATCTCTATACCTAGCCACAATGACTTTATTCTCAGCTGGGTAGTAAAAGTAGTAACCCATAGTTTCCTTAGGGTATCCTACAAAGATACACTTAACAGATCTGCTTGGATCTTATTAGGTGTGTCACGTTTAACAAACGCTTCACATCCCCAGACCTTTAAGTAAGAAAAGTTGGGAGCTTTTCCATTCCATATTTCATATGGAGTTTTAACAACCTTCTTTGTTGGAACCATATTCAAAATGCGAATAGCAGTTTCAAGGGCATAATCCCAAAAGTAAAAGGTAGAGTCGTAAGTTCAAACATTGATCGTACCATGTCAAGTAAGGTACGATTTCTCCTTTCAGATACACCATTTTGTTGTGGAGTATAAGGAGATGTGAGTTCTGGATAATTCCATACTCAGCTAAGTAATCTTTGAACTCTTGACTTATATACTCACCACCTCTATCGGATCGAAGAGCTTTAATCTTCTTACCGAGTTGTAATTCTACTTCACTTTTGAAAACCTTAAATGTTTCAAAGACTTCATGTTTATGTTTAAGTAAATAAACATAACCATAACGACTGAAATCATCCGTAAAGGTTAAGAAGTAGGAAGCACCACATTTTGACACATGTCTAAGTGGACCACACACATCAGTGTGTATCAATCCAAGTAGATCAGAAGCCCTTTCCACTTGTGGTGAAAAAGGTTTCCTTGTCATCTTCCCAGCTATGCAAGACTCGCATTTGTCAAATGATTCATCATTGACCGTTTGTAAAAGCCCATCGTGTTGCAGCTTTTCCATGCGTTTCTTGCCAATATAGGCAAGGCGACAATGCCAAAGATAAGAAGAATCATAGTTCAACTTGCTCTTCTTATTGCTAATGCTATACAATGAATTATTTCCATTGGATATACAACCATCCATATCAATTTCAAACACACCAAGAATAGGAATTGCATTAAAGTAAAAAACATTATTTAAAGAAACTGAAATTCCATAACTTGTAAAAGTGTGCACAAAACCAATATCTTTTAACAAAGAAACTGAAATAACACCCCTAACAATGGAGGGTGCATAATGACAATTATTTAGTTCTAAAATTAAGCCCGAAGGCAACACTAAATCAAAAGTCCCTATGGCTTCGACAAATGACGCTTTTCCATTTCCAACGTACAAGTATCTTTCTCCACAGTCACTTCTTTGCCCTCTAAGTCCTGCGATGTATTACAGATGTGAGAGTACCACATCCTCGTATCATATATCCAAGAATTTTGCTTATGAGGAAAAGAAAATAATTCAAACATAAAAATACCGATGAGTTAGGCACCATCTTATTTTTTATTCGAAGGCACTCATTTAGATAAACCGGACAGTTCGCTTCCAGGGCCTGGTGAGTTGCAGTGGTGGCAAGTTAAATCCTTCTTAGGATTCTCCTTTTTCTTTCCATGGTTCTTCTTAGGAGCTGGTGGGATGACAACTTGTTTCCCCTTTCCTTTTCCTTTCCCTTTCTTATCTGCTTGTGGCTTAGGCTTATTCACCCTACCACCCTGTATTGCAAGCACAACAGGTGTAAGCATTGCATGTAACTCATTCACTGTCTTCCCCGTGCAATGCATGTTAAAATTGCAGACAAAATCACCAAATCGATCCTGATTAAGGGAGTGATTGATGAGGCCGACACATACATCATTCGAGTAACCACAGCCGAGCTTCTCCAATTGATCCAAGTGATGTTTCATCTCAAGGACGTGGTTGGAGACAGATTTGCCAACCTCCTCGCTTGCGCTATGAACCTTTTCAATAAGTTCATATAGTTCAGCTGCATGTGGCTTCTCAAACATACGTTTGAGTTCATCTAGCATGCTCATAGGCGGATAATGCTCAAATTGTTTTTGCAATTGAGCGGACATCCCAAAGCATTAGACACGCAACATCATTGTGCTTCTCATATTCAACACGATATGCCTCTTGTTCAAGAGCAGTTGCCGTGTTGGGAGGAGCATCGGGCAGAGGTGTAGTCAAAATTTCAACCCTTTTGGCAACACGAAGGATGATCCTAAGTGAGCGATGCCAATCATTGAAATTAGGGCCACGGCTTGTCCCTTCCAATAATATCTTTGAAAGCGGAACTCATTAAGCTCATAGTGTTTTCAGGTTGAGCCATCTACGGAAAAAGTTCAAAAAACCATAATTAGTATTTTGATAATTTTTCTTTTCAATAAACAATTAAATACCCAAGGTTCATATTCATATAACCAATTAATATTTATTGAAAACTAGGATCCAAATTATCATAATTTCATCACGCGGTTGATCTCGCTAGTAATGAACCTTATATAAAATGGTAGAGCATTTGCTCAATTGCCAATATCAATTGCAATTCCTAGATTTATGGGATTTACATATAGCCAATATCAATCGCCATGTAAACATGTTTTATCCCATCTTATGCCTTGAGTTGCCAGTTCTCACTGCCTAACTCAATTAAGTTGTCCAACTTAAGAAACTGCAAAATCGTCCATGCCCCTTCTCACGACACGTGGACATTTTACCCTTTGATTAAGATCTAAGTCACGTTCTCACGCAAATAGAAAGTAATCTTAGGTGTTTTCGTTTCGTTGGATGGCATATAACTTAAATTAAAGGGTAATAGTTTTGATGTTAAATCAAATATGTACAAAGATGTCATGCATTTATCTTTGTTTTAATGTATAAGCTTTTCATCATCAAACTTTAATTGAGGTATTGGGTTCACCAATCAAGGAATTTAGTGTTAATTATCATCCATTATACCGTACTTTTGCATAAGTGTAAACACTTAGTGTTTCGGATAATTACGAATCGTGGCGCATGGAATTATAACTAATTCGCCCTTAAGATGAGCTTGCACATTTAATGGCTTACTAAGTAGCTCCACTCGAACTTACAGAGGGCAGAGGACAGGTACGCGCTAAAGCACAACCTTAGACATCCATTCAGTGTGACTGTGCGCACTTCTTAATTAACCCCTTTATAGTTCATTCTCATGGGTGAGCCGTTCAAGACCATTTGTGCCAAAGTCATCAATCAATTAAACGATTATGATTACTATGCTTAAAATACATGTTTCACCATTGTTTAGGTCAGTTTATTTTTCTTGTAAAAATACCCTTGTTACAAAAACAAACAAGCAAGTATTTATAAAAATAAACAAATAAACAATGAATGCATAACAAATAAAAGTCATGCATATCAAATAGCCACATGCAAACGGTTTTGATAAATCCTATTAATAACCAATTCTAGATCGTCAATATGCATATATATTTAATTAAGACTTTCACCCGTTTTCATCTATGTACAAGGTGAACCACATGCATCGATTCATCGATTGTGCAAGTCAAAATTAAATACATACCACATAGCACATAATTGATTAAATTAATAATTATTGAGGTCTTCCCAATTTTAGATCTATCATAATTTAGTGTATATCACTTAAACAAGAAAGACATACAATAAAAGCAGATCCATGATAAAACATGCAGATAATTATCATGGACATAAAATTACACTTAACAATTAATGCAATTAAATCAAAGTTACGCATATACAAATAAGGTTGCATGCATCTTAGGGTTTCTAATCCAATTAAAACAATAGTTTACAACACCCTAATTAGGGCACCATAAAAACGCCCCTAAATTTAGGGTTCAGGTTTTGCAAACCCTAGATCTAAGCATACAAATAATAACACATTCATGTTTATTTTAATTATGTGTTTCAGTAATTAATTACTTGTTATACAAGGCTCGTGATGCCACTGTTGCGTTTATGATATATAAAATACAATAAAACATAAAGACATCAAGAGTACACATCGGAAGACTTAAAGATCATAACAAATAAATTAATTAACTGAAAGTATGCGTAACGTACCTCTTGCGAATTTCGGATCCCTTGAGGAAAACAAAAAAGTACTAGTTGGTGTAAGAATAATGTCTTACAACCACGTTCTTGTACACATGAATTAACCAACGAATCAAGCGATTACTAGATCTAACACAAGTCCTCGTTTAAGAAAAAAAACGAAACCAAACTCCCTTACAAATGGGGTGTTCGGCCGAAAATGGTACAAGAGAGAGGAGAGGAGAGATCTAGGGTTAATTCAATGCACAAGTGTATGAAACCCTCTTTATATAGTAAATGGAATACTTTGGGAACAAGTTAGGGATTAGGGCTTGGGAAAGCCCCTATGGCCGGCCACTATGCAAAGCCCAAAGGAAAACCCATAACTTTTCCAAGTCTTTCCATTTCTAGTCCTTTCTCTTTTCATTTAACGGTCGTTAGTCATTTTTCCGTTAAATACTTAACGATCGTTAACCGGACTTAATGTGTAATAATTAATCGTAAACATAAACATTAATTATTAACTTTAATTCTCATTCGCTAATGTGTGCAATCCCGTGGTCACGAGTTCGAATCCGGACATTCACATGTTTGTAAATATATACATTTCCAACACTTTCAACTTAACCGGAAACTGTAACCACTACAACAATCGGATGGACGGGCGAGGAGGCTTTCGCCCAGGACACAAAGTCCCCGGAGAAAGTCGCTAAACGACAAAATAAACTCTGACGTGGCACATAAACTCGCTGACTTGTGATTGAAAATTCAACGGGGAGTTTCAGGACTTGTCCCTGCTAAAGTAGATTAGCTTTTAATCAAAGTTTGACCGGATAGTCAAAATTCTTCGCAAACTTTCACCGGGGACAAGTCCCCGCAGAAAGCATGTTTTACGTTCAACAACTTTGACCAAAGTCCAAAGCATGCTAATTATGCGCGCGAATTTTCCCGCCAAGTTTTTCCCCGGGGACTTGTCCCCGGAAAAAGTAATATTTAAAAAAATGATACGTATACCATAGCACCTATACTCGGTCGTATACCATAGCACCTATACTCGATCGTTAGACATGATACGTATACCATAGCACCTATACTCGGTCGTTAAACATGATACGTATACCATAGCACCTATACTCGGTCGTTAAACATGATACAAATACCATAGCACCTATAGTCGGTCGTTAGACATGATACATATACCATAGCACCTATAGTCGGTCGTTAGACATGATACGTATACCATAGCACCTATACTCGGTCGTTAAACATGACACGTATACCATAGCACCTATAGTCGGTCGTGTCTAACATGATACGTATACCATAGCACCTATACTCGGTCGTTAGACATGATACGTATACCATAGCACCTATAGTCAGTCGTTAGACATGATATGTATACCATAGCACCTATACTCGGTCGTTAAACATGATACGTATACCATAGCACCTATACTCGGCCGTTAAACATGATACGAATACCATAGCACCTATACTCGGCTGTTTAACATGACACGTATACCATAGCACCTATAGTCATCGTTAGACATGATAATGTATACCATAGCACCTCTACTCGGTCGTTAAACATGATACGTATACCATAGCACCTATAGTCGGTCGTGTCTAACATGATACGTATACCATAGCACCTATACTCGGTCGTTAGAAATGATACGTATACCATAGCACCTATAGTCGGTCGTTAGACATGATACGTATACCATAGCACCTATAGTCGGTCGTTAGACATGATACGTATACCATAGCACCTATACTCGGTCGTTAAACATGATACGTATACCATAGCACCTATAGTCGGTCGTTAAACATGATACGAATACCATAGCACCTATAGTCGGTCGTTAGACATGATACGTATACCATAGCACCTATAGTCGGTCGTTAGACATGATACGTATACCATAGCACCTATACTCGGTCGTATACCATAGCACCTATAGTCGGTCGTTAAACATGATACGTATACCATAGCACCTATACTCGGTCGTTAGACATGATACGTATACCATAGCACCTATAGTCGGTGGTTAGACATGATACGTATACCATAGCACCTATACTCGGTCGTTAAACATGATACGTATACCATAGCACCTATAGTCGGTCGTGTCTAACATGATACTTATACCATAGCACCTATACTCGGTCGTTAGACATGATACGTATACCATAGCACCTATAGTCGGTCGTTAGACATGATACGTATACCATAGCTCCTATAGTCAGTCGTTAGACATGATACGTATACCATAGCACCTATACTCGGTCGTTAAACATGATACGTATACCATAGCACCTATATTCGGTCATTAAACATGATACAAATACCATAGCACCTATAGTCGGTCATTAGACATGATACGTATACCATAGCACCTATAGTCGGTCGTTAGACATGATACGTATACCATAGCACCTATACTCGGTCGTTAAACATGATACGTAGACCATAGCACCTATAGTCGGTCGTGTCTAACATGATACGTATACCATAGCACCTATACTCGGTCGTTAGACATTATACGTATACCATAGCACCTATAGTCGGTCGTTAGACATGATACGTATACCATAGCACCTATAGTCGGTCGTTAGACATGATACGTATACCATAGCACCTATACTCGGTCGTTAAACATGATACGTATACCATAGAACCTATAGTCGGTCGTTAAACATGATACGAATACCATAGCACCTATAGTCGGTCGTTAGACATGATACGTATACCATAGCACCTATAGTCGGTCGTTAGACATGATACGTATACCATAGCACCTATACTCGGTCGTTAAACATGATACGTATACCATAGCACCTATAGTCGGTCGTTAGACATGATACGTATACCATAGCACCTATACTCGGTCGTTAAACATGATACGTATACCATAGCACCTATAGTCGGTCGTTAAACATGATACGAATACCATAGCACCTATAGTCGGTCGTTAAACATGATACGTATACCATAGCACCTATACTCGGTCGTTAAACATGATACGAATACCATAGCACCTATAGTCGGTCGTTAGACATGATACGTATACCATAGCACCTATAGTCGGTCGTTAGACATGATACGTATACCATAGCACCTATACTCGGTCGTATACCATAGCACCTATAGTCGGTCGTTAGACATGATACGTATACCATAGCACCTATAGTCGGTCGTTAGACATGATACGTATACCATAGCACCTATAGTCGGTCGTTAGACATGATACGTATACCATAGCACCTATAGTCGGTCGTTAGACATGATACGTATACCATAGCACCTATACTCGGTCGTTAGACATGATACGTATACCATAGCACCTATAGTCGGTCGTTAAACATGATACGAATACCATAGCACCTATAGTCGGTCGTTAGACATGATACGTATACCATAGCACCTATAGTCGGTCGTGTCTAACATGATACATTTACCATAGCACCTATACTCGGTCGTTAAACATGATACGTATACCATAGCACCTATAGTCAGTCGTTAAACATGATACGTATACCATAGCACCTATAGTCGGTCGTTAAACATGATACGTATACCATAGCACCTGTAGTCGGTCGTTAAACATGATACGTATAGACGCCACCAAATCACAATATCGATCATGAGGTCCCTTAATGTTTCATCATGCGTTTATGTTTATGCATAGCTTTTTAACATTAGATTATTTTTATAATTTTTTGGTTAAATTTAATTATATAATTTTATAATTTATTATTAGTTCTAATTATTTAAATTGACAATTTTATTTTTATAAATAAATCTTTTCCCGGGGACATGTCCCCTGGAAAAGTTTTGGCGTAATTTTTAATTTTCCCTCCACACTTTTGGCATATCCCGCCATCATTTCCCCGGGGACATGTCCCCTGGAAAAGTTTTGGTATAAAATTTCATTTTCCCTCCATACTTTTGGCGTTATCCCGCCATTGTTTTCCCCTGGGACTTGTCCTCGGTAAAAGGTCAGCTAGAAGACAAACGGAACATTCACCGGGGACATGTCGAATGGAAATATTAACCTCAATTATTAACAGATCTGGTCTCATTCATGAGAAAAAAAAAACGAATACCACATACATCCTTCTACCACAGCCACCACCACTGTACCACCTCCACCTCTAACACCACAGCTCACCACCACTGCACCACCTCCACCGCCACCACTACTGCTCCACCACCACTGCTCCACCGCCACCACCACAGCCCCAGGTAAGTTTTGTGGTTTTTTTTTTACTTGTTTTATTTATTTTTATTAATAATTTTTGTCTAATACACGTGAACAAAGACATCCCGAGACCAGCTAGCCGAGAGCCAAGACCACAATCGGTATGTTTTTTTGTCTAACTTTGTTAATTTTTGTTGTAAATGATTTTAGGACTTTAGTGATTAATTTCGAAAGTCCCCGTCCAAGTTAATCTTCCTATAGAAAACCCGTCCAAATTAATTTATTAGAAATTAATTTCAGAAAGTCCCCTGTTTGGGATTGCTTTTTGAATGTTTTGTCTCATTTAGGATATGAATGCGTATAATTGATTTACTATTTATGAAAATTTCGACATTGTTTCCCTTTACTCCTACTAATATGTCTTTAATGCACATATTTGGGGAGTTGAGGGGAAATGCTGCCAAAATTTTCTCAAATAGTAAATTCAATTATACGCATTCATATATGAGACGAAACATTCAAAGAGTGGGTTATGATTGCCTTCCATAGTTGGATTAGGTGAACATTTTAAGTCTATAATTATTTGTTGCTTCATTAAAACGCAGTTATGCCAATTGATAAAAGTTGGGTCTCACTAGCACGTACCAGAAGAGAATTCTTAGTTGGTCTTAGAGCTTTCTGCAAGCATTGCAAGTCCTTGGTGAATATTGATGAGAATATAAAATGTCCCTTTGCTCTTTGTTTAAATGTAAACTGGATAAAGCCCGAATTTTTGTTTGACCACATACACACAAATGGCTGGGACCATAGTTATACGAAATGGTATAATCATGGTGAGCCGGATGGCCGAACAACCGTACACAACACAAGACACCTTGGGATGAGTGACATGGCTGAGTTCCTTCATGATATTGGTCCGAATAACGAACCGGATGATCCAACTCAAGGAAATATCGGCGAGACAAGTACCGATGCAATTCCTCAACGTAATGAGTATGAGGAGTTACTTGCCAATGCCAACGAAAAACTATACCCCTGTGAGTGGATGTCTTCATTAGACTTTATGGCAAAGATTACGCACATCAAGGTCAAAGGTAAAGTGAGTGACACCACATTTAATGAGTTCCTAACTTTATTCAAGGAAGTTTTCCCCCCGTTCTAGGATACAAGATGCCATCGTCATACTATGAAATAAAGAAGACATTTAAAACTATCGGGTTAGGATATGAATCTATACATGCTTGTGTAAATGATTGCTTTTTATATCGGGGCGGTAACGAAGATTTGCAGATGGAAAGAAAGAACACACCGGGGAAGAAAGTTCCTAACAAGGTGTTGCGTTACTTTCCTATCATTCCTAGACTACAACGTTTGTACAAGTCTAAACACACTGCAAAACATATGACTTGGCATGCGTGGCAGGCGTCTATGGAGAACGGTAAGATGCAACACCAGGTTGATGGTGAAGCATGGAAGAAATTTGACATCAAGTATTCGAAGGAATTTGCTAAAGAAAAAGAAACGTCCGGTTAGGGTTGGATGCTGATGGTTTCAATCCGTACGGCAACCTTAGTCAGTCATACATCATGTGGTCGGTCATATTAACCACATACAATACGCCTCCCTGGATATGTATGAGAAAGACTTCTCTTATGTTGACATTGTTAATTCCGGGCCCCAAATCACCAGGGAAGGATATTGATATTTACCTGAGGCCTTTGATTGATGACCTAAAGACTTTATGGAAAGATGGAGTCGGACTAAGGATGTTGTTACTGGCACCGAATTCGTATGAAAGCAACGCTTTTATGGACTATCAATGACTTTCCCGCTCGAAGTAGTTTGTCTGGGTGGAGTGGGAAAGGTTACATGGCATGTCCGACATGTAATGAAGACACTCCAGCTATGCGCGTGTTAAATAAAACCGCTTATGTTGGTCACAGAAGATTCTTAAGCATGACCAATAAATGGCGGAAGAACAGAAGGGCATTCTATACTGATGTAGATAATACGAGACCCTCCTAGAAAATTTACCAGTGATGACATATTGGATCAACTAAGAAGATTGCCTAAACGTGTCCCGGGGAAACATCCAAGATACGGGGGTGCGAAAAAAAAACGTGATCAAGATCGCGAATTGAATTGGACAAAAAAATCTGTTTTCTACGAGCTAGAGTATTGGTCTTTTCTTACACTAAAACACAATTTAGATGTCATTCATATCGAAAAAAATGTGTGTGAGAGTGTGTTGGGTACTTTGTTTGTAAAACCCTAAAATCTCAAACGCGTGAAATGACAATTTTGCCCTCAAACTTAAAATTTTACAAACTCGGGAAACACGTCAACATCGTTTAACAAGTTATATCATTAATAATATATACACATTATGAAAGTAATTAACTTATGATATAAATTAAAAGAACATAAATGATTAAACTCTAAGTAACAAATGAACATTACAACATGTACACAATTCACCTAGTCTAGAAAGGAGACTATATACATAATAAAGAGATAAGTTGGAAAGTTAAGAATTGGTCTCCCCCTCTCTATGGCCGGCCTCATACTCTCCCCATTTACTTATCCATATCAATTTTGTTTATTCTCATTTACACATATCTTTCATTTCAAAAACACACCAAGAAACCCTAGATCTATTTTCTCTCCATATTGGCGGCATCTTTTTATTTCTTTATTCCAATCCGAAATCAAAGAAGCAAGGTGTTCCTAGGAGGCTTGTGATCGTGTGTGATCGATTGGTGGGCTTGTGATCGTGTTTGGAAGCTTGGACGTGGGTTTGATTTTTAGGTCGTGGGTTTGGTATAGCCAAGGAAGGCTTGGTTTTGATCGTGGTGGTTTTATTCTTGTTTCTTTGTCACGTACACGCTACTAGGGTAACGTATCACCATCTCACGTCTCTCCCTTTTTAATTCTTGATTTTAACGTGGCTATGGGAGTCCTTTCTAGGGCTTGTTATACGAAAATATGGAACACATAAAATAATGACTATGTTTGTCACATGAAATGATAAAATGGATTACATAAAATCATGATTCTAAACCTATGTGATTCGTATGATATGTAGCATGATAATCTTAATACAAATCTGATTTTGGTCTCTCATTATGTCGACATATATGGATTACATTAAAGGGTTAAATGAGCTTGTGAAACTATGTGATTACGTATGTGATAAATGGAATCGATAACGAATGATTTACGAGGTTGTTTTGATTTGTATATGGGGCGTAATAATATGTTCTTGGTGAAGGATGTCTCGACCCAAATGGGGTGTTGGTTAATATGTTGTGTAATCTATGATAATCGAGTCTACATGTGTTAAAACCTATACGTTAATCATAATAAAAAACTAGGGTTTTGTAATTAATGATTTAATAAAGATAAGGGGTTAATTTGTAAATTATGAAACTTGATGGATTAACTTGTTAATATGTTAACTAAATGGATTAAATGAGTAAAATGAGTAAACTTGCTATATTTACATTTTTAACCCTAAACTTTGCAATATTGACATTTTAAACCCTAAACTTTTATAACTTGGCATAAATGATCCTTAAATCATAATACACTCATTTTCACTATTTAACTTAAGATAAGTAACTAAACCTGCTAATTATGGTAAGTTACTAAATATGGAAACCTGCTAATTATGGAAAGTTACTAAATATGGAAACCTGCTATTTATGGAAAGTTACTAAAAATAGAAAGTACTTAAAATGGAAAGATTACTAAAAGTGGAAACCTGCTAAAAATAGAAAGCCGTCTTAAACGAGTAATCTGATTCTTATAGAACGTTATTTAATTCATATAGGTTCCGGGCGACGAGTTTGATCTGCTTTCTTGATTTTACTTTCGTTGTGATTTGCTCAGAATAAGGTACAGATATTCTGACCTTACCTCTTAAGGTTTCTTGTGATTCTTATACATCTTTCGATATTAGCTTGAACTGTTACGCTTTACTCTAAGCCTCCTTATTAGGGCTTCCCTATGACTTTGCTATGCTCCCTTTGATATGGACCTTTGATATGAACCCATTATGATATGATATGAATATGCTTTGACCCTTCAGTCTGATACCCGAGCCAAATATGTGTTCCTAGTCAGGAAGGTAACCTGACCGTGTCATTGATGCACCAATGGCATGACTCCAAAGTTGTGTACGCAGTGATGATACACACCGTCCCCTATTATGATATGTTATGATATGATATGCTTTGTATATGATTTGGCCATGGGCGTATGGATACATCCTAGATATGATATGTTTCGAGGGATTTGATCTGATTGGAGATTTATATGGTGAATGATGTCGTGTGCAATACGCGTCTTCACATTTTGGGAGTTGATCACTCCATTGTTACTTGAGGTCTCCCCTCCATTATATTTGGTATTCCGAGGTCACCCTCCGAATACACTGATATGATATGATATGATATGATATGTGTTTGATATGATATGGGCTCGTGGTATATGACTGACCTTTCATTTCCTTTCTCTTATTATCCTTTGATATGCCTTATGACATTTCCCATTGCACCTTATGATTATGATATCCTCATTACTTACCATTCGATTATTCGTTTTGTTATATATATATCTGTTCATTGGGCTTTTTAAGCTCAGCCGCGTTTTCTTTCCATGCGGCAGGTAATTAAGCTAGAAGCTGGGATCTTAGCTATGGGTTTGAGTGATGAGCGGTTATGTGGATCTATGGCTCTAGTCATCTTAGTTATGCTTGATTATGTTGACATTATTTAGACTCGGATTATGCTTATTTATGTCTTGGATTTATTCCTTCTTCTTTTGATGAACTTATGTAACGTTTAAGCCGTGTTGGCTGGATTTCCTTTGGTTATTTATTTAAGACTTCCGCTTCTTTATTATGTTCATTATGTATGCTTTGATATGACACCATTTTATAATACCTCTACCCTTATCGGGTTGGGGTGTTACATTGTTAATGAATGACAAATCAAAAGACACCAACAAAGCAAGACAAGACTTACAAAATTTGAATATTCGTAATGACTTGTGGCTCGTCAACAAAGGAAACGGGAAGTGCTCTAAGCCTCATCCTACGTACTCTTTCACAACCGAAGAAAGAAAACTTTTTTGTCAATTCATTAAAGGTACAGCTTTATTTGAAAATTTCTTTGTTCAATTAATTCGCGTATTCATTTCTACAACTTATTCTAATATCCGATTTTTTCTTAATTCATCAAAGGTGTTAAACTACATGATGGGTTTGGATCTAACTTCAAGCATAAAGTGACCGACAACGATAGCAACATAACAGACTTGAAGGCTCATGACTGTCACATAATGATGCAACGGTTGCTTCCTGCTGGACTTCAAAATTACTTGAAGGACCAAACCACCGCAACACCGATAATCGAGCTTTGTTCATTCTTCAAACAAATATGCGCTCGAACTTTGATGGTGAATGACATGTTGAAAGCTAGAGATCAACTGATCAATATTTTGTGCGTTCGAGCAAATATATCCTCCAACTTTTTGACATTATGATTCACTTCGTTATTCATCTACCGGAAGAGGCTATTCAAGGTGGTCCTGTTTACATGAGGTGGATGTATCCATTTGAAAGATACATGAAAAAGCTCAAAAATTATGTCAGAAATAAAGCCAAGCCTGAAGGTTCAATAGCGGAGGGTTATATTGCGATGAAGCATTAACTTTCTGTTCGCATTATTTTCGGGGTGTTGAGACGAGATTTAATCGTGCTGACCGGAATGAGGACGGTCCAAGGCCAACTAGTCGATTTGAGGTGTTTCGATCACCGCAAAAAGAATGGTAAACAATCATTAGTTCGGTTTAAAGCGCATAACAATGAAGCAAGTAGTATGGTACGTAAAACAGTCATGAAATCGACCTGTACATGAACGCATACAAGAGGTATGCGCTTTTATTTCAAAATTTGTTTCACGTAATTTGCTATTCGACTACTTATTCTAATATCATGAACATTTACAGGGCATTTCTGGCGAGACTTGGAAGAAGGGTTTCCTCGCTGGTTTGAGATGAAGGTAAACTTATTGTATGTATTACCCTGTATAAATAACGACTATTACTGATCTATCTATTCTTAACTTTTTCATAGATTCGTGAATTAAAAGTACATAAGGACCTAATTTGTACCGACGAGTTATTCGATTTGGCTTGTGGACCATCATGTATGCTGCAGTCTCCAACTCTTGCGTAGTCTACGGTGTGAAGTTTACTGTACACAACCGTGATTTACGTCGTTCAACTCAAAACAGCGGAATTTCAACTCCTAACCCTGATGGAGGAATGCATTATGGCCAGCTTGAAGAGATTCTCGAGTTTTCATATATTTCATTCAATGTTGTGTTGTTCAAAGTCAAATGGTTCGACACTAATAACACTAATCGCCTAAAACGTTGTACCTATAGAAACAACATTACGCAAATTATGACCGATCGTGTATCGTTTCAAAACGAACCATTCATTCTTGCAACGCAAGCAACACAAGTCTTTTACCTTGATTTCCCGGGTAAACGTGGTAATTGGAAGGCCGTCCAAGATTCTTATCATCGAAAGATTTGGAACCCGGATATCATTGTGGTAGAAGACAACCAGGATGTTGTACATGACAACAACTCATCACATATCACACTCTCTGCTGAGTTGGATCAGTTGGATTATAACATTATAAATATAGATGTTCAACCAATAGAAGTTGAGGCACCACCACCAATTATCACTATTGTGGAAGACGAAGATGATATTGATTTTGATGATCACGTTCCTCATGATTTAGCATCTGATGATGATGATGATGGCCACGAGAATGAAGATGATGAAGATGATAGTACTAATAATGTTGAATTTTATGTTGATGAAGTGGAAGATTAATCTCGAATTATAATTTGTAGAACTCTGCAGATTATTTGAATGAAATTGTTATCGAGTGGTTAAATGTGTTTATTTGTTTGTTTATTTATTTATTGATTTATTATAATTATCTTGTTGATATATACTGTTATACTTTTGGACCATTTGCGGATAGGTAGTTTTGTAGATGATCATGCGTTAACGGTTTAGGAAGCGTTTTGGCAATTTTGGAAAAGGATAACTATGTTGTATATATGATATTATGTTTAGCGAATTTGTGTTATGATTGGCATATTAAAATAGGTTGTGACATTGGTAAAACAGGTTGTGGATTGGCATATTATGATAACAGGTTGTAGATTTTTTCCGGAAAAAATCTGGAAATTACCCATTTTGCAGCAATATTCTGCATAGTGGGTCAACATGTTTTGCCGGGGACAAGTCCCCGGTGAAGGATTAAAAGAATTTTTAAATTTACCACTTTACCCGGTGACATGTCCCCGGAGAAAGAGTTTACATAAACAGTGTTATACTCTTCTCCGGGACATGTTCTGCAAAACGTGAACTAATTACGTAATTAGGGACTTAAATTGAAGTCCAAAAATACTTTCTCCGTGGACTTGTCCCCGGAAAAAACACGTGCCACGTCGGACATGTTCGACCGAAGACAATCGGCTGCGGGACCCACATGTCACCGGTAAACGTGGTGAATAGTCCCCGGGAAAAGAATTTCCGAGTAGGTATTGCCGGGGATCTTTTGCCGGGGACATGTCCCCGAGAAACCCTTTTACCGGGGAGATGTCACGGGGGAAGCGCTGAAACGTCGCCTGCGAAAGCGACGAATGTTGTAGTGAACTAATTATGGGCGTGTTTGGCAAAAGTAGCTATGAGCAGTAGCTGTGCAGCTCCCTGCTCACTGCTCACAGCTTCTTAAAGAAGCATTGAAAAATTGAGCATTCCTAAGAAATAGGAAAGCTCACCGCTCATTTTCCAAATAATTAGTAAAAATCAAAATGCTCATTGCTCACCGCTCATCGCTCCAAAAAACTTCACACCGCTCCGTGCCAAACATACCCTATGTTATGTACAGTGTGCACTATTGTAGGAGTATCATGTTTAAGGGTATATTTGTCATTTCAACTGAATTTTCTGTGTGCAAATAAATACTACATATCATCAGCCATTGGGACAAGTGTGTGAAAGATTTGTAGTATATAGTTTGAGTACGATAGTTTGCCTTCATAAAAAATTGTTCGAGAGTTGATCTGTTTAGGGAGATTGGTGTGTACATTAGCCTTTGCCTTTGCCTTTGCTTGCTAAATTAGCCTATGTGGATACAATAATTTCAGGGTGTTTTGCTTAAATTCTCTTATGTTATAGTACCAAATTGCAATAATCACTTGTATACTGTTTTAAAAGTGAGTTTTGGAGAATTTATTTACCTTTGTTTTTTAGTAGTATATCTGGTATATAATTATGCAGCATCTGTGTTTTGGTGTCTTAAAAGTAGTTTTTAACATCATTATAATGTGGAATTTTCATTAAAAAGAAACAATGGATTCAAGTGTTTGTAAAAAGTGGGCTTTTGATTTCATGGCTATTTATTCATTTATGACTTTTATCTTGTCTTCTGGGTAGCATAATGGAACAGGTTCATGGGTCACGTAAAGCAACCAAGTTTGCACTAGACGATGTTTTGAGTAGCATGCCAGATGGTGTGATAACTAATATTCTGAATCGCTTGCCAATACAAGACGCTGTGAGGACTAGCACCTTGTCAAGAAGTTGGAGGGATAAGTGGACTATGATGAACCAACTAGTATTTGATGAAGATTTGTATCTCTATTTGCAAAAGAAAGAAAATGAAAAAGATTATAGGAATATTATAAGTAAGCTTCTTTTTCTTCTTAAAGGTGACATAACAAAGTTTGACCTCTACTTAGAAAAAGGATGCAACTCCCATTGGGATGTTGAAGATATTAATAATTGGGTTTTGGACTTGTCCAAAAAGAGGATTGTGGAATTCTCTCTTTCAAATATGAATGAAACACCAATTAAACTCACTACCCATCTTTTCTCTTGTCTAAAGTTAAAACATTTGGAGCTTCACAATTGTCAGTTTGGTCCCATGTCTACTTTTCATGGTTTTCCAAATCTTTTGAGTTTGGATTTGTCTGAAGTAGTATTCGGAAGCTACACGTGTGGCCAATTTCTTAGTCGATGTCCGTTACTAGAGATTCTGAAACTCAGAGACAACACCATAAGCGAAATAAATCGAGCTGAGATTGCTAAACTAGAAAATCTCTAAGTGTTATTTCTACCATTGTACGAGCTTGACAATATGGCGATGATTACAACTTCCGGTATCTTTCAAGTTATTGGTTATTTCCCAAAACTCCAAGAACTTAATCTTGATTTTTGGGATTGCACGGTAAAATTAAGTTGGATTTTTTAAATTCATATTCCAATATATTGCAACATGTCTTGATTATTTCTCTGTGATCTACGTTTGTTATAGGTATTGGCAGATGCTGTAAAGAGGATTCCGACCGCCTTACTCTGGCTCAAGACACTTAGATTATACGAAATCGATTTTAGCAATGCGATTATGGTATCATGTGTGGTTGATTTGATTTGTGGCTTCCCAAATTTGAAGACCCTTTTGATCAAAGTGAGTGGAATGCTTAATATCAAATTTAATTACTGACCATGTTAATATCTCATAATTGTGCATCTGAATACTATATAACATTGTAGGGCACATACGAGGACGATGTCCCAACGCCTGCAGTTTCCTCTTTGGAGGTAGATTTCAGCAAAATGGGAAAGTTGCATCTTCGGAAAGTGAAGTTTGTTTTTGTTAGATATATAAAGAATGAAATGTGTTTGATGAAGTCATTGCTTGCTTGTTCACCTTCGCTAAAGAAGATGGTTATTAGTCCCAAATTATCAAAAGTGTTTGATGGCGATGAAGGCAAGAGGAACTTTGTTACAGAGTTGATGCTAGACCGAGCCTCCCCGATAACTGGAATAATCATTGATTAACAACCTGATGACATCACATGGTTATCCTGTGAGTTATTATATAGGTTAACTTGCACCAAATTTTTGTGTTATATGAAGTTTCCTTTTATCTTTGACATGTGTTGGGACTAGTAAATGCTACAGTAATATTTAGAAGATACAAATAGGGGGAGTTTAAAGATTGGTGCCCACGTATAATGTTTAATCTAGCAAAATGTAATTTGCCAAGTAGAAATCTACTGTCTAATGTCAATACTCAATATGATGTTATGTACTAGACTAGATAGTGGCGTTTATTAGTATGCTAGCCTTGTTTGTATGTTACTGCTATTGGACATGCTCCGTTTTCACCCTCACAGTCCCATGTTTCATGGTATCCTTTGAGATGTGTGTGTGTTTTACGGTCTTACCCAAGTTAAATGGCTTGCTTAGCTGGACAAAATGGTTAACTAGTTTGGGCCTGAGCCTAATCTTTAAAATCCGGCTAATAACTGATAAAAGAAGCTGGCCAGAGTTGGCCCTAATTCAGTTTTAATGATGTTTATACTTTCTATTAACAACTTAACATTCACTTTACATATGAAAGAAATGTACAAAGCTGATATAAATGACAAGGTATGTAAACTACTGCTCCATGTCCATGGTATACAACTCTTGGTTTCCTTGTCTTGTGGTCACATGTAGGTGCTCTAAAACATATTCCTTGGACAATCCCGAGCTACTTGTGTTGTTGACTAGTTTGTCTAAAGCATTCGTGTTCATGTTGTTGAGTCGTTGTCATTCTAGTATAGTGTTCAAAATTCCATTCACAAGTTGTGTACTTCGCTCTATATTCATAAGCGACCGGCTACTTTGAGCTGCGTAGTAGTCACATATTTCTCGTCTTAGATTGGAGTTACGAATCAAATGTTGAAGTGTTTCTCCTCTTTGATCAAGAGTCTCGTAGTTCATCCTACTTGAACCTGGTTCGAAACACTATGAATGGAACAATCGTATGATATGATTGATGCTCTACGGCGCCTCTACTTATATAAACTTCTCGATCATGAGTCGTTTAGCAATCTTTCCTTATATTATTTAGAGTACTCTATTATTTAAGTAATACAATAGATTATAATTAGTCATCCCAAAATTAGGTAATAATTATTGCTAAAAAATTAATAGCGCGACACTTCCCTCGGCTCCTCCGTACCTTTTCTTCAGTCCCGAAAAACATACTATATTCTCAGTGCAATAACATGAGATTGTATTACTGCCTGTATATCAAAATTTTTGTCTCTAGAGAAAAAAAACATATAGGTTAAGAAAAGTGAGACAATATTTTGAAACATCTTACTAATTAAAGTTTTTTCATAATCAAGATTTTGAAAAATAATATTGCGACACACTTTGCAAATCAAATGTAATCTCTACCCACTAATTAAAGTTTTTTTAATTGACTGAAATAATAAAGTAGACAATTATTTTGAAACATCCTAAAATAAAACTGTGAACAATAATTTTGATACCTAGTTAATATGTACCAATATTTATATATTCCTCACAAAATTAGATAAAAGATCATTTGAGGACAAAAGATTATTTACATACAAAGGGATCAATCTCCACCCTCCATTTTTATTTGATCTAATGGATGAGATTAATCCCAACAATTTAAAAGACTCACTTTCATCATTTTTTTCAAATATTAATATCTTTCAAACTGTTAATCGTTAAGCGAAAAAAAAATATATCATTGCCACGAGCATTTAATTATCTTTCTATAGATAGGCACTTTGATATACTTTCGACAATTTTTTTTTTTCGTATTTTTCACGTTTTTTTAAGTTTTTCGTTTTTCGTTGAAATTTGCATTGAAAGATCATATATGATAAAACACTAATTTGAATATCATATGTGATATTAGTGTAATATCATATATGATATGTAATATCACATGTGATATTAGTGTAATATCATATATGATATTACATATAATATCACATGTGATATTCAATTTAGTGTTTTATCATATATGATTTTTATGTAAATTTCAGTAACGTAAAAAACAAAAAAATAATGAAAAACGTGAAAAAAACGAGTTTTTTTTCTTTTTTCGAAAGTATATCAAAGTGCCCGTCTATAGAAAGATAATTAAATGCTCGTCGCGATGGTGTAAATATTTTCACTTAACGATTAACGGTTTAAGAGATATTTAAATTATAAAAAATATGTGAAATAATAAAATGCTTTTAATCTTAGCCATTGATTTCTTTTTAAATGGATGGTGGAGATGAGTCCCTTGGTATGTGAGAAAAGTTTGATATGTAAAATAACTCTCCTCCACAAAATTAATAGAAAGAACGATGTTATACATTTCTACTACATTATCCTAATTATCTCTTCTTACTCCACATAATTGACAAGTTCTATTTTGATCTGACTCATTGATTTCTAACACTCATCAAGTTATCATCATAGAATTAGAAGGATAAGTAGGAACACTTGACAAGAAGATTTATCTCTCTTCCCTCACCCCCACAAACACAAAAATAATTTTTTATCCTATATGCCATCTCACGGAGTCACAGTTCCTTCATCACACAAGCCATACCGCCCCTTTGGAACCCACAAAACACCCTCCATACCTCACAAACTCATGCTATAGCGTAAGCCAAGGGTTGGCGTGCGCAATGGCACAACCCCTTTGGCACATGTGTTGTGGTAACATGCTATTGCGCAATCCATTGCCTTTGGTGCAGAGGTGTTTGAGTGATTGCACCCGGTATGCGTTTAATGCCATAAAATCTTAAGCTTCACACATAAACATACAATACCAAGCGTTCGAATAACATACATAACATAGTGAAAAAGTATACAAACTTCCCAAATAGGTTAGGAATAATCATTCATCTGTCTGCAGAAAAAGAACTGCAGGCCTCACGTAAGTGAAATTTTTAAAGGGGTTCTCGTTGCATTTAGGGTGGCAGGGGAATCAGGCGGTGGCATGTTGGTCCAACACTCTTCGAAATTAGCAATGCATTGCTTACCAGCAACTTGTGGTACAAAACTTGGCTTAATTTCTCGACCCTCTAGTTTCTTCCAGTTGATAGATTTGAACCAACTATGCCTTTTTTCAAGTCCCAAATCTGAATCGAAGTTCACAAGCAGAAACACAAAAAACAATAACCGGATACTAGAATACGCTCACTAGTATTAATCAGAAAATATAAGCTCAAACAACTTATTGGTTTTTCATATATCCAACCACAAGCTCGGCTGGTATATATATAGGTATTTAGAATATGCTTTCTAATCCTACTACAATTCTAATTAAGCAAAATAGTCCTTAACAAATAAGGAGTCCTAATTAGACTAGAATTGTAAAAGTAATTATCCATGTGCTCGGTTTGTCTTGACTGTCCATAGGCTCGGATCAGTAATTATCCCAACATTCACCCCCCTAATTTCTGACTCGAGATAGGGAGGTCTTCAACTCCGAGTAACTCTTGCATTTCCTTGAACTTAATCCTTGCGAGAGCTTTCGTCAGAATATCAGCACGTTGCAAATCACCTCTTACAAACTCAACTTGTACTTGGCCTCTTTCAACACATTCTCGGATAAAATGATAACGTGTGTTTATATGCTTGCTTCTCCCGTGAAAGACTGGATTTTTCATAAGTGCAATAGCCGATTTGTTGTCAACAAATAAGACCACCACTTTCTCCTCCATTCCGGTTATTTCACTCAACAACCCACGTAACCATATCCCTTGACACGCGGTGAGGTTGCGACCATGAACTCGGCTTCATAAGACGATAGAGCCACCGTGTTTTGCTTTTGTGAGCACCAAGTGATAGGTGATTTACCTAGATAAAATACATGCCCAGTTGTGCTTCGACCATCATCTTGGTCCATAGCAAAACTACTATCACTAAACCCCACTAACTCCTTGGTCTTCTCTTGGTTGTATCGTATTCCAAAATTCAAACTACCTTGGATATACCTTAGTATTTGTTTCACAGCTGCCATATGTGATTCTTTTGGTTCTTGCATATAACGACTAACCAAACCAACCGAATAAGATAAATCAGGTCGAGTGTGTAGTAAATACCTTAGACATCCAACTCGTCGTCTATACAAAGTTGCATCAACTGGTTTTCCTTCCTTGTCCATGCTTAACTTCATTCCAGGTTCTAATGGACATTGAGTAGAATTCGCTTCATGCATCCCAGCATCTTTCAAGATCTTCTTTGCATAGCTTTCTTGACTTATTGAGATACTCGAATCCTCTTGCTTTACTTCAATGCCAAGATAATAGCTCAATTTTCCCAAGTCACTCATATCGAACCTTTCTTGCATTTGTCTCTTAAATTCACCAATTTCGACAAGCTTCGAACCGGTTACTAAGAGATCATCTACATAGACCGCAATAATCAAGATTGACTTGTTTGGCTTCTTCACATACACCGCTTGTTCGTGTTGGCATCTTTTGAAAGACATTTGCTTGAGTTCTCTATCAAGTTTTGTATTCCACGCCCTTGGTGCTTGTTTAAGTCCATAAAGCGCCTTTTTCAACTTGTAGATCTTCCTTTCTTCTCCTTTCTTCACGAACCCTTCCGGTTGTGTAACAAACACTTGCTCTTTTAGTTCTCCATGTAAAAAGCTGACTTTACATCCAGATGATGTAGCTCCCATGCTTCTTTTGCGGCCAATGAGATCAATAAACGCACCGTTTCAATCCGTGCTACGGGCGCAAATACCTCGTCATAGTCAATTCCTTCCTTTTGAGCATAACCCTTTGCTACTACCCGAGCTTTAAACTTATTAATTGAACCATCCGGATTTCTCTTATTTTTGAACACCCACTTTAATCCAATGGGATTAACATTAACCGGAGCTTCAACTAATTCCCATGAATCATTCTTCTCGATAGACTCAATCTCTTGCTTCATAGCAACCATCCACTTGCTTGAGACTTTTGCTTCTTGGAACGTTCTTGGTTCATCATCTTCAATCAAAAGTAGATTTTGATCTTCATTAGCAACTGAGGTTCTTGAACTAGACCCCATAATAAAGTCATTAAATCTAGTTGGCTTAGTTGAAACCCTTGAAGAACGCCTCATAACTGGTTGAGTTTCCGTCACAGGATTAGGGTCATTACCAGCCTCGAATTGAACTTCTTGTTCGGTATTGACCGGTTGATTTTCATCAACATCATGATGATTTTCAGCCTCTTGATCTTCAGCTTCAACTTCATCGGTCATACCTGGGTTAACAAATCCACAACCCGTATCAATAGAACCGTGCCATTCTATAATAAACATACCTGGGTTTAGCTCGTGTGTTTCGCTTCCGGCAACATACTTCCAGCCAAGTTCCTCATTAAACTCCGCATCACGACATACCACTATCTTCTTTACTTTTGGATTGAACATTGAAAACCTTTTGTACCTGGCTCGTTTCCGATGTAAATGAGTCGTGTTGAACTGTCGTCTAACTTATGTAAATATGGCCTTGTTCCCGTTGCATAAGCCACACATCCAAATACCCGCAAACCCTCCAAGTTAGGCTTTTTTCCTTTGAAAGCCTCGTATGGAGTTTGATTAACTAGAGCTTGAGTTGAAACTCTATTAATCAAGA
The DNA here is from genome assembly GCA_910596185.1 of Chrysanthemum makinoi. NCBI lineage: Eukaryota > Viridiplantae > Streptophyta > Magnoliopsida > Asterales > Asteraceae > Chrysanthemum > Chrysanthemum makinoi. Next base: position 112,092,433 of record OU343222.1, on the reverse strand, counting down.
ATGTAGCGTGTCTAACTCCTTCAGACCACATGTAGTTTGGTACGTCTCGTGCTTTCAAGATGCTTCTAGTCATTCCCATAAGAGTACGGTTTAGCCTTTCCACGACTCCATTTTGTTGCGGTGTGTAGGGGGCGGTTAGATGTCTTGTTATACCCTCGTTTTCACAAAAGTTGGTAAATTCTTTTGAAGTGAACTCACCTCCTCTATCGGTCCTTAGGGTTATAATCTTGCTTCCCGACTTCTTCTCAACTAAAGCTTTGAACTTTTTGAAGTATTCAAATGCCTCACCTTTTTCCTTCAAGGTAAAAGTCCACATAAACCGTGAGAAGTCATCAATAAGAACAAATATGTACCTGTTTCGTGCTATGGATGGTGGAGAAATTGGTCCACATAGGTCGGCATGTATAAGTTGAAGAGGATGTGTTGCCTTAAATTTTGCAGCTTTAGGAAACGCCTTCTTGGTTTGTTTTCCTACCAAACAAGATTCACACAACTTGTTCTCTTGATGAATTATTGGCAACTTTTCAACCATGCCCTTCCTTGCCATTAATTCCATCGTCTCGAAATTAATGTGACCCATCCTAGCATGCCATAACCAAGCATCATCTTCCATCTTTGCTTTGAGACACACCGGACTTCCAACTTGGAGCTTAATCTTGTAAAGTCTATTACTTGTTCTAGGAACCTTCATCAAAAGCTTGCCATCTGAGTCACGCATAGTAAGAAGGTTACCTTTCATACGAATGTCACATCCGCCTTCGGTAGCTTGCCCAAGACTAATTATGTTGCTTTTAAGCTCGGGTAGGTAATAGACTCCAGTGATTAACCGTTGCTCTCCCGTTTTCCCTTCTATGATTATCGAACCCTTTCCTTTTATCTCGATGTAGGAGTTATCACCAAACTTCACTCTGCCGGAGATATTCTCATTCAACTCCGAAAAGTATTCTCGGATCCCCGTCATGTGATTACTTGCTCCATTATCCAAATACCAAGTGTCTTCCTCGTTTGGCTTAGTATTCAATTGGTTTGGGATAATCTTTTCTTCATTCAAGAAGACTACTTCTTGAACGCTTTTCATCATAAAAAGTGTTGGGTCATCATCATCCTCCGTTTTTAAAAGGTTTGATTCATGCTTTTGCTTCTGTTCACGTCGTTCAGGGCAGTTAGAAGCAAAGTGACCATATTCATCACATCTGAAGCATTGAATCTTTGAAAGGTCTCGACTTTTGTTCTTCTTTTTATCCGTATTGCTCCCGGAGTTGTTTTGGTTTCCACGGTTGTGGTTATTAGCTTGATCACTACCACGAGATTTGTTTTGGGAAGAAAAGTTTTGACCATTACCGTTGCCACCAGAGGAATTCCTTCCTCGACCTTTCTTATCATATCTTTCAGCCCTTCCGAACATCAACTTGCCTTGATCTTCAGAAGTGGTGTCAACACCCTTCATTCTTCCTTCAAAAGCTTTCAACCTTCCAATTGCTTCTTGAAAAGACATAGTATTCAAGTCAGCAAATTGTTCTATTGAGGCAAAAATTGCAACATACCTATCCGAACGGATGCAAGCGCTTTTAACAAGTTTCTTGTCTTCATAAACCGTTCCCAAGCATTAACTTCAGTTACAATTTTTCCCAACCTAGCCGCAAAGTCATCGATTGATTCGTTGACTTTCATCTTTAAAGATTCGAATTCCGTCTCCAAGGTTTGCAACCTTGCATCTCGAACCCGATCAACACCCACATACCTGGTCTTCAAAGCTCCCAGATTTCTTTGGCGTGTTGAATTGTGAAACTTGAAAAACAAGTTCTTCGGAATCGCTGGAAAAGTAACGCAACGCCATGTGATCTTGCTTAGCAACAACTTGTGTTCCTTCCCCGGTTCCAGTTGCATCGAGTATTCCATGGACTCAGAATACCGCTTTAACTCTTATTGCCCATATGTTATAGTTCGTGCTTGTTAACATTGGACATTGAAGAGCCGTTTTAGAATGTTCAATAGGTGGTTGACTCGACTCGCCTTGCACCATCCTTCTTGAACGCCTTTTGTAAGTTACCGGTGTAGTTGGATTGACTTCCAGCTCTAGAACACGCTTGTTTTACTTCTTGCCTAAGTAAACCAAGTGTAAAGTTTGAAACTTTATCGACTTCTTGGAAACCCTTTAGTCGACTTGACTGACTTGGAAACCCTTTAGTCGACTTCGACTGCTTGGAAACCCTTCTGTGATCGACACTTGTTTGGAAACCCTTCAGTGATCGACTAAACTTGGAACCCTTTAGTCGACTTGTGTTCGACTAATCTTGGAACCCTTTAGTCGACTTGTTTGGAAATCCTGCTGTGATCGACTAACCTTTAACCTTGCTCTTGATACCAATTCAAGTCCCAAATCTGAATCGAAGTTCACAAGCAGAAACACAAAAAACAATAACCGGATACTAGAATACGCTCACTAGTATTAATCAGAAAATATAAGCTCAAACAACTGATAGGTTTTTCATATATCCAACCACAAGCTCGGCTGGTATATATATAGGTATTTAGAATATGCTTTCTAATCCTACTACAATTCTAATTAAGCAAAATAGTCCTTAACAAATAAGGAGTCCTAATTAGACTAGAATTGTAAAAGTAATTATCCATGTGCTCGGTTTGTCTAGACTGTCCATAGGCTCGGATCAGTAATTATCCCAACATTTTTATCTCATCACTTCCACCTGTTCCACTGCCAAGACGCCTGCTTCATTCCTTTTGTAGCAACTGATAAACAGAAGGAAAAAAGAAAAAGCAGCTATAATTAGCAACCATTTACTTTATTACAGGTAAAAGTTTAATTCATTATAAAGTGTACTTAATGCACAAGTAATGACTACAATATTCAAAACAAGTCCTGGTAGATTCTTAACATTTGACCATATAACTAATACCCAAAAGTGTTTAAATGTGCTTCTGTTGTTAACGGTTGTAATATTCAGATAACTTGTTGTTTGAATGCTTCGCTAAATTCTGATTATCCGAGGAACTAATGAATAATACAACCAAAACAGATGCTTTTAGATATTGTTGATGTAATTAGATTTGATATATTATTCGAATAACCAAATTTGCTGCAACAGGTACAAAACAGCTGATTGCTATAATAAGATAATCGGCTTTATTATATCCAAACACCCCCTAATTGGAAGCATATATTTGACATCACAGGGCGAAATATGTTTGGTGCTTAAGCTCCCGTGTCGTGTTCACATTTATTGGAAACAGATGTAGTTTGAGCCTCTTTATTAATCTAGAAAATAAACTTGTTTAGACAATAGCGGTACATGGAACTAAAAACTAGTCTAGTAAGTCGCAAAGTCACAATCACAAACATGCATATATTGAATTTAATTACCCCTTTCAACAGAGAGTGTGCTTCACTTGACAGGAAGGCTGGAAGCTTGATCTTATCCTTAACTGTCTTTTCCTGAATTTTCTGCCTGTTTCCGCCTCTATATGGAGGCTGCACAAACACAATGAGAAGTAGATCAGCATCATAAGACAAAATAATATATGAATGCCAATTTTACCCTCAATATACTTATACACCAGTTAACTTGAAAAACTTAAGGGTATAATGGGAAAATTAGTAAATCAAACTATCCAAGTTTTAAGTGGAGATCTATTTTGGAACAATTATAAAAGAGCATACCGGACAATTGCTTAGCACAATTTAAAGAATAACATGCTAAATTTGACATCTAATTTGTTAAAAGAAGAAATACACACCTTCCCTGTAAGCATTTCATACATTAAAATACCAACACTCCACCAGTCAGCTGCCTTATCATGACCTCGGCCTTGTACAATTTTAGGAGACATGTATTCTATTGTTCCACACATGGAATTTGATCTAGTGTTTTCGTCAAATTGTTTGGCTAAACCGAAGTCCGTCAACATAACCTAATAAACATAGAGTCCACAGATAAGATGTCAATAAAGTACAAGAATACGAACATGATATTAAAAACTGCAGAAGAGGATCTTACATGGCCTTCTGAATCAAGGAGAATATTTTCGGGTTTCAGGTCTCTGTGCATTATACCATTAGCATGAAGATGCGAAACAGCAGAAACAATCTCAGCAGTGTAAAAACATGCCAATTCCTCCCTACAGAACAAAAAAATTTAATCCTTTATTATAAGATCAACATCATGACATGACATGACATATATTTCTGTTATTACTATAGTTTATTTTGTGTCCCTTAGGATCCAGGAATCAAGAAAAAATAATCAAAATAGCTTGCAAATGGTTTTTTTAAGATTACTATAAAAATTCATGCTTATAGCATAATGACCAACAATTTGACAATTTTGGAAATGTGAACTACATTTTTTGTGCGATATAAGTTTTTTTTTCTCAGAAGTATATTTTTTATTAAAAATATCAAAGTTTGCAAAAGTCAAATTTGCAGAAAATGGTTCCAAATATCATATTTCCCAATAAAAAGATAGTTTGCAAAACCAGGTTTGTCAAATTTATCATTTTGGTGTAAACACAAATTCTTATGACATTAAGTTGAAAAGCCATATGTAATGTGGCTATTTTGATGCATTTCCCAAGCTTTAATGCGACACCTACCTGAACAAGCCTTGCCGATAGAGTTGAAAGAAGAGATGACCCCCATTTACCAAATCAAGAACAAGGAACAATCTATATTTGGTCTGCATACATATAAACCAGCAAAATATTAGAGTTTGAGATGGTAACGTCAGATAAGTTTTTGTAACTCTATACGTGTTTCTAACTTGTCCTTATCATTACCTGGAACGAGTATTTGAGTTGCACGATGAAAGGATGATCAATTTTTGTTAAAATATCTCGTTCTGCTTTCATATACTCCGCATGATCTTGCTCAAAGATCTTATCCTTACGCATGACCTTCATAGCAAATATTTCAGATGAACCATTCTTTCTCACTTGATAGACTTTTGCAAACGCTCCTTGACCAACAAATTTCAAGACTTCAAAGTCTTCAAGTCCCACACTATTGTTTTTCTGTGAACCGCTTACATCATCATCATTAACAACATAAGATGATTCTTCGAGTTCCTCTATACCGATTGTACGGACCCCCTCAACAAGATCATATTCAGTCTCGTGTAAAGTGAGCTTGCTAAGCTTCATGGACTGACTAGTAAAAGACGAAGGACCCACCAATGAATGAGACCGGGTACTTTTGGTTCGTCATAAACTAATTCATTCATATCGGGAGCAGAAGGTATTTGAGGTGCAGGACCAAATACGTCAGAAAAATCCAACTCTAACTCAACATGATCCTCAGGAAGAGAATCAGGTAGAACCTTTGGAAGAAGCACTTGGTTCCGGAACGTCTTCCCTATACTTTTTCCAGTTACTTGCAAACATTGAGAGGCAACCATTTTGCGAAATTTGAGATAGATGCTAGTGATTTCTAAATTGATGGATGGCAGCTCAAAGAGAATAGCAGGCAAGAGTATAAGAGTGGAGTCGCAACAAATCTTGAGAATAGGTCAATCAGAATCCAGAAAGGGAAGATGTTGTTTCCCGCTTTACAGGAAACAGTGGATGTCGTGATATTTCTTGAATTCATGAAGATCATGCAGTCAAGCTGAAGCTCAGAAAGAAAAAAAATAGGTAAGTACAGTATTCTAAGGTCAGCATATCACGAATGATTTGGGGTATTATATGTGTTTGTGTACAAGCAAATATAAGGAAAATATCTTATAAGAGCCAAATAATATACATTTTTAACTCATTTAGTCTTAGCTTCATGGTGACCTATAGCTGTGATTTTTCAGTTAGTTCATCTATAGTACCATATAAAGAGGTTACAGTTTCAAATATATAACCCATACAAACCAAGCTATGGCAAGAGCTTATATTTGCCAATGAAAAAAAGCAATCCAACATAATATATGTCAAAGGCTGAAAGGCTCAAGCCCATATTGCGAGCAAAGCTAGTGAGTAGTGACTGAGTCCCTTCAGCTTGTAAATACACGATTCGAGCTGTATGCATTGCAATTTAACTTTGAGGAATTTGTATGCATTGCAATTTAACTTTGAGGAATTTGTAACAAGTTTGACATGTTCCCCATTTAGCTAATCTTCTTGAATGATCCATATAACGTTAAACACAACCCAAATCAACCCATTTACCCCTGATCTAGGAAAAGCTTTAAGCTTTATGTAGTTGCACCATATAGTCTCCCATTTGAAATTTATTTTAAGTTTCACCCCTAAGTTTCACCACCACTGCTTCTTACCCACTGGGATTCGTGTGCCTCTTTGTTCTAGCTCCACCTAGTAGCCTGAAAAGAACCAACATGACCCACCATGACTGTCCACTAAGAATGTGGCAGATGTGCCACAGGTTGTTCCCATGAAAACACCAACGCACCAAATATATGGATACAATTCAACACAATGAGCCGTTGATGACCTTCTAAAATTCTTATATTTTGAATCTTCTAATAAGGTATATTACCCGTATTTTTTTAAAAAAAATTAGCACTTCATATACATTAAAATACATTTATTTGAACCGCTAAAGCTCTCTACAATGGACTAACTTATAAGTAAATAAGCTAAAATATCCGCCTCTAAACGTGACCTTTTGGTGTGCAAAAAGAACAACTTTTAGCTGTCATATTATGTTTTTGGTTGAAGTTTTACAAGCACGAATTTGATGTGATGTCAGTGTGGGATAAGTTAGCTCAATTTGTTTGTTTTGACCTCAGCTTAAATTTCAGAAATTTATAAGCGTAATGTAACACACGTTTAGAAATTCACAATAAATGAAAACGTGATCAACAAATGCAACAACACATTAAGAACCTAATGAACAAAAAATAGATTCGAAATGGGATTGTTATTAGTAAGATGTGGTTTATACAAACGATTACAAGAATTAAGAGAGAGAATTGTAACTGAAAAATCAAGAATGAAGAATGATACAAGTGAAAGGTGGTTTAAGTAGTGAAAGGGAAAGTTAACGGCTTTTGGCGCCAACTGCAACTATTATGAAAGTTGTCATCTTTAGTCCTCTGACTCGTAGTAGTTGTTACAACTGGTCCTTGTTAGCTTTGACTTGTAACAATCCCTACTCCTTCAAACAATGCTTGTCCTCAAGCTTGGGTTTCAAACTCTGGATACCTCAATTCTTAAGCATCAGCTCCAACATCCCATATCAGCAACTCAAATCCAACATATCAAACAACCATAACTTCCTTTTTCCTCCTTGGCCATTTCCACATATCAAACTTCCCTTTTCTAAACTTAACGTTGCATTGTGTGTCACCCATTTTCTTCCTTGTAGGCCATTTCCCATAATCAACCGTCACATATTTCTTTCTCCTTTTCGACCATTTACATATATAAAACTTCAATTGACCAAAACTAGATTCCTTTCCAATAACATCTTCTTTTCTTATTGAAACATTTGTCCAGCTGCTACTTGATTGGCAATATCAGAACCATAAGCGAAAACTGTATCGGTTCTATCATCACACAAGTACCAATCCAAACACCCTGGTTCCAACAAATCTGAATCAATAACATCATCAAACCTGTTACTAGCAGTCAATACACTAACTCCCGTATTATTACCTGCAAACTCTTCCATTTCTGCCAACAACTGATGAAGGGTCTGTTCCCTTTCTTCATTTCCCCATCCTAAACCCGCTCCTCTTTGCCTACCTATCTCATCACTAAACGAAATACAAGGCGCTCTCAACTTCAAACGGGCCTTTTGACCAACTTCAAATGACTTCCCCATATTCAAAGAACAATAACCAAACAACTCAATTTCCTCACTTTCTTGAACAATTTCATCAAATCTCTCTGAACATGTATTATCATTTCCAGCTATACTCGAATCATTTAATGCCATCTTCCCAACTTTATCCCCTTCTTTACTAAATTCCACAAGGTCCTTCAAACAAATATTGTAATAGATCATTCCCCTTGATTCAATATCGTGATTTTTCCCATCCTCTTCACAATTTACCACCCCGTTGTCGTCCACTCTACTTGACTCATTCACTTCCAATTCACTACTTTTCCCAACCTCATCACAACCTTTATTAAAATCCACTACAAAATCTTCAATACCCATTTTAGCTTCTTGAATCTTGTCGAACTTAAACCCATTTTCAACAAACTTTTTACCGTCGACTCCATTCATCTTCGCAGACCCAAAAGAATCATTACCTATCAACGCAAGTTCGTCACTTTCTTCATCTTCATGAACGAACTCATCAAAAAACACCAAACCTTGTTCGTTATCACACACTTTACTTGAGTTATGCAGCACATTTTCCTCACTTTTTACATTTTTTTTACAAACTTCATCAATGTTCACTAAACCAAAATCCTTGTTTATCATTTCACTTGAATCTTCAACATTTTCATCAAGATTAGTCATTCCCAAACACTCAATTTCTTTTCCTATGACATTTTCTTCACAAGACTCTTCATAACTCTTTAACCCAATGTTTTCAGACCCTACTTCAGCTGTCAAGCTATCATCCATCTCACTTACCCTCAACTCAGTTTTGTTACATTTAGCATCATCTTTACAAAGTTTATCCAAAACCAACAACCCATTTCTATCTTTCTCCTTTTCTTTTGATTCATTTAATTTCTTTTTCATGAAATTGTAAACGTATACTTGTAACGAAGCCAAACTACATGCATCCGATAGGGTTTTGGGTTTAAAAATGCTAACCTGGTCTCGGATTTCCACAGGCAGCCCACAAGTAAAAAGATCAGCTAGATAGCATTCCTCCACTTTTGTCAGCATCGAAGACCAACGTGAATTAAATGAATCATAATATTCGCTAACCGTACCATATCTTTCGAGAAATCTACGCATTGTCATTTCGACAAACACCTTATGTACATCAATTTTACCCTTACTAGTTCCACCACTTCCTCCACAGTTGTTTCCCAAAAGCACATCACTATCACTATCATTAACCATCGAATAACCCCCATCTCCCTCAAAATACAAACTTCCAACTGAATTTTTGATATCCTTTAACATTGCCATTTCATCAAACACTTGGCGGCTAACGTTTCTTTGACTCCCCACTAACCAACTACAACAGATTGTAAAAATTTCTTGATTCAGTTCCAACAACTAACTAACTATAACAAATTTTCAACACAACCAATGGCGATTACACAATTTTTTTATTTTATTTATTTATTTATTTATTTATTTAAATGCCAAGAATTAATGGCGGATTTGAACTTTGGTGCCAGGAAAGTGCTCTGATACCATTTGTAACACACGTTTAGAAATCCACAAGAAATGAAAACGTGATCAACAAATGCAACAACACATTAAGAACCTAATGAACAAGAAATAGATTCGAAATGGGATTGTTATTAGTAAGATGTGGTTTATACAAACGATTACAAGAATTAAGAGAGAGAATTGTAACTGAAAAATCAAGAATGAAGAATGATACAAGTGAAAGGTAGTTTAAGTAGTGAAAGGGAAAGTTAGCGCTTTTGGCCCCAACTGCAACTATTATGAAAGTTGTCATCTTTAGTCCTCTGACTCTTAGTAGTTGTTACAACTGGTCCTTATTAGCTTTGACTTGTAACACGTAAATCGTAATTTCAATAGATGTGTGTGGTGCTGCAAAATTGTTGTCTTGAAGGGGTGTTTGGGTAATCTTGGATAGTGATTAATGGGTCTCTTTTCTGGGGGTCTGAACGCAACATCGACGCTATCAACTATCATAGTACTGATATATGGATCTATTTTTATTATAATCCTATTAACTAATTTCTTATGTTCATGCTAAAGAAATAGATAGAGCTATGTTATAAACATATAGCTCTAGATGGAGACAATCTCTTAAAAACGAAACTGATAAAGCATTCGGAGGACGGTTGTAAAGCTGTAACATATAGGGTGTTTGGGATTTTTCTTTATACAAAGTTACTTGGATTTAGGACATTGTGATCAAGTGTGTTACCAAATAGTATAAAGGCAGAAGTTATCTAATAATATGTTTTTATATTTGAAGGTCACAATGGAAGCAGAAGTTACAAAGGAACGCTTGCACTATTAGGTTGAAGTTGCTATTTCCCCGTCTAAAATTTTAAATACCACAAAGGCAGTGCCACACTAACTACAATTAGCACACCAAAGCTGGGAAGCCAAGCGGTATGCGTCAAGTTCCAACCCATTTTTATGCATCGGGCCCAGTTCTTACCAATTTTCATATGAAGCAAAGGCTCTTCCAAGTTAATAATACATTGTTTTTTTTTTTCCATTTCTAACAACTAATTCTAAAATTTTGTGTCTCAAGAATTCTGAATGTGTGCTTCAATTCTTTTTTAGAAGCTGTTATAATTTGAAATTGTTAAATGTTTCTTGTATGTAGACATGTAGTAACTACACTTATGATGCATTTGTAATCTTCATTCGATGTATACTTATTTTATCCTATACTAACAAGTGCACCTAAATATACATTATCTCAATTTTTTTTTATGCATCGATAAAATTTCCCCGCAGCAACGCGCGGGCTCCCCTGTTCGTTTAAATCAACTGTCAAAGAAGAGCTTAGGGTCCGCTTGGTTCAAAGTGGGGAAAGGAAAAGGGAAAGGGAAAGGGAAAGGAATGCAAAGGAATGAGTGAGGTGGGTAATCAATACCTTCCCCCCCAATTTACTCTATAATGGTTCATTACCCACTACGGGGTAATCAAACCCTTACCCCTCCCCAACCAAGAATCAATTTATTTGTGATGTAGTCCCTTTTGAATACTTTACCTATTCTCCACCCCCCTCTTAACCCCTAACCAAGCACGCCCTTAGTAAAAGAACACGCTTGTCAAGGTTAGATAATATCTAGATGCATTTAGTAGCACGCTTTTTTAATTTGTTGTTCACTTGATATACAAAGAGTTTATTTATGTGGTAGAGAAAAAAAAAAAATTGGCATGAGAAGTTTGACTTTTAATGTGTACTAATTTGCGAGACATATGAAGACAGGAAACTAAGGGGCCGTTTGGTTCGAAGGAATTCAATGTAATCTGTTGTAATTGTAATCTGAATTACATTACAATCCTGTTTGGTTGGCAAGATGGATTGAATTGTAATTCTGATTACATTACATCAGGTGTTTGGTTTGCAACGTAATGTAATTGAATTACAACCAATTACGTCAAGTGATGTAATTCAGATTACATAGCAAACTTGATGGAATGTGTTGAATTACGTTGTAATTCAGATTTTTACGAGTTAAATATCAGTATTTATCTTTAATCGTTATTACTATTATATTATTTAATTTAAAAAATAAATAACAATTATTTTTATATTATATATAAATATCTAAATAAATAATTATTTTTTTAATAATTATTTTATATTAAATTTATGATTTTTATTTACTATTTTATTTAAAAAGTATTATTATTATTACTATTATTATTATTATTATTAAATAATATTATTTATTATTGCTATTATTATTATTATTATTATTATTATTATTATTATTATTATTATTATTATTATTATTATTATTATATTAATTCTTATTATTATTATATTATTATAATTGTATCAAAATTATTATTATTATTATTTTTATATTTATTATTTAATATTATTATTATTATTGTTATATTATTATTATTATTTACAATTATTTTTATTATTATTACTATTATATTTTTATTATTATTATTATTATTATTATTATTATTTTAAATACTATTATTATTATTGTTATTATAAAATAATATTATTTATTATTACTATTATTATTATTATTATTATTATTATTATATATTTATTATTATTATTATTATTATTTACTACTATTTTTATTATTATTATTATTATTATTATTATTATTATTATTAAATAATATTATTTATTATTATTATTATAATTATTATTATATAACTATATTAGTATTTTTATTAATAATATGTATTATTATTATTATTATTATTATTATTATTATTATTATTATTATTATTATTTATTATTATAATATTATAATTGTATCAATATTATTATTAATATTATATTTATTATTTAATAATTTTATTATTATTATTATTATCTATTATTTATTATTATTATTATTTACTATTATTATTAATATTATTATATTATGTTATATTATATTATTATTATTATTATTATTATTATTATTATTATTATTATTATTATTATTAAATAATATTATTTATTATTATTATTATTATATAACTATTTTATTATTTTATTATTATTATTATTATTATTATTATTATTGGTTTTTTCTTTTTCTTTTTTTTTATTTTATAAAAACATCACTTTCATTATTATTATTATTATTATTATTATTATTATTATTATATTATTATTATTATTATTATTATTATTATTATTATTATATTTATTATTATTATTATTATTATTATTATTATTATTATTATTATTATTATTATTCTTTGAATTACATCACGTTGCAAGTCAACCAAACATAATGACAGATTCTATCAATTACAATTCCAACACATTACAATTACAACACATTCCAATTCTTTAAATTACAATTCATTCAAATTACAATTCCTTCCAAAGATTACAATTCATTCAAAAACATTCTGCGAACCAAACGCACCCTAAGGGTCCGTTTGTTATCAATGAATGGCAATGAATTAATAGAATCTTTGTCAACAAAATCAGTTTGGTTTATTATTGGTCTTAAAAATGGGAAACAAATATGCCTATAGAATGAATCCGAGCTATACATGAGTGTTTTCTTTCTCTTCTAATTATTTCTTTTGTCTTTTTCTTTCTTTTTTTGATTTTTACTTCAACTTTTATTTGTTTTCCTTCTTTTTTCAACATTTATTTCTTTTTTAATATTTAAATTATATATTTTCTCTCTCATACTTTTTTTAAAACCAATATAAAATTTAAAACCACATTCAAATCCAAATCCAAATCCGCATCCGAATCTAAATCCAAATCCAAATCTATTAACAAACCAAACGGACCCTAACATTGGCTTGGAGGGTAAAAAAAATGTTTTGCACATTCTTACATTTTCATTTTACACATTTTTCTACGTTCAAAATATTATTATATAATTTTTCTTACTCATTTTCTCTTTGTATTTAAATAGTCAATTATGTCATTTGGCAGTATCCTCTCTAAGTATGATACTTTTTAAGATGATAATGTATGAATGTTTAGTATTTTTTAAAAAAAAAATTGGAGTGTAAGATAGAATTCGTGCATGTTAGCATATGTGTGCATGTTAGCATCTGTGGGGAAGCGTGCATGTTAGCATCAGTGTGGAAGTTAAAGGGGTCCAAAATTTGACTAAGGTGCCGTTTGGTTTGTTGTCAAGAATCACAATGGAAATGGGTTTGAAATAGGGGTAGAATGACAATGGATATAACTAAAAGTGTATCATTTCATACTTATTGTTTGGATTGAAAAAACTGGTATAGGTATACACATAAGATGACAAAATAGTTTCACCCATTAGTCATTTAAAAATTTATGGGACCCACAAAATGAGTGACTAAAAATAAAAAGTCATATAGGACCCACATGAATAGTTGCTCAAATACACCTTCTCTCTGTGGAATCGGTTTATGGGTATAGAATGATAGCTTTAATATTATTTAATTTTAAAGCTCCAACCAAACAATAACAATGATTGTCATTGTAAAATAAATACCAATGTGTAGTATCTTTAAAATTATTATCTATTATTGTATGGCATCATTTGCCAAAATAATTACTGTATAATAGCCATTTTGATGTTATTTATTGTATAAAAGTTACGTATCTGAAATAAAGAAAACAAAACCCACATTTACGATATAGCACTTTTTTTTTTTTTTTTTTTTTTTTTTCTTTTTTGTACGTGACATTTTTAATTTCTTTTTTGAAATTGACATTTACGACATTGTTAGGGTGCTAGTTTAAAGTGACTTTTTTGTTTTCATTTACTCTATGTTTACTCTTCATTAATGGCATCATTTTTGTTCGTCAAGTATATCTTTTTTTGTTTTCTGTACTAAATGAGAAACATGTTTACGAAGAGGTATAATTTCATAAATAATAAATATATGATTAATTCATGTACAGTGACGTAACTTATATTATTATTAATATCTTGTTCACTTAATTCTTTAGAATTTGTGTTTGTGTTATGTTCTTTTACCATATGCATGATTTACTATAGTAATTCCACTGTACGGTTATTAGCTTCTCATATATAGTTGATTGTATGATCAATTAGTGCGCATATAAAAATTTATGTTCTATGTTAATCAATTTTCTTAACTAACACAAAAAAAAAATCCAAATCATGTGTCACATGGGTTCGAAAAGGCACTCATAATATTTTGTAACGATAAAAGGAAAGTTGAAACCTCTCGACCGTTTTGCTTAATCAATCATGTTTGGTTACAAGAAATGAATTAATCGAAAAGCGAAAATAATATTCAAAGACACTATATAATAGTAAATATTTTTGAACATGCCATATAATGGTAAATATGTTTTCTTTAAGCAATTACTTGGTAGAAAACTCACAAATTTGTATATTAGAAAAAGATATGGATTAACCGAGAAATGCTATGCTTACAAAAGATTCATAAAAAACTTTCACATAATGATGTTGATATGCCAAAATATTTAGCCAATCAAAATAATTATAGAAAAGCAAAAGTTATTTGATTGGACAAATGATCTTGCCACATTATTGTATAAAACTTTTTTGAAAATATTTTGTGAATGTATCATTTCTCGTAACTGAAACCGAGTTACTTTGAACAAACTATATCTTTGAAATCATGTTATTTCAATCAAAATGATCCAGGTAGAGTATATTCTTTTCTTTAAACCCTTACCTAATATGTATTGCGGATTTACGGAGTACTATTTTCTCAATTTTGTTTAATTATTCTACTTGTGTGTTTAGCATTGTATGGAACCTTCCTATTAACATGTAAAAAATTGCAGCATGAAATTGAATTATCCGGAGTAATTCGATATTAATTTAACAATTTAAGCTACATCAAACAAACTGATAATTGTAAAAGAAAAGACTAACAAAAAGTGGGGAGTAAATTGAATATATTTTGTAAATTATATAAACGAGGACTTATACCCCGCGTGTTGCGACGGATCATAGAATTCTAAGTATTTATATAACTACTGATTTCTTTTGTTCGGTATATTTTATGAAGTTTTATGGTTAAACATGGGTTATGTTATAAGAACCTCTTATGATGTGATAATAGAGAATTTTGGTCAAAATGTATAAATCGTGATGCATATCGTACAATCTTCTGATGTGCGCAATGATTGAAACCCTCTTATAGAGGGTTTGTATAACCTCACCCATATACGGTTCTATTTGGGGCAACTTATTCGGACCCCTCATATGAAGGGTTTCCTATCATTGCATGCATCACCCGTTTATACGGTGTGCATCACGGATTGTACAATTTGATCAAACCTCTTTGATGTGATAAATAAAAAGAGTCCGTATAACACATCCTGTTCCACTTCAAATAAATAAATAAATAAATAAATAATGTAATGACATTATCACAATAGTATATCCGAATGAGTTCACTGAAGTCAAGAAAAGTAAAGGAAAAAAAACCGGTTTCAAATTTCAATAAGGAAACTTATATTTTCACGGAAGGTTTTGATACATCCACATAAATTTAGTATAAATTCACAGTTATACCCCCTATCACTATCACTTATAAATTTAGTTAACCCATCTCTCTCAATGCTTACGTTCCACTAGTGTTGATTTATAAGACTCGTATCTCTTCTTTCTCTTTTTCTTTTACAAACTTTTTTTGGACACATTCATAATTATAAACATTGAATAATAATAAATCATGTATGATGTATGTGTTGGAGTGGAAACTGGATTACTTGTTTCTACAATCGCTTTCAACTTTCACAAACTGGATTACTTGTTTATACAATCGCTTTCAACTTTCACAAACTGGATTACTTGTTTCTACATTCGCTTTCAACTTTCACAAACTGGATTACTTGTTTATACAATCGCTTTCAACTTTCACAAACTGGATTACTTGTTTCTACATTCGCTTTCAACTTTCACAAACTGGATTACTTGTTTATAAAATCGCTTTCAACTTTCACAAACTGGATTACTTGTTTATACAATCGCTTTCAACTTTCACAAACTGGATTACTTGTTCACAAACTGGATTACTTGTTTATACAATCGCTTTCAACTTTCACAAACTGGATTAATTGTTTCTACATTCGCTTTCAACTTTCACAAACTGGATTACTTGTTTCTACAATCGCTTTCAACTTTCACAAACTAGATTACTTGTTTATACAATCGCTTTCAACTTTCACAAACTGGATTACTTGTTTCTACATTCGCTTTCAACTTTCACAAACTGGATTACTTGTTTCTACAATCGCTTTCAACTTTCACAAACTGGATTAATTGTTTCTACATTCGCTTTCAACTTTCACAAACTAGATTACTTGTTTATACAATCGCTTTCAACTTTCACAAACTGGATTACTTGTTTCTACATTCGCTTTCAACTTTCACAAACTGGATTACTTGTTTCTACAATCGATTTCAAATTTCAAGCGTGAAAATTTATGGATTACTTGTTTCTACAATCGCTTTCAACTTTCAAGCGTGAAAATTTATTATGGTGATTATTGAGGGTTGGTCATTTTTTATGCTAAGACATTCGCAGTTGGTAATGTTACATGATGACATACATGGCAAAAGTTCAATATAGAACCAAAATTTACCATAGATCCAATCAACCAATAATAGCCATTCATTTTTTTATTATGATAAACTTTCACCCTTTTTTAAAAAATTAAATATCTCGCAAACCGTTAATCGTTACGCGATAAAAATTATACCATCGTGACGAGAATTAAATTATCTTTCTATAGATATGCACTACTATATATTTTAACAACTTTTTTTTTTCAAAATTTCGGTCAACAAAAATCATATATGATTTGTGAAAATCATATATGATTCGATTTTTACGAATCATATATGATTTTTGAGAATCATATATGATTGTAAAAATCATATATGATTCGTAAAAATCGAATCATACATGATTTTTTAAAATCATATATGATTTTTTCGGACGAAATTTTTGAAAAAAAATGTTTGTCGAAAATATGTAAAAGTGCATATCTATAGAAAGATAATTTAATTCTCGTCACGATGGTGCATTTTTTATATTTTGAAGATTTACCGTTTGTAAGATATGTTGTTTTAAAAAAAAAGGTGGAAAATGATTTTGTATTAATTTAGATAAAAAATGGAGGGTTATGATTGGTTCATTTGTTCTATGACAAATATGAGTTCTATATTGATCTCAACTCTGACATACATTCTGTCATTCTTGGTTTACATTAAGTTTTATTTCTCACCATTACACTTTAATAGTCAAGATTTTAATTAGTAGGTGTAGTTGGAATTTAATTTCTAAAGCTTTTTCTTTAGGCTAACGGATGTTATCAGCGTGTCGTTAAATCTAGGGATGAGCATTTGGAGCCGAATTTCGATACCAAACCGGAATTGCACCGAAACCATACTGAAATATTACCGATTTTTTATATACGGTACGGGACCAGTATCATGAATCGAGCCAAAAAAAATCGAGACCACTAATAAAGTACCAGTACCCAAGTGGGATAGCATTGATTTTTTTTTCGAAATTGGAGTACTCATGTTTTTTAATTAAACAACTTATCCAAATACATATTGGGCTCATTCCATGCCAAACAATAATCATGTAAACCAAAAGGCTTTATTTCATTTGGTACCCACCTCTCATAGTCCCACTAGAGAGATTTTATGGATAAAGGGTCAAGGGTTCGAGTTTCGGTTTGTGTTTACTCTAGTTGGTGCCCCATTGTGCTAAAAGAGTTGTCGGAGCTATTACTTATGGTATGTAAAATGGCTGGTGTCAAAAGGCATCTTGAGTCAGGGTGTTCCCGATAATTCACACCTTTTTGTGAATTAAGAAAGAAACCAAATATCCCAAAAACCTACCGTGGCAACTATAAATCCTTGATATACCTTCCCAAAAATTAAACCCTAACGTATTTTATAAGTTTTGGAACGTTTGTAAGTTACGACTATCTTGGTAATGTATTTATTTAATTGGTGGTTGCGTTTCTAACACGTGTTTCGAAATCACTCGAAAATGCATGTTTTGTTCTGTTTTTTATTGTTATCACAGAAATTTAATAGCGTGAAGTCTAGAATTTTTTTTGGTTTAACAAAAATGAGAAGAACCGGATAGGTACCGATTTTCCGGTATCGGTTACGGTACCCGAATCCCGTCCGGTACGGTACCAGTATCCCCTTTAATGCTCGGGAAAAAAAATGGTATCACTAATTAGGTACGAATTCAGTACCAATCTGGTACAATGCTCATCCTTAGTCAAATCTCTCGTATACACCCAACTCATATTCAGATTGAACTAAACCCTAATTTTCTTCTAAATTTATGAATCTTGAATTTGCTGAACAAGAGTGTGATTTGTAGCGATTGAAAAAATATATTGTGAAATTAAATAGAAATCAAAGTTGTGATTTTAAATGATTTTTAAAATTAAAATTAAGGTAGAGATTTGGGGAAGTTGTGAAAAAGAAGAACAAGAAATAACGAGCAACTTGAGATTTAAAAGATGGAAAGAGAGGAACACTTATTAAGCTATAAGTGACAATTTGCATAAGATCATGACCCTAATAAAACGAACAATCACATGTGTAGTTGTCAAAATCGCGATCCTGGTAGTAGGATCGTACGATCCTACGATCCTACAAAAAAAACGATCAGGATCTTAAAAAGATCGTAACTTAAGTAGGATCGCCTATTTAATTTTTTTTATTATATATATATATATATATATATATAGTAGGGATCCAGTGAGAAGTAAATTAAAATAAGAAGTGGTGAGAAGTGATCAAAACCACGCATTTAAGATGCAACGACTTGCATTAGATGCATTTCTATTCATATAGATGCAACATTTTGAGTTTCGAAAGTTAATTTGATGTATAGATTGTGCAAATTGATTTTCATGATTTCGGCACGTGCAGAGGAACAAAAAACAAGAGAAATCATGAAATGCATCTAATATACGTATATGCATCTGATTAAAAGCTAGAAAACATGCTATGGTGCGTTATAATGCATCTAAGATTATAGAGATGCATCTAATTTAGGTCGGTGCATCTCGGATTTGCGGTTATAGTTCTTCTTATTCCTTCTTATTTTAAGTAATCTTCTTATTTGATCCTAACTATATATATATATATATATATATATATATATATATATATATATATATATATATATATATATATATATATATATATATATATATATATATATATATATATATATATATATATATATATATATATATATATATATATATATATATATATATATATATATATATATATATATATATATATATATATAGGAAGGGATCCGGTAAGAAGAAAACTAAAATGATATATATATATATATATATATATATATATATATATATATATATATATATATATATATATATATATATATATATATATATATATTTGTGTTTTGCTATATGAACTTTTAAGAATAAGCCCGTGTCTTAAAGCCCAATAACTAAAAATTCTTTATGAAAGTTATTATTTTAGTGTTGTTAATTGATTGTCTTTTGCAAAATTAATGAGTGTCAACTGTCAAATCATTATGCTTTTATAGACTATTTAGAAATAGTTTAGATGTGTCTTTTTTGGGGATATTATGAAAAATGATTTTTTGCTTTGTAACATGTTAGAAGCTTGTTTTTTTAGTAACCCATCTAAATACTTGACCCAATTTTTTTCATAATTTATTTTATATTACATATAAAAGCATGACTATATGTTAAAATTTTTAGTAATATTATCAGAATATGCTAATTTAATTTATTTGGTCACCAATAAAAAAAAATATTGTGTGTCTCTCTATTATAAATTATGTCATTTCATTTTCAATTACAATCTATTTGTCTTTTTATATTAATCTTTATATTGTAAGAAAAAAATTCATAGAATCACGTACCAATAAATTAATACTATCTTTTTGCCTTAATCTAAATGTTATCACGAAAAACCTATAATAAAAAATATTGAAACAAGAAGTAAGTGCACACATGTAGTAACTTTGTGCAAATATGCATTGCAATTTATCTAATATTCTATTACTACAGTACTTGAACCTATAACTTTCTCTTTTATCATTCATTTAGATTCGTTTATCATATGAAAATTATATAAAAATATAAAACTACAACCCCTATACAAAAATAAATATATTTTCATTGAATCTTATGATCCTGATCCGATTCTACGATAATCTTGCAAAGCCTAAAATGATCTTAGGTAAGATCCCGATCCTGACAACCTTGATCACATGCACAAAATGATTAAAGTAAAGTGGCAAGTTTTACAATTTAGTGTAATCAGCATGGACTATTTATGTAACTTATTAGTCTATAAATTCACACAGTTTTCAACCTGAAAGGTACGTAGACACTCGACAGCCACTACAACCGTCCAAACTCCGGCCATTTTCCGGCCAAAACACACACTAAACAAATCACAAAGTGATAAGGCGTGTCAAGTGTTTCCCACCAAGCAAAGTTTTTCCGGCATTGATTAGTAACTCGGCAAGTGGGTTTTGTTCTCCGGTAAACAACGATTAAGGTAACCATTATATATGTATCATGTTTGTACGTATTATGTATAAACACAATCAAATTAGGTGCATTTTAGAAATAATTTATTGCTAACTAGTTTGTGTACTGTATTATTTATTTTTAAGGTTAGTGATAAGTAGAAAGATACTAGATTTTGATTTTGGCCATACTTACGGAATGGGATAATAACCTTTTAAAGCACTATACTTGTCAAGAATGGCAGTTCTGCGTAGCGAACTAAAAAAATAACTCTTTTAGACATTAAAGTTAACATTTTTGTCTTTCTTTAAGTATTATGTCCATATTATGACCATTTTACCCTTTCTAAATTTTTTTCGAAATAATTTTTTTTTCGAAATTTTTTTTCCAAAATTTTTTTTTGAATTTTTTTTTTTGAAATACTTTTTTTTTAAACTTCTGAAATTTTTTTCCAATTTCTTTTTTTTTAAATATTTTTCGAAGGGTAAAATGGTCATAATATTGTCATAATACTTAAAGAAAGACAAAAATGTCAACTTTAATGTCTAAAAGAGTTATTTTTTTAGTTCGCTACGCAGAACTGCTATTCTTGACAAGTATAGTGCTTTAAAAAGTTATTAGCCCTTACGGAATTGATCATATTTACACGGAGGGTTTTTATACATGCAGAGAATCTTATTAACTTCTAAAGTCTAAAACCAAATTAACCCATTACGTCTTCTTCTTTTATCCCATTTCACCCGACATGTCGTTTTAACCAACCCATATCTCTTTCACTGCCTACTCATAATTGATGATCTTTCTTGACTTTTCAAACTAGATAGGAAAATGCATTAATTTCTGAATACGGAGTAACAATTTAGAAACATCCTAATTAAGGTCACTTGTCGTGTAACATACATAAGCAAATACGACAATAAAACAGGTAAAATTTTGGTAACATTCTTAACCGGAAACTGTAACTAATTATGTTATGTACAATGTACACTATTTTAAGAGAATCATGTTTAAGGGTATATTTGGCATTTCAACTGAATTTTCTGTGTGTGAAAGATTTGTACTATAGAGTTGAGATCCATATAGAACTCATATTTGTCATAAAATCAATGAACCAATCATAGCCATCTATTTTTTTTATCTAAATTAATAAAAAATCATTTTTCACCTTTTTTTAAAACAATATATTTTGCAAACGGTAAATCTTCAAGCTACAAAAAATACACCATCGTGACGAGAATTAAATTATCTTTCTATAGATATGCATTGTCATATACTTTCGACGAAGTTTTTTTTAATTTAAAAAAATCACATGTGATTTGTAAAAATCAAATCACATATGATTTTAACAAATCACATGTGATTTTTCTGGACGAATTTTTTTTAAAAAAAAAAGTTCGTCGAAAGTATAACAATGCATATCTTTAGAAAAATAATTTAATTCTCGTCGAGATGGTATGATTTTTTTGGCGTAACGATTAACGGTTTGTGAGATATTTAATTTTTAAAAAAAGAGTGAAAGTTTATTTTTTATATTTTAATAAATTAAATGAGTGACTAGGATTGATTCATTGGTTTTATGACAAATATGAGTTCTATATTGAACTTTTGCCTTTGTAGTATATAGTTTGAGTTCGATAGTCTGCTTTTACAAAAAATTGTTCGAGAGTTGATCTATTTAGGGATATTTGTGTGTACATTAGCCTTTGCCTTTTGTTTGCTAAATTAGCCTATGTGGATATAGATGTGGATAAAATAATTTCAGGGTGTTTTGCTTAAATTCTCTTATGTTATAGTACCAAATTGCAATAATCACTTGTATAACTGTTTTAAAAGTGAGTTTTGGAGAATTTATTTATCTTTCTTTCCTTTTGAAATTTTACCTTTGTTTTTTGAGTAGTATATCTCGAATATAATTATGCAGCATCTGTGTCTGTTTTGGTGTCTTAAAAGTAGTCTTTAATATCATTATAATGTGGACTTTTCATTAAAAAAAAGAAGAAAAAGTATTCAAGTGTGTGTAAAAAGTGGGCTTTTGATTTCATGGCTACTTATTCATTTATGGCTTTTATCTTGTCTTCTTGGTAGCATAATGGAACAGGTTCATGGGTCAAGTAAAGCAACCAAGTTTGCACTAGACGATGTTTTTAGTAGCATGCCAGATGGTGTGATAACTAATATTCTGAATCGCTTGCCATTACAAGACGCTGTGAGGACTAGCACCTTGTCAAGAAGTTGGAGGGATAAGTGGACTATGATGAACCAACTAGTATTTGATGAAGATTTGTATCTCTATTTGCAAAAGAAAGAAAATGAAAAAGATTATAGGAATATTATAAGTAAGCTTCTTTTTCTTCTTAAAGGTGACATAACAAAGTTTGACCTCTACTTAGAAAAAGGATGCAACTCCCATTGGGATGTTGAAGATATTAATAATTGGGTTTTGGACTTGTCCAAAAAGAGGATTGTGGAATTCTCTCTTTCAAATATGAATGAAACACCAATTAAACTCACTACCCATCTTTT
Organism: Chrysanthemum makinoi; assembly: GCA_910596185.1. Taxonomy (NCBI): domain Eukaryota; kingdom Viridiplantae; phylum Streptophyta; class Magnoliopsida; order Asterales; family Asteraceae; genus Chrysanthemum; species Chrysanthemum makinoi. The sequence continues at coordinate 112,069,142 of OU343222.1, read as the reverse complement.
CTCTTGTCTAAAGTTAAAACATTTGGAGCTTCACAATTGTCAGTTTGGTCCCATGTCTACTTTCCATGGTTTTCCAAATCTTTTGAGTTTGGATTTGTCTGAAGTAGTATTCGGAAGCTACACGTGTGGGCAGTTTCTTAGTCGATGTCCGTTACTAGAGATTCTGAAACTCAGAGACAACACCATAAGCGAAATAAATCGAGCTGAGATTGCTAAACTAGAAAATCTCAAAGTGTTATTTCTACCATTGTACGAGCTTGACAATATGGCGATGATGACAACTTCCGGTATCTTTCAACTTATTGATTATTTCCCAAAACTCAAAGAACTTAATCTTGATTTTTGGGATTGCACGGTAAGATTAAGTTGGATTTTTTAAATTCATATTCCAATATATTGCAACATGTCTTGATTATTTCGCTGTGATCTACGTTTGTTATAGGTATTGGCAGATGCTGTAAAGAGGATTCCGACTGCCTTACCCTGGCTCAAGACACTTAGATTATACGAAATCGATTTTAGCAATGCGATTATGGTATCATGTGTGGTTGATTTGATTTGTGGCTTCCCAAATTTGAAGACCCTTTTGATCAAAGTTAGTGGAATGCATAATATCAAATTTAATTATTTTTTTTTTTTTTTGAACAAAATCAAATTTAATTATTGACCATGTTAAAATCTCATAATTGTGCATCTGAATACTATATAACATTGTAGGGCACATACGAGGACGATGTCCCAACGCCTGCAGTTTCCTCTTTGGAGGTAGATTTCAGCAAAATGGGAAAGTTGCATCTTCGGAAAGTGAAGTTTTTTTTTGTTAGATATATAAAGAATGAAATGTGTTTGATGAAGTCATTGCTTGCTTGTTCACCTTCGCTAAAGAAGATGGTTATTAATCCCAAATTATCAAAAGTGTTTGATGGCGATGAAGGCAAGAGGAAATTTGTTACAGAGTTGATGCTACACCGAGCCTCCCCGATAACTGAAATAATCATTGATTAACGACCTGATGACATCACATGGTTATCCTGTGAGTTACTATTATAGGTTAACTTGCACCAAATTTTCGTGTTATATGAAGTTTCCTTTTATCTTTGGCATGTGTTGGGACTAGTAAATGCTAAGATTTAGAAGAACCAAATAGGGGGTGTTTAAAGATTGGTGCCCACGTATAATGTTTAATCTAGCAAAATGTAATTTGCTAAGTGGAAATCAACTGTCTAATGTCAATACTCAATATGATGTAATATACGTAGTACTAGACTAGATAGTGGCGTTTATTAGAATGCTAGCCTTGTTTGTATGTTACTGCTATTGGACATTTTCCGTTTTCACCCAAACAAGCCCATGTTTCATGATGTTTATACTTTCTCTTAACAACTTAACATCCACTTTATTAACGAAAGAAATACACAAAGCTGATATAAATGACAAGGTATGTAAACTACTGCCCCATGGTATAGAACTCTTGGTTTCCTTGTCTTGTGGTCACATGTAGGTGTTCTAAAACATATTCCTTGGACAATCCCGAGCCACTTGTGTTGTTGACTAGTTCGTCTAAGCATTCTTGTTCATGTTGTTGCGTCGTTGTCATTCTAGTATAGTGTTCAATATTCCACTCACAAGTTGTTTACTTCACTCTATACTCATTAGTGACTGGCTACTTTGAGCTGCGTAGTAGTCACATATATCTCGTCTTAGATTGGAGTTACGAATCAAACGTTGAAGTGTTTCTCGTCTTTGATCAAAAGTAACGTAATTCATGCTACTTGAAAACGGGTTTTAAAACACTAATGGAACAATCGTATGATATGATTGATGCTCTACGGCACCTCTACTTATATAAACTTCTCGATCATGAGTCGGTTAGCAATCTTTCCTTATATTATTTAGAGTACTCTATTATTTAAGTAACACAATAGATATAATTAGTCATCCCAAAATTAGGTAATAATTATCGCTCAAAAATTAATAGCGCGGCACTTCCCTCGGCTCTTCCTTACCTTTCTTCAGTCCCGAAAAACATACTATGTTCTCGGTGCAATAACATGAGATCATATTACGGCCTGCATATCAAAATTATTGTCTTTAGAGAAAAGACATATAGGTTAAGAAAAGTGAGACAATATTTTGAAACATCCTACTAATTAAAGTTTTTTCATAATCAATATTTTGAAAAATAATAGTGCGACACTCTTTGCATAATCAAATGTAATCTCTACCCACTAAATAAAGTTTTTTCAATTGATTGAAATAAAAAAGTAGACAATTATTTTGAAACATCCTAAAATAAAATTGCACCCGGTATGCGTTTAATGCCATAAAATCTTCTTAAGCTTCACACATAAACATACAATACCAAGCGTTCAAGTAACACAACACAGCCATCCACAATGATTCTAGTAAAACATAAACTTGTCATAATCAAGATTTGAAGGAAATATGGTTTAGTTAAAGCATTAAAACACGTTCCTAAATATAGTGAAAAAGTATACAAACTTCCCAAATAGGTTAGGAATAATCATTCATCCGTCTGCAGAAAAAGAGCTGCTGGCCTCACGTAAGTGAAATTTTTGAAGGGGTTCTCGTTGCATTTAGGGCTGGCAGCAGGGGAATCCAGAACTGGTGGCATGTTGGTCCAACACTCTTCGAAATTAGCAATGCATTGCTTACCAGCAACTTGTGGCACAAAACTTGGCTTAATTTCTCGACCCTCTAGTTTCTTCCAGTTGATAGATTTGAACCAACTGTGGCGTTTTATCTCGTCACTTCCACCTGTTCCACTGCCAAGACGCCTGCTTGATTCCTTTTGTAGCAACTGATAAACAGAAGGAAAAAAAGAAGCTATAATTAGCAACCATTTACTTTATTACAGGTAAAAGTTTAATTCATTATAAAGTGTACGTAATGCACAAGTAGTATGACTACCATATTCAAAACAAGACCTGGTAGATTCTTAAACTATGGCCATATAACTACTAGCAGGAAGTGTTTAAATGTGCTTCTGCTGTTAAAGGTTGTAATATTCAGATAGCTTGTTCGAATGCCTCCCAAAATTCTGATTATTCGAGGAACTAATGAATAATACAACCAAAACATATGCTTTTAGATATTGTTGATGTAATTAGATTTGATATACTTTTCAAATAAACCAAATTTGCTGCAACAGGTATAAAACTGATTGCTATAATAAGATAATCGGCTTTATTATATCCAAACACCCCCTAAATGGAAGCATATATTTGACATCTCATGGTGAAAATATGTTTGGTTGCTTAAGCTCCCGTGCCAAGTTCACATTATTGGAAATTGATGTAGTTTGAGCCTCTTTATTTATCCAGAAAATAAACTTTTTTAGACAATAGTGGTACATGGAACTAAAAACTAGTCTAGTAAGTCGCAAAGTCACAATCACAAACATGCATATATAGAAGTTTAATTACCCCTTTCAACAGAGAATGTGCTTCACTTGACAGGAAGGCTGGAAGCTTGATCTTATCCTTAACTATCTTTTCCTGAATTTTCTGCCTGTTTCCGCCTCTATAAGGAGGCTGCACAAACACAATGAGAAGTAGATCAGCATCATAAGACAAAATAATATATGAATGCCAATTTTACCCTCAATATATACTTAATACACCAGTTAACTTGATAAACTTATGGGTATAATGGGAACAATTTTTAAGTGGAGATCTATTTTGGAACAATTATAAAAGAGCGTACCGGACAATTGCTTAGCACAATTTAAAGAATAACATGCTAAATTTGACATCTAATTTGTTAAAAGAAGAAATACACACCTTCCCTGTAAGCATTTCATACATTAAAATACCAACACTCCACCAGTCAGCTGCCTTATCATGACCTCGGCCTTGTACAATTTCAGGAGACATGTATTCTATTGTTCCACACATGGAATTTGATCTAGTGTTTTCGTCAAATTGTTTGGCTAAACCGAAGTCCGTCAACATAACCTAATAAACATAGAGTCCACAGATAAGATGTCAATAAAGTACAAGAATACGAACATGATATTAAAAACTGCAGAAGAGGATCTTACATGGCCTTCTGAATCAAGGAGAATATTTTCGGGTTTCAGGTCTCTGTGCATTATACCATTAGCATGAAGATGCGAAACAGCAGAAACAATCTCAGCAGTGTAAAAACGTGCCAATTCCTCCCTACAGAACACAACATTTTAATCCTTTATTATAAGGACAACATCATGACATGACACGTATTTCTGTTATTACTATAGTTTGTTTGTGTCCCTTAGGATCGAGGAATCAAGAAAAATTGATCAAAATAGCTTGCAAATGGTTTTTTAAGAGATTGTTATAAAAATTCATGTTTATAGCATAATGACCAACAAATTGACAATTTCAGAAACTTACTCTGTGAACTACCTTTTTTGTGCTATATAAGTTATTTTTCTCAGATATAGATTTTTTATTAAAAAGATCAAAGTTTGCAAAAAGTAAAACTTGCAGAAAATGTTTTCCAAATATCATATTTCCCAATAAAAAGGTAGTTTGCAAAACCAGGTTTTTGAAATAGTCATTTTGGTGTAAACACAAATTCTTATGACATTTAGTTGAAAAGCCATATGTAATGTGGCTATTTTGATGCATTTCCCAAGCTTTAATGCGACACCAACCTGAACAAGCCTTGCCGATAGAGTTGAAAGAAGAGATGGCCCCCGTTTACAAAATCAAGAACAAGGAACAATCTATATTTGGTCTGCATACATATAAACCAGCAAAATATTAGAGTTTGAGATGGTAACGTCCAATAAGTTTTTGTAACTCTATACGTGTTTCTAATTTGTCCTTATCATTACCTGGAACGAGTACTTGAGTTGCACGATGAAAGGATGATCAATTTTTGTTAAAATATCTCGTTCTGCTTTCATATACTCAGCATGATCTTGCTCAAAGATCTTATCCTTACGCATGACCTTCATAGCAAATATTTCAGATGAACCATTCTTTCTCACTTGATAGACTTTTGCAAACGCTCCTTGACCAACAACTTTCAAGACTTCGAAGTCTTCAAGTCCCACACTATTTTTTTTCAGTGAACCGCTTACATCATCATCATTAACAGCAAAAGATGATTCTTCGAGTTCCTCTATACCGATCGTACGGACCCCCTCAACAAGATCATATTCTGTCTCGTGTAAAGTGAGCTTGCTAAGCTTCATGGACTGACTAGTAAAAGACGAAGGACCCACCAATGAATGAGACCGGCTGCAAATTACTTCTGGTTCATCATAAACTAATTCAATCATATCGGGAGCAGAAGGTACTTGGGGTGCAGGACCAAATACGTCAGAAAAATCCAACTCTAACTCAACATGATCCTCAGGAAGAGAATCAGGTAGGCCCGTTGGAAGAAGCACTTGGTTCCGGAACGTCTTCCCCATACTTTTGCCATTTACTTGCAAACATTGAGAGGCAACCATTTTCCGAAATTTGAGACAGATGCTTGTGATTTCTAAATCGATGAATGGCAGCTCAAAGAGAATAGCAGGCAAGAGTATAAGAGTGGAGTCGCAGCAAATCTTGAGAATAGGTCAATCAGAATCCAGAAAGGGAAGATATTGTTGTTTCCCGCTTTACAGGAAACAGTAGATGTCGTGATGCTTCTTATAATCATGAATATCATGCAGTCAAACTGAAGCTCAGAAAGAAAAGAAAAAAAGTCAGTATAGTATTCTAAGGTCAGCATAACACAACTGATTTGGGGTATATAATGTGTTTGTGTACAAGCAAATATAAAAGAGAAGATCTTATAAGAGCCAAATAATATACATTTTTTAACTCAGTTAGTCTTAGCTTCATGTGACCTATAGTTGTGATTTTTCAGTTAGTTCATCTATACTACCATATAAAGAGGTTACAGTTTCAAACTTTCAAACATATAAGCCCATACAAACCAAGCTATGGCAAGAGCTTATATTTGCCAATGAAAACCAACCCAACATAATCTATGTCAAAGGCTCAAGCCCATATAGCAAGCAAAGCTAGTGAGCAGTGACCGAGTCCTTTCAGCTTGTAAATACACGATTCAAGCTGTAGCCTATTGCCTGTCATTTTTTAAAGAGCCAAGCTTCAAATGAAACATGGTTGGACTCAGCTCGACTCCTATACACAACTCACTTCTAACGGCATTTTCTTGGTACAAGTCTCTTTCTAACGGGAGCTTTTAAAATACATTTTCGATTAAAACACCTTTCAACTTTCAGCGAACATGTTGCTCAAACAAGACTTTAATTTTCTATTGTCCTATGTTGAACATACTCGTTACTCATTCCACCTATCTCTTTATTTTCTGTGAATTGATCAGAAATAAGGACATATATCATTCTAAAGTATGGACTTTTTACACTCGCTAAACCTTCCTCTGCCATAACAACGGAGCTACACTACATTCATATACTCTGTATGTTTAAACTTAATCTAAAATTTTCCAATTCTAAACCTCTAATATCTGATTAACATGTTACATCAACTCCAAAATGTTATAAAAATAAAGATAATTCTTCCTATATCAGTTTTGCACCCTATTTCCCAATACCCTTCATTTAACAAACTGGATCTATAAACTCGACAGAAACTAATTCATATAATCATGAATTGCAGGTCATGACATATAACATGACCAGCCGTAATTCTGAAATTACTGATAATAGTATTTCATGAACATCTTATATAAGTTACAGAACACACACTAAACAACCCCAATGTTTTATCCCTTTCGAATTTTAGTACTAATATGTTACTGTTTCAAATCAACCCGAACACACACAATTATCTACCGAAGTACCGATTCACAGAATACTAATAAAGAAGCACGTTTATGTAAAGGAGATTTCATACAGGGAATCTATCTAAAGGGAATTGGAATCGTTCGCTTAAAGACGTCTTCTTTTAATACTTTCTTAAAATCCATATTAACAGGAACGAATTATTCGTATAAAAGACCCAAATAGATAAAAAGGCGGCACTTTTCTAAACTTTCTAATACCAAAATCAAGTAAAACCAAATTAAAGATCATCTTTACCCCACAATCATCAACAAACTAAATAACCGATTAAAAAAATGTTAACTTACACATGTAAAATACAAACCCCTATAAACCTTCTAGCATATAATGGAACACAAACAAGACAATTAATATAATCTTAAGTAATCCCACAATTATCAACAAACTAATAACCAAATATCTTTAAAAAAAACTTTACCAAAAACAATCGAAAAACAACATATCCTTAATAACAACAATAACCATCCTAATTAAACCCTAATTAAAACAGACAGCTAATTAAACAAATAATACACTAAATTAAAAACAAATCCTACATTAATCAAACAAATACAATACAACAAGCATTAAATCAATTTAAACAATTAATCACCAGAAAATAAATAACAATTTTTTAATTACCTAATTTAATATCGCCGATGTTTTTATTGTGACACAAATAAGAAAAAATAAGATACATATCGATTTGCCGCTTATAACTGACTTAAAAAATATAATTAAAAAAAATGAAAATAAGATGCTATGTGACGTGGCGTGATTTGATTGGAGAGATGAGAATAATGTCCAGCTTGTGAGGCTACGTTAGATTCACGCATTTTTCGCTTTTAAATTGTGGGCCCAACGCGGTGGGCTTTTTTTATTTATTTATTTTGTGGCTTGTTTTAAAGGAAGTTGTTTTGGCCACGGAAAAGCAATGTGTTTTTTAGTGACTTGTAAATTTAGTCCTTTGACTATACTTCAGCAACAAAAGGTACCAAACAATCTCAATTTCGCATGAGAGTTAAGATGTAGACAATCACGTCTTTAATGAAGAAAAATAGATTATTTTCAGAAAGGTTTTGGTAATAATATGAACTTGCAAACACAAAAGTGTGTATGGATATAAACATGTAGAGCCATGAGAAGCATACAAGCATATAAACATGGACGGAACTATGTAGGGGCTGAGGAGGGCCCCGGCACCCCCAAAATTTACGGCACCTGGGGTAATTTAGTTGAGGTTACAAATAAATCTCCGATTCGGCTCTCCCAAAATAAATTCAGCCTCCCCCCTCTCTAAAAATATGTTCAAGTTTCGTCTATGCATATAAACATATATGGATTATATTGAATTATTGATCCACAAGCACGTTGTTATTAATTGACAGTTATATACGATATATTTACATCAGATAGATAAATGGACTAAAGTCAAGGTTCAAGCATGTATTACAATTAATCAGTTTAGCTATACAGATAACCAAATGTTGGTTTTGGAGTGACATATGTAAGATTTTAAATTTTGAATTTCTTTTTTTTTAAACAAAAATAAAAGAAAAAAGAGAGTAGTAGCAGAATTGATGATAAAAGATGCTATCATCTAAAAAGTACTAGATTTAAGATTATTTGAGAACAAAAATTTCTTTACATACTAAGGGATCAATCTCCACCTTCCATTTTTATTAGATCTAATGGATGAGATTAATCTCTAACAATTAAAAAAACTCATTTTCATCCTTTTTTTTCAAATATAGATATCTTTCAAACCGTTAATCGTCATGCGAAAAAAAATATACCATTACGACGAGCATTTAATTATCGTTTTATAGATAGGCACTTTGATATACTTTCGACAATTTTTTTTCATGTTTTTCACTTTTTTTTAAGTTTTTTTTTTTTTTGTTTTTTTACGTTACTGAAATTTGCATGAAAAAATCATATATGATTTAACACTAATTTGAATACCACATATGATATTAGTGTTAAATCATATATGATATGTATATCATATGTGATTTATTATATATGATTTAACACTAGTATCACATATGATATTATATATCATATGTGATTTAATACTAATATCACATGTGATCTTCAAATTAGTGTTAAATCATATATGATATTTCATGCAAATTCCGGCCAAGAAAAACGAAAAGACGAAAAAACGTGGAAAACCGATTTTTCCTTTTTTCGAAAGTATATCAAAGCCCTCGCCTATGAAAAGATAATTAAATGCTCGTCGCGATGATGTAATTATTTTTTCTTAACGATTAACGGTTTAAGAGATATTTAAATTATAAAAAATATGTGAAATAATAAAATGCTTTTAATTTCAGCCATTGATTTCTTTTTATATGAATGGTGAAGATAAGTCCATTGATATCTAAGAAAAGTTTCGTATGTAAAATAAATCTACTCAAAGTACTACGGTATTAGCAAAACATTGCATACAAGGTAAACTTTATGGACCATTCTTGTCATTCTTTCTAACTTTACAAATGGTTGCGTACATGCGTTTGGACTTTGGGATATTCTTTTGTTTGTGCGGATCATTTATGGCATGAATGACACAAGGCGTATCTCGGGTTAACAAAACAATAGCTTCGAGCCTTTGATCATTAGAGCTCGCGGTACGGTTGCGTTATAGCTTGGTAACGTTGTTTATGGCATGAGCCTTCGTATCGGAACTCGCATTATAGGTGCCAACGTTGTGGCTATCAGCCGCGTTATCCACTTATTTTTTTCTTTTTATTTTTATTTTTATTTTTCATTTTTAATTGCATTTATGTGTTTTTGTCTACACATCGAGCGGTAGAGGATGAACTTAATTTACTAATTTTTCTCTTTTTCTCTGTCAGTCCTTTTAGAATTGATTGTGCTCATTTTTAACCTCGTTTGTTAAGTTCTTACACAGTTAGTCCTTATTAGGTTTGTGTTGTTAGTCCTTTGATTTTATTTCTTACATAATTAGTCTTTAAAATATATAAATTTAGTAAGTTATTTTATTTAAAGTATTTAATGTTTAATTTTTATATGTTGCTTTATTTAAAAAAGTAAAATAAAATTATGGGGCCGAAGGTGTCCTATAGCTTGAGTGATGATAGAGTGTTTTTGGGTTGAGTTATAGCGTGAAAAAACTGACGTGACAACACTTTTTACTATAAAACGAACATATGGCTCGGGACCTCACCTTGTGCTCTTATTAAAGATATTCTCAGGACGCACAACATCCTGAAATTTGCACTTGTTGACACATGAAACCTTCAAAAATACAATTGCTAACAAACAAAAATGAACTAAGCCAAACATTGAACAACTTATGTTACTATATCATTGTTCAACAATTCTTAAGCAAAAGCATGAACATCCAGTTTTTTATATCCCTCATGTGATTCCTTTTCATCATCGGCGTTTCGTCACCGCCTAAGCACACATTTTTCAAAAAGAGTACCCTCAGTTTAATCTCCACACGATTTTAATTGAAACGAAAAACAAACTCAATGTTGTGTAGTCCTAACCCTTCTAAGTTCAACATTGAGTCTTTGAAAGCAATCTGCTAGTCCAAATCTTAATGATCATCAGGCTCAGGTGCTTCCCTTCTGCCATAAGCATCACCACTGGCTAAGCATTCATGGTGTTGCAGGTAAGTGACCTCAAAGGGAGATACAAATGGTCCCTGAACGTCAAGTGGTTCTACATGTTTTCTAGTCAAACATTCGTTGCTGGCACATTTGTAGTATTCCCTGCAAAACATTTAATGTTACTTTGGTGATTATATGTCATGACAAATCATTTAAAAGTGACGATAAGAACACTCATTAGGTTTTATTTCATAACCTATACATTCGTTTAAAAATCCAAAAAACCAACGTGTACAAAACTGAAACTAAAACTCATTTGTAAACTGAAAACTGAACTTTTTGTTTGGGTTTCATAGAAAAACCAGACGAAAACAAGCTTAGTAGCACAACTTTTTGAATACAATCAAAACCAAACCGCATCTGTTAAAATAAAAACAAAGTACCCAAGAACCAAATCGCAAAACACGAAAGTCAATATATTTGTAACCGAAAACCCATTAGCCGGCTTAAAACTCTAAATACAAATATTAAACATTGATCTTATACCCCAAAATCACAACAAAAAAGAAAAGAAAAAAAAAAAGATAATTTACTTTATGATCTTCTCGTTTTCATTGTAGTTACCGACACCCTTCCGCTGGTAGCCATCATCGTATAAACCTTCGGGCGCCATGGTTATAATCTTGTCAATGCATTTCTGACCACATCCTTTATGTTAAAAAAAATACAACTTTAATTAAATTTCAATGCATTTCTAACAAGAGAATAAACAATGATAAAGAATCAGTAAATACATTATGCGTTTTCTTTACGGGGTCCCGAACTCCCGATGCCACTTGGTCGAGGATCATCAGTAGGTTCTTCTACTGTCGCGAAACCGATTCTTGAAACCCATTTGTCACTCAACGATCGAACTTTGCTTATTTCTTCTTTTGAGGATCGGCGAATCGAATGATATTTCTGTAACTGATCTTGAAATGACCCCATTGGTTCAAAGCAATGTGGGACCTCACTAAAAAGTTTAGACACTTTTGAGAGGTCTCGATTTTGTCTAGATCGTTTTGCAGGATGTGGATGTCGTTTCGAGTTTCTTCACTTTTTCTACGCCTTGATAAATGAGATTATTTGCCTTTTCCTATTAGATATAGTTACTTTGTAATAGTAGGATATAAGTTTAAGGGGCTAGTTTTAGATTAGCTCAAACTTAAGGAGGTTAGTCATGTATTAAGAAATCTCCTAACCTCTCCAATCATAGATTCCTTGTTCACCAATGATTAGTTTCTCCCCCTCACTCTCTATAAATATATATGAGCGGGTGGAATTTATTTGAACCTTGGTTTGTTGGTGCCACTCGATATTAACGGATCATAACTCTTTGTCGAGTTCTTGTTGGAGTTGTTCTTGATTCATAGTTCCACTCAAGAAACCGGTTTGCTGGATTTCGTCCAATAATTGGTATCAGACAATAACTTTAAAAATTATTTGATTATCAAACAAGTAATAGATCATATCAATCGCACAACGGAAGACTTATTTAAACCACAATTTACACAAAAGCTTTCAATGCTACAAGAATCCATATACAACGCATTTAATTAATCATGTAGAAGATAAATAAGAACATATGTACCTTTTAGCAAACAACAACTCGAACACATCTTCCTCTTGATCTCTATAGAACCACAAACCATGAACCCATGTACATCTATGGTATGTGCAAAAACACATACCATTTCTTTACCAAAATAGGCCCAAAATAACCAGAAAAGAGCCGTTTATGCCTAATATTTGTTGGTTTCTTGAGTTTATGCATGTGCAGGTACGGATATGACAAAACACACAAAAGAAAGACAAATTAGACAAAAACCGAGCACGAGAAGGAAGAGAATACAAAAAGCTGAAGCCGGGAAAGCAAAATGAGTGAATTTGAAGATTTGGATGCTCAAAGGATGATTTTTGGAAACTTGGATTAATTTGGAAGAAAATATAGAATCAGTCCCTCAAGTTTTGCAAAGTGACAAAATCTACCTTTGAGATATCAGAAATGTCAACTTTGGTCCCTCATCTTTCCCAAGATTGCAAAATATACCCTTGTGTCCAAATGCCCAAAATTACCCTTTAACTTCTACCATTTTACACTTTTAACCCTTTGAAAATAAAATAAAAACATTTTAAATCCTTAAAATAAACCAAGGGTTCATAATCCCTTTAGCCTTTCACTTCTAAATCTGACCCCAGTCAACCATTAAACCCTCTTGACCCTTTCATCCCAAAAAGAACCCCGTCAAATGGAATGACCCGTCACCCTTTTACCTTTGGTCAAAAAATCAGTCAAACTGCAATAACAAATACCCAAAATCCTTTACCCGCCCTTTTTACCCCCAAAATCACTAAGAACCCTAGAAATAATCGTACATCAATTACAGCGATTAAGGGTACAATAGTCCAATCAACTGACAATTTCTGACACATGGAATGCCACCTTGGCAATCCGCGTGCCAAGGTGAGCATTGATTGGCCAGAGGGATGTCATCGATGGGAATCAAGGGTGTGATTGATTGATTGATTGATGGGATATGATCAAGGGTTGATATTCAATCAAAGAAGCACAAATCCTCTCATTCCTGAAGCTTCCAAAGGCTAGAGGTCGGCTATAAAAGGACCCTCATTTCACACAGCTTGTATGTAGATTGTAGTAGTTAATTTTAGTGTGTAATTTTACTTTTCAAATGTTTTTCTAAGTTTCTGATCATTGTTACTTTTCATTATTCAGTTATGTATTCAAATTTTCAATTAATAAGAATTACTTTTGAGTTCAAATTTCCACAAGCTTTTATTTCTTGTCTCAAATCATTCAGTAGTACTTAATAGCTTTTGTTTAAGTTTTTAAAGCTTATTAATCATCTATTTAGCTTGTTGTCACTATTAAATCAAAAATCACAAAAAAATATGGAAAATACTTGAAAAATTAAAAAAAAAACAATAGCAAATCAGTGAATAAGCTTCAACAAGCTCTGGTTTCGTTTAGTACAAGCTTAGATAAGCTCTATATAGCTTATTATAAGTTTTGTTTCAGTTTTATAATCAGTTACACATCAATTCATCAAAATCAGTCAAAAATCCAAAATCCTATGCAAAATTTGGAAAGCTTTGGAAGTTGCCTGCAATGGAGGGGCAATATGGACTTATACCTAGCTTATTTATAAGCTAGGAGCTTGTAGGTGCCTTTAAATAGGCGATCCTTGTTCAGCTAGGATCCCCAGTTGAGTTTTCTTATTATTTTAGCTTAAAATTGCAATTAACTGTTTGATTAGTGTATATCTGATAATATTAGCTTATCATTGTTAGAATAGCTTACTTGAATCAGTTGTTAGCTTATTGGATTAGTTTTGAACATTGCTTTGCTTATTTGTGATTCATTCACTTTTCTGATGTGGAACTGTCTTGATTAGTTGTTTTTGGTTTGAACCTGTTTCTGCTGTCTTAATTGCTACACATAAGTCTAATTTAGTCATCTAAATCTGAATTGAGGTTGGTTGTAGCTTAGATTTGTGATTTGGTTTGATAAATTTGCATAACAGTTTTAGAAAGGGTGTTTGGATCAGTGGCTTTCAGTGAATTAGAGAATTGTGTAGTGTTCAATTGTGGTTGATACAGTCATATTTAGGTGCATTTAGGATAATTGGAACATAAAATTGCACTTGCATACATTCTATAGTCAAAATCAGTTTTAGATCCATTTCATGTGCACATCAGTTAGATTTAAGCTTTCATATAGGTGAAGGATTAGAGTAGATAGCTTAATTAGGTCATTATACATCATAAAACATCAATTATAGTCTGTTTAGAAGGATCAAAGTTCGCAAAAGTCAAATTGCATAGTTTGTGAAAAAGTCAAATTTCTATCTGAGTCTCAAATTGCTTCTACTTTTGTAATTTTTACTCACTCAGTTTGAGTCCAAATCAGTTGAAGTTTTGGATTTAAGGACTTTGGTTGGTGGTGTATAACAGTATATTTTTGGATTATTTTTGGGAATTTTCTAAATCAGTTTTAAAAGTGCTTGAAAGTGGGCTGTTTACAAATGCATGCCCTGTGTTTCTATATCAATTTATACTGAGTTCATAACAGCTTTTTCACAAGCTTCTAGAAAGCTCAAAACAGTTCCATATAAGCTCATATTTGGAAAATAAGCACTAGGCCAGGTCAACTTGAAGTTCCATCTTTTATTTCTCCAAAAGCTCTTGTTTATAGGCTTGTAGATCAGCTTAAAGTTAGTACCACATGGCTGTTTGTTGCTAAGCTGTTAGGATTGGAATTATGCTTATTGGCTTTTAAATTGTGCTTATTTGAACTTACTCAGTATGATTAGGTAGCTTTTAGTTAGTTTAGTCTCATTTTAGTTAATTGTAGCCTCTGGTAGCTTATTGTAGTACTTAGCTTATTTTTACATAGCTTATTCTCATCAGTTAGATAGCAAAGTACTTATTCTGTGATCGCTAGTTGTCTTTGATAATTTTCATAGCTTCTCAATAGCATTTAGAACTTTTCTGCAAATTTTCATAATTTTCCAATTCCATTTGCTAATTTTCTAGATTAAAAATCAGTTTTTAGCACTTTTTAATAGTTTTTAATGCAAATAAATCAGAAAAGGTTCACAAAAATAGAAAGTTAATTTTCTTAGGTTTATAAAAATCAAAAAGTCATAAAAATTATTTTTTTCCAGATTTTTCCTAGTTAAATTAGTATTTTCTAGACATTTAATTAGTTTTTATCAGTTTTAAATTCATAATAAATTGATAAAAAGTCAGAAAAATATAATTTCAGTTTTGAAAATTAGTTTTAGTTAATTTAGATTTTTGAAAAATAGTTTGGTAATTTTCTTGTAAATTTTCGTATTTTCTAGCTTTTTAAATCAATTTAAAAAATACAAATATAGTTTTTAATTCAAATTAAATCAAGAAAAACCAAAAAAAAATAGTTTTAAATTTTAGATAATTTTCAAATTACATTTTTAGCTGTAGAAAATTATTAGTTCATTTTTAGGGGTTAAAATAGTGTAGTTTGCATTTTAGTGTACGTTTTAGAATATCGTAATTTGTGTTTTTAGTATAATTTGCATATTTAGTTGAATTTTCTTGTTTGCACAATAGATTTAGAAGTTTTAATTGCTTCCCTTTACTTTTCTTTGCCCCATAGTTTAGAAATCACTATAAAATCCTTTTTAACCATTCAAATCTCGAATAACGCGACGTGAGTTATTAACTCCATTCATCCTTCGCTAGGAACGATCCGGGGATTCAAATCTAATACATTTGAGTTACCCAATACTATAATTGGTTTCTTTCCTAAGAATCAATCTACCACAAACCATAGTTGATCAATATCTCATAATGATGAACTCTTCACCTTCCACAAACACAAGGTATGATCTGTCAATCACAGATAGTCATACACTAACACTCAGACAAATTCTTTCGCATGCTAACCTTAATTACAATAGATATAATCCTTAAAAAGGTTTGATCTAATCAAAAGCATCACCATAATGATTACATGATCTAATCAGGTAACACATAATCTAATCATATAAGACACAAGATCAAATCGAGTGTGACACAAACACAAGAATTTTTTTGTGTCCATATGGTAGCCGACATAAGAGGATAGGGGAGGTTATTTCACTAGAGAGTAAAATGATGAAAAACAATTTGTATTTATAACCTCCTAACCCTAGAGGAATATTATATAATTTTTCTTTATTTTAGAAAAAGATAACTCCTAGAAGATATCTTTATTATCTAATAAGAAACCTATTTTTTAGAAAAATATATTTTTTTTTTCAAAATAAAAGATAGTCCATCCTTATCTCCTAGAACCTTCCACCAACGAAATTCCCATTGGAATTTCGTCTCCTTGAATGCCTAGTCCATCTAATGGACTATCATGGGCTTTGGCCCAAACAATTAATTTTCAGTTAACTTAATTAAGTCAAATTAGTAATTAGCCATTAATTCCTCTTTAATATGGGATAATGCCAAAAATACCCAATTTTTCAAACCTACTTCACAAAATACCCTATTTTATACTTAAAAACCGAAAATACCCAAAAAATCCTCAAGTTTTTTGAGAAAAATCGCAAATTTGCGATATTTTTAAGAAAAATCGCAAGATTTGCGAAATTTCTTAAAAATATCGCAAATTTTCGATATTTTTATAAAACTTAAAACCAACCCATGCCAAATCGCAAAACATATCCGGTCTTCTTCCCCCTCCATCCTAACCTGCGAAATGGAAAAAAAACCCTCCCAACCTGCGATTTGAAGAGATATCGCAAACCCCCCCCCCCCCAAATTTGCGAATTGAAGAAAAGCCCAAAAACTATTCGAATTGAAGGTTTAATCGTGCAAAAATCTATATCGAATCATGAATAAAGATTCGATTCCGGTAAGTTTTAATCGGTGCAAAAAATTATATTAGTATTCGAATTATGTTTATTGTTTTTCTAATTAGGGTTTTGTTTGAATTGGACAATTTTTTCAAATTGGGGGTTTTTCCCAATTAGGGTTACTTATGAAAATTTGGGGTTCGTGACTGATATGTGATCGTAGTTAGGTTTTCATGACTGATATAAGCTGTGAATTATGATTGCTAAGACATTTGTTTGTTTTTTTTTTCTTTTCTTAACCAGCCAAACATAACGATTAAGGCCAAAATTACGATTGTTTCGGACATACTTGTAGCTCTGACCGATGCCCAAGTTGAAAAATTCAGGAAAACATGTTTCGGACATTGGCTCGACGTTGTCCTTAAAAAGAATAGCCAACTTTTGATTCATACGATACTTGATAGTGAGGTTGAAAGCGTACCAAACGAGCTCTCATTCAATATATTAGGTAAACGGATTCGCTTTAGACGCCAAGAGTTTTGTTTAGTTACAGGTTTACGTTTTGGTCCGAATATGTATATGAAAGAGTGGGTTAAGGACATTACGGAAAATCCATTTAGGAGAAGGATGTTCCTTGATATTCCAGAAAACGTTACGGTTAAAGTAAAGGATGTTATGGATATCTTTAATCAGATGAAAGATCGGTCAATAGTTTTGGAAGACGATGATACAGTTAAGATATGTCTTTTGGTGTTGTTAGATAACGGATTCTTGGGCCACCAATCGTCACACAATGTTAGTAACTTTAAGTTGAATTTGGTTGAGAATTTATAAGATTGTTGGAATATTTTTCCATGGGGTGTGATATTTGGGATAAAACTTATAAGCAACTTAGAGTGGCAGTATCTAATCGCAGAACATCAGCTTCATAATGAGAAACTCGAGAAAGGGGAAGAGATCCGATACACATTGACTGGATTTGTTTGGGCTTTTATGGTATTTTTTTTACATATGGTGATTTTTTGTACATGTTTTATGTTGTTTTTTTTAGTTGTTTTTTATGTTGTTTTTCTATTTTATAGATATGGATATTGGAGGCCATCCCGGCTACACATGTTTATGCCTTCAAAAAGCCGGATATAATTCCGAGGGCTTTGGCTTGGAGATCATTACTACCGTTTACTTGGACGAGATGTTGCACTTTGTTTGACAATAATAGGTTAGACGAACCATTGGAGACCCTTACACCTACTAAAGCCGAGAGTGACACAAGTTGGTGGAAGGACTCTTTCGAGTATTTTGAAGAAAAACATGTTCAAAGTGAGGTATTAAGTGAGCAAGTTCAGGTTGAAAAGGACGACCTAAGTGAGCAAGTGAAGAAAAAGAAAAAGAAAAGGAAGAGAGATTCATCACCTCACGACCCTACATATGACGAGTTGAAGAGCACTGTTAGTACTCTCAGTGAGACTGTTTCTAGGCTACAGGGTACTATTGAGACTTTAGAGTCTCGATTGCTTGCATTGGAGGTGTGTTATTTGCAAATGCTAGTTCAGTAGTAAATTTTTATTTCTTATTAAATAATTTTTATTATATGATTTGTAGGGTGATGCACGTGTTGGTACTCTCACCAAGACCGTTTCTAGTTTACAGGGTACTATTGATACTTTAGAGTCTCGATTGCTTGTGTTGGAGGTATGTTTTTTATTTTATTTTATTTTATTTTATTTTTTAATGGTAGTTCATTAGGAAATTGTTATTTGCTATTAATAATTTGTTATTTTAGTTTTTAAAAAAAGTTTAGTTTCTGTTTTCATATTGTAAGTTGTCTTTTAAGTTAATGAAAAAAATTCTCTTTTTGCTTATCAGTTTTAATTTTTTCTGCTTATATGCAAATAAGCACTTTTGTGCTTATTTGCTTATTGTCATTTATCAACTGTTCTAAGGTTCCTTTTTATCTGCAAGAAAGACTTTCCAAGATACATTCCAATCTCAGTTCTTAAAAATCAGTTTTCAACATTAAACACCCCATAAAGGGGTGTTTGGCACAAACTCCTTTTTTAATTAAAACTTATTTTTTACCAAAATCTGAATTAGATTAGTCTTAAATCTTAGTCAGTAGTAGTTTTAAAGTGAATTTAATCATTTTCAGTTAGTTTTACAAGTTTTTGATTAGTTTTTGAAATATTTTAGTTTAAAACTGTTTTACATATTAGCTAGGATAAAAATTAGATTAAGCTCCCTTAGGTGTTTGAATTGCTTCAAAGTAGCTCACTATAGGTTAGTTTACATGCTTAGAATCTGGTCTTAGACCTTCTTTAGTCAAAAAATCTCATTTTCACCCATTTTCAAAATCTGCATTTGCTAAAAATCTCCCAACAACCCTTTTATTTTTGATTTTTAATTTCTTTGTTTTAAGTCCTTATGCTCTAAAATTTGGTACAGTACTTATTTAGATGCTTATCTACTAGCTTGTATTTTTATTTTATTTTTTTAATTTTTCTTAACAGCTTATTGAGCCCTTGAAATAGCCCCTTTAGGCCTGATTTTCTGTCCATACCAGCATGTTATTAAGCAACTATTTCAGCTAGTTTTGTGCTTATCAGTGGTACTTAGTGCTTATTTAGGCTTCTTAAATGTTACTAGTTAGCTTAGGATAGTATAGCTTATAATTAGCTTAATGGTTGCTTATTTAGTCTCTTAGAATAGCTTATTATAAATGTTTTTTTTTAACGGTAGTTCATTAGGAAATTGTTATTTGCTATTAATAATTTGTTATTTTATAACTTGCAGGGTGATGCACGTGACTTTGAGTCGGTCGGACGGAGACATAACAGCATACATGTCACCGGGACCGTCATACACATCACCGCAACAGTTATATACCTCACCGGCGCCGACTACGCAGAAATCTCTCCCGTTGGCTAACCGGCGCAAATTACGGCCGAGACGCACTCCATTGAGGTTTAAGTCACCGATGATCGCTTATACGAAACGCGTGTCTTCGACCATACCACCACCAGCATCCACTACGACTGCCCCGGTTACGACCATGTCGGTACCCATGAAGGATACCATACATACACATTTAGATGCTTCAGATGCGGCCCAAGTTACTGGATTTACGGAAGAGGAGTTGGAATTCATAAGAATCGAGAAAAGTAGCAAGCCAACCTTCGATTTGCCGGATTTGAGCAAGATTCAAAGGAATAAATATCCCCTATATTGTCATTTTGCGAAGAATAAGATAGATTGTTACCTTGATTGCTTACGCAAAGGAATTAGATGTGAACCTTCATTTTGGGATGTTCTTTACCCGGGCATCGTAGAAGGCGGGAAGCTTGAAGGATTAGTAAGTATAATTTTAGATTCTTAAAAAATATTTCATAAAAGTATCTACAAGTGTTCATTATTGTATTATTTGAACAGCACATCAATGCCTTTATAGAGCTTACGATGAGGAGGAGGAATTCCGCTGCAAATTGGACTCTTGGGCTTAGTGATTTAGTTGCATTCCATATGGATAGCGGTAAGCCGATGAGCATGGTAGCAACTGTGGATGCATTTCGAGCAACGATAGATGGAACAAATCCGTTGTATCCATCATGGGACAAAATCTCACAAGTAAGTTATGATGTATCCATCATTATGAGTGTTTGGTGTAGCATGTAGGGTGTTTAGTTATTGTTATTGTTGTTGTTTATTCCTATTTTTAAGTTCTTTTTAGCTGATTTTTGATGGTTTTGCCGATTTTTGATTTTTTGAATTTTGCTTTTTTGTTGTTTTTAGATTTTTTGTCGATTTTTGAAGGTTTTTTGCTGATTTTTGATTTGAATTTGCTCGTTTTTAGCTGGTTTTTGTTGTTTTTAGCTGTTTTTGCTGATTTTTGAAGGTTTTTGCTGAATTTTGCTGTTTTTGTTGTTTTTAGCTGTTTTTGCTGATTTTTGAAGGTTTTTGCTGTTTTTAGGTGGGTTTTGTCGCTTTCTCTGCTTTTTGCCGATTTTATGATTTTAGCATATTTGAGCTGTTTTTTGCTGTTTTTAGGTAGTTTCTTGTGGTTTTTGCTGATTTTTACTGTTTTTAGCTGATATTTGCTGGTTTTGCTGGGTTTTGAAGATTTTTTGCTGTTTTTTTGCTGATTTTTGCTGATTGTTACTGTTTTTAGCTGATTTTTGCTGATTTTAGGTGTTTTTTACTATTTTTAGCGGATTTTTGTTGATTTAAGCTTATTTTTGTTTTTTTTTCAATTGCAGGTTTTTTTTCCGATAAATATCGATAACGAACATTGGGTTGCTGCTTCATGGAATCTGGATGACTATACTATGACCGTTTATGACAGTCTTCAGGGTGATGCGAATCGCAAAAAGATTTCAACCTTATTGAAGAAATGGAAACCATTCATAATAGAAGACTTGAAAAATGTGGGTTGGTTTGAAAAAACAAAACGTGATCCGATGTGCTTTCAGATCTTGCTAAACTATGTGAAGAACGCACCTCAGCAGACGTTTGAGTATGGTACACAAGATTGTGGTGTCATGACATGTATGTTTATTAAGATGCTTACAGAAGGGAAAAGTATCGATATTGAACAATTTGGTGATGATGTGGGATTGCAATGTCACGAATTTAGAGCTGATATGGCATTAATGTTTTATGAAACTAGGTGTGAAAGACCTGTGTAGACCCATTTCTTGATGTTTAGATCATTTTGGTTGTTTTAGTTTTTTTTTTTGATGTTTTACTAGAAATACTTTAGTGGAAGTTATTTGATAGAAGTATTTTACTAGAAATGAAATTTCGTCTATTTTGTGATGAACTTATGACTATATCGAGTCAAATGATATTGGACAACAACAACTATGAACTGAATCAGACTAAATGGACAATTAAAAACCTAAACTTTTATTCAGTTGTTAAAAACGTTACATAGTTAATTAAAAACGTACACGTACGAAATAAAAAGGTAAACATTCATAAATTAAAGACTGTATCCTTGTGAAAACCTTAACAATGTTTTTCAATGTAATGTTAAGATAATGGCCACCAAATTTAGGGGAAACACTATTACGAAGTATCAAAATAGCTCCTACGGTAATAGCCTTTTGATAACCCTCCTCTTTAAGGACTTTGTAATGAATTGTACCAGAAATTATACCCGAAGGATCTTTGAGTGTTACTGTTAGGTCACCCAACGCATTCGGGCGTACATAAGACTTTATTACTGCTACAACCTTTTCAAGTTTCCCATTCTTCAAAAAGGTTTTCATATCGCCAAAACAACCAATTGCGATACTCCCTTCAACAGCTAGATATTGAACCGCGCTAAGCCATGGGCCACTGATTGTATCGAAACGTCAAGCTTTAACTCACACAAACTAGCCACTTGTGAATGACTAGCCGTAAGAAACTTAAAACGGCTCGGACACTGATCTTTTGATAATGAAGGCTTAGGGGTTATGTGTATGGATAAAAACCTCAATATCGATATCAAAAATAATCACGAAGATAGATTCAAATTCTCTTAGGAAAAAGAATAATAAATCAAATCCCGTGTGTGATTGTGTATACGGATTAGACAACCCGAATCGCTTTCCCAACGAGGCTGAATTGCCAACGCCGTTTTTGGTTTGGAATTTAATGCTCGATGTTTTGATTTGTTTGATTTTGATTATTAAACTACGGAAATGGGGAAAGTAAGTAAGGGAATCTATTTTACGGGAAATCCTAAGTGCGAATATAACTAAAACGCAATTAACAAAACGTAATTAAAATGCAACTACGTCTAAATTATACCCTAAAAATGCCTAAAAGTACTTTTATACTAAAAATGATATGCAAAAACTAATTTAGAATTAAAACTAATTTTTTTGGATTTTTCTGGATTTTATTTAAATTAAAAACTAAATTTTAACTATTTAAACTAAATTAAAATTCTAAAAATTATAAAAATCAAAGGGAAAAATGTGAAACTATTTTTATAAAATCTAAAATATCATAAGAGACTTTTCAAAACTATTTTTGTATTTTTCAGATCAATTTCCTATTTTCTACTAATTTAAAACTATTTTTTTAATTAAATTGTGAAAAATACCAAATAAAAGGGGAAAAATATGGAAAAATCTTTTTTATGCTTTTTATATTTATCTTAAACTGTTAAAATTGAAAAATTATTTTTTGGAACTTTTTCTCAATTAATTGCAATTAAAGCTAATTAAAAATGATTAAAAACTAGTTTAAATCTAGAAAAATAGCAAACAGTGACCAAAATTAATGAAAAATTCAGGGAAATGCTAAAATGCTATTCTGATCCTAGGAAAAATGAGAAATGTGGTGCTTATGTGTAAAGATCCGAGCTGCAGGTAACCGATCCTAAATAAGCACTTTAAAAATAAGCTAATAAGCACTAGAGTGAACCAAACTTCTACACAAGCTAAGTAATACTGAGATAAGCTAAAACCAACTAAATTAAGCTACTCCTAACCTCTGCTAATCAATCCAACAAGTTTAGATGCCAACTGATCTCAACAGCTATGCAGAAAACAGGTCCTATGTTTAAGCTTATGCACAAGCTTCTCAGAAAAGCTTTACCCAAAAACAGATATGTGGTCTTGAAGATCACCTAGAAGACTACAAGTAGACCAAAAATCAGACCCTAACAAGCCTTATTGAACCCTGTGCAGATGCTGCAAGTTCTGCACAAAACCACCTTTTGACACATTTTGACTTTGAAAACAGTTTGAACCTTTGACTTTCTTGAGATTTGAATGCAAATACTGGACTGATCTTGATGAAATATGATTAAATGAAACTTTGGCAAGCTAGATTATCAAGTTTTAAACTCATATGCATTGATTTGAGTTGACTGACTTTAACAGTTTTGAAATCAAGAACAGATTCTAGCACATTTTGACTTTTAGTGTTTTTGTATACAATAAGATGACTTGAATAAGTATACTAGTGATAATAGAGACTAAAGCTACAACAAACTTATACCAAGACACCTCTGAAAACAGATTTAGCAGGCAAACCAAACACCCCTTTATGAACAGATAATGCAAGATTCACAAGTAAAAACACAAGCTCAGACTTTTCTATCCTCAAAACAGTTTTAGATAACCTAAATGAAGCTAACAAGACAAAGAAATAGCAAGATTAAAACAGATCTACTAGATATCACTAATGCTACTTATAATAAGCTAGTTATGAGATCAATATTGCACTTACAAGAATCCTAGCCACTATGGCTTGCAAAACCAGCAATAGAACCCTAATCCTAACCCATATATCATCAACTCAACCCAGATCCTTCATCACAATCAACCATTAACCATTTTTGAACCAAAACCACCACAAAGTCGACTTGGAATTTTTTGTGAATGTAAATGAGTGAAGGTGCAATATAAGCTTACTAGAGCTATAACAAGCTAAAATAAGCTCATCCCATTATTCAATATAACTTATTTATCACTTTAAAAACATAAAGGCAAGATAAAATTCAAAAAGCTTAAAACTTTTATTAAAACTGAGATTGGATTACAAAAGCTTGAGAGTACAATAAAAACTTAAAGAAACCTTTAAGAAACTACTGAAAACAATAACAATAAGCTAATATGAAATTAAAGGATTGCACGCCTAAAATGAGAGCCAAAGGGGTCTTTAAATAGCCTTGAGGTCTTGGATCCTTGGAAGAGCCTAGAAGGCTTATTCTGAGCCACACATCCCTTCCATTGTCACCTTGTCCAATTAAATTACACCATTTCACTCAATGAGGTGTCTAAGCCAATAGCCGAGCTCCAAAATGCCACGTGGTAACCTTATCTGACACATCAGAGGGTCTAGAAGGATTCCAAAGATGCTAGTACGAGGTTTATGTTTGGGATTGGTGATATGGTGGTGAATGGGTACTGTTTGGGAGAGACAGGGAAGATGGGTGTTTGGGGCGTGTGTGTATTTATTTAATAGTATTTCAAAAGGTTAAACCGGGTAATTGGGTTGACTCGGGTTAGGATAGCGGGTAGAAGGTTTATTTCGGGTTTGGGAGTTTTAATAACGTGGCCGGGTTTAGTTAGTGGAAATTGGGCTTGGATGTTGGGCCGAGTATATGGTTTAGGATTGGACTTGGGGTTTGAATAATGGATACATATCTTGGACTAGCTTGGTGATAAATGGTAACCATAGGGACTATTCTTGTACATTCGGATATTTGAGGGACCAATCATGAAATTCTGAAATCATCTTCCAAGGACCATCTTTGACAAATCTTCAATAGACCAAGGGTCAATTTGCAAATTTCTGAATCTTCAAGGGTCACTTCGACAAATGCTTTGAAACTTGAGGGACTTTGCTTCGACATTTCTTCAAACGTTGATCAAATCTTCACAAATCATCCTCAGAGATTAGAAATCTTCAAAAATGCATAATTCTGACCTTCCGGCTCAGCTTAAGCTCTCTTAATCTCCCGTGCTCGGATTTACGTCGATTTGGGTCCTTTTTTGCGTGTTTTTACATATCCATACCTGCACAAGCACAAACTCAAGAAAACCACAAATATTAGCAATAAACGGCTCTTTCTTGGTTATTTTGGGTCTATTTTGATAACAAAAAGGTATGTGTTTTAGCACATACCAGCCACGCGTAAAATGATCATCCTCACTCGCATCCTCAATTGTTTTCCTAACGTATTCCTGTGTCGGCATTTCACAGTCATGACCACCTTCCCTAATCTCTGCTATTTTACGGAGCCTCGCAGCTTGTAGAATACCAGCAGGACCAGGTATTATCCTAACCGCATTTTCATCACTAAATGGATGAACGGGAGACGAAGGATGGTTCATATTTGGTTGTGATGAAGAACTGCCAACGTTATGTTGAGGACTTGTGAATGGTTTGTTATGGTATGGTTGGGAATGTCTTGTGTTTCGATGAGACATTTTGTTGTGCTTAAAAATGTTGAAGTTAAGGGGTATTTATAAGTTAATTAAATACTTATCTTATCCTTGAATAAAGTTGTCCTTTTTGTCAGTTGTAATCTCGCAAAAATCTTATCTCGCAAAAAATGCAATATCGCAAATATCTTATCCCTGAATAAACTTGTCCTTTTTGTCGGCTTGTAATCTCAAGAAAAATCTTATCTCAAAAAAATGAAATTTCGCAAATACTTTATCCCTGAATAAAGTTGTCCTTTTTGTCGGTTGTAATCTCAAGAAAATCTTATCTCGCAAAAAAATGCTAATTTTTTCTTAAGTTTGCGAATTTTCTTAAAAATATCGCAAATTTTTGATATTTTTTAAAAATGTAGCAAATTTTTGATATTTTAAAGAAATATCACAAATTTTCTTAAAAATGCAATATCGCGTATATCTTATCCCTGAATAAAGTTGTTCTTTTTGTCAGTTGTAATCTCGCAAAAATCTTATCTCGCAAAAAAATGCAATATCGCAAATATAGGGATATATATATATATATATATATATATATATATATATAAGAGTATGCCACATATTTTATAAACATTCATCATGGATTTACCCAAGTTTTCTAGTATTCGAGAGTCTGGTACACCCTCATACATTGGAAATACTTACGGTATGTTTGCTACATTACTTTAATGCTTTATATTTTAAAGGTAGTTAACCAATAAAATTTGTTTTTATAATGCACAGATGAATTTCCTTACTTGTTTTCATTGTTAATACACCATGAAGGACGTTTCTCTGGTTTTCCGAAAAGAAAATACTTGCATGGAAAGATACATGAAGTAGACTTTTTAAACATTGATGATTTTAGTACGGAAGACATGTATAATATTATGAAGAAAATAAGTGATGCTACTGGCGTTGTTGAGAATATCGAGTCAAACGATTATTTCTGCTATTTTCAAAAACCTAATTGTGACTTAGATACTGGACTACAACAACTATGGACTGAAGAAGATTACATGGATCTATACATGTATATTGGACATGGAAAGACGCAATTCCTTCATATCTACATTGTAAGCGAGGAGGTAAACGAAGACTGTGAGGCTTGTAGAGCTAGTTCAAGTGCCGAATCAAAAGGCTTTATAATAATTTAATAACTGTTATCATTGTCATGCAATGTAATGTCAAATTTTGTCATGCAATGTAATGTCTAATTATCATTGTGATGTAATGTAATGTCTACTTTTCATATTGG
Organism: Chrysanthemum makinoi; assembly: GCA_910596185.1. Lineage (NCBI taxonomy): Eukaryota > Viridiplantae > Streptophyta > Magnoliopsida > Asterales > Asteraceae > Chrysanthemum > Chrysanthemum makinoi. The sequence continues at coordinate 112,042,188 of OU343222.1, read as the reverse complement.
CAAAAAATACTTAATAAGAAATAACATAGTTCAATAACACTAAAAGAAATAACATAGTTCAATAATACAATACGTTATCATATTTCTTCATACACACTAGATTCTTTAGATCTTTTTGAACCTTTCCTTGATGTGCTAGAACCTGACTTCACACTTGATGTTGTCGCAATAAAAGTCTGGGATGGTATATCTGATGGGCAATCACGACGGTTATGTCCATCTTTACGACATCGTGTACATGATTTTGGTGTAGTTTCTTCACCCTTAGATTTAAATCGATCACGATTACGCTGCCTTCCTGGCGACGCTTTGTCCATTACAGGTGGAAGGACAGTTATAAGACCATCTGGTTTCTCCCATTTCAAGGATGCCCAACATCGAATATAACCTCGTTGTATGAAGCCCTCCAAACACTAGTCTTGAAACACGGAAATGCAAACTGATTTGCACTTGATTGGCGCAAATATCGCATAACAGCAATAAGATGCCCACAAGGTAAACCCGATAATTGCCATTGTCCACAACTACATGTCCTAGTATTAAGATTAACTGTACCATTTTTGTTATAATCAACAACATTGTAAAGGTAGTTTGCAGCGGGTCTTACAGTCCATGTGGTGGATTTTGCAATTCTTTTAGCTATCTTGGCCTCCGCCAAGGGTGTTAATTCATGTTTATGTTCATCTACACATGGTATAATATATGTGAGTAAAATATTAAAAAAAAAGAAACATAAATAGGCATGGTTTGGTAATGTGTTTACCTGCCGTTTGTCGATGTTCAAAGTACCACTGTTGCAAAGATTTTATGAACCAATCAATCATCATACAAATCGGGAGTTTTCGAGAATGTCGAGACAATGCGTTCACTGATTCCGCACTATTGGAGGTCATGTAATTATAACGCATACCGGGGAAGTGAACCCTTGCCCACTTTTCATGACCAATCCTATCAAGTTTATTACCGGCTCTAGGCAATACATCACGTAAAGTGCTAAAACGTTCTTCAAAGTCTGAAATCCGATATGCTTTACATGCTCTCCAAAATAGCGTTTCCTTACTTATAAATCGAGGACACTTTGCACGTAAGTTCATCAACAAGTGGCAACAACAACGACCATGAAATGCATTGGGAAATACATTCTGAATGGCCAAAGCAATGGATCCAGCTCCATCAGATATGATCGTTAAGTTATCTTGCTTACCAATTATACATTCCTTGAGTTTTGTCAAAAAACCAATCCCAAGATCTAAATGTCTCCGACTTACCCACTCCGTATGCAAGCGGCAGAATCTGATTATTACCATCCATTGCAACTGCTAGATACATTGTACCCAAAAATTCCCCTTTAAGATGTGCACCGTCTATTATAATCAATGGTCGCATGTGTGACACAAATGTACGAATCTACATAAAAGAATCTTTCGATAATTAGAATAATAAATAGATAGCATGAATAATATATTTATTTGTTTGTAATAAACAATACTTTCCGCAGCACCCATGGCAAGAAAAAAATCTCAAATCTGTCTTCATCGTCAGTTTCAATATGTGTAATAGTCCCTGGGTTTTTTAGTTTCAAATTGTGGCAATACAAAGGGAGTTCGGAAAACGACTCCCTAGGAGTCCCTCTCAACAATTGCAATGCATAACATTTAGCTCGCCAAGCTTGAGAATATGATATATCAATTTTGAACCTAGCATTCATATCTGTCATAATCTCTTTCCCCTATAAATCCTACTATTCTCAGACATTACCTCCTTCAATATATGACCAAGGATTTTTGGGGAAGCATTACGATGATGTGGGTGAATTTGAGTTCTAGTGCATGTATGATGGTCGTGAAATGTTGTTACATAAAACTTTTTATAGTCTTTAGGTATATAGGCTCGAAAAACCCATTCACATGTGTCATCAATACATTTTGCATATACCCTTTGGGGGTCTGATCTTGGGTATCTAATTTGAAATCCTTCTTCAAGAGCTTTTCTACCCAAAACAACTTTTATATGTTCTTTATTATCAAAAGTATCATGCAAACGAACAAGACTAGATGTTCCAGAACACATACCTTTTTTTGAGTTGATATCTGGGACTGGTGTTTTGAGTAGGGGAGGCATATTCCAAAATTTATCCTTCTTACATTTCTTGTTCTCATCATCAAATTTTTTACTCTCCTCATTGGATTCACTAACCTCCTCATCAGATTTTCTACTCTCGTCATCAGATTCACTACTCTCATCCTCGCCAGACAATCTTTTCACTTTCCCAAAAACACCACCCATTACCTTTTCTCCGAAAGGCCGTAATTTATCAGCATCTAGCAAATCCCTTTCGTTAGTCTTTTTCTTTTTTGGTGAACCAACAACTTGTTTTTTTTACGATTAGCTGAATCACTTTGAGGATCCTGCGTATGATACACATGAATTCCAGGCACATACATAGGATTCCCAGGAAATCCATGCATATGTTGAATACTATGAAAATTTTGATAAAAACTACTACCAGGCATTTGTGTTTGGTGAATTTGTGTGGCATGATAGTCGGTTTGATATACATTTACAGACGCGTTAGCATGAATAAAATTGCTTTGTTGATTGCTTCCCGTAGTTGATAATTGCCTACCATTTACACTAGGCTCAACAATACACAACGTAACAATTCTACTACTTTTAACAACAAATTCCATAAATTCATTGACTTCCAAATCATCACATACCTCTACAATATCATTATCCAAATTGTAAGTTACCATAAAACCACTATTAGCATCGATTTCTAGCCTCTCGGATACCGCTTCTAGTAAACATGAATATGATGACAACAATGGTAAAATTAGTGTATGTTTTACACAATTTAACGACATATACTCCAACACACCATCCACTCTTTCCCATGTACCTCCTTTACATACACGTATTTTGATGGTTTCTTTGACGGAATTCATGGAAAACTTGAGAATTTGAGTTTTTTTAGTGAGAATTTGAGTTTTTTTAGTGAAGGGAGCTAAAATAACAATAAAACACGTTTTATCAGGAAAATCTCGCAAACTGACAAAAATCTCGCAAGTTTTATCCATAAGTTTGCGATATTTTTAAGAAATATCGCAAATTTGCGATATTCCTTAAAATATCAAAATTTTCGATATTTCTTTAAAATATCGCAAATTTGCGATATTTCTTAAAAATATCGAAAATTTTCGATATTTTTTCCTAAAAATATCGCAAAAACTCGCAAAATTGCGATTTTTCTCAAAAAACTTGCGGATTTAGTGGGTATTTTGGGTTTTTGAGTATAAAATGGGTTATTTTGTGAAGTAGGTTTGAAAAATTGGGTATTTTTGTCATTATCCCCTTTAATATTGTAATCACTAATATATACTAGCAGAGTACCCGCGCGTTACGACGGCGGATACCCTGTAACACAATTTTCAACGGATAATTTTTTTTAGTTTAATGCTTTCCTTCTAATGACTTTACGGAAAACAATAATTTTAAGTTTTAGTAACTTTAAGCAATATCAAACTAACTGTAATTTACAAATCGTAGAATATCCATGCTATGTTAAAGCAATTTAGAAGCATCAATTGATAATTCAAGTATGCGTATTGCAGCCCAACTCATAGCCCAATATCCGACCCAATCCAATAATAATTCAACCCGGTCTGATATTTGTGATATATCGTTGAGCCTAAACCAATCCAACTTAAACGATAATACCCGGCCCAAAGATGATATTAGTGTGTATAACCCTAACACACGATTTCATTTTGATAACCCCACACACATTTCATTGTTTCATCTGCCCCCTCACATACTTTTCCTCTCGCCTAATTTTTCTCATCTCCCATCAACTCATCAAATCACAGATCTCATAATATATCGATTTGAGGAAATGATTTAAGCCAGCTTTGTTGTACATTGTTGTTGCTTGAGTCTTCACGAATCTTTTCCTGATAATCGTCATAGTAGATACCTCCAACTTTGAATAGCCACTTTCGGCATGCATATAAATTATCATATCTTTGTTTAAGAAAATAAAATGGAAGGGTTAGATTTTGATTTGTTGAAGGAAGTTGATGCATTACGTCGTGCTAAGAGTTTGAAAGGCAAGAATAAGAGTGAAGAAATGGGCTGGGAAGGATTTCATGACCATGTTTTTCGTTGTTGTTGCTTGTTTTGTTCTTGCTTTGACTCGAGTTATTTTTTGTAACTGATTGGAAAAAAAACGATATTGGTTGGGTTGGGTTTGATCTTATATTTTGTTAGCTTGTTTCATTTTTTGATGGTGTTAATAGAAACTTTTGGTTTCTGGTTTAATATTACTTAAATCTATGTTTGCTTCTAAAAGATATGTATACTAAGGATCATATTTAGGAATAGTAATAATGAAGTATTTTGATTTAAAAAAAAAGAAAATAAAATATAAAAGATGCTTCTTTACTAAGCTGACATAAATTTTCCTTTTAAATGGATTTTGCAGTGAAAAGTTTTGAAAAAATATTTTGGAAGCTTAATTATATTGAAACATACAAGGTAATTTGGATGTAAATCAGGAACTATGAGAATAGTAATTGATTTTCACATTCGTTTTTTACAATCTTAGATTTATACAAAAAATATTATAAATCCCAGGTTTTTTATAATATCACTGGTTTTGTGTCATACAATATGTTTTACTTGAATCTCATAGGTGTGTAAAACGAGGCTCGACTGAAAAAAATATTTTTTACTTGAATTTGATAGGTGTGAAAAAGGAGGCTCGAAAGACAATAGAGGTTGCAGGTAGAAGTTTTGGGCTGCTACATGCATGTGTACATTGTGCTTAAGAATTGTATTTATTTGTGAAGAAGTGTTTTACGTTATGCATTGATTGTACGTAAGTAATAATAGTATTTTGTAGTTTGATTTGTGTTTTAGATATTTGGAAATTATGTTTGATGACTTGCATTTGCTTAAAATCTATTTTAGGAAGTCTTAAAAATTAAATATGAAGGAAGTGCTTAAATGCATTATAAGTAGTATAGATAAGTTGATCTGATATATTCCCTACTGAGTCATTTTTGCAATTCACCAGCGATCGCATTAATCTTGCTTTTTAATTTAAAACTAGTAGACAACCTAAACAAAACTGTCGACATACGGAACAATTATGGTTTGGAAAGGTGGGTTAGTCCTGTTATATACTTAAGTGATATAGCAACCAGATCATAAAAAAGCTAAAAGATTACGGTACGCTTCAAAAAGAGATTCACGTACTATTAGTAACTTCGTATGATTTATAGATTCTTTGAATACCATGATTTGGCCACCTTGTGCTCATTCACCACAACCCAAACTTACCATTTTTTATGTGTGACATCACACAAATTAAGTTTACCATTCCACATTCCCAAAGTAGTCCGGCACACTTCTAGATAGGTTAAAATCATTAGCTTGAATTTTAAGAAATAAACAAATAGATAAAGAATTTGTTTCCCAGTTAGCTGCTTGTTTCTTTTTGTACATAATGCCCTAAAACTATCGAAGAAATGCGTCCAAAACAAAGCCCAACACTACATTTACCTCTAGTAGATTTGATCCATGCTACTGCAGATGAGTTTTTCCCACAACAGTTTAGCAGATATACACTTATATAAACAAATCATACTACTAATGATCACAAATAAAAACATAAATAAAAAGATACACATAAACACTGGCGGACCTCTTTGAGGGCAGGGGAGGGTTCCGGCCCTCCCAAAATTCACGGCATCTAGTGTAAAAATTATAGGTTTTATAGGTAATTTAGTTGAGGTTACAAACAAATCTCCGATTCGGCCCCCCCCCCCCCCCAAAATAAATTCGGCCCCACCAAAATAAATGATCAAATTCCGCCACTGCACATAAATGTCCATAAACACTATTCGTAATCATTGTTAGAGTCAATTTTGTATTCCTCAATCTAGCTCTCGGATTTTCACAAACGAAGTTAACTTTAGCCTCACATACAAAGTTTGAGACACTTACACACCCAAAATTTAGGGTAAATTGTAAATTTTGTCCCTAATGTTTCCGAAAATTGCAAGAAAACCACCCAAAAAAATACAAATTAGTCATTGAAGCTGATATGACGTTCATTTTATGTCACCAAGAGCTAACGATCGTTATCACCCCCGTTAGTCAAGGTCAAAACGCATGTGAAATGACTAATATACCATCGTCTTAATTCATCCCCACATGACAAACCCACCCAACACCACCACCCTCTACACCACACATACAACCAACACCACAACCCTCTACCACCACACAACCAACACCATCAAATTCAATGATCAACCTTTTTCTTAAGCTCTAACAACGAGATGATCAATAGATATGCATTAAAAAATACAAAGAAAATTGTGACAATGGAAGGTATCATATTGCTCATCCTTGTCCCTAATAATTTATCAGGCATGAATATCTAGTATGTTAGACTCAGAAGCAAAACTTTTTAGCGAAAAGGAGCAAACTTCAGCGTTTCAAATCCCATCAAGATCTCTCCTAAGGCCTTATGTCAAAAGATTTGCCATATTGTATCAAGATTTGGGAAACTTGTCGTCCAAATTCAATAAGCATGCGGTTCCAAGGTACTCACTAGTGTCTTATGTTGTTGGATTTAGAGTTTATGATGCGTCAATTCCGACTATGAGAAAGATCAGAAATCTTGATCTTAACATAAGTACTGATGCACCCATATCAGTTCACTTTCCAGGCTTGAACTTTCTTGGAGGGGCCAAGTGTGCTTCATTTGGTGGCGCAGATGGTGAAGTTTCCCTTGCTAATATGAGTGATGAAATTATGTGTTATTCTAGAAGCTATGGTCGGTTCTGGGTCGATATACCAAAGAAGAAGAAGCGACGAGTGTGGGTTGCGTGGGGGGTTGCGGCTGGTTTCATAACAGTGGTTTTTGTTAGTTTTGTTTGTATGGTGCTTGTAAAGATCATGAAAGCTAAGACATAAGGTGAAATGGAAATGAAATTGGAAGAAGGAAGTGAAGATCTTGACACAGTTTGGATTGGTTATAGTAAGATGCCATGTGCCACTATAAAAAGAACTGATCCAAATCTTGAAAATGCAGGTCATACAACTTAAGAAGATACTTCAATTCCTTTTATACTTTCTTTTTTGGATTCGATATTAATCACCTTTCACAGTTTTGTGTCATTGAATTGTCTTTGACTGCCTAGCTACAATAGCATTAATCATTTGAACCCTATGACACACATACGTATAACTTTGATGTACACAGAAGTTGATGGCAAGTATACAATGTGGATGAGCGACGTAATCAATTTGCATGCTTCTTGTGCATTGGAATACAAGAGGGGATTTGATGGTGGTGGTTGTGTGGTGGTAGAGGGTGGTGGTGTTGGGTGGGTTTGTGATGTGGGGAAGAAAACAAGGGTATATTAGTCATTTTACATGCGTTTTGACCTTGACTAACGGGGGTACTAACGATCGTTAGCTCTCAGTGGCATAAAATGACCGCCACATCAGCTTCAGTAACTAAATTGGAATTTTTTTCGGTGGTTTTCTTTCAATTTCCGGAAACATTAGGGACAAAATTTGCAATTTACCCCAAAATTTTGTATTTGCTTCAGTTTAATGCACTATAATGATCAAAACCAAACGCAACCAAGTTTGAATGACTATTTATGCCCATTTCAAATACGACATAGAATTCAGCCCCAAACATGGTCCTGGACAAACCCAAATCAAGCTGAAACCAGCCATTTTAGCTTTTCCAAACCATAATCTTAATCTTAACTGACGATACAAAGATCGCAAAATGAAACCAGCAATTCCTACCATGGATCGATGGAACGGTTTCAAACCAACCAACCTTTAGCAAGAATACTAACCATCCGATACAAAAGTTGCATAATTCATGATAATCTATTAATAAACAAACATGCATGTTGTATAACAGCATAAAACTTCTCTGCATTAAGTAAATGTCAAGCACTTATAGTGAACAATCAATATTCTATAAAGGGATTTTCTAACTTGTGCCATGGTGGCACAAGTTTAAAGCCATAAAACAAAGTGAAATTGCCTTACATGCATGTTAATTAATATTAATAGTTCCTTTAATTAACAATGCTTACCCAATTTACCATTGTATTATATGAAAATCAAGTTTTTTTAGGAAATTAATGTGTTTATTGAATACTTTAAACTTGTGCCACCATGGCACAAGTAAGAAAAACCCTTCTATAAATACCATACAAAAACTAAAGGGTTAATAACCTTTTAAAGCACTATATTTGTCAAGAATGGCAGTTCTGCGTAGCGAACTAAAAAAATAACTCTTTTAGACATTAAAGTTGACATTTTTGTCTTTCTTTAAGTATTATGATCATATTATGACCATTTTACCCTTTTTAAATTTTTTTCGAAATACCTTTTTTTCGAAATTTTTTTTCCAAAATTTTTTTTTGAATTTTTTTTTGAAATACTTTTTTTTAAATTTTTAATTTTTTTTTGAATTTCTTTTTTTTTTGAAATATTTTTCGAAGGGTAAAATGGTTATAATATGGTCATAATACTTAAAGAAAGACAAAAATGTCAACTTTAATGTCTAAAAGAGTTATTTTTTTAGTTCGCTACGCAGAACTGCCATTCTTGACAAGTATAGTGCTTTAAAAGGTTATTAGCCTAAAACTAAATATTTGACGAAAACCAAATAATTAAGAAGCAAAGTATTATGCAAAGTAAAATCTAACAAAAAGATATAAGTTGTGTTGGAAGTTAACCATTGACATAGTTAACAAACGAAGACTTATAGGACATGTTTATATTAGTATGTAATTAGAAGGTAGTATTATGTAATTAGATCAAACATGAAAGGGTGCAAAGGTTGGCCAAACGACACAACCATCACCATTACAGGAAAAGTGGCAGTTACCAAAGATGGAACCAACACCACCGAAGCATCACAATGGTTCACTCATAACCATTCAATTAGTATAAATAGGCTTATGTATTGTAAGACAAAGTAACAGTAATAACGATTCTTTATTTATATATACAAAGATTATTACATATTTCATGCAATTTTAATCCTACTGGGACAATATTGGCATCAGAGCACAGACTTTTTGTGATTGAAATCAACCCCAAATCACCAGATTCATCTTGTTTACAAAATCAGATTACACACTTCGATTGCCGCTTCAATCGCTGTTTATACAACCTATTAGAAAATTTTGTTTGCCGATACCAAACAACAGAAAGAAAAAAAAACCAATTTTGTTCGTTTTTTTTCCGAACAACCAAACATCAAAATTACTATTTTGATCAGAGCACAAGAAATTGAAACCCACTGTTTCAATCCGAATACGAGAAAAAGAAAATATTCCATTATTTGTTCGCAGTTAACGAACAACAGTATACAACAATTGAAACCCTTGTTTCAATCAGAAAGATAAAAAAAAGGAGAAGAACATACCGAGAAGAAGAACCGAAAAAAGAGATAAGTGCAAAACAAATACCCTCTTTTATAAGAAATTCAAGTTGGTCGATTCAGTATTTTAAGTATATTATTTATAGAAGCTTTTAGATATTCTGAAACAAAATATCTATTAAACCAAAAGTGAAGATCATTCGAAAGAAAATATGCGTGGTCGATAAAGAGATAGTAATACATAAGGAAGTTGGTTCTACCCAATTTCGATGTCCTATGTTAAAGTCCACAAACTATACTGTGTGGGCAATCCATATGAAAACCATACTTAGGGCAAACGAATTGTGGGAAATGATAGAACCTAAAGGAAATACAGAACCAGATGAAAAAAAGGATATGACAGCGAGTGCACATCTGTTTCAAGGACTTCCTGAAGATATGATATTACAAGTTGCAAGTTGCAAAAATTCAAAAGAAATTTGGGATGCACTAAAGACAAGGCATGTCGGTGTAGATAGAGTACAGAAGGCACGTCTTCAAACACTCAAGACAGAATTTGAGATGGTGAAGATGAAGGAGGAAGATACTATTGATTCATTCGCTGCAAGATTAAACAGTATTGTCACTAGGGCAAGTGGTCTTGGATCAACGTTTGATCAACCAACTTTAGTACGAAACTTTTAAGTTCGTACCTAGAAGGTTTGTTCAAATTGTTGCAACCATTGAACAATTCACGATTTGGAAACGATAACTCTAGACGAGACAATTGGAAGATTAAAAGCCTATGAGGAAAGGACCAACCTAATGGATAAAGGCCTAGAGAACAATCAAGAAAAACTATTGTATACAAGACATGACAACAATAATGGACGAAGACATCACTATGATAATCAAGGAAGAGGAAGATATGTTCCACCACATAACCGAGGTTATGGCAATACAAGACAACATGAAAGAAACGAGAATCACTCGAAAGATACATTTAATGAAGAAAAGAAATTCCCTCAAGATCAAGAAGGATTTACAAGGAATATTGATGAAATAAGATGTTATAATTGCAACAAATTTGGACACTACGCATCAAATTGTCAACAAAGACCTCGAAGACAACAAAGACAAGAAGCATCGAACCTTGTGGAAGAAGATCTGGAACCACAACTCTTAATGGCATCCACAAGCTTCAACAAGGCTCAAGAAAACCATGACAAGGACGAAGATGAAGGAAGATGCGATCAAGAGCATGAGACAAAAAAGGACTATGATGAATTAAGCATGGAAGATCAACAAGTCAAAGAAAATGACGTTTATGATAACAAGAAAAAGCCTAAAGACAAGACACACTTTTGGAGCACTATTACTTCAAGGTTGTTTCAAAAAGTCAAACACAAGATGAAAGGAAATTCGAAGTACAAATGAAGACAAGATCAAAATTGAAGATTAACTACGTCAATGCTTAAGGGGGAATGTTGGAAGTTAACCATTGACATAGTTAACAAACGAAGACTTATAGGACATGTTTATATTAGTATGTAATTAGAAGGTAGTATTATGTAATTAGATCAAACATGAAAGGGTGCAAAGGTTGGCCAAACGACACAACCATCACCATTACAGGAAAAGTGGCAATTACCAAAGATGGAACCAACACCACCGAAGCATCACAATGGTTCACTCATAACCATTCAATTAGTATAAATAGGCTTATGTATTGTAAGACAAAGTAACAGTAATAACGATTCTTTATTTATATATACAAAGATTATTACATATTTCATGCAATTTTAATCCTACTGGGACAATAAGTTGCTCTGAGATACACCTTATCGAGCTTTTTTTAAAGATTCACCATCGATCACATTAATCTTTCTTTTTAGTTTAGATTCAGCCGTTGTTGCAACAGGTGATCCACTCTTAGAGGGTGCTACCCAAACAAGACTGTCCACATACGGTACAATTCTGGAATCTCGTTGTGTCAGTCTTGCCATATACTTAAATGATTTAGCAACCGGATCATACAAAGATAAACGGTTGCGGTAAGCTTCAAAAAGATACTCGTTATTTACTGTGAATCTAAATGGAGATTTCGTACGACTTAAAAATTCATTAAAGATACAGGATTTTACCCACGATTCAGCCACCTTGTACACATTCATCAACCACACCTCAAATTTATGTCCTATGCCTGAAATCAAACAAAGCTTACCTTTCCACATTCCTAGAGAATTCCACCAGCGGCGCTCACATCTACTATCTTTTCTACAATCAGAATCGGGTATCACACAGAAAGTCTTTTCATGCAAATCAAATGCCACTATCGTTAATTGTTTGGTCATATAATTATTACCAAGCCAATAAACACGTCCATCATGCCAACCTACACACGTCTCATCTCTACAGAAATCTATCGGCTGGGAGGGAAACCTTTCAGTGATTACTTCCCATGAACCTTTTCTCATGCTATATACCTCCACTGGCCACCCATTTATAAAATTTGATCCCTTAAACCTTATAATTTTAACAACTTTGTAATCATCAGCTTTAGGATCAAAGCCGAACAGCAAATACTCATCATCGCATAAGGAATGAGTAGTATATGGTGGGAGAGATAACAAGGCAGATAGCGAGGGATTCCAAATGTGAACGCTCGGATTGGGACAACGTATGGAACCTCTGCTAATAAAGCATATTAATCCGTTAACTGAACCGATAAGAAAACATCTACCCAATGGTGATTTGTTTACCGGGAATTCAAGGAAATTAGGTAGTTTGCGAGTAGGAGGTCGTGAGTAGTGTGCTGTGCATGGATCTTCAAAATCAAAATAAAATCCATCCTTGAATTTGAGAAGGATTTCTTTGTTGGTATTGATTGAATGATCAAGGTGAGACTTAATAAAAAAGGGCCTAGTTAAAAACTCATTCCAGGATTTACACACACACCTCATTCGAGCAAGTAGTTTTGCCGGCAACATAATGAACAGTTCATATAAAACATCATCAGGAGTGTTCGCCATACTCAGTTCCGGAAGGATTAGACGTGGTTGTTTTTGTTAATCAGGATTGTTCGCCATAGTCACAAAACTAAATTTTCATTAGGGTTTCTCTGCATCTATCAGAACGAAGTAGAAATGGGCCACCAGTACTTTTGTACGGCCTCGATTGTTTGACTCTATGCGTGTGTTTACAACGACCCATAATGACTACGGATCGAGTTGTAAGCAAGGCCCAATAATAGGCTCTCGTGGAATGAATTGGAATTTTACTTCAAAAGTTTAAAGAGGAGGCGTACACTTAAATGTCATGTCACAATTAAAATACCCTGTGACGTAGGTGTTGATATATGGCAAAAGGATCGGGGAGATCGGATACCCGTTTCAGAGATCCCTACCCAGCAGTCAACTTGTGAGTTTAGGTATCATAAAAACCCCAACTCAGTGTTGCTTTTGGAAAGATGCATTTTCATGGTGGAACCGAAGGATGGAACCAGGGGTCCCGGAACACCTATTGATTTTTTTGATCTAGTGTTAATTTTTGAAAAAAAAAAAAAAATCATTTTTTTCCTAAATGCACGGGTTCATCGAAATGTGTTTCTATATTACGGTTCAAACTTTTTTTTGCACCCAGTCATATTTGATCTTGGTTCCGTCAATAAAACCTCACGGACACTACCATCTCGAGTCTATCAGAAGTAGGAATGGCAATGGGGCGGGGCGGCCATCCCCATCCCCAAACCCGATTACAAAAATTATCCCCAAACCCGCTCCAATCCCTATTGGGGATCTTATCGGGGCGCCCCATTGGGGCGAGATGCTCCCCCAAACCCGCCCCATTCCCCATTAGGGTCTTATCGGGTTTTCTTTTTTGAGTGCGATCCTCCATCATACTCGTGCCTTTTCCCGTTTATTCTTATTTTTACACTATTAACAAAATGATTTTACGGAATAACTTAAAGAATCGAGAACCCAATAATAATATACTACGTATTAGACATTGGAATAAATCAAAACTTTTTTAAAATATTATTACACAAAACAAGATTTTATAATCACTTTGAAATATTACAAAGATAAAAATTAACAAAAATTAAAGAAATATATTTAGTACATAAATACTAGCATAATATTTAAGGTATATAGATATATGTATATGTATATGTTTCGGGGCGGGGATAGTGTGCCCCGTCCCCGCCCCAAACCCGATAAGAATCCTCGTTAATGCTCCAAAACCCGCCCCAAAACCCAATAAGGATGCCCCGCCCCGCCCCAATAAGTTCGGGTTTCGGATTTCCCCATCGGGTTCGGGTTTTTTTGCCATCCCTAATCCGAAGTTATTGTCTATCAGCCTGTGAAACTACTAGGATCTCAAAACTATAGGTGCAAACAAACAATTTTGAAATTCTTATTCAAATTGAAAAACCAAAAGACTAAATACCACCAACACGGTTTAGATATAAACTAGTGGCAGCACACCCGTGCGTGGCGTTGGTGGGTACCCTATACTATTTAAGGCATGGGAAGGAAGATAAACAAATGCATACGTTGTTTCATCATACTAGTTATAATACCCGTGCACGCACGGGGTTATATCTAAAAATTTTAATTATGCATGAACATCAATTAAAAATAAACAACTTAACGTGGCCTAAATGATTTTATTTTTCGAGATTAAAAATAGAAAAACTAATGTATATACATTATAATCTATTTATTATTTTTAGCTTATGGTTTTAGATCGAAAATTATCTTTCATTACAAGTATCTAATACCCGCCGCTCCGCGGCGGGAGTTTTTCTGCACCTCGGGTCTTTGATGTTGTTTCGTTGTCGGTTGTCATCCGCGTCGGCAACCTGAGAAGTATTTGCTGCAGTTCCAACCGCCCAACTTGCACATGCAGAAATTGACCCATCTGCACATTATATTGAGAAGCACCTAACCTGGGAAATTATCGAGATGGCAGAATGTAAAGTTACTCATCATAGTAAACTACAATCTTCTACATAATTTTGCATTTTCAAACCAATTTATAATGTCACCATTGACACCTTGTAGATGACTTTATTACACATTTTCAAACCAATTTATGTTATGCGATTTCGAAATTACCAAAAAAAAAAGTGATTTATATAAACCACTTGGGATAAACCTGGGATTTTGTGATTTAAAGTACTAAACATCGTAAAATATTTTAAGAATTCGAGATTCGTAAAAACAATAAGAGTTTCATAAATAAGTACTCACGTGACAGCTAATTTAATCACCATTTTATTTTTTGTAAAATTTTCTAACATGCACATTTTTAGCTAATTTACTTTAACGTCCTAAAGGGGTGAATAGATTTCAAAAAAGCATCAGCATACCTTGCACTTCTTCCCTTACTGTGTCGATCTTTTTGATAGCCTTATAGTTGCAAGGTATCCATAGTTACCATCATGACACTGGTTTCTTTCCACAACCGCATAGTCACCATAATAACCCCCTTCCCCTGCCTTCCCACTCAAACGAACTCATTTACCTTATTTGCACGACTCCTTTTTAAAGAACTGTAAAGCCCCAAACGTTATCAAAATCCTTGTAACAAAAGAGCAAATATCAAAACTTTTCAAACCAATAACAAAAATTAGATGATGAAAGTTTTCGAAGGATAACAAATAAAGAGTGAACAATTTAAAACTTACCTGTCTTTTGTAATATTGCTTGCAGATAAACATGGATATTCAAGAATGATCAATCGAGAATGCAACCTTTTTTTTACAGACGCTTCTGGAACATGGAAGAAAAACAATACATATTAGTGCTAAATACTGGACACAAACGCGCATGCATTTATAGAGGAACGATACAGACCAGTTCACAAATAGCATTTGAAAATGCACCAAAACTGTAATTCTTTAATCAGGCATACCAACAGATAAACATGGATATCCAAAACTGTAATGCATGATAAACATGGATATCCAAAACTTGCAGATAAACACGGATATTCAAGAATGATCAAACATGGATATCCAAAACTTTTAAGAAAATGCACCAAAACTGTAATTCTTTAATCAAGCATACCAAAACTGTAATGCTTGCAGATAAACATGGATATTCAGAAAACGAATATAGAATTAGAAATCTCGTTCCTAGCGCTGCATCTATACCAAATGCTATTTGTGAACATGGATAAAAATATCGGTAACAACGTGTGTCAGCGACGAAGGTGCACATACATAATACGCTTTTGATTTAGCTTCCGACCCTTGATTAGCGTTCAATATTTCTGGTGTCCTTTCTTCCTGCGATAAAATATAATGATTTCAGTTTAATGAATTACAAACATATGACGATATGAACTTAATGAATTACGATAGTATGTTAATACTTATTTTGATCAGCTAACCCATTACGGTGCCACGTCTCATTATTGTGGTTAGTTTAAATACGCCAGATGTTTGTTGACCATCCCCCATCAAGAGTTGCAACTTTTTCTTGCCCATTTGAAATGTGCCGGTAACCCTTATTTGTATCCGTTTCAATATTGCCTATATCTGCAATGCATAATAAATCAGACAAAGTAAATGTAAATAGAAACATCGATGAGGTCGCCAATTGCTAAATGTTTATTATTAATAACGGAAACTACTGATACTTATATGTAAATTACATTTTTATGCCTCAATCTAGCTGATGCGAACACGCAATCTTTATCATGTATTACCACCTGCAACAGGACATGAACGCATTTACAACAGGATGACAATATCGTTAGCAAAAAAATCGGTTAGTAAAACTAAAATAAAGTAAATTCCCCATTATTAAAAGTATATATGCTTACGTGTATGAACATAAGCCCTATGTATTATCCCCTTTGTGTTATAATGAATGTCGATTAATTTCTCCTGCAACACATTAAAATCTAGTGAGACACCTTGAAGTAATCTCACCAGTAAAATAAAAAAAGAAGTTCTGAATTAAAATCATGAGTTTCATCTAACTAAAATAAAAAAAGTAAGTAACTAAATTGCAACTTGATACTCAATAACCAAAATCATGAGCGTGAACCCTTAAATTAAGCAAAGCGACGAATGCTATAGAACTGAACCGTCGGATGCCCCTTCCATTCCGATGTATTTGTAAACAGAATTAAGGAAAATAGGCAACCCCAAACACCCCTTAAATTAAATCCAGTAGAAACAGTAATATAGAACTGAACCGAAGTAGACATGCGCATCTTAACTTCGTAACACATCAATTAGACCTAAAAATTGACATTTGGAAGAATTTTCGAATACAATTATTTACCTTTGTAAGCAGTAGGGCTGACCTGACCCAACCAATCCAGCAACAGAAGACGCATTTATCGCCAACACCCGAAGACTGTTTTCGACTCATTCCCTTTGTGTGTGAGGCAACTATAAAAAGGCACCGATTATCAGAAATCGAAGTATTAAGTGAAAGTACATATATTAAGAAAATTGCAAAATTTGTCCCTAACAACATACACAGCCACATACAGTATCTCAAAGCGGGCCAACAGTTACTCTGATCCACGGTCTCCTTCAGGACCACCTACACAACATTAACAAATTAGTCGACAAAAAATTTCCTAATTATAATAAAAACAAACACAAAAAATAAAAATAAAAATAAAAGAAGGAAACCTGAAGAAGCAAAAATCGCAGCGTGCTGGCCCTTTTAATACCTTCAAATCAACCAAAATGAATATGAAAGTCAATATTCAGATTTGCTTATACAGGTAGTCATGAAGTGATGTGAGACCTTTTTACCCGTATGTTTGGTTGACGTACCATGGTTGACATAATGTGTAATTGTAAAAGGTGTAAGTGAAGATATCCACCTCATCAAAAAGGCTTATGGTGTAGCTACTTATACCTCTGGATGATACTGCATCGCATAAAACCACCTCTCAGCGCACTCCACAGCCGCGATCACAACTTGCAAAATTGAGAAAAAAAAATAAATAGAACACCCTCAAACCGAATTAACACACATAGATTACTTATTTTATACGCATAGAAATCGATTGACCCAAAACAGAAAAAATAAATCACAATAATTACCTAAATTTTTCCGGTTAGAGATCTGTGGGTTTCTGGATCAAGAGAGAGAGAGAGAGAAGCGGTGGATGTGATCTACGTGTTTGGTGACTAACCTAATGCATCCGGAGTATATGTATATAAGAAAACAGTTTTCTTTTTTGCCTTGGGCTCCCACGGTTTTACAAACCGGACCAGCAACGTTGGCCCAATATTTGGCACCGACAATTTTTTATAATAAAATATGAGAGCGTTTTGCTATTAGTACTTATATAAACGAGATGGAAACCACCCGCCGCGTTGCGGCGGACGTTTTTAAGATGGTCTTACCGGTCTCTATAACCCAAACATGAAAAATCTTTTGTGGTTCAGCATCAGCCACAACAGATAGCTTTTTTTTTAGATAATGTAAGTTATGTGTTTGGTCTATACATTGAACTGCTACTTATGGCAATTAAATTACTATCAACATACAAAATATTTGGTACATGCTAGTTGTCCAATTTTTTCGTCATTCACAATGGAGAGACAAATTTTGATGCAATCAAAATATAATCCACTTGAATAGTATGAAAAATATGAATCAACTCTTGTAACCTTCATATATTATTTTGGTCTGATGTAGGCAATAAGAAAATAGCAACCACCCATCCTATATTCTTACCCGCAAATATTGATTCAATAACTTTAGCATATACTACTTCAGAATAAAGAAAGTTGTGCCATAAAACTGTAAGAATATAGTAAAGAAAATCCTAAATTCTTACCCGCAAATATTGATTTAGTAACTAAAGAGGTCCTTTAAAACTATAAAAAGTTCGGAACCAATCCATTAACACTATACAGTTTGAAACTGCAGATGAGTTGTACCCCGAGTTAACAGTACCCCAAAGGTGTACCCTACTTCATCCTGACAGGCTGCAAGTTTGGAGACAGCCCTCAACAGTCTAGCGCAAGACATGTCGAACCATACTTTAGTCTCATCATTATCTTTAATAGTTGTTGCATACGTAAATCGAGTGGCCTGTAAATCAACTGCATTCTAAGTCCTCTTTATTAATCACCTCAAAATTCCGCCAACCTAGAATAGATTTATGCTAATAGTTCTAGTCATACAAAAAAGTAAAAATATTGATTTATATTTAAGCCTTTAAAGGGGCTGTAGTTGATTTAAAATCAACTTAAGTAGTGTAAAAAGGAATAAAGTGAAGCCTAAGTAGTGTAAATGCATGAATATATATGAAACTTAAATTAAAGTGTAACAGAAGAACATACAAATCCACTAACATAATTGTTTATGCAATTGCTGCTCTCGAATGGAAGGAATTACGAAAGGACCCACTAATTGTGTAAGAAAAGAACATACATATCAGTCACATATATATGAGCAACATAATTGTCTGTAGCCAATTTGAAACCACATTTCAATAACACTTTAGCAGTAGACCACATTTCAACTTACTCGTAGTCAAAAATCCAACAAACCCGAAGTTATTCACGTAACTCTTGACTTCTTCCATCAGAATATTTCATTCGTTTTCCTTTATGTATGTCTATTTCTTTCCCTTCTATCTCTGTCACTCATCCCTGAAAGAGATATATGGTTTATCCTATGGATACCGTTTAATTGTTAACCTATTACTATTTGCTAAGTTAATACCTCTGATAATTCCCCATCTAAAATATGGTTCAGTAGCTTGTATTGGAATTTCTACTTGTTCTGCAAAAGCTCTCAAAGGTTTGAGTAGATTCTTGAAATGAGCTTGTTGACTGCTAAAAAATTTAGAGTCAGAAACAATTTTTTTTAGTACAACACATTTATAGTTAGTACTCTATCTCATGAAATAGAAATAGACCAAGTACCTTAAATCTTCAAATTTGATCTTTCGCATAGTGAATTTTTTTTTTTACGGTCACATCTGTCACATGCGCGTCTCTTCCAAATACTCACGGCCTCTTTCTTGATTTCTTTCTTAAGTTCGCTGTGCTTTCTTGCTGTACACCTGTAATAATAAGAGGTTGCAATAAGTTAACAGACCTTAAAAGAAAATGCAACTATTGGCCATAAGTTACATATCAATACGATCGCCCCATGTGACCCAATACCTTGAAACTGAAAAAAGAAAGAAGAAAAAAAAAAGTATAATGTTGTAATGTAAGTTGATACACAATAGATCACCTAAAGTGCAGCATATGACTTAAAGGCACTTGTTGTAGTAGTTCTTCTTGTGAAGTAAATGGGGACCATTCAAGAATACGCAAAGAATCATCAGCTGAAGAGTCAGTAGCTATTTGATTGCTCAACTATCGGGGGCGGTAACATATTTCCACAGCGCCTAGGCGAATACTTGGTGGCAGCAACTATTTCCTGGACCCTATTCCTGATATAAAAAATATTTTACAAAAGAAACATCGTTAAGTTGACACAACAGAAAAATTATTAGACACAAAGCCATAGTCGATATCAAAGTAGATGGAACTTCTGCATACGATTGATTAATACCTAGTATGAACTGCAGCTACTTCGTCTTTGTCAAAACAGTCTTCTTCAGCACCCATGGTATGCAAATATAAACATATGATCGATTAATACCTAGATGAAGTTATTATCTCTTCCTTAGAAAGCTTCAATACATATAGCAGTCGATAATTTCAAAACCAACCTTATAATACATATAAATATATAATAATCAAGAAAACCAATATTAAATTTACATACCTTATTGAGTGTTCCAGTTAAGTATAACTGAACATGAATCAACCATAAAGAAAGGAAATCTACTGGAAAAAAAAAAAAACACAACTGAAACCCTAAAACTTCAATTTTGATTAAGTATAATTGCAACGGACTTCATCATCTTCATCACTTGGATTTGATGAACTGATAGGTATTAAGGGGTCAAACCACAGGTGGTATGCGTATTTGAAGACACATGTTTTGGCATTCGACTTTATCCCAAACTAATGCAGAAAACAACAGATGGCAGAAGATTAACCAACAGTCATATATGAGTCACGGAGTATCTGATGACATCCAATGTTGGGCCCAAAACGTCAGCACAAAGTTAGTAACCACGGAAGCCCAGGAAGGTATGTATTATGAAAAACACGGCACCTGCTTAGCACGTGAGAATAGAAACGTTTTTTATGGTCACCGACTTTGCAGATTAAGAATATATAGTAATATGTCATGACTCATGACATGCATGACAAGCTTTTACATCTTTCAAAAACTACACCATTATAGATGCTCATTTAGCACCCCATATCAATATGGATAGATTTGAAGCCAGACTCGCATAGAACCAGGGCCGTCTCGTGGATTTCAATGGCCCCGTGTCATTACCACAAAGAGGTCCTCAAACAGGGACGGAGCTTGAGCAATATTATTGGAGGGGACGAAATGTAGTCGTAATAATTTTGAGGGGGCCAAACCTATAATTATTTTACATTTATACTATTATTTTAGAAATTATATACAAAACTACAAAAAATAATGCTTAGTAGTCCTAGATTTTGGGCACAACCCCTTCTTGCCCCTAAGAAGCTCCGTCCATGCCCTCAAACACACACATAATATACATATGTATAAGTAGTGCATGGATTAATTAAGCTCGAGTCTCATATTGTGTCCATATATATAATAGAAGTGCCTGAAATTTGGTGACCCTCGTCAAGCGGTGGCGCTGTGCAATCACACCTCTTGCACTCCCCTAAAGTTGGCCCTGCATAGAACGACTGCATCAAGGATTCACGTATTTTCCTCAAATTTCAAGCCACTACCATCCCAATTTTATTTTCTTTTGAAAATCATCATATTCCGAATAATTGAGTGCAAATTCAGACCTTATATGTTACATTAATGTTGGAACTGAATCTATCACAGTGTAGAAATTATGTGCACATAATAATGTGTTTACTCAATATTGCTATTTTAGGACCATTCTTCTACATATACCTTACTACCAGCAATACGACACTTACAATAAGAGCATCTTTACTTATATCAAGTTAAAAGATTGAAGCAAAGATCATTTAAATACATTTACAAAAAAAAGAGATATCTTCTAACCTACCTACATATTGATACCGTACATGACCTGTTGTAAGAGAAAAAAGAAGCTTAATTACCTCAAATTCTACTCAATTCCCCTTAGAGTACGCCACTAACAGAGCTTGCTAACTATCTAATGTTAGTTTTATGGATATAAATTAGTAGTCGTGAGTTAGGATCGAACTCGAGACCACGGGATTGCACACTTTACGTATGAGAATTAAAGTTATAATAATTAAATATAAAATGTTATATTTAGTTATTATTTACACAAAACACATAACGAACGTTAAGTAATTAAGTGTAATGGACTAACGATCGTTAAATGTTAAAGGAAAGACTAAATGTGAAATTAGATGTCAAGTAGGTTCTAGAAACCTTATGGGTTTCCTAAACCGATCGGATGGGGGTTTCATAAACCCATATCAACCCTAACTTGGACACTAAGTTTCTTTGGGTATAAATACAAGGCCTAGGTTCTTTGTAAATCATATCTTGTACTCCTAAACCTAAAACCTAAAATTGTTTGTGTGTGTTTTTGGTTCCAAACGATCGTCCCCTTCTCCAAGGGATCGATTACTTTGTTTTTTCCTTAACAAAACGTTTTGTGTTAATTAAACTAGCATTTACTTTAATTCGTTAATAGTACGTGTGTACAAAAACGTGGTACAATCACACTATTGATTGTATCTTGGATTGAATTACAAAACGGTAAGGGGTAATTCTTATAATCCTTTAAACCCTAATTAGGGTTCATCTTAATTGCTAGTTTTGTAGAATTGATTCTTGTTCGGCTAGAATAAAAAATGTACGTATACTTTATGTTTATGTTAGTTAATTATTCATTATTCGTTCCTATACACTTCCGCATGTTTCTTTGATGTTTTATGTGTTTTATATATGATTGTCATGTTATATAATTCCAAGAGTGGCATCACGAGCCAGGTTTAATGAGTAATTAATTACTAAACACGTAAAAAACGAATATTGTATGTTGTTTGATATGATTATTCTAGGGTTTTGGTTATGATTATGTAAACCCTAATTTTAGGGTTAGGGCTTTTGCCCTAATTTGGTTTTAAATTTTTTTTTGGATCGACCAAATTTTTTTTATGGATCGATACCCTAATTTTTTTTAGTCGATTATTTTTAAAAAATTGTTTTAGGGTTTATTATAATTGTTATGTTATCAATATCGAAACCTAGAATTAATATATTTGTTACGTGATAAATTCATGAATAAAGTGTTATGTGACATAGAATTGTATGCGATCTTGTGACTTACCTGAATAATTGTTATGTTGTATCCATGATGATACATGCATGTCGTTATGGATGGTTGCTTGAATTTTTAATTGTTAAGGTATTTTATCACATTTATGTTTTGATAAATCTTGAATTGGGGAAGACTCCAATAATTGATTAATGAATCAATTATGTGCAATTTGGTGTATTTTAATTATGGCTTACGCAATCGATTCGTCGATGTATGTGGCTCACTTTCAATTGTGCGAGTGAAAGCCCTAGTTAATATATACGTTAATTAACCTAGATATTGATTATTAATAGGCTTTATCAAATAAGTCGCATGTGGCTACTTGTTTAAACGTATTAATTGTTAGTTATGAGTGCATTGTTTTAGTTATTTATTTATTTTTTATTGGTTACTTGTTTGTTTTTTATGTATGACAAGTTTAAACAAAGGGTAATTTTGAATAGAAAAATAAATTGGACTAAACAATGGCGAAATTTGGTTTGTTATTAAAGAGTTAAATTTGCAATAAGTTTAATTGATTGATGATTTTGGTACAAATAGTGAGAACGGCTCACCCAATTTTGACGGACTGTGTGAGGGGTACAAGGAGGGGAGCGCATTAAATTATGACCCGAAAGAAGGAGGTCATAGCTTCAGCGCTGATCAAATTCTCCGCTTCTTTGCGAGTCAAATTGGAGTTACCAAGTAGGCTATGAGTACAAAATCATCTTAAGGGCGAATTAGCTTTAATTCCATGCGCTACTTTTGTGGTAATTATCCGAAACACTAAGTCTTTAGACTTATGCAAAAGTACAATATAATGGACGATAATTAAAGGTAAATTCCTTGATTGGCGAAACCAATACCTCAATCAAAACTTTGATAATTTGATCTTTATGAATTGGTTAATAAAAAGTTTTTTATTAAAATTTATGCTACAAGATGAATGCATGACATCTTTGTACATATTTGATTTGACACCGTAAATCAAAACTAGTACCCTTTATAAATTTAGTTAGTGCCATCTAGTTAAAGGAACACTTGAAGTTGCAATTTAAGTCATGTGGGAACTTGGCGAGATTGTGATGGAAAGATAAATCTATATGTAAAGTCAGACCTTACATGAACATATTTGCAGTTCTTTAAGTTAGACGACTTAAATTGAGTAGTAAGTGAGACCTGGACTCAAGGCACAAGATGGGATAAAACATGTTTACATTTGCAATAGCCTTGGAAAATGTAAATCCCATAATGATCTAGGAATTGGAAAATGTTTGCCAATTATTGTTCGACATATTACCCAATTATATGCTTTCGTTACTAGCAGATCAACTGATGTAATGAACCCATGATAATTTGGATCCTAGTTTTCGAGAAAATTCTATGGTTATATTAATATTACCTTGGGTATTTTATTTTCTTAAAAATTTTAATTATCGAAAATACTGAAATTAAATTTTGAAAATTCTTTAAATGTATTAATGCAACATTAAACAATAAACGTAGGCTATTCTTGTATTGGTAAATTGATCTACATCTGTAAGGGTTTTTTGGTAGAGTCAACTTTGCTAAAAGAATAAAACTAGTCATCTTTTCATAAGAAATAATGAGATTCAATCATATTCCTTTTCATGAATGAGAAAGGTATGATAGGACAAATTAGAATTGTCTAAATTCTAAATACATAACTCGTAAGCAAATTTTAATAGTTAAAAAAATTGTATATTTTCTGAGTTATTAAATTAGAAGCTAGACTAATTTACTTCAAAATTGGTAAAAGACAAACTAGCATATTTTATCTAGTTGTTGTGCTTTGACCATTTAAAAGTACTACTTACAATTGTTGGATTAGTAGAACTATTAAGAAATAAATTGCATGCCCAATTTTTCAAGTTAATAGCATTGATGGATAATTCATCATCTACATAGTAGATTACTCTCTTTTAGTACATAAGTAATTGTTGTGTATGGACTTTCTCAAGAGTGTAGGGAAGTAAATAGAACACTATTTTCTTTCACTGGTTAATGAAACACTTACAATGTTGTCAAATCCAGTGGGAGTATTGTATTCTTATTATTGAATAAGGAATTAATGTAATGATCTCTAATTCAGTGGAGTTACAAGCTTTGTCATCTTGGTAGTAACCCAGATTATCTCTAGAATGTCTTAAGATAATTACTTTCCACTTGTAGACACTTATGTTTTCAAGGATAGTCATGTACGTTTCCTTATTAGACAATGAAGTGGTTCTACATCTACTAGTTATGCTAATATCAATGACACAATCAAATTAGTCACATAAACAAACATATGTCGTTTTATTTATCTGCTACATGATGTTGTCCATGCACAAGTGGGAGAAATCTATATTGTGTGCAAGGTACAACGTATAGGTATATGATTTAATGGATTCTCTTGACTGCAAGGTAAGAGACTAACATTCTAATATGACTTGTACATATCTAATTCAAGAAACACTTGGTGTTGCAATTTACGTCATGTGAGAACTTGGCGAGATTGCAACAACAAAGTAAATCTCCATGTGAAGTCAGACCTTGCATGGATATATTTGCAGTTTCTAAATTAGACAAGTATTTAAAACATGTGTCAAAATGATATATAAGACTACTTCAAATTAGATATTTATGTATTATTAGAATGACATAAATAAATGAAGTAATCTAATACTACTTCAATTCTTTTATTTATGTATTTTGGAATGACAAAAATGAAAAATAATGTAGTCCTACATTATTGTGAAATAAATAAATTAACTTGAAATTACTATTGAAACCAAGAGTTGTGCTCATAATTACTTTAGTTAAACATGTTTATGATTTATTGTAAAGACGTAAACATAAAGTCTATTAAAACTTATAATAAAGTAAGACGTTAACTTGTTATGTTCTTTTAATTAAGAAATATACAAGAAGTCATTGAGTTGATCAATGATTTATAACGTATAATGGGATTATAAAGAGTACTTGTGTTATAAAGCATGCAATTGGCTTGAAAAGTCTATTATACCATTAAGTTGACTTAGTTGGTAAATAGGTAAGCCAAAGAATATGTTTATCTTATATATTATCAGATTGTCTCACAATATTAATTCTAATGAATACCACAAGTTGATGGTATGTTCAGTTAGGAGAATAAAACTCTATTTGATTTGTTTGATTCAAGATAACCATAACTTCTTTCTTAAAAAGTAACAAGGTTAGAAAATTGAGTATGGATTGAATATACTCAATATGACTCCAACCTAAAAGATTGACAAAACGCCATTTAATTATAGAATGTGATGAATCAAATTAAGTTTTAAAATTGAATATTCTGAATTTGTTAAACTACTTATGAATAGGTTATTAACAAACTAAAGTCGGGAATTATCAATGTGTATTTGTAATGTCCCAAAAAGAGAACAATGTAGTTTTGCTCTAAATTGCTAAGTATATATAGATAGTCTATATATTACAAAAGGCAAGTGGGAGTTTTTCTTGAAAGATAAAATTACAAGATACATAATCTTCTTAAAACACACTAGTAAATATCATGATGAGGTTAGACATGTATATGATAGACCTCATGATGATGGAATTTTCATTTATAGATCTGCAAGGATATCTCAGATATTTGATCTATATGCTGAGAAGAATATGAGTTACAGGATTCTATGGATGAACAATATGTCAATTGTTGTGCAAATTGTCATCAGCTACAAACTTGAAAGTTTGGAAGACATCAAACATTACACAATAAGATATTAAAGTTTACGGAGTTTTAATAAGCATATTGTTGTTTGTATACAATGATTCTGGTTTAATTGAGATGACACTCAATACTAGTCATGGTAGGATTTCACGTGAACTAGTTGTGCTACTAAGAGCACAGTTGCATTATACATTAAAGAATAAGAATACTTTAAACTTTAAAATGTTTGAAAGTTTAAATTGTCATAAATTGGTGAAAGAGGATGTCACACACTTTATGAATTATTATGTGGATTGGTGAATGCACACATACAAAGACTTCACTAATTGAATTCTTGAAATAAGTATTCTCAAAATTACGATAGATCAAGTTGGTTGATTTATGCCTTGTCAACAATTATGATTATCATTACTTGAGGCATAATTCATCAACTGGAATTTTCATGCATTGATCTATTTAGTATTTGAATAAGGGATGTTAAACAATTGTTATAATAAATAAAATACTTGGTATGTTTGATTTTATAATATATTGTATCCTATATTTGCATGTTTAATCCGTGAATAAATTTATTTATTCTAAATCGTCCGTTGTCAATTAATGATATGGGAGTATCGTTAAATTAAGACAAATCTGAGTGATTTGGTAGAATATACTTAAAAGTATATTGATGAGAAAACATACCAATTTTAGATGATATTCAATGAATTGAATATAGAACTTATCTCAACTACATAATTACTTTATGGATATTGTTGTTAAGTAAATTACGAATAGTTATCCTCAGACTTAAGATACTAGATAAGTGTCATAAATGTAGTGTATTTTTGTGGAGCAACTTAACGCTATACGTAACTGGTAGTCATAAGGGTTGTTTCCAGAAGTGTTGCAAAGTTTGTAAGTTAGTCTCGTAGTCAAGATAAAATTTGTTCATTCAAATTTATTTGGAGTTTAATACTGCTGGGCCCCTCGTAGGGTTGACAAGATGTTTGCGTGGCCACGCCTAAAGATCTCCCCTGAATATGTTCAGAAGTTTTGGTAATCTTGGTCAATCACTTAAAACGAGAAACAAAATGGTTGAATAAAGAATGACTGAATTCCATATCTTTATTTAACAAGGTATTAGAAACAAAAGGATAATAATAATGAGAAATCATTAAAAGGTTTTCCAGGAGCCTTGCTCGAGTTGTACTAGAGGCATCGAAGTGTTGCTAGACGCTAACTGATGTGATCACTCTATTAAGATATATCCAAGTGGGAGCTGTTAGTTTTATGGATATAAATTAGTAGTCGTGAGTTAGGATCGAACTCGAGACCACGGGATTGCACACTTTACGTATGAGAATTAAAGTTATAATAATTAAATATAAAATGTTATATTTAGTTATTATTTACACAAAACACATAACGAACGTTAAGTAATTAAGTGTAATGGACTAACGATCGTTAAATGTTAAAGGAAGGACTAAATATGAAATTAGATGTCAAGTAGGTTCTAGAAACCTTGTGGGTTTCCTAAACCGATCGGATGGGGGTTTCCTAAACCCATATCAACCCTAACTTGGACACTAAGTTTCTTTGAGTATAAATACAAGACCTAGGGTCTTTGTAAATCATCTCTTGTACTCCTAAACCTAAAACCTAAAATTGTTTGTGTGTGTTTTTGGCTCCAAACGATCGTCCCCTTCTCCAAGGGATCGATTACTTTGTTTTTTCCTTAACAAAACGTTTTGTGTCAATTAAACTAGCATTTACTTTAATTCGTTAATAGTACGTGTGTACAAGAACGTGGTACAATCACACTATTGATTGTATCTTGGATTGAATTACAAAACGGTAAGGGGTAATTCTTATAATCCTATAAACCCTAATTAGGGTTCATCTTAATTGCTAGTTTTGTGGAATTGATTCTTGTTCGGCTAGAATCAAAAAGGTACACATACTTTATGTTTATGTTAGTTAATTATTCATTATTCATTCCTATACGCTTACGCATGTTTCTTTGATGTTTTATGTGTTTTATATATGATTGTCATGCTATATAATTCCAACATCTAATAACCTATACAAACATGTTATTGTGTCCAACGACTAACACCAAGAAAGAAATGCACATCTAGAGAACTTAAGTACTTGATCTTCTGAGTAGCTCGTTTTACCTTGAAAGATGGTACATCATGCAAGATCATCAAGTTTTGCTGACGTGCTTGGTTCTCCAATAACATCATGAAATAAATTTGCAGCTGAATTCGAAAGAGAGTCTAGGTTGTGTCCTACTTCTAAAAAAAACACCCATCGGCCACAACATAAATCTTTTGCAAGCTTTTTGATGCTAGCACACAAACCTTTTGCTAGCTATGTGATGCTACATGCTTTCATAGTTTCATGTAAAATGATCCTGATGTGAACAGGAAATTCGCTAGTAGATCGAGCTCATAGTCATCATATCTGAACGAAAAATCTTATTGCATATTATCATTCGTATACACAAGTGTTTGGATATGTGTTCTAAAATTAATTACATGATTAAATAATCAAAATCAGATAATAGACTATAATAAGACGGGCTAATGATGTCGAAGATCAATCTTTGAGTGTATGAAAAGTTCTAATTATTTAAAAGAATATAATCGTGATTTGTGAAATATTAAGTTGTACTCACTGGGTGAAATGAGAGCTTGAATCTCAAATTAGTCTTTAAAAGAAGTTAATTAGTGCTCAACATGTTAGATCAATTTATTCAAAGAACAATAACCAAGCAAGTTGTCATACTTGAAAAATTGGAAAATCCTATATAACATTAAACTGTACATAAGTGTGGCCTGGGCAATATAATCTAGCATGTGCACACAAAGGATACTCTACCAAGACCATCACCATTCTCCTTTGAACAATTACTTTTGAAACATCTTAAACTAAGAATAGCCGACAAAGATGACAATATGCTGACTTTTTAAGCAAAGAAAACTGACAATATCCCATAATTTCATATTCAAACAACTATAGGTTCCACTAAGTTCAACACATAAATCAAATGAAATTATAAAAATGAATCAAAACACTTATAACGTGACCACTTAACATAATAAGAGTGTGAAAAGGCCAAAATACTTACAGAATTTACCCTGTCAAGGAAGAGTTAGGACTTTGAGATATTCTTAAGGACTTTTCAGTTGAGTTGTGTTCCATTTTTTTTCTGTGTAAATTTAAAAGCTTTAACTCAGATAACCACATCACATATCTGGGCAATCAGCACTTATCAAATTCGAAACACAAATCACTTAAGTAAATTAGAACCCTGGGAGACAAAAAATACTACTCACAACAATACACAATCAAACACATATCGATAGATCAACACAATTTAAAAATTTTCTGATTTTATCCATTCAATCTATCGAATAACGAATGATTAACAAAACAAAGGGATGAATGATTATTACCTTGGCTTCAATTTTTACTATTTATTGGATTACACTCCATAAGTTAACTCCATCAATTTATCATCAGGAGATTTAGTTTTCTAATTTTCTAGAAAAAGATCATATAATTTAACGAAGACGGTTTTGAATTAACTGAAACTGCCAATTTAAGTTTTTAAGATCATTATGGAGAAGTTTTGAATGACTGAATTAAGGTTTGGAAACAGATATTGGGAGAACTTCTCAGGGAAGGTGACATGTCAAAAAAATTTGACATGTATAGTTTTGGTTTTGTGACACATGCTCCTTAAATTATCCTTTTTCAATAAAGGTATAGATAGATGGGTTATTAGATACTTCTCCAAAGCTTCATGATTGGCGATTAACACGAGATTAGCCCATAAAAAGATTAACCCTTTTCAGAAAAGAATCAAACTTGATAGCCACCACCATTTGACTATCAAATGAACCAGTATTGTTACCTTCATAGCCACCAGCTCGGCCACTGCCAGGATTAGCACTTTGTAAGTGCTCGTTTAACCTCCACAAGCTTATTGTTGAGCTCATGATAGGTCTTTTGAAAAACTATGTCAACTGCATCTTCAGTATCAAAGGAGGTAAAACTAAATCCACGAGGTCTGTTGGTATTTTTGTCAAACATAATTACTACATCAGTTACATCTACATAACTTCTGAAATATTGACAAAATTGTTTTTCTGTTAAGGTGGCAGGAAATCCACCAACAAATATTTTACATGATAACCCTTTTCACAATGCTCGCCATAGAGGAATGAATCAAATTAGCCAATAAGCTATTGCATAAGCTTACCCAAACGCCTTTAAAAGAATATTGCATTGAATAATTTCAAAATTTTCTTATCTCTTAACCAATAAATCTCTAATATCTTGTATCAAAACCATTGCCATTTGATATACTTTGAAGGGTTGCTAAGTATGTCATAGTTAGTTTTTAACAACAATAAACTTTCACATTTGTATAGCCAAACAAAAAGGCTAAGGGTCTATGTCATGTCTTATAAAAACTACTCATATGATTATCGCATATTAACCGAATAATTTTGAGGGTGTCTGGGATAGCCTATTTAAACTTCTTATTTGATTATAAGCGCACATAATAGCCAGTTTGAGTAAGCAAGTTGAAACTATAAATTCATAACCATAAGCAATGAAGCAGTTTCAATAAGCATTCCCAAACACTCCCTAACAAAGAGTCCCTACATAGTTGCTACATGTTTCCAATAGAAAATGCATCATACCAGCTATAAAATTATTGTTAAACGCCATAAGCAGATAAAGAGTTTTAAGATAGTTCCAAACACCTCTAAATGTGAACACTTTACATTTACACCAAACACATCTACATTCTACATTGCCAATAGAGAATCAAAGGGCTACTACATATGAATAAGTGCATTCAAATTACTAATATAAGAGATTAGACGATATGTTGTAAATTAGAACCATTTTAGCATAGTGTTTATGTGACAACCCGTACTTTCAGGTCATTTCTCGAAACGATTTATGCCTCACTATTTCAACATTTATCGTAAACTTGGTTTACTTGTTTCAAATTCGCGTAACCTTAAAGGTTTAGTGGCGAATTCATGATCATATCATCACGTACATTTCATATGGACTAAGATTAGTCTACATTTCATTGACATCATTTGCATCACGTTAATTCATTCATGACATTTCATTTCACATTAAACGCGAAATTTTTATATTAAATAAACGTTATCGCGTGAGTTATTATTTTAAATATTTAATCCATTACTTTCAAAAATGATCCCGACACATTTCTATACTTACATTTAGTTATAAAAACTATATTTTGAGTTTTCCTAGTGTTTTAAATTTATTTGGTATATTAATCGTTAAAGTTAAATTATTACGACGTTTTTCTTAAAAATTACTCGATAATTATTTTATCACTCAAATTTCACAAGGAACGTATTTTACAATTTTTATAACATCATTATACTCTATTTTGATCTATTAAAAATTTACTTGTACCTAAAAGCTACCAAAACCTTACAAGTTATATTTATCTACACATGTACTTACACTTTTTACAATTAATTATACAAAATAAGAGAGAAAAAAAAAATATAATGGAAAGACACTATCCCCCCATATCCGGCCATGGGGGGGTGTATCTTAAATGTTGATAGATTTTTTTCTTTGATTGTACAAACCTACACACTTACTTAATAGTCTACTCATTCATTTCACTCAATTTTCTTCATTATCTCAAGTCAAGAAAATATTGCTTCTCTCTTGGTTTCTCTCTAAATATCCGGCCATATCAAGAGGTGTACAAGGGATCACCATTTTTTTTATCAAGCTCAAGTTATATAACAATCTAGATAATACTCTTTATAAGGTTTTGAAATAAAAACCTAGGGTGTTTAGGTTAAACCTTGGTTCTTTGCACCTCATCATATTAACTTGTAAGCATATTACTATCATTTTACATATTTCATCTTCATATCATATTTATTTCTTCATAGTTGGAGCAAACATGCATGACTTATTGTTGTTTATACCATTTATTCTTTGATTTTTAGAGTCAATATATAAAAGTCATCCTATAATTATCCCCTTGTTATATATTGGTCTTGATGATGTTTAGGAACCCATGACACCCTAAAAAGGTGTATGGTAGGATTAGATTAGTTTTGGAGTTGATTTGAAGGGATTAGAATAGGTTTTGTCCGAGAAAAACTATTTTCGATACTATAAAATGTGTTCTGTCCTTGTTTAGATTTTCTGGAAAATCCGACTATAGTCACGAATTTTTGGCCTTGATTTTTAGAAAATATACTTTAAAACGAATCCGTGGCCGCTTGAACGGATGAAAACGGAGTTATAACGAAGTCGTGGTGAATTTTTAAAGTTTGGCGACGAAATATATTATTTTCAGAAAATTCAGCAACATGTTTTTACTTTATTCGAGTCAAAAACGAGCCTTAAGCTTTACAAATTATTTCGACTTGTCAAAAATATATTAGTATACTTTGATACGAAGCTAAGGACGTATTATACGTAGAAAACGGATTTGAAACGACAAATATATGCACGTTTTCATAAACTTGCCGTAACTATTATTTTTAGAAAACTATATTATTTTTACGAGATAAGTGTTACGGTAACTAAAATCACTATCTTTAACCCTTATTATCTTTATGTTCGAGACCATTTGGACGAAAACTCCTGAACTGAAACTTCTAGATTTCGATACAAACTTTCCAAAACGGTCGAGTTCGTTCTCTAACGATCGACGTACACCATTTTACGACTAGTTTTCCAAAGCTATTTTTATCACTTTCATGAAATTTCCGACGACATTGTTTTATGACGAAAAGTGATAATTTCACTATAAATCATTATAAAACCATTGTAGGATGACATTTTGACGTAAAACTTGTAATGTGATTTTTGATTGGTCAAGACGTCAAACGAGTATTTTTCGACGATAAGTAATATTTTCAAAACTCGCAAATGGTATAAATAACATACGAAATGCATGCATAACATTACATTGCAACTCATTACATGTCATATCATTCATCATAGGTCAAGATTTACGTATCACACTACATCTCGGTGTACTCACTTTTGTCTTCGCATCATTCCACCAAGTGAGTTCCATAGCCCCTACTTTTACTTGTTTTCATAACTGTTTTGGGAGAGATACATGCTCAATTATTTTTCACAAGTACTTTAGATTTTTAAGGCTAAAATCTATCATGATTACCATTGTTTCTAAATCAAAGGTTATACTATATAAATTGTTCTTGTTTGCGTGCTACGGTACTACGTCGTATAACGTTCTAAATCATTGACTCTTGATAAATTGAGTTAAGTACTATTGATTATGTGCTATTGTTCTACGTCGAGTTAAGTACTATTGATTATGTGCTATTGTTCTACGTCGAGTTAGGTACTATATTGTGAATTCATTTGACATCATGCACTTGATCATAAACTATATACATTTTGGCAATGGGTTGTGAACACACAGGTTGCAAGTTTTGTATGGGCGGACTTGGACGGTGGATTTACAATGCCTTTCTGCATAAACAATTCGATACATTGAGTCATGCACTATTTTGGGAATTCATTTGACGATTTCTGTTTGAACATAAACTATGCATATTATGGCAGTGGGTTGTGAACACACAGGTTGCAAGTTTTGTATGGGGGACTTGGCGAGTGGATTTACAATTCCTTTGCTACATAATCGATTTTGATAGTCTTTACATTTCAACGATTTACAATGCCTTTCTTTGCATAAACGATTTTGAAAGGTTTTTACATTTCAACACATACTCTATGAACTCACTCAACCTTTGTGTTGACACTTTTTAGCATGTTTTATCTCAGGTATCTAAGACATTCACTTCATGGCATGCATTTGGACACATCATGGAGTCGTGGTGACGACGCGTCTCACTTGGGTTTTACATACTTTAAAACATCGTTTGAATTGTAACAACTTATTTCCGCACAAGATGATTTTCAATTGGGACCTATTATTTTGTGAACTCTGATTGTTTTATTAAATCAAACGATGTATTTTCCAAACGACACTTTAGGTCGTTCAATATAACTGTGATTGTGATGCTATGACAGTCGTCCAGGAATTTTGCGGGTAATTTGGGGTGTGACAGTTGGCATGAGCGATTATAGAGAACTAGGATGTATCATTGACCCTAGACTATAACTACATCATCATAGCATCTCATCATTTCATCATAAGTGCATGTTCACTTTGCATACGATTTATACGTGCATTTTTCGAGTTATTTACTTTCATTTCATAACGATTGTCACATGGATGCCTTTAAATACCCATCCCATTATCCTTTCCTCATACTCCAATGTGGAGAATGCCCTGTCACTCCCTAGCATAATTTTAACACCGGTTGACTCAACACCAAACATCATATGAGTCGATTAGTCCAAGCATTGCATAGTTACTCCTAAATTATACATAGCCTGATCACCTATGTCTAATTCAGGAAGAATCATGCAATGAAGGGAGTAGTAGTCTCATATGAGTAAGCAATTCGTGTCGAGCCAAATTTTCAAAGATTTTCTTCAACCACTTGTTTCCAGTTTGATCGCGTGTGATTCTTGTTTGATGAGTAGCAAAGATCGAGCTAGAAACAAGTTGTTACCTAAACCGATTTAGCCTAATCTCATGACAGTTCTTGTTTGATGAGTTGTGAGATTAAGTAAAAATCGGTTACCAAAGAGTCTTTTGAGGGTTTTGCTCGAGAATGGGAAGGCTTGCCTCATCAAACCCTAAACCCGATAGACTAACCGAACCGAATTAGGGATTTGAATTCCTTTTGGATGGGCGAATGTGACAACCGTACTTTCAGTCATTTCTCGAAACGAGTTATGCCTCACTATTTCAACATTTATCGTAAACTTGGTTTACTTGTTTCAAATTCGCGTAACCTTAAAGGTTTAGTGGCGAATTCATGATCATATCATCCGCATTACATTTCATATGGACTAAGATTAGTCTACATTTCATTGACATCATTTGCATCCGCGTTAATTCATTCATGACATTTCATTTCACATTAAACGCGAAATTTTTATATTAAATAAACGTTATCGCGTGAGTTATTATTTTAAATATTTAATCCATTACTTTCAAAAATGATCCCGACACATTTCTATACTTACATTTAGTTATAAAAACTATATTTTGAGTTTTTCTAGTGTTTTAAATTTATTTGGTATATTAATCGTTAAAGTTAAATTATTACGACGTTTTCTTAAAAATTACACGATAATTATTTTATCACTCAAATTTCACAAGGAATATTTTACAATTTTATAACATCATTATACTCTATTTTGATCTATTAAAAATTTACTTGTACCTAAAAGCTACCAAAACCTTACAAGTTATATTTATCTACACATGTACTTACACTTTTTACAATTAATTATACAAAATAAGAGAGAAAAAAAAAATATAATGGAAAGACACTATCCCCATATCCGCCATGGGGGGTGTATCTTGTAGATTTTTTCTTTGATTGTACAAACCTACACACTTACTTAATAGTCTACTCATTCATTTCACTCAATTTTCTTCATTATCTCAAGTCAAGAAAATATTGCTTCTCTCTTGGTTTCTCTCTAAATATCCGGCCATATCAAGAGGTGTACAAGGGATCACCATTTTTTTTATCAAGCTCAAGTTATATAACAATCTAGATAATACTCTTTATAAGGTTTTGAAATAAAAACCTAGGGTGTTTAGGTTAAACCTTGGTTCTTTGCACCTCATCATATTAACTTGTAAGCATATTACTATCATTTTACATATTTCATCTTCATATCATATTTATTTCTTCATAGTTGGAGCAAACATGCATGACTTATTGTTGTTTATACCATTTATTCTTTGATTTTTAGAGTCAATATATAAAAGTCATCCTATAATTATCCCCTTGTTATATATTGGTCTTGATGATGTTTAGGAACCCATGACACCCTAAGAAGGTGTATGGTAGGATTAGATTAGTTTTGGAGTTGATTTGAAGGGATTAGAATAGGTTTTGTCCGAGAAAAACTATTTTCGATACTATAAAATGTGTTCTGTCCTTGTTTAGATTTTCTGGAAAATCCGACTATAGTCACGAATTTTTGGCCTTGATTTTTAGAAAATATACTTTAAAACGAATCCGTGGCCGCTTGAACGGATGAAAGCGGAGTTATAACGAAAGTCGTGGTGAATTTTTAAAGTTTGCGACGAAATATATTATTTTCAAAAAATTCAGCAACATGTTTTTACTTTATTAGTCAAAACGAGCCTTAAGCATCACAAATTATTTCGACTTGTCAAAAATATATTAGTATACTTTGATACGAAGCTAAGGACGTATTATCATTAAGCGGTTTGAAACGACAAAGATATGCACGTTTTCATAAACTTGCCGTAACTATTATTTTTAGAAAAACTATATTATTTTTACGAGATAAGTGTTACGGTAACTAAAATCACTATCTTTAACCCTTATTATCTTTATGTTCGAGACCATTTGGATGAAAACTCTGATGAAACTTCTAGATTTCGATACAAACTTTCCAAAACTGTCGAGTTCGTTCTCTAACGATCGACGTACACCATTTTACGACTAGTTTTCCAAAGCTATTTTTATCACTTTCATGAAATTTCCGACGACATTGTTTTACGACGAAAAGTGATAATTTCACTATAAATCATTATAAAACCATTGTAGGATGACATTTTGGCGTAAAACTTGTAATGTGATGTTTGATTGGTCAAGACGTCAAACGAGTATTTTTCGACGATAAGTAATATTTTCAAAACTCGCAAATGGTATAAATAACATACTAAATGCATGCATAACATTACATTGCAACTCATTACATGTCATATCATTCATCATAGGTCAAGATTTACGTATCACACTACATCTCGGTGTACTCACTTTTGTCTTCGCATCATTCCACCAAGTGAGTTCCATAGCCCCTACTTTTACTTGTTTTCATAACTGTTTTGGGAGAGATACATGCTCAATTATTTTTCACAAGTACTTTAGATTTTTAAGGCTAAAATCTATCATGATTACCATTGTTTCTAAATCAAAGGTTATACTATATAAATTGTTCTTGTTTGCGTGCTACGGTACTCGTCATTAACGCTTCTAAATCAGTTGACTCTTGATAAATTGAGTTAAGTACTATTGATTATGTGCTATTGTTCTACGTCGAGTTAAGTACTATTGATTATGTGCTATTGTTCTACGTCGAGTTAGGTACTATTGTGAATTCATTTGACATCATGCACTTGATCATAAACTATACACATTTTGGCAGTGGGTTGTGAACACACAGGTTGCAAGTTTTGTATGGGCGGGACTTGGAACTGAGTGGATTTACAATGCCTTTGCATAAACAATTCGATACATTGAGTCATGCACTATTTTGGGAATTCATTTGACGATTTCTGTTTGAACATAAACTATGCATATTCTGGCCGTGGGTTGTGAACACACAGGTTGCAAGTTTTGTATGGGGGACTTGGGCGAGTGGATTTACAATGCCTTTGCTACATAATCGATTTTGATAGTCTTTACATTTCAGCGATTTACAATGCCTTTCTTTGCATAAACGATTTTGAAAGGTTTTTACATTTCAACACATACTCTATGAACTCACTCAACCTTTGTGTTGACACTTTTAGCATGTTTTATCTCGGGTATCTAAGGCATTCACTTCATGGCATGCATTTGGACACATCATGGAGTCGGTGGTGGCAGCGTCTCACTTGGTTTTTACATACTTTAAAACATCGTTTGAATTGTAACAACTTATTTCCGCACAAGATGATTTTCAATTGGGACCTATTATTTTGTGAACTCTGATTGTTTTATTAAATCAAACGATGTATTTTCCAAACGACACTTTAGGTCGTTCAATATAACTGTGATTGTGATGCTATGACAGTCAATCCCCAGGAATTCCATTCCGCTGCAAAACAGGTAATTTGGGGGTGTGACAGTTTAGGTAAATGAAAGAGATTAGAATATAAAGGTCGAAGTTTCAACCCATTTACTTACGAACGGGGCATTTTTTGGGTATCCATAACAGGTCAAATGTAATACTCCAGCTCTAGTAAGTTGTAAAGGATCAGAAGTTACCTTGAAACTGAATAGAACACATACAAACCAAATGCATACACTAGAAAACACGAACATACCTTCAAATCTAGTACACTTTGAAACATAAATGACCAATTATAAACTAAAAAATATACTTGGGTTGGGAGCCATTCAGATTCAGTGTAGCAAATAAGCATTTTTTGGGGGAGATCGCTTGTGTTTGCTTAAAGTGCTAAAATAACAAAAGTTTAGCATTTTTTTCGTTGTGGCACAAAAACAAACACTTGATATGTATCTTTTATAAAATGAAGGAAAACCCATGTCACATATCATACTTCAAAACAAATCCATGTAGATTCGAGACAATTAAGAAAAGTGGTGTTTAATAAGTTAATGCCTACTATTTAATAAGTTATATATTAACAATTATAGAAGGCCATCCAGTTTTAGTTATTTGTTCTAAATTATAATGAGTGAAATTTATATTTGAACCATATTTACGATTTATATCACTTAAAAATAATTAGAACATAATAAAATCAAAACAATGAGACAATATGATGGAAACAATTGAATCTGTCAATCTTGCATAATCAAAGATTAAAAGTGAATTACTTACACAATGGATACAAATATCATGAACACATTCGAAACTGAATCAAATCATCTTGAATGTTGTGATGCGATTTTGTGTGAGATCGAGAAGGAGAGGTTGAGATTGTAGGGTTTTTTCTTTTGGATTTGTTATAGCGAGAATAAAGATGATATAAGACTCCGTCATATTTTTAATTTACAAATTAGTCCAAAAGTATAAGAAAAACCCTTTGAGTACATGTGTATATTTACCTTTTCTCTACATAAAACGAAAATCATTTATTTTCAGCCAAATTAAGAAATATTTAATTTTTTTCATTAAATATCTTTGAAAAATAAAATTATTAATAAAGTAATTATCTATACTACTTATAATGCACGAAGGCACCTCACTTTTAATTTTAAAACGTACAAGAAATTAAGCATGGTTTATAACACTTTAATGCACCCAATTTTCAGAATTACAACAAAGTAAGCATGTTGTACAACAAAATAAAGCGTGGTGTCATTTTAAGACCAAAATTCTATCAAACAACATTAATGCTATTAAAAACACCCATTCACCAAAAATTACAACCATATAAGCACAATGTACAATAATACGCAACCAATTTTCAGATTCACAACAAAATAAGCATAGTGTACAACAAAATAAGCATGATGTAATTTTTAGACTTATTTTCAGACTTACAACATTAATGCTATTAAAGTGGTCAATGTTATTAATCACTATGATGACTGATGTGCTACGTGTGTACAAGTTTTAAATTTATAAAAGACGGATTACCAATTTTACTAGTAACACATACGAGCAAGTGCACTCGTCCATTATAGCAAGATTTTGAAGGTAAGTCGGGATCGATTAGCGAGGATTTGAGTGAATCTAATTAACAAGTCTAAATCAACTAAGGCAATCCAAAAGCATATAACAACGAAAATAGATATAATGAAATTCGGATGATTAAAAACTACACTTGCTTAAACTGGTTTCTTATCCTTGATTAGTATGATTGTGTTAACCTCTTAACATATTGGTTATGATAATTAGTTGGTGTACTAATCTATTGCTCTTACAAGTTAAACCTTCGTCAAGATTTTAGTTCATAAAAACAAGCATTAAGTTTAACCAATCAATTCAAGATCAATTCAAGTTTCATAAGTTTACTTTCACAAACTTAAACACAAAAACATCCATTTGCTTTATCAAATTTGCTTAAGAAATGGTCAATACAGGAAGGTAACCGATTATAGATAAAAGGTTACAATTGATTGTAAACAACTAATCTTACGACCTTTTAGATGTTTCTAATCAATCCAACTTGATAATCAAAAAGCGTTCTTATTACAACCATACTTTAGTTTCTTTGTTTAATCAATAATAATGGGTAAAAACAATCATCCATAGACAAAATGATTATAACTAGTTGAATAACAATAAGTTCTTTCGACCTCTACGATTACTATCAACTAGTCAAACTTGATTAACAAATGTCACTATGAAACTTTAGCACAATTGGATCTTAGAATCAACTTGAAATTGAATTAAAACATGTTAACACAATCACAAACTAATCACATGATAATCAACATCATTTAAGCAAGTGTATAAAGAAACTAGCCACTCATAGCAAACATAAACATAAACTTCAGTTTTGAACATTAGTAAACATGATTAAGAGTCTTACAATGCTTGGAATAAGATTAAAAATGGTGAAGTAATGATTCCCAAGGTATTGGGGTAGACTCCTTGGGGGAAATGTGGTACTTCTGGAACTCCAAAATTTCCTGAACTTCTAAGGACGAATTTGAGAGCTAAGAGCTTTGTTTGATGAGTAGAGAGAGTTGTATTGAAGTGTGTGTCTCATATGCTCACAAGAGGTCTCTATTTATACTAGTTCCAAGGCCTAGGGTATTAATTACTGAACTTGGCCTCCAAGGAGTTAGGAAGGGACTATAATACACCAACAGAAGGACCTAGAATCGTTTGGATACAATGGGGAAACTTAATGATGAAGAAATGGCGGCAGGTCTTCCAACGGATCGGTCGCATGACCCGGCCCGATCCGGTTGGTCTTCTTCAATACCCCAAGGCCGGTTCGCGGGTAACCGATCGGTTGGTCCGTCTTCACATGTACTTTTTGACCATAATCCAGCCGATCCGGTTGCGGGTGCAACCGATTGACTGGTCTTCTGTATTGATCGACCTTTAACTTTATTACGGCTTGTAGAGTTTGGTTCTTAATCATCTTGGTCTTCTATGATACTTGATATGCGATTTGTGCTTCACATGCTTCGCGAAGCGAGAATCTTCCTTTTATTGAACATTGTTTTACTTTTCCTTACGTTTTCACGCACTTGGTTATAAATACTAGACAAACATCTTTTGATGCGTTAAGTACTAAAATCATACAAATATAACCAAATAACATAA